>JAIOJX010000025.1:187984800-188584800 GCA_022376925.1 Tragulus kanchil
TGGTCCAGTGGGTAAGGACACCGCCTTGCAGTGCAAGGGGCGCCGGTTCGGGCCCTGGCCTGGGAAGATCCCACGTGCCGCGGAGCGGCTGGACTGATGTGTCCAATGACCGAGCCGGAGCTCTGGAGCGCATGCGCCCAGAGCCGGCACTCTGCGACAACAGACGCCACCGCGATGGGAGGCCCACAGGAGCCAAAGAACAAAGACGGATGAACAGAGAGAAACGAAAGACCAATAGAAGTGGCCCGCCTGCTCCCCTCCCTCCCCAACCCGACCCCCACCCAAAAATAAATAAATAAATAAATCTTAAAAAAAAAATTCAATGGAAAGAGGCCAAAATTAAAAATAAAATAAAAGGGGCAAAGGAAAATAAATTTGGAACTTTAGCTTAATCACCTCAGCACTTGCTTTTGTGTGTGCTCACCAACAGCCTCAACCTCATAGGGCCTATCAGTGTCTTCTGTCCTCTCACCGGACGTCTTAGTGAACATAACCAGCTACAAGGAAAAAAAAATTTAAAAAACCTTATTTGTAAAGAAGGACAAGCAGTGGTCCACATACAATGAGAGTCCACGAGAGGCCTGGATCACAACGGGGTACCACAGAGTTGAGGAACAAGGACATTTACTGCTAAGGTTAAGAGTGAAGCTCAGAAGACTAAGATGCTTATCCAAAACAGCGGACATCCTACAGCTGAGCAGCGTGTCCAGACATAAGCCGCACGCCAGGATATGTAAGTAAAAAGCTTTATAACTTCAATTCCACTCATTAAAGTGTTTACTTAAACTGTTAGAAAGGTTGTGTCTAGATTAAAAGGGGCACAGGAGGGGGCTTCCCTGGTGGTCCAGTGGTAGAGAGTCCACCTTGCAGTGCAAGGGGTGCTGGTTCGATCCCTGGCCTGGGAAGATCCCACATGCCGCAGAGCGGCTGGACTGGTGTGTCCAATTGCGGGCCGGTGCTCTGGAGCGGGTGTGCCCAGAGCCGGTGCTCTGCAACCAGAGAGGCCACTGCGATGGGAGGCCCTGGTAGGCCCACATAGGCTAAAGAGTAAAGATGGATGAAAATAAATGGATAAAAATTCAATGGAGGGCTTCCCCTGGTGGTCCAGTGGGTAAGGACACCGCCTTGCAGTGCAAGGGGCGCCGGTTCGGGCCCTGGCCTGGGAAGATCCCACGTGCCGCGGAGCGGCTGGACTGATGTGTCCAATGACCGAGCCGGAGCTCTGGAGCGCATGCGCCCAGAGCCGGCACTCTGCGACAACAGACGCCACCGCGATGGGAGGCCCACAGGAGCCAAAGAACAAAGACGGATGAACAGAGAGAAACGAAAGACCAATAGAAGTGGCCCGCCTGCTTCCCTCCCTCCCCAACCCGACCCCCACCCAAAAATAAATAAATAAATAAATCTTTAAAAAAAAAAAAAAAATTCAATGGAAAGAGGCCAAAATTAAAAATAAAATAAAAGGGGCAAAGGAAAATAAATTTGGAACTTTAGCTTAATCACCTCAGCACTTGCTTTTGTGTGTGCTCACCAACAGCCTCAACCTCATAGGGCCTATCAGTGTCTTCTGTCCTCTCACCGGACGTCTTAGTGAACATAACCTTACCTGCTGTCACCAGTTTCACACTGGAGCATCAAGCCACAAACAAGGAAGTGACTAGTTAGCCTACATTCTGCTGTACGAGTAAATCCTCTGAAAC
Source organism: Tragulus kanchil (assembly GCA_022376925.1). Lineage (NCBI taxonomy): Eukaryota > Metazoa > Chordata > Mammalia > Artiodactyla > Tragulidae > Tragulus > Tragulus kanchil. Next base: position 187,986,501 of record JAIOJX010000025.1, read on the forward strand.
TGGCCTACTTGTAGGGGCTTCCCTGGCGGCTCAGTGGTACAGAATTCACCTGCCACTGCAGGAGACACAGGTTTAATCCCGAGTCCGGGAAGATCCCACAAGCCATGGAGCAACGAGGCCTGTGTAGCACAGGTACTAAGCCCCATGTGCCCTAGAAGCCGTGCTCCACAAGTGAGCCGCCACAGGGAGAAGCCCACGCATGGCAACTAAAGAACAGCCACCCCTACTACTAGAGGGAAGCCTGCACAGCAACGAGGACCAGGCACAAAGATACATAAATAAGACTATTATTTGTTTAAACTGGACTGCTTAGGAGAGGTTATCTGAACTGATGGAAGGCATGGCCCACTCTTCTGTAACTAAGCCGCACGAGCTCTAATTCCTAACTTCTAATTCTTGCAGTTTGGACCGTCCTCATTTGATTCCTCACATTTAAGCAGGTACTATTTTAACAGCCCTGTTTAAATTGTCTAAATTAAAACCATAAGCCTAGTAGCCACACGTGGTAGCCAGTTTACCTTATTGTTTTGTCCTGTGTGTCTCCATAAATTTCAAATTATGTTAGTTTAGACATAACATAGGAATACAGAGTAAATGTGCACACAGAATAACAAACTGCCCCATCACTATATTTTTTTTTTGCGGGTGCCACACCGCATGTGGGATCTTAGTTCCCTGACCAGGGATCAAACCCATGGCCTTGTACAGGAAGCTCAGAGTCTTAACCGCTGGGCCGCTAGGGAAGCCCCAAACCTCTCACTTATTTAAATTCACAAAGTCATTATTTCGATACTTCTCCATTGGAATGTTCACCACTGGAATCCCAGGCCAGCCCGACCTGCAGTCCTGCAGTCAGGAGGGAAGGATTTTTGTTACTATATAGATCAGAGTTCTTCACAAAAGCGTAACACAAACTCACAACCATGCAGAAAATACTCACTTTACCCACTACCGGCCCCAAGCTGAAGGCTGCCGGGCGTCTGAGAAAATGGAAGAAAAGAAAAGGAAATGACTCAAAGTAATCATGCTTAAGGCATGAGCCCTCTTCACTTCCAGGCGGCAGTTTAGATTTGAACTCCGCTCGGCGGCGAGGCGCGGAGCACGCACAGCGCACACCAGGAAAGGGCTGCGCTCCCACGACTCGCTTCCTTCGTGCTACTGATTCGGTAGTGCTTTTCAGTTGCTCTCGTCTCACGTACACGTGTAACGAGGCTACTGAAAACATTTGGGAAAATAAAAGCGTTGCATAAATGAGATGCCTCCTTATTTTCCATCTCGACAATCTCAATTTAAAACACGTAAAATAAGAGGAGGTATGATCAACGCGCAGTAGCAACGTGAGGTTTTTCAAGTTGTTGAGAGATGAGGGAACACAGATCGTGGCGCTTAAGCCATTTAAAAGTCGAGGCCCTGAAAGTCTGCGCGCGGGGTGTCAGCCCGCAGGAACTTCCCTAACCTCGCTCTGAAGTCCCCCGGGCCGAAGGGGCTCCGCTGCCCGCGCACACGCGCACACGCGCGGGCCCGCATCGCCGGCCCGGGGAGGACCAACGTCCCGGGAGACCGAGCTGCCCCCCGCGTGTCAAGCCCGGGGCCGCTCGCGTCCCGGCCGCGGCGCAGACGCCGGGCACAGGGCGAAAAGGCGCCGGCGGCCCCGGGTCCCGCGCCCTCCGCCCGGCGCGAGCCCGGCACCCCTCGCGGCCGAGACGTTCAGCGGCCCTCGGGCCAGGGAGGCAGAGCCGGCCGGGCGCCCCGAGCGCGGGGCCGAGGGCCGGCAGCCCCGGGCGGGTCCCCGCGCCTCCACCTGCCGGGCCCGGGGCGCCCGGCCCCGCGCCGGCCAACGGCCGGCACCCGAGTGTCACCGGCGCCGCTGCAGACAAAAAGCGCCCCGCCGGCCGCGGCCGCCCCTCCCACCGCCGGCCCGGGGAGGACCAACGTCCCGGGAGACCGAGCTGCCCCCCGCGTGTCAAGCCCGGGGCCGCTCGCGTCCCGGCCGCGGCGCAGACGCCGGGCACAGGGCGAAAAGGCGCCGGCGGCCCCGGGTCCCGCGCCCTCCGCCCGGCGCGAGCCCGGCACCCCTCGCGGCCGAGACGTTCAGCGGCCCTCGGGCCAGGGAGGCAGAGCCGGCCGGGCGCCCCGAGCGCGGGGCCGAGGGCCGGCAGCCCCGGGCGGGTCCCCGCGCCTCCACCTGCCGGGCCCGGGGCGCCCGGCCCCGCGCCGGCCAACGGCCGGCACCCGAGTGTCACCGGCGCCGCTGCAGACAAAAAGCGCCCCGCCGGCCGCGGCCGCCCCTCCCACCGCCGGGCCCCGGCCCCGGCCCCGGCCCCGGCCCGCGCCGCACAAAGGCCGGCCCGGCCCGCTCGGCGGCGCCGCGAACAAAGGCCGCCGGCCCGCGGGCCGGCACAGGTGCAGCCGCCGGCCGCCGGGCCCAACATGGCCGCGCCCGCCCGCCCCGTTACCCGCCCGCCGCCCCTCGGGCCCGCGGCGGCTGGGCCAGCGGCGCCAGTGACCTGTTGTGCGGCGCATCCTCCGGCGGCGGCGGCTCTCCGACGCGGCGGCTCCGGCGGCGGCGGCGGCCGGGAGGGGGCCGGGGCCGGGGCCGCGGGGGCGGGAGGGAGGGCCGCGGAGGGAGGGGCGGCGGCGGCGGCGGCGGCGGGCTCCGCGCGGCCAGGCCGAGGCTCTCCGCGCGCGGCGCCGACCCCGCCCCCGCGCCTCCCGCCCGCCGCCGCCGCCGCCGCCGGGCCGCCGCCGCCGCCTCGCAGAAGCCGCGGGAAAGTGCGCGCCGCTGATTGGCTGCCGCGCTCGCGGGGCTGCGGCCGGGCTTTTCAAATCCGCGCGGGGCGGGGCGGCGGCGGCGAGCCGGGGGCGCGGGCAGGGGCCGCAGGCCGGGGGTCTGCGGTGCCGGCCGCGACCGGGGGCCGAGGGCGCGGGCCGGGGCCTGGGGCGCCGGACCCCGAGAGCCTCCTCCGACGGGCGACGGGCGCGCGCCCCGCTCCCGCTGCTCCACCGGGCGCGCGCCAGGCGGCGGCTCAACCGAAAGCCTGGAGCCCGGAGCGAGAGTCCAGAGCGCGCGCGCGCGCGCGGTGACGTCACGGCCGCGCGCCCAATCGCCGCCGGCGAGGTCGCCCCGCGCGATCGCGGCCCCAGCGGCCCTGGAGCCGGGACGTGGGAGGCGGCTTCTTCCCCCCGGCCACCCGCGTTCCCTGCGCCCGTAGCGCCACGCGCAGAGTCCGCCTGTGCTGGCCGCAGGCCCCGCACCCGAGTGGTCCCCCACGCCACGTCCACGGCTCAGGGCGGAGGGAAGGCAGGAGCTCCGGCGCGGAACCTGGTCGTGCCGCCGGGATCCGGGAAAGGCAGAGGTCGGGGTCCAGCCGGCCCTGCCCGCGAAGCCCAGCCAGAACTCGCTAGGGAGCATTATGGAGAGAGCTCGCGGGGCTGCAGAGCCAAGCAGGGTGCAGAGGTCCTCGCCGTGCCTGCGCTCCTGGAACCACATTACAAACTCGGCATAGATGTTCTCAAAAAACGGCAGGGTGGCCGGCGCGAGGAGGGCAAGTGGGTGGTTCTTTTGCAGACTGTCCGCAGAGCTAGAAGCCGTTTCCTCCATCTCCCAGGCTCGGGTCTGGTCTAGATCTGGGTGCAGTGGGGAATCCGTGCTCAGAGGCAGTCCTGAAGCTGCTGGGGCTTGTGTCACTCCAGGGAGACTGGAGTGAGGAAGAGGGGCAGGGCAGAGCAGGCCCAGGAGTGACAGCCCGTGGTCAGGAGCCAGCCTTGGGAAGAGCACACTGGCTTGCAATGAGGACACTGGGCTGTTACATACAGTGGACAGTGTGCCCCTCAGAGGCCTTTTCAAAGAGTTCACCCGGCCTCAGCTGTCAAGAGGCCCCTCACCGCTGGTCGCTCTTCCCAGGGGCAGCCACAGTGTGGCGATTGAGGGGACCGGGTGCAAAGGCCCAGTCAACTCTGGTAGGCAGCACTCGGCTCAGAGAAGCTGCCACTTCAGACTTCCCACCTGGACCAGCCGCAAGCCTCAGCCTGCTTCCCACCAGCGCAGGGGAAGGGCCCCCTCCCCAGTGTCCAGCTGAAAGAGATTACAGGATTGTTGGCCCTTCTGTCAAGAGCCATGTGGTGAGGTCCTGCGGTGTGCTTCACCCTTGCAGTGTGCCGGGGAGTCAGAGCACCACGAGAGGCACCCTTCCCCCATCTGGCACCACCAGGACTCGCCTCTGGCCACCAGGAGCCCTGGACGGTGCCTCTGCTGAGTGCTGGCCCATTCACGTTCATATTTTGCCCTATCTCTAGGCTGTGGGGAGGAGACTAGGTGGCCCTCTGGCCCTGGACTCCTCTGGGGCACAAGCCTGAAGATTGCCTGCCTCCCCAGTACCTTTAACTCACTACAATGGAAGACAAATACCACCACATCTCATTTGATTTCACAGATTTGGAGTTAGGGCTCCTCTTTAAAAAAGAATTTCATTTAGAATAGTGCAATTGACATGTAAATTTATTCAAACCATGAAAGCGTGTGTTTGGATTTTCTTGAGTTACTTGGGGCTGGCTAATCGTTTCCCGCCGTGCCTGCGCTCCTGGAACCACATTACAAACTCGGCATAGATGTTCTCAAAAACGGCAGGGTGGCGGCGCGAGGAGGGCAAGTGGGTGGTTCTTTTGCAGACTGTCCGCAGAGCTAGAAGCCGTTTCCTCCATCTCCCAGGCTCGGGTCTGGTCTAGATCTGGGTGCAGTGGGGAATCCGTGCTCAGAGGCAGTCCTGAAGCTGCTGGGGCTTGTGTCACTCCAGGGAGACTGGAGTGAGGAAGAGGGGCAGGGCAGAGCAGGCCCAGGAGTGACAGCCCGTGGTCAGGAGCCAGCCTTGGGAAGAGCACACTGGCTTGCAATGAGGACACTGGGCTGTTACATACAGTGGACAGTGTGCCCCTCAGAGGCCTTTTCAAAGAGTTCACCCGGCCTCAGCTGTCAAGAGGCCCCTCACCGCTGGTCGCTCTTCCCAGGGGCAGCCACAGTGTGGCGATTGAGGGACCGGTGCAAAGGCCCAGTCAACTCTGGTAGGCAGCACTCGGCTCAGAGAAGCTGCCACTTCAGACTTCCCACCTGGACCAGCCGCAAGCCTCAGCCTGCTTCCCACCAGCGCAGGGGAAGGGCCCCCTCCCCAGTGTCCAGCTGAAAGAGATTACAGGATTGTTGGCCCTTCTGTCAAGAGCCATGTGGTGAGGTCCTGCGGTGTGCTTCACCCTTGCAGTGTGCCGGGGAGTCAGAGCACCACGAGAGGCACCCTTCCCCCATCTGGCACCACCAGGACTCGCCTCTGGCCACCAGGAGCCCTGGACGGTGCCTCTGCTGAGTGCTGGCCCATTCACGTTCATATTTTGCCCTATCTCTAGGCTGTGGGGAGGAGACTAGGTGGCCCTCTGGCCCTGGACTCCTCTGGGGCACAAGCCTGAAGATTGCCTGCCTCCCCAGTACCTTTAACTCACTACAATGGAAGACAAATACCACCACATCTCATTTGATTTCACAGATTTGGAGTTAGGGCTCCTCTTTAAAAAAGAATTTCATTTAGAATAGTGCAATTGACATGTAAATTTATTCAAACCATGAAAGCGTGTGTTTGGATTTTCTTGAGTTACTTGGGGCTGGCTAATCGTTTCCTGCCCAGTGCAGGTATCCCTAGGCCAGGGCTGCTATCTTGTGGAGGTTTAAACCCTTTTCATTGAGTCTGGCCAGCTGGACAGCCCAGCCCTGCACACACTCGGGCCTCTCCCGTGGAGAGAGTTATTTCCAATGGTTGGGTCTCCATCATGCAGAGGAGAAAGAGGTCCTCACAGGACTGACCGGTAGGCTCCTGGGTGGGGAGGCCCAGGGAAGTGGAAGCCCCAAGCCCAGAGGGCTTTGAGGCACTCAAGCACATCAGCAGCTGGGGCTGACCTGATTTTGGTCTCTTGGAGACCCCCGTCACTTGCTGCACGAATGAAAGCTGCACGCTTGGAGAGGAGAGATTGCAGACGACCAAGGCACCTCGAGCCTGCTCCCAGGGTGAAGCAGTGACCACATAGAGAGGATGTCAGAGGGAAGGGCCAGCCCTGCTCTGGCCAGTTGGGGTTCAGCTGCCCTCTATCTCGGCCCCCACCTGCTGTCTCCACCCAGCCTTTCAGGCTGAGGCTGGGCTGGCAAGGCATTTAGGACCAGGGTGCACCAGGCCCGCCGCGAGCTCTGGGACCAAACCTGCAGCCACAGAACAAGGGATCAAGCGAAGCTGGGCTGAGCCGCTGGCCACAGGTCTGCAGCCATGCCACCTCTGGCTGCCTGCCACCCTTTACCACCCCCCAGGGCATATGGCTCTGGAAGGCCAGGCCCACTCCATGGTCTCTGCGTGGCCCAGGCTGGAGCCCACTCTGCCTCTCTGCTCCCCATCAACCCAGGCCTCCCTGTAAGGGCAGCTGCCAAAGGCCAAGCCCAGGCCTCTTAGCCAAAGGAGCCCCTGAGCCCTGCTTTGGCCTGCCCATCCCCCACCAGGGCCAGGGTCCCCAGGGGCCACGCTCATTGCTGTTTCCATGGGGATGTATGCACTCTGACCCCAGCCTTTCTCCGTTCCCGGCCAAATAAAGAAGGCTTCCAAGTGGAAACCAGTGGTCTCTGGCTGCCCCTCCTCCTGTGCCCCAGGTGGCCCTGCCTCCAAAGCAGGGAGAGGGGGAGCCCCCCTGCTCAGCCCAGGGCAGGCTAGAGCCCAGGGCTGCAGTGGCAGGGGCCTTCCACCTGCAGACCCCCGCAGCCCCTTCCTAGCTCAACCCTTCTGTTCCCCAGGCTGACAGCTTGCCGTTCGAAACGCCCAGCTCTGCCTCAGCTCCTGCCCTGCCCGAGCACCGCTTCAGTTCACCGGGCCAGCCCACAGGAGCCAGCGGGCTGTGAGGCCCCTCAGGTCACGTGGGCCAGTCCTCCATTGAGCAGGGCCCCTGTCGGGCCAGGAGATGGACATGCAGGCCGAAGCCCTGCTGAGAAGCCCCCCGCCCAAGTCCTGGCCGGGAGGCCTTCCCACCTTCTCTGCCCACTCCGCTCCTCATCCGCAGCGGGGCTGACCCGTGGGAGGCCCCGAGAGGCCTGCAGGGTCTGCCGTCAGTCTCAGTGGTCTCGGGAGTAAATCGCAGCCCAGAGAGGAGGCCTGGTCCTGAGGGCAGCCTCGGAGCCATCTTCTCCACCTCCCCACCCCCACCCAAGGCTCCTTCCTGCCTGGGCTCACCCCTCCTCCTAAGTCCCCCTCCAAGCCAGCCTCCCTTCCCGGCCACTCTGCCCCTCCCCCACAAGCCCTTCGTTCAGCTTTTCACCAGGAATTAGGAGGCAGCTTTCCGCTCACTGATGTCTCCTTCTCTAGTTCATTCTCTGCACCCAGCCAGGGGGGTTTCTAAACCACAGAATGGCCCGTGTACCATCCTGCTATTGCTCCCCAGCACCCCTCACACAAAGCCCCCTCCTCGGCAAGGCTCGCATCCTACCTTTAAGAATGGGGAGGCCATCTAGCTCTGCCTCTCTCGCCCATCCCTGTCTTCAGGGCTCCTCCCCAGCAAAGCTGCTCCCCACTGGATGTCGCCCTTGGACAGCCGCACGGACCCACCCCTGGACAAGGTACCGAACTGGACTTCTCCCCTTCCCATCCCCACGCAGCCCTCACGGAGACAGGACTCTCCAGAAGCCTCTCCTGCCCACTGCCGGCTGCTTTATCCCCTGGAGTTTTCTCTCCCGGTGCCAGTGCTGCCTAGGCCTGCAGTCCCGGTTTGCCCGTGCTGGCACCCGAGGAGCGCCCACAAAGCGCCCCAGGACAAGGCAGAGCTGTTCTCTCGTGGTTCTGGAGGCCAGAAGCCTGAAACCAAGGCGGGGAGCGTCTGGCGCTATCCACAGGCTCCGGAAGGACCTCTCCCGGCCGGTCTCCAGCTCCTGCAGTCCTTGTGCTCTTTGGTCTGGCTCCGCATCCCTCCACTCCCAGGCTCGGTCCTCAGAAGGCCCTGGGTCACCTGTTTTCTCTTCTTGTAAGGTCACCAGTGATTGGATTAGGGCCAGCTAATGACCCCACCTTGAGGACATCTGCAAAGACCCTGTTTCCAAATCAGATCACATTCGCTCAGGGGAGGAGTTTTCACTTGAACGTGGCTTTTGGGGGGACGCAGTTCAACCCACAGCCCCTCTCTGTCTAGTTTCATGAACTTGGCAGGTGTGTGTGTGTGTGTGTGTCTGTGTGTGTGTGTGAGAAATGGAGCCACCAATAGCTCAATGCCCGCTTGAGGAACGGCTGCGTGCAAGGCAGGAATCGCTGCGCCAGGTCAGAGCCCGCCCCCTGAAGGCGCCAGCGCGCACGTGCGCGGACGGTCTCCTCTGGAGCCCCTGGGTGGGGACGGTGGGAGTCGAGCGCAGCGGCGGCAGAGACCTGGGGGTTAGAGACCTGCGGAACCGCAGGCCGCCAGGCTCCCGCCGCGCCGCCCCGCCCCGGCCTCCTCCCGCAATCCCGACTCCGCCTTGGCCGCGAGCCTCCGAGCCCCGCCCACCGCGCGGGCCCCGCCCACCCCTCGACCGCTCTCCACCCGGCGGCCCTCCAGGCTGCGCGGCTTTTCCATCTCTGTCTCTCGGAGCGGAGGGAAGGATCCCCGAGAACGGAGAGCAGCGGTGAACAGGCTGACGATTTCCACCTTGCCCCCAACCGCGCCTGCGACCCCGCACCCCTAAATCTCCAGACCCAGGACCAGCCAGTGCAGGGCACGCGGCCCCTGCTCACCCGGTCCCCTGCCAACACCTTACACTTCCCCAGTAGCTTTGTCAAAACTAGGGAACTAGGGCTTCCTGGTGGCTCAGTGGTAAAGAATCTACCTGCTAATGAAGGAGACATGGGTTCGCTCCATCCGTGGTCTGGGAGGACACCACGTGCCCCGCGCCACCACCACAGAGCCTGCGCTCTAGAGCCGGGAAACCACAGGTACTGAAGCCTGAGTACCCTAAAACCCATGCTTCCACAGCAGGAGTCAGTGCAGTGTTCTAGAAGCTCAGGCAACGCACCTCGAGAGTAACCCTTGCTTGCCACAACTAGAGAAAAGCTTGCATAGCAAGGAAGCCTCAGCACAGCCAAAAGTAAATAAATAATCTTAAAAAAAAATCTCTGTAAGGTCATCAGTGATTGGATTTGGCCCAGCTAATGACCCCACCTTGAGGACATATGCAAAGACCCTGTTTCCAAATCAGATCACATTCGCTCAGGGGAGGAGTTTTCACTTGAACGTGGCTTTTGGGGACGCAGTTCAACCCACAGCCCTCTCTGTCTAGTTTCATGAACTTGGCAGGTGTGTGTGTGTGTGTGTGTCTGTGTGTGTGTGTGAGAAATGGAGCCACCAATAGCTCAATGCCCGCTTGAGGAACGGCTGCGTGCAAGGCAGGAATCGCTGCGCCAGGTCAGAGCCCGCCCCCTGAAGGCGCCAGCGCGCACGTGCGCGGACGGTCTCCTCTGGAGCCCCTGGGTGGGGACGGTGGGAGTCGAGCGCAGCGGCGGCAGAGACCTGGGGGTTAGAGACCTGCGGAACCGCAGGCCGCCAGGCTCCCGCCGCGCCGCCCCGCCCCGGCCTCCTCCCGCAATCCCGACTCCGCCTTGGCCGCGAGCCTCCGAGCCCCGCCCACCGCGCGGGCCCCGCCCACCCCTCGACCGCTCTCCACCCGGCGGCCCTCCAGGCTGCGCGGCTTTTCCATCTCTGTCTCTCGGAGCGGAGGGAAGGATACCCGAGAACGGAGAGCAGCGGTGAACAGGCTGACGATTTCCACCTTGCCCCCAACCGCGCCTGCGACCCCGCACCCCTAAATCTCCAGACCCAGGACCAGCCAGTGCAGGGCACGCGGCCCCTGCTCACCCGGTCCCCTGCCAACACCTTACACTTCCCCAGTAGCTTTGTCAAAACTAGGGAACTAGGGCTTCCTGGTGGCTCAGTGGTAAAAAATCTACCTGCTAATGAAGGAGACATGGGTTCGCTCCATCCGTGGTCTGGGAGGACACCACGTGCCCCGCGCCACCACCACAGAGCCTGCGCTCTAGAGCCAGGAAACCACAGGTACTGAAGCCTGAGTACCCTAAAACCCATGCTTCCACAGCAGGAGTCAGTGCAGTGTTCTAGAAGCTCAGGCAACGCACCTCGAGAGTAACCCTTGCTTGCCACAACTAGAGAAAAGCTTGCATAGCAAGGAAGCCTCAGCACAGCCAAAAGTAAATAAATAATCTTAAAAAATAATAATAAAAAACTAAGAAACCAACATTGGTCCGTTACCATTACCTAAATCCCAGACACTGTTTTTCCCAATGCAGACTCTCAAAAGGCGCATCTGACGGAGATCTCTGCTGCGGGCTGCAAGAGGCGCTGGGACCAGACTGCCCCTCCCACTGGAAACAACCGTAGGTGGAGAAACAGACGAGGCAACCATCTTCAGGTGGTGGGGAAAGGGAGGAGCAGGACTGAGCTCCCTGGGGAGGGGAACTTCAGGAAGCATGCCTTGACACCCCTGCCCGCCCAGCTCCCTGTCGCCCACGGCACAGACGAACAGAGTCCAAGGTGAACAGCCTGCACCACCGAGCCAAAGACACGGCTGGAATCTGCGGGAAGACTCTGGAGCGGCCAGTGTGCAGAGGGGAGTCCAAGTTGTCCCACTATCCTTGGCTGGGTAGGGACCTCAGATTGACCAGAAAACTGCTGTGGGAGCTCTGGCCTGGCTCAAGCGAGGGCACTTCATGCCCATGAGTGTCCCTGGCTGAGCAGCTGAGACACCAGGATCCTGTCCGGGGAACTGGGACTGCACCCTGGAGCACGACCTTCTCCAGCAATACCGTCTCACTGCTCGCTGCTGCACATCACATGACCTCAAACCCAGTGGTTCAAAACGACAGGGACCACGGGTTACTGCATGCAATTGCATCATCAGGAATTCGGAAGCGGGAAGCTGAACAGCTCTGGCTCAAGGTCCCCCTGAGGCTGCAGACAAGCTGTCCCTGCAGGTCTGACTGGGGGGGCAGGTTTCCCTGGCACTCCAGCGGGCCCATTGCAGGCAGCACAAGCTTCATCCCTGGTTGGGGAACCAGGATTCTGCACACCTCGCAGCACGACCAAAAGTATTTTTTAATTTGATTTTAAAAAGCAAGAAACTTAAAAAAAATTTTTTAAAAAAGGCAAAAAACTAAAGGCTTGACTGGAGCTGTGGCTAGACTTCTTGACTCCTATGTTTGTTGGGGCCTGAGGAGAAAAAGAGAAATGAGACAGAAAAAAAAAAAAAATTGACAAGAGGGTCAATTTTTTTCCAAAGCTGACAAAAGGCATTGGCTCACACATCCAAGGAGCTCAGCAAGCCCCAAGCACGAGTCCCTGCTGGGATGCAAACCACAGGCAAACACTTCATGGCCAAACCAGAGGGCAGGCAGTGAGGACAGAGACAGTGGTCTTGGGAGTTACCTGGTGGCCCAGTGGCTGAGACTCTGAGCTCCCAATGCAGGTGGCCTGACGCCACAAGTAGCAAAGATCCTCATGCTGCAACGACAGATCCCGTGGGCCGCAACTAAGACCCAGCACAACCAAATACATAAATACTTAAAAGAGACAGAGAGAGTCGCCTAGAACAATGGCAGTTCAAATGTCACTCTTTTATCAACTTATCCAAAAAAGAAAAGAGCTGTGTGAATACACTGACTTGTCTGGGTCTCTCGCAGAGAACTCCTTAGCGTCTGCGTGGCCGGGCCTCTGAGGGAGACTTCCCACGGCGGGGTGGGAGTACAAGGAACCGCTGACCAATGACAAGGCCAGATGGAACTTGGATCCACGAGGAAGGGCCATGGCCAACTAGGGGAAAAGAGAGACTATTCAGGGAGGAGGCCTGGGGGCTTCCCTGGTGTCTGTTCAGAGCTCAGTTTTATCTGACTCTTTGCAACCCCTGGGACGGCAGCCCGCCAGGCTCCTCTGGGCATGGTAGTTTCCTGCCAAGAACACCGGAGTGGGTTGCCATTTCCTTCTCCTGGGAATCTCCCTGGCAGCTCAGTGGTAAAGAGCCAGCCTGCCAGTGCAGGAGACGCAGGTTCAATCCCTGATCTGGGAGGACACCATGTGCCTCAGAGCCACTAAGCCCACATGCCACAGCCACTCAGCCTGTGCTCTAGAGTCCACGAGCCATGACCACCGAAGCCTGTGCACCCTAGAGCCTTGCTCCCCGACAAAGAAACCCACCACAATGAAAAGCCTGTGCACTGCAACTATAGAGGAGCCCCTACTTCCCGCAACTGGAGAAAAACCATGGGCAGCAACAAAGACCCAGCACAGCCAAAATAAATAAATAAATACAATTTTTAAAAATAAGGAAAATACATTATCTGTAGGGCGAAAAAATGAAGCTGGGCTTGTACCTGACGCTACATGCAAAAATTCCTAGAGGGAAAGAATTCCTAGAGACTCTAAATGGATGAAGCTCTTACATAGAAAAAAAGTGAAAGTGAAAGTTGCCCAGTCGTGTCTGACTCTTTGCAACCCATGGACTAGCCACAGAATTCGCCAGTCAAGACTGCTGGAGCGGGTAGCCACACCCTTCTCCAGGGGAGAACCCAGGGATCGAACCCAAGTCTCCTGCATTGCAGGAGGATTCTTTACCACCTGAGCCACCAGGGAATCCCACATAGTGAAAGGAGACCTTTGAATCTTTTGGTAGGTGATACAAGTGAATACCCTCTGACCTGAGGTCAAGAACCATTTCGCTCAAAGTGCAGGGGGCGGGGGCCTGTGAGCTGTTACAGAGGAGCTGTGACCGTACTAAATGAAGAACGGTTGCATGAAGACTATCCAGAATAAGCTTCAAGAACAAGCTGGTGGCCTGATGGTACATTTCAAGCCAAGTTACAAGCTGCAATAATTGAAACCACTTGGTATTAGCTCAAGTAGCAAAGGAGCCAGCCACAGAAGAGTCCTATGCACACATGGCCATCTGACTTACAACAACATCACCAATGCAATCCAGTGGGATAGATGAGTTACTGCTTCTGTAACAAATTCTTTTAGACATAGTGGCTCAAAACCACCCAAATGTATCATCATAAGAGTTCTGAAGGTCAGAAATCTGACACAGGTCTCATGGGGGCAAAACCAAGGTGTCCTCAGGGCTGCGTCCTTTCTGGCAGGCCTGGAGAGGGTTCATTTTCTCGTCCTTTCCAGCTTCTAGAGGCTGCTTGCTTCGTGGGCTCGAGGCCCCTTCCTCCAGCAATGGCTGCTTGCGCGCCCGCACACTGCGTCACTCGGATCTCCTCAGTGGCCGGGCCTCCCCCCACCTCTCACTTCGGGTGCCCTCTTGCATTTCTTTTATAGACAGATATATAACTGTACTTACTCACTTTTGGCCGTGCTAGGAGTTTGTTACTGTGCAAGCTTTCCTCATGGGCTCTGGGGCCTCGGGGGCTTCGGTATTTGAGCTGAATAATCAAGAGCAAATCCCCATCTGAAGATCCTTCACATAATCCCCTTTTCCGCAAAATGCCCTTTTCTGTATCGAGTAGCATCATCACAAGTCCTGCAATTAGGACGGAATGCAGACATCTTCAGGAACCATCGTTCAGCCTACAGAAAGTGGAAGAAGGTCTTTTCCGTAAATGGTGCTGGATCCATTCTGTGCCCACAGAGGAAGAATCATCCTTGATCCTTGCCTCACCACAGACAAAAACAAACATTCCAAAGCATCACTAGCCTAGATGTGAAAGACAGAATCCCTGTGGCTTCTCTGGTGATCTAGAGCTTAAGAATCCCCTTGCAATGCAGGGAACACTGGTTTGATCCCTGGTCCAGAGAGATCCCACATGCCACAGGTCAACTAATCCCGTGCGCCACAACTACTGAGCCCAGGTGCCCCAACTAGGGAAGCTCGGGAGCCCTAGAGCCTCCCTCTGCGGTGGGAAGTCACTGTAGCAGGAGGCCTGTACACCGTAACAGGGGAGGAGCCCTTGCTCTCTGCAACTAGAGAATGCCTAAATGAAGACCCAGCGCAGCCAAATATAAACATATTTTTAAAAAAATATTTGTTTGGGGGCTTCCCTGGTGGTCCAGCAGTAAAGCGTCTGCCTTGCAGTGCAAGGGGCGCCAGTTTGATCCCTGGCCCTGGAAAATCCCACGTGCCGCGGAGTGGCTAGCCGGGTGTGTCCAATTGCAAGCCCATGCCCTGGAGTGCATGTGCCCGGAGCTGGTGCTCTGCAACGAGAGGGGACACTGCAATGAGAGGTTCACACAGGCCAGGGAATGAAGATGGATGAAAGTAAATAAAGAACCAATAAAAGAGGCCAAAATTAAAAATACATATATTTGTTTGGCTGTGCTAGGTCTTGTGGCATGTGGGATCTAGTTTCCAACCGGGGCTCGAACCCAGGCCCCATGCACTGGGAGCATGCAGTCTTAGTCACTGCACCACCAGGGAAGTCTCAAATTTTTATTTTTAAAGAGAGAACAATTAAGTTTCTAGAAAAATCATGAGAATATCTTCAGGACCTTGGGGTAGCAAAGAGTTCTTCAATCACAAAAAGCACTCACCAAAGGGAAAAAAAAAGATATTAAAGCATTAAAATCAATAACTTCTCTTCATCAAAAGACACCATTAGGAGTTGCAACAGTAACCCTGAATAGGCAAAAATGCTTGAAATACATGTCATCTAAGGACTCATATCCAAAATATACAAAGAACCCTTACAAATCAAAACAAAAAGGTGGATGACCCCATGGAGAAGAATCATCCTTGATCCTTGCCTCACCACAGACAAAAACAAACATTCCAAAGCATCACTAGCCTAGATGTGAAAGACAGAATCCTGTGGCTTCTCTGGTGATCTAGAGCTTAAGAATCCCCTTGCAATGCAGGGAACACTGGTTTGATCCCTGGTCCAGAGAGATCCCACATGCCACAGGTCAACTAATCCCGTGCGCCACAACTACTGAGCCCAGGTGCCCCAACTAGGGAAGCTCGGGAGCCCTAGAGCCTCCCTCTGCGGTGGGAAGTCACTGTAGCAGGAGGCCTGTACACCGTAACAGGGGAGGAGCCCTTGCTCTCTGCAACTAGAGAATGCCTAAATGAAGACCCAGCGCAGCCAAATATAAACATATTTTTAAAAAAATATTTGTTTGGGGGCTTCCCTGGTGGTCCAGCAGTAAAGCGTCTGCCTTGCAGTGCAAGGGGCGCCAGTTTGATCCCTGGCCCTGGAAAATCCCACGTGCCGCGGAGTGGCTAGCCGGGTGTGTCCAATTGCAAGCCCATGCCCTGGAGTGCATGTGCCCGGAGCTGGTGCTCTGCAACGAGAGGGGACACTGCAATGAGAGGTTCACACAGGCCAGGGAATGAAGATGGATGAAAGTAAATAAAGAACCAATAAAAGAGGCCAAAATTAAAAATACATATATTTGTTTGGCTGTGCTAGGTCTTGTGGCATGTGGGATCTAGTTTCCAACCGGGGCTCGAACCCAGGCCCCATGCACTGGGAGCATGCAGTCTTAGTCACTGCACCACCAGGGAAGTCTCAAATTTTTATTTTTAAAGAGAGAACAATTAAGTTTCTAGAAAAATCATGAGAATATCTTCAGGACCTTGGGGTAGCAAAGAGTTCTTCAATCACAAAAAGCACTCACCAAAGGGAAAAAAAAAGATATTAAAGCATTAAAATCAATAACTTCTCTTCATCAAAAGACACCATTAGGAGTTGCAACAGTAACCCTGAATAGGCAAAAATGCTTGAAATACATGTCATCTAAGGACTCATATCCAAAATATACAAAGAACCCTTACAAATCAAAACAAAAAGGTGGATGACCCCATGGAGAAGTAGATAAAAAACTAGCCTTACGCAGGCACTCCATGAAAGAGGTGGTCCAAATGTCCAAACATAATGAAAAAGTGCCCGAAAATTCATAGCCATGAAAGCAATGTCCCCACCTCCGGGAGTGATTACCATCACAGAAGCCAGACCCCTGGGACTGCACTCCTGCTCTGCTGGTGGCTGGCTAAGCTGGTAGGAACACTCTGGAAACCACCTGTCCGTGCTTAGTAATGCAGAACTTGAGCAGGGCCTCTGACTGCCAACTCTGTTAACAAAGGCTATTAATAGCATGCATCAAAGCCATGTGTGAGAGTTTTAATAGCAACATTCTCATGATGGCCGAAAAAGCAGGATCTGTCGACCACAGCACTGATAAACTGAATATCCATAGAAGTGGGCTTCCCCGGTAGCTCAGAGGGTAAAGAATCCACTTGGCAGGCAGGAGAGCTGGGTTCGATCCCTGGGTGGGGAAGATCCCCTGGAGAAGGACATGGCTACCCACTCCAGTATTCTTGCCTGGAGAATCCATGAACAGAGGGGCTCGGCAGGCTATAGTCCATAGGGTTTCAAAGAGTTGGACACAACCGAGAGACTAAGCAGGCATATTCGTATAATTGGAGGGTGCATAATGAAGAAAAACTAATGGGTAACATTAGTTTGCTACACCAATGAATTCCATAGACACGGTGCTAAGCGAAATTGGCTAGATTTCAATAAATACTAAAAAAAATTAATGTACACTATTTGATTCCATTTATAAACAGTGAAAGAACAGGCAAAATGATTTCTTGTAATGTTGGGGGTTCTCTTGTTGCTGGTTTTGGCTGTGCTGAGTCTTCCTTGCTGCATGGAGGTTTTCTCTTGCTGTGGCCAGGAGGGTTACTTTCTAGTTGCGGTGCTCTGGTTTCTCTTTGGGGTGGCTCTCTTGTTGCAGAGCTGGGCTCTGGGGCGCACGGTCATAGCTGGAGCATGTGGGCTCCAGAGCTCAAGCTCAGTGGTTGTGCTGCGGGGGCTAAGTTGCCCCACGGTGGGAGGAATCTTCCTGGACCAGGGATCGAACCCATGTGCTCTGCATTCGCAGGCAAATTCTTAACCAGTGGACCCCCAAGGAGGTTCACAAAAGTGATGACTGAGGTAGACGCTGTAACAGAGGTTACCTCTGAGAAAACGTGACATTGGAGCGGCTGTGGGAAGGCTTCTCTGGAGCTGGCCGCCGTCTGCTTTGACTGCAGTCGGGGCTCAACAGGTGTGTGTGACGGAAAACGCCTCAGACTGGACACTTGGGACTTGGCCACTTCAGTGTACACACACTGAGGTCAAATTAATTTTAAAACTAAAACTTTTAAAGATCTGCAAAAGTCTTTCTGCTAAACCCAGGCACTCAACTGCAAAGGAGCGAGGATAGGGTGGGTGCGGGTGCGGCAAACAGCAGGTGCACCCGGAGCCCATGGACTCTACCCTTGGGTCTCAAGACTCAGACACACGTCCCTCCATATCCAGTCCCACCATCTCGCTTGAGCAGGGTGTTCCATGCTTGTGCACGGCTGACCTGCGGAAGGAGCGCATCCGGCCCCTCCCCACAGAGACCGCTCACAGCCCAGCCCTAGCCTTGGCCCACAGGTGCGGGCTCCGCCCACCACCATCTGCTACATTAATGCGCACCCTCTTGCCCTGGGACCCAAGTCAAATTCCTTCCCCGGAGCGATTGCCGACCATAATGAAGAAAAACTAATGGGTAAAAAGTTTGCTACACCAATGAATTCCATAGACACGGTGCTAAGCGAAATTGGCTAGATTTCAATAAATACTAAAAAATTAATGTACACTATTTGATTCCATTTATAAACAGTGAAAGAACAGGCAAAATGATTTCTTGTAATGTTGGGGGTTCTCTTGTTGCTGGTTTTGGCTGTGCTGAGTCTTCCTTGCTGCATGGAGGTTTTCTCTTGCTGTGGCCAGGAGGGTTACTTTCTAGTTGCGGTGCTCTGGTTTCTCTTTGGGGTGGCTCTCTTGTTGCAGAGCTGGGCTCTGGGGCGCACGGTCATAGCTGGAGCATGTGGGCTCCAGAGCTCAAGCTCAGTGGTTGTGCTGCGGGGGCTAAGTTGCCCCACGGTGGGAGGAATCTTCCTGGACCAGGGATCGAACCCATGTGCTCTGCATTCGCAGGCAAATTCTTAACCAGTGGACCCCCAAGGAGGTTCACAAAAGTGATGACTGAGGTAGACGCTGTAACAGAGGTTACCTCTGAGAAAACGTGACATTGGAGCGGCTGTGGGAAGGCTTCTCTGGAGCTGGCCGCCGTCTGCTTTGACTGCAGTCGGGGCTCAACAGGTGTGTGTGACGGAAAACGCCTCAGACTGGACACTTGGGACTTGGCCACTTCAGTGTACACACACTGAGGTCAAATTAATTTTAAAACTAAAACTTTTAAAGATCTGCAAAAGTCTTTCTGCTAAACCCAGGCACTCAACTGCAAAGGAGCGAGGATAGGGTGGGTGCGGGTGCGGCAAACAGCAGGTGCACCCGGAGCCCATGGACTCTACCCTTGGGTCTCAAGACTCAGACACACGTCCCTCCATATCCAGTCCCACCATCTCGCTTGAGCAGGGTGTTCCATGCTTGTGCACGGCTGACCTGCGGAAGGAGCGCATCCGGCCCCTCCCCACAGAGACCGCTCACAGCCCAGCCCTAGCCTTGGCCCACAGGTGCGGGCTCCGCCCACCACCATCTGCTACATTAATGCGCACCCCTCTTGCCCTGGGACCCAAGTCAAATTCCCTTCAGGCCCACAGGGTAGCGATCCTGCCGCTGACCACCTAACCCAAGCCACTGCCTCCTCCGTCCTCCCTTCCTCCCCTCTGAGCTGCCTCAGGCCTTGTGCACACACCTCACCTCCCCCTTTCTTCTCCGTTAACACCTCTGGGCAAAAGCCCAACCCAGTCCAATCCAGTTCATCCTACCTGAGCCTGGGCGTGGCCAGAGCACAGTGCAGTCCTGCCCAGGCCCTTCCCCGCCCCCATCCTGACCCCTGACCTGATTCCCTAAATTGCTCTTTATTCTGAGCCTCTAATCAGATCCCTAATTTCATCCCCAACCTTCCGTGATCTCTAACCTGACTCCTTAGCCCGACTCCTACCCTGATTCTCTAAGCCCCCTGACCAGGGCATCTGCGCTGCCTGGCATCCCAGCCTGTCCCCTACTCTGCCATGCGTGTGAGTGCAGTGCCCTGGAAGTCTGTGCTCCAGGACTGCAGCGTGGAGAGGCAGGGCAGCAAGGCCGACCTCGTCTGGGCTTAAGGGTGTGCACGGCAGCCAGCAGGTTTCCACCTGTTACTCTGAAACTACTTCTATAGACTTGATGAGCTACGACCAGTACACATTCTTCCTATGATAACCAGGAAACCCAATACAGCTATGGATGGCCGAAAAATGAGTGTCTGGAACACTCCACCCAGCCCAGGACGCGGAGAGCCTCAGAGCCGGCGCCCAGCGGCCCCTGCACCTCTCCACGAAGATCCTAGTTTGGGTTTCCCCTTCCCACCCGACCCGGCTGGGCCCGAGTGAGCCAGCCCAAGAGCAGGGCAGCAGTGCTGCTGTTCAAAGTCCTGCAAGTCGCTGCCTCCGGCTCCGCGCTGGCCCGCTGGAACCCTGAAACACGACCAGGGACCAGCTCTGATGCTCGCCCCCTCCGCCTCTCCACTGGCTGCAGCTTTGGGGCAGAGCCCTCAGAAACCAGGGCCAGTGTCAGCTACTAGTACCAAAACAGGCACACTCCTACCCTTAAGGCATTAAAAGGTCCCCTCCAACCCCGAGTGGCCCTGGCTCAGGCCTCGCCCTGGGTGCGGGGAGGTGGTGGAAAGGCTATCCTTCCTTGTGACGCCCTCTCCGCTCCTCACCCCGAGGCGTGCATAGGAACCTGGCTTTGTGGCCTGTTGGCACTGGGGCCCTGTGCTTCGGTCTCCGTGAGCTTAGATTAAGCCCGCACTTAGGTCTACAGCGCCCCCTGCCCAGGGCCAATACTGGCACTGAGCTCGTCTTCAAAGGACCCTGCGCTGACTAGCGCCCCTCTCTCCCCTCTGAAGCGGGGACTTCGGCGCAACCCGGGCCAGCACCTGGCGGTTCTGCCGAACCACCGCCGGCAGGCTACTTCCTCCCGCTAGTGAGGACTGGGGGGTGGGGGGCCTCCTAGGGAGACCGCCATTGCAGCCGCCGCCGAGGGTGGGGCGCCCGCTTCCAGCAGGAGGTCCACTGTCCCCCACGCGGAGAGCAGGCGCGCTGCTGGGCGGCGCTGGACCTCGCCGCGCAGCGCCCGGGGGTCACCGCTGCCGACAAGGCAGACAGGCAGCGGGGGCCAAGGATGCAAAGGCCTTTGGGTGGAGCAGGGCCCGAGAGGGGCAAAAAGGCTGGACGCTGGCAAGCAGGCGGGCGTCCCGGGGAGGACGGACGTGCAGGCCCGCGGGCGTGCCCAGCTGGGGCGCGGCCGCCGGAGCCGCCGAGCCCTGCATCCGCCAGCCGGCTTCCCTTGCCTCGCCTCCGCTACCCTGCCGCGACCCACTGACCGCGTCCTAGGGAGGGGGAGCGTGCAGCTCAAAGGTCACGGCTGCTCTGTCTCTCCCCCGAGAGCAGGCGCTCGAGCGGGCCGCGGGCCGTGCAGCTCAGCCCGGGCGAGCGAGGTGCGTAGGCCGGTGCTGGGGGCGCCGCCCGAAAGCCGGGGCCCTCGGCGTGGCGACAGCCCGGACAGGGCCAAGCGCGAGCAGGGAGCTCAGCCTGACAGGCCCGGCCGCCGACGCCCCTCTTCCCCCGGCGGAGCTCGGCCCCAAAGGTGCAGGAAGCACGGCCCACACGTCGGCGGCGAGCACCGCCCCGCCGCGCACCCAGCCCCGCGCGGCCGCGGCGCAAACGCGGTAAGGCCCGGCGCGCATGCGCCGCGGGCTCCCTGCGCCCCCACGACCGGCACGCGAAGCCCGGCGTCGAGCGGCCCGCCGTGGCCCAGAATGCAGCGCGCACAGGGCCGCCGCCCGGGGCACGCCGGGACGGGCCGCCGGCCGCGGGGCACGCCGGGACAGGCAGTCCGCCGCCGCGCGGGCCCGCCCCTCACCTGGCCGGCGCCGGGCGCCCGAGGGGCCCAATGGGAGCGGCGGCCCGGCCGCCCCGCCCCGTGCCGCCGGACGTC
Source organism: Tragulus kanchil (assembly GCA_022376925.1). Lineage (NCBI taxonomy): Eukaryota > Metazoa > Chordata > Mammalia > Artiodactyla > Tragulidae > Tragulus > Tragulus kanchil. The sequence continues at coordinate 188,007,518 of JAIOJX010000025.1, forward strand.
GGTGCCGGGACGGGGCTGCGGCCGGCGCCGGGCCCTTGAGCTGAGCGCCCGCTGCCTGCAGCCAACCGCCGCCCTCAACCGTCGGCAGGCGGACAGAGGAGCCCGGGCCGGCGAGGAGCCGCGGCCGCCGCGGGGAGGAGCAGCAGCAGCCAGAGGCCGGGCGACCGGCGCGCCGGGCGCATGGCGTCCATCTTACTGAGGAGTTGCCGCGGCCGGGGGCCCGCTCGCCTCCCGCCGCCCCGCGCCGCTGCGCAGAGGGGTAAGCGGGCGGCGCCCGGCCGACGCGCGGGGCCGAGGCCGGGATGGCCGGGGCTGGGAGGGCCGGGAGGGCCGGGATGGCCGGCCGCGCCCCAGCCCCGGCGCCTCCTGGTCCGGGCGGCGCCCGCTGGGTGCGCGGCGGCGCTCGGACGCGGCCGGGAGCCGGGGTCCCCGCGGAAGGGGCCTTGCGCCGGCCGGGCGCCAGGGGCGGGGAGCGCCCTGGCCGCGAGCGCCGGGAGCGGCCCGTGACTCATTCGCGCCGGGACCTTCGCTGCCCGGCCCCGGCCGCTGCGTCGGGCGCGGGGCTGGGGAAGTTTCCGGGAGGGCGCTGACAGCCGGCCTGGGCACCCTCTCGCGGTTAAGCCGGGGAGCCTGGCGCCCAGTCGCGCGGGCGGTCTTGCCCTCGGCAGCCCCGGGGCGCCAGAGGCGGCGGGAGAGAGGGGCACGCGGGTCCTGGCACCCACGGCCGGCAGGACGCCCGGGGCCCCCGTTCCCTGTGCTGTTCCGGGCGTCGTGCCCGGTCCCGGGCCTTCCTCTCTGGCTCAGGCAGGTCTCGCTGCTCCCGGAGCCTCGCAGACGCTGGCCGGGACGCGGAGATCGCACCTGCTGCGGGGCTATCGGGAGCCCGCCTGTCGGGGCCTGCGCGGACCCGCACTGCTTGTCTCTTTTCACATTAACCTCTCAGTTTGTTGCTTATTATGTGTCTTATGAGATTGAGATTCTCAAGTAAAATCATGGATTTCAAGGTGCTTGCAGTTTGCAGAGGCACCCTAGAAAACACGGTTCTTACCCTATCTGACCCTGACGGCCGATCAGCTGCTTAGACCTTTGGAGCCAAGAGAAGGGCGTGGAGCAGGGAGCACCCCTGTGTGAACAGAGTCTGACTGCCCAGTTCCGCCTGTATCCTCTCCTCTGCCGTCAGCTCTCTCTATCTGCGGCCTCTTAAGGCTGGTGGTAAAACATACTTCGGCAGCACGTGTTTCTGTAGCACATTTACAGTTTAAAAAATTAGCTGAATTGGTTTTGTGGTTGAAGCATTAGGGGTTCCCTCGTAGCTCAGCGGTAAAGCATCTGCCTGCAGTGTGGGGGACGCCGATTTGATTCCTGGGTTGGGACGACCCCCTGGAGAAGGGCACTGCTTCCCGCTCCAGTATTCTTGACTCATCCACAGGGTCCCAAAGAGTCAGACGCGACTGAGCGACTTTCACGGGATTGTTCCAGGAGCACCGGTGTTCCCCGCAGTCATCAGCGCTGGTCTTCCTGCGGACACGCAGGGCCCGAGCAGTCAGGACTGCATCCACAGGGTCCCAAGAGCGGAAGGGGCCTTGCGCCGGCCGGGCGCCAGGGGCGGGGAGCGCCCTGGCCGCGAGCGCCGGGAGCGGCCCGTGACTCATTCGCGCCGGGACCTTCGCTGCCCGGCCCCGGCCGCTGCGTCGGGCGCGGGGCTGGGGAAGTTTCCGGGAGGGCGCTGACAGCCGGCCTGGGCACCCTCTCGCGGTTAAGCCGGGGAGCCTGGCGCCCAGTCGCGCGGGCGGTCTTGCCCTCGGCAGCCCCGGGGCGCCAGAGGCGGCGGGAGAGAGGGGCACGCGGGTCCTGGCACCCACGGCCGGCAGGACGCCCGGGGCCCCCGTTCCCTGTGCTGTTCCGGGCGTCGTGCCCGGTCCCGGGCCTTCCTCTCTGGCTCAGGCAGGTCTCGCTGCTCCCGGAGCCTCGCAGACGCTGGCCGGGACGCGGAGATCGCACCTGCTGCGGGGCTATCGGGAGCCCGCCTGTCGGGGCCTGCGCGGACCCGCACTGCTTGTCTCTTTTCACATTAACCTCTCAGTTTGTTGCTTATTATGTGTCTTATGAGATTGAGATTCTCAAGTAAAATCATGGATTTCAAGGTGCTTGCAGTTTGCAGAGGCACCCTAGAAAACACGGTTCTTACCCTATCTGACCCTGACGGCCGATCAGCTGCTTAGACCTTTGGAGCCAAGAGAAGGGCGTGGAGCAGGGAGCACCCCTGTGTGAACAGAGTCTGACTGCCCAGTTCCGCCTGTATCCTCTCCTCTGCCGTCAGCTCTCTCTATCTGCGGCCTCTTAAGGCTGGTGGTAAAACATACTTCGGCAGCACGTGTTTCTGTAGCACATTTACAGTTTAAAAAATTAGCTGAATTGGTTTTGTGGTTGAAGCATTAGGGGTTCCCTCGTAGCTCAGCGGTAAAGCATCTGCCTGCAGTGTGGGGGACGCCGATTTGATTCCTGGGTTGGGACGACCCCCTGGAGAAGGGCACTGCTTCCCGCTCCAGTATTCTTGACTCATCCACAGGGTCCCAAAGAGTCAGACGCGACTGAGCGACTTTCACGGGATTGTTCCAGGAGCACCGGTGTTCCCCGCAGTCATCAGCGCTGGTCTTCCTGCGGACACGCAGGGCCCGAGGGGCAGTCAGGACCCAGGCTGGACTGTAGGAGCTGGCCCCGGAGCCCCTGAAGCGATGCTCCCGGCCGGGTGGACAGCCCTCTCCTGGAGCACACTGCCCCGTCACGAGCATCTTACGTCAGCTTGGGCTGCCGTCGTGATCGTAGTCCATCGTTGTTACACAGTGCCTACGGCGATCATGTTTCCCGTACTCTGCACATACCTTCTTCTGGTGTCCTCTCATTGTCCCAGGACCCCATCCAGGACACCCCGTTACACATAGTCACAGTTTCTTTTTGGTCTCTTGGCTGTGACAGTTCCTCAGACTTTCTTTGACTGTGTTGAGGAGGACTGGTCAGACAGACCGCAGGACGCCCACCTCTGGGGATTTGTCTGATGTGTTTCTCATGGTGAGACTGAAGTTTCGGGGAGGAAGGCCCCAGAGGTGGAGTGTGTCCTTCTCGTCAGGTCCATCAAGGCGCCTGCAGAAGCAGGACTTGATGTGGCCCTGCTGCCCTGGATCGGCAGGCTGGGGCGTGTCCCCTCAGGAGCTTTGTCCTTCCCTTTGGCACACTGGGCTCTTTGGAAGGAAGTTGCAGTGTGTGGCATGGACTTGGGAGCGGGCTGGCATTTGCAGAAGTAGGCTGACCGGATTTGCCAAGAACTGAGTGTGAGGACGGGCCTTCCACCTTGATTGAAGCAAGGGAGCACTGGGGAGGAGCAGCCTGGGGGCCGGGAGTTCTTGGAGCTTTGAATGTGAGGTGCCCGTCGGACCTGCGGGCTCGTGTATCCACGTGTATTCAGGTACAGAGTGCCTGGAGAGGATCCTGCTGGAGCTTAGTGGGAGAACCCAGAGACCTGGTTCCCTGGAAGCCAGGTGAAGAAGGGTGTGGGGTAGGAAGAAATGAGCTTGGTCTCTCTTCCTATCCTGGTACCTGGCCGAGCTGCTAAAACCCTAGGAATTTCTCCAATAAGGTTTTGCAGGGTTGGGACGACCCCCTGGAGAAGGGCACTGCTTCCCGCTCCAGTATTCTTGACTCATCCACAGGGTCCCAAAGAGTCAGACGCGACTGAGCGACTTTCACGGGATTGTTCCAGGAGCACCGGTGTTCCCCGCAGTCATCAGCGCTGGTCTTCCTGCGGACACGCAGGGCCCGAGGGGCAGTCAGGACCCAGGCTGGACTGTAGGAGCTGGCCCCGGAGCCCCTGAAGCGATGCTCCCGGCCGGGTGGACAGCCCTCTCCTGGAGCACACTGCCCCGTCACGAGCATCTTACGTCAGCTTGGGCTGCCGTCGTGATCGTAGTCCATCGTTGTTACACAGTGCCTACGGCGATCATGTTTCCCGTACTCTGCACATACCTTCTTCTGGTGTCCTCTCATTGTCCCAGGACCCCATCCAGGACACCCCGTTACACATAGTCACAGTTTCTTTTTGGTCTCTTGGCTGTGACAGTTCCTCAGACTTTCTTTGACTGTGTTGAGGAGGACTGGTCAGACAGACCGCAGGACGCCCACCTCTGGGGATTTGTCTGATGTGTTTCTCATGGTGAGACTGAAGTTTCGGGGAGGAAGGCCCCAGAGGTGGAGTGTGTCCTTCTCGTCAGGTCCATCAAGGCGCCTGCAGAAGCAGGACTTGATGTGGCCCTGCTGCCCTGGATCGGCAGGCTGGGGCGTGTCCCCTCAGGAGCTTTGTCCTTCCCTTTGGCACACTGGGCTCTTTGGAAGGAAGTTGCAGTGTGTGGCATGGACTTGGGAGCGGGCTGGCATTTGCAGAAGTAGGCTGACCGGATTTGCCAAGAACTGAGTGTGAGGACGGGCCTTCCACCTTGATTGAAGCAAGGGAGCACTGGGGAGGAGCAGCCTGGGGGCCGGGAGTTCTTGGAGCTTTGAATGTGAGGTGCCCGTCGGACCTGCGGGCTCGTGTATCCACGTGTATTCAGGTACAGAGTGCCTGGAGAGGATCCTGCTGGAGCTTAGTGGGAGAACCCAGAGACCTGGTTCCCTGGAAGCCAGGTGAAGAAGGGTGTGGGGTAGGAAGAAATGAGCTTGGTCTCTCTTCCTATCCTGGTACCTGGCCGAGCTGCTAAAACCCTAGGAATTTCTCCAATAAGAATATCTTCTGTTATTCATAGTGAGCCCCTTCCCCAGGCCCCAGCATTGGTGCTGTCCGAGGTGCTTGTGATCAGAGGAGGAGACCTTCCAGATCCAGGCCCAGCCTCCAGGGAGGGGAGGCTCTGGAGACGGAGTTGAGCTGCCAGTGACCACGAAAGTGACTGAGGGTGGCTCGGCCGTGAGGACAGAGAGCTCTGGGACAGGGAGACTTGGGAGCTTCTGGGTGGTGACGCCAGCCAGGCAGTGGGGACAGGAGCTCCTGTCCCAACAACTCTCCCAGACCTCACACTATATACTTCTCTTTTCTTTTGCACAGTAGCAAGCAGGTAGGATTTATTTTGGAGGAAAGAAAAGCACGAAGCTCTCGGCATAGGCACTGAGGGCTCGAGAGTCCCCTGTATACTTCCCATTTGGCTGTTCATATGTGTCCTTTATAATAAACCACAGGAGTAGATAAGAGTATCTCCCTGGGTTCTGTGGGCCATTCTCGCGAATTATCAAAACGGAGGAGGGTCATGGGAACCCCCGGATTTGTAGTTGGCAGAAGTGTGGTTAGCCTGTGGACCCCACGTGCAAATGGCATTTGAAGTGGGGCCAGTCCTGTGGGCCGAGCCCTTCCCCTGCACTTGCTCTGAGGAGTTAGAGTAGAAATGAGCCGTAGGAGACCTGGCTGGGGTCAGAGGTGGAGGGGGGGTGTTGGACAGAAGGGTCCTCTGGAGGGTGGGGGGCCCGGCGACCTCCCACAGAGCCTGGAGCCTGCTCTGCGTTTACTGTGAGGGCCTTCAGAGGGGGGGGGCAGGGAAGGGGGCGGGGGGGCGGGGTGGGGGCCAGCGGCTCTGGGTGCTGTGGCGGCTGGTCTGGTTGGTACGGTGGGGAGACGGTGCCCCTCGGCTGGAGGGCGGGCTTGGGGAACAGTGTTACAGAAAAGCTCAGAAGTGTCTCGGTTCTGAACATGTGCTGTGCACCCGTCAGCGTGGTTTATCCAAGCAACCGTCGGAAGCCAGGTAAGAAGGTGTGGAAAAGCTTGGTCTCTCTTCCTATCCTGGTACCTGGCCGAGCTGCTAAAACCCTAGGAATTTCTCCAATAAGAATATCTTCTGTTATTCATAGTGAGCCCCTTCCCAGGCCCCAGCATTGGTGCTGTCCGAGGTGCTTGTGATCAGAGGAGGAGACCTTCCAGATCCAGGCCCAGCCTCCAGGGAGGGGAGGCTCTGGAGACGGAGTTGAGCTGCCAGTGACCACGAAAGTGACTGAGGGTGGCTCGGCCGTGAGGACAGAGAGCTCTGGGACAGGGAGACTTGGGAGCTTCTGGGTGGTGACGCCAGCCAGGCAGTGGGGACAGGAGCTCCTGTCCCAACAACTCTCCCAGACCTCACACTATATACTTCTCTTTTCTTTTGCACAGTAGCAAGCAGGTAGGATTTATTTTGGAGGAAAGAAAAGCACGAAGCTCTCGGCATAGGCACTGAGGGCTCGAGAGTCCCCTGTATACTTCCCATTTGGCTGTTCATATGTGTCCTTTATAATAAACCACAGGAGTAGATAAGAGTATCTCCCTGGGTTCTGTGGGCCATTCTCGCGAATTATCAAAACGGAGGAGGGTCATGGGAACCCCCGGATTTGTAGTTGGCAGAAGTGTGGTTAGCCTGTGGACCCCACGTGCAAATGGCATTTGAAGTGGGGCCAGTCCTGTGGGCCGAGCCCTTCCCCTGCACTTGCTCTGAGGAGTTAGAGTAGAAATGAGCCGTAGGAGACCTGGCTGGGGTCAGAGGTGGAGGGTGGGTGTTGGACAGAAGGGTCCTCTGGAGGGTGGGGGGCCCGGCGACCTCCCACAGAGCCTGGAGCCTGCTCTGCGTTTACTGTGAAGGCCTTCAGATGGGGAGAGCAGGGAAAGGGGCTGGAGGGCGGGGTGGGGGCCAGCGGCTCTGGGTGCTGTGGCGGCTGGTCTGGTTGGTACGGTGGGGAGACGGTGCCCCTCGGCTGGAGGGCGGGCTTGGGGAACGAGTGTTACAGAAAAGCTCAGAAGTGTCTCGGTTCTGAACATGTGCTGTGCACCCGTCAGCGTGGTTTATCCAAGCAACCGTCTGCTCAACCCACACCCCTCGCGTGGGCTTGGAGGGTGTCGGGTCGTTTGCGCGGGGTCCTTGCTTGCTCTGTGCAGCCGTCTGTGTGTTGGGGGTCCCACGACCCAGCCCCTGCCCGCTCTGGCCAGCTGGAGCGGGCCAGGTGGTCCCACCTGGGGAGACCTGACGGCCCGTGGCCAGCGCCGTCCCCGGTTGGGGAACGTGGAGCCAGGGCTGCTTCTGTGACGCTGCGTCCCACCTGGGACGGCGCCCGCCCCTCTCCACACTCAGAGCGGACTTCTGGAAACCTGCTTCTCGAGAGGCTCTAGGAGAGGTGCCTGCGTCAGGTGCTCTTTGAGACTGACTCCATCGTCTGTTTTCATCACAGGCCCTGTGGGGGATCCAGTCTGTCTCAGTGGTACCAGCGCGGCGGGCCGGATGAGCTGCGTGTAAGTAAACACATGTCACTTTCCGCCTGTTTGAAGGTGGGGCTTCGGTGGGCTAGAGTGACGTGTGACTCTGGGTTTGGGGAGGTGGTATATCCTACTTTCCTGCTCTTTGTTCTTTTAAATGTGTGTCTTCTCATCTTGACGTATAGGATCACATGTTTTAGTGAGTATCTGGAAAATAAACACAATCCCAGTACCCGTTACAGGTATTATCCTTTTTGGTGTATCATTCTGGTTATTTTGGTGGGGGGGGGAGGGGAATGGGCAGGCCACTTCTATTGGTCTTTCATTTCTCTATTTTCATCCGTCTTTGTTCTTTGGCTGCCATGGGCCTCCCATCACGGTGGTCTCTGTCGTCTCAGAGCGCCGGCTCTGGGCGCATGCGCGCCAGAGCTCCGGCTCAGTAATTGGACACATCGGTCCAGCCACTCCGCGGCACGTGGGATCTTCCCAGGCCAGGGATGGAACCGGTGCCCCTTGCACTGCAAGGCGGTGTCCTTACCCACTGCGCCACCAGGGGAAGCCCCTGGTTATTTTTTTAAATTAATTTATTTGGTGGTGCTGGGTCTTCGCTGTGGCATGTGGGATCTAGTTCGCTGACCAGGGACTGGATCCTAGACTCCCTGCATTGGGAATGTGAATCCTTAGCTTCTGGACCAGGGAAGTCCCCTGTATCTGGTTTCTAGAGCCTGCGGTGTTATCTGCAGTCTGCGTGCAGTACTGAGTCTTCTCCATACCCAACAGCTGCTGTTTCCAGGGGCTTTCCACGAGTTCACCATCAGAGCCTCCCCCGCATCACGCTCCGTCCTTCACGGAGGACCCTGTGGATCGATCGGGGCTTTCTCTGCTGGTTCTGGGGACGTGTCTGGAGCGTGGTGGCGGTCTGGGTGCTGCTGAGAGGCTGGAGGGCTGAGTGACTTCCACGTGCCCTGTTCACCAGCACCCACAGACGTGTTTCCCGAGGGGCTGCTGCACTCTCCTCACCTGCCGTCACTGCTGCCGGCGCCCCAGGCTTGGTCTCCTGAGCCTCTCACCCGTGGGCGCGGCCAGGCCGCTCTCGGCACCTCGTCCGCCTGTCCCGTTGCCCGGAGAGGAGCTCATGCCTCTGGACACGCGCACCCTTCCTGTGTCCGGCCCCTCCCGACCCCTTTGTCCGTGGAGCCAGGAGCCTTTCGGGTTCTCTGATCCACTGAGACCCTTGGCCTGTCGCCTCCTCCCAGCTCTGGGGCTCCTGGACGGTGCCTCCTGGGACAGGCTCAGCTCCTGGGCAAGCGCTGCGTGCGCTGTGCCAGCGAGAGTGTGTGGGCACAGTCCTATAGGGTGCTGAAGGGAGTAGCTGGCCCAGCCTCTCTGCCCCAGGGCAGGGACCCCACGGAGGTGGGTGGGCACCTGCGCCTGAGCGACGGGCCCACGGTCAAGTGTGTCCCAGTGCCCCTCCCGGCCGCCGCCCCTGCGGCCCCTCCTGCTGCGCAGGGCTCCCGGCCGGCTCTGGGCGTGGATTCCATTAGGCTTCTCTTGTGGTAGTCACCAGACCTCGCCACAGAGCCTCTGTTTATGATGTGGAGGCATCAGTGGACGAGCCCAGCAATCCTCTTGCTGAAGTGTGCTTGTCTAGATTTCGGGGTTCTGTGTGACCTCTGTAACCTGCGGCTGACATCGAGGGCTTGGGGCCCATCAGGTGGCCGGAAACAGGAGACCTGTGAACCTGCGGTGGCCATGAAGGGCGAGGTCCACAGGGCCAGCTGTCGGAGTTTTGAGTGAAGTCTGGTTTGAAGCAGTGACCGCTGAGCAGGTCAGCACTGCGCGTGGACTGGGCTCACTGGCCGGAGGCAGCCCCAGAGGCACGGGCGGTGCGCCTGGAGTCACCTCCTTCTGCACAGTCCTTCCAGGGGAACTTCTGAATGATTTCAGTTCTAAATCTGTCTTTTGGGGATTGTAACTGGAATGTCCTTAAACCCGCAGTATCACTGGGGAATATTAACTTTTAAAATCACTGGTAGGGCTTCCCTGGTGGTCCAGTGGGTAAGGACACCGCCTTGCAGTGCTAGGGGCGCCGGTTCAATCCCTGGCCTGGGACGATCTCACGTGCTACGGAGCGGCTGGACCGATGTGTCCAACCACCGAGCCGGAGCTCTGGCGCACATGCGCCCAGAGCTGGTGCTCTGTGACAACAGAGGCCGCCGCAATGGGAGGCCCACACGGGCCAAAGAACAAAGACGGATGAAAATAGAGACATGAAAGACCAATAGAAGTGGCCTGCCCGTCCCCCTTCAAAAAATAAATAAATAAATAAATATATAAAAAAATAAAAATAAAATCACTGGTAGTCTTTCCATAGGAAAGTTTGGGGGGGTTTTTTGTTTGTTTTTTTTTTGCCTCTTTTATTGGTTTTTTATTTATTTATTTTTCATCCATCTTTCATTCCTTGGCCTGTGTGGGCCTCCCATCGCAGTGGCCTCTCGCTGCAGAGCACTAGCTCCGGGCACATGCGCTCCAGAGCGCCGGCTCACAATTGGACACACTGGTCCAGCTGCTCCGCGGCGCGTGGGATCTTCCCAAACCAGGGACTGAGCTGGTGCCCCTTGCACTGCAAGGCGGACTCCCCACCCACTGGACCACCAGGGAAGCCCAAGGCTTTTCATAAGAGTTTTTCTCTTTTGGGGAAAGGGTGTGTTGTGTTTGTTGCATGGCTGCGTGCAGAGCCTTTGAGGTGGCTCCCAGAGGTGCTCTCCTGGGACCTGGGGGCTCGCCCTGCATTACTTTTCCTGAGGGACTGTCGGCGGCCTGTACGGCACTCACTTGGGTGTGGTCTCCCTGCCTGGCCACCCCATGCAGCTCCGTGGGCTGTTCTTAGCTTGTCTGGTAGTTCATCGACTGCCATGTGCGGTGTAATTGGGTCTCTTCCTTCCCAGAGCATTTGCTTCTGTTGTGGTTGCATTTTATTTTATTTATTTATTTTTTAAACATTTATTTATTTATTTATTTTGGCGGGGGTGGAGAGGGAGGGGGGTGGGCGGGCCACTTCCACTGGTTTTCGTTTGTCTATTTTCATCCATCTTTGTTCTTTGGCACGTGTGGGCCTCCCATCGCGGTGGCCTCTGTTGTCACAGAGCACCGGCTCCGGGCGCATGCGCTCCAGAGCTCCGGCTCGGTAATTGGACACATGGGTCCAGCCGCTCCACGGCACGTGGGATCTTCCCAGGCCTGGGATCGAACCAGTGCCCCTTGCACTGCAAGGCGGTGTCCTTACCCACTGGACCACCAGGGAAGCCCCGGTTGCATTTTATTTTGAAATCTCGGTAGCCAGGTCTGTCATCAGAGAGCTGTAGTCAGTCATGCGCCGCCATGCGGCAGACCAGCACCTCCGGTGCAGTGCAAGGTCACAGTGTCTGGAAAGTCTCACTGCCCTCGCAGAGGTGCCGCGTGGCCGCCGAGGCTCCCGCGGGTGCTGGGAGCGGGAGGTCCAGGTCCCGGCCGAGGGGCCTGTGGTCCGTGGGCGACGGTGGGGTCCCCTCAGGGCCCTGGGCACCTGCACTTCGTTCGCCTGCTGGGTCGAAGGGCCTGATGCTCCCTCCTGCCTTCCCTTTCCTGTTTGCCCTGTGGAGCCGGGGGGCACCGTGAGGGTTGGTGCCCACCCCCCACCGGCCTTGTGCCCCTGCCTTGGCACGCTGTGCCCTGGGTGGGCGGTGTGTGCGGAGTCGAGATGTGCCCATGTGGCGAGGTGGGCAGGTCCCTGCGGTGGTGCCATGGCTGTGCGGCAGACGCCTCGGCACGGGGCTGCTCTGCCGGCCCCTCCTGGGGCGACGGCAAGAGGCCGGGCTGAGGCGGGCACGGGTCCGTGCCCACGGCAGGCGCGCGGCTGCCACGGAAGCCCCGAGCCTCTGGGGGCCGACGCGCGGGGCCTCCTCCAGCGGGCGCGGTTCCTGCTGAGACACTGCTCCCAGCGCAGGTGGCGTGGACACACTTGCACACTCACACGCACACTCACACGCTCCTGGGGGTGCAGGAGCCACTTTCTCAGAGGTGATGTCATCCGGCTGCCCACGGGAGGGCAGCGGTGCCCCGGTTAGCTTTCTTTTGATGGAAATGTTGTTAATAATTATATGATTCTGTGCTTTGTGAAAATAGCTGCATCCCCCTGACGAGCTGGCTGGCCGTCTCTCTAACGGGAGTGGGTGCAGCCGGACCTCAGGGCCCTGCGGCCCTCCCAGGATGCGCCCTGTGCTCCTGCGCCGGGGCTGCTCTCCTGGGGTCCGTCTTTGCCGCTCGGCTGCCCCTCGTCCCTGACGTCACACCTGGTGGACGCTGCGGGCCTCCTTGGCCGTTACGCTGACAAAGTGGTCGTGACAGGAGGGGAGGCTTCTGCCCGCGTGGGCGCCGCTGCCTCGCAGGCAGAGCAGAGGCTGAGGCCGGGGCCCCGGGCTCGCAGCCGCCGGAGCTCTGCTGTGCTCTGGGCACGGCTTTCCCCAGCCTCTGGGACTCGGGACAGGGCAGTGCGGAGGGGCTGGGGGGACAGGACCGACCTGGCCCTTTAAGGCAGAAGCAGGGGGCTGGACGAAAGAGAGGCCAGCAGGGTGCCCTCTGCCAGCTGTCCCTGCCGCTGCCACCAGAGCCGGGAGCAGCAGCTTCCTTGCAGCGGCTCAGCTCCTTTCCTGGGCGTGGCATGCCCCAGGGGCTGTTCAGGGTTCACCCCGAGGGCTGCTCCCGAAGCAGGGAGGCTGCCGGTCCCAGGTCACGCGCAGTCGCGAGGAGCTGGAGTTTGACCTGGGACGGGCGGCTCAGAGCTCGGGGCCTCGCTGTTGGCAGCAGACCAGGTGCGCGGCGGTGGCCGCCACCCGGGGTGGATGTGCGCGTGAGCCGGAGAGGCCGCCGAGGCGCGGGCGGGAGGAGATGGGAGCCCGGGAAGGAGGACTGGAGGCGGACCGTTGCGGGAAGGTCTCCCGAGGGCCGGGCTCTGGAGGAGGGCCTCTCCGCGCTCTGACCTGGGGCCGGGCCTTGGGCCCCGAGACCTGGGAGGGCCGGGGCAGGCTCCCGGAGCTCAGGCGCTGTGAGCGACCCGCCTCAAGCGGCGGTCCTGCCGGCGGGCCCCGCGGGCGCAGCCGCCTCGTGGAGGGGCACCAGCCTGCCTTCGCTGCCCTGGGCTCAGGGGCCCGCCGGCCCGGGGCGGGGGGCGCCGCGCGGTGGGGCAGCTCCCCCGCCCCCCCGGGCCCCCTGCCGCCTGAGGCCCAGGCTAGGTGGCCCCGGGCGAGGGTTTGGGAGGCGCGAGAAGAAGAGTGGCCCTGCAGGTCGGGCCCAGGAGGCCGGGGCCTGGGCGGGAGGCTGTGCTCGAGGCTTGGCCTCCTGCGCTCGGCTCTGGGCCCGTCTCCACTGGAGTGGTCGCCCTGGTTTTCAGAACGTGCTCGGGAGCCTCAGGTCCTGGTGGACGGCCGCCTGTGAGGGCAGGGCCTGGCCGGGGAGGCCCACGAGGCCGGGTCGGCCTGGCCGGGGCCTGAGCCTCGCTGGCCGTGTGTGTCTCAGCTGCTCCTCCGCGGGCCTCTCGTCTGCCTCTGGCCGCGGGAGCGGCTCGCTGGCGCGCGTCTGCTGGGTCAGGGAGGGGCGCGCCGCCGCGGGGGGGCTGGCAGGGCGGTGGTGAGCGGGCAGCGGGGAGGTGCTCGCAGGGGGCTGGGGCCTCACCCTGCTTCTTTCCTCCCGATTCTCAAGGAGCCTCCCGTTCGGCGGCTGCTCTCCCGTTCACCCCGTGTACCTTGCCCTCCGAGGCGAGCCCCTGGGCTGCTGGACGCTGAGGCCCGCGCGCGCGGTGGTGGCAGGCCCGCGGCTCCTGCCCGCGCGCAGCTGGCACTCCTCGCGCCCCCGGGGCGATGACTCTGTGGTGGAGAAGTCCCTCCGCTCCCTCAAGGACAAGAACAAGAAGCTGGAGGAGGGCGGCCCCGTGTACAGCCCGCCCGCCCCGGCGGCCGTGCGGAAGCCCCTGGGCCAGCGGGTCCTGGACGAGCTGAGGCACTACTACCACGGCTTCCGCCTGCTCTGGATCGACACCAAGATCGCCGCGCGCATGCTCTGGCGCGTCCTGCACGGCCACAGCCTGACCCGCCGCGAGCGCAGGCAGGTAATGGGCGGCCCCCGGCGCCGGTCCCTGCCTGGGCTCCGTCGGGGCTCCCGGGCCGGCGCTCTGCCGTCTTCCTGCAGGGTGCTCGTGGCTCCTCTGGAGCCCCAGTCGCTTGCCCGGGGGCAGGGGGAGCGGGCCGCCCGCCTCCCGCGTGGGCGCTGCTGCCGGGCCGGGGCGGCGGGCCCTCCTGCGCAGCCGCGCTGCGGAAGGCTGCCCGTGGTCTGCGGGTCGCAGGTGAGGCCGGCCTGGTGCCCGGCGCGGCGGCCTTGCTCTTGCCTGACCCTTGGGCCTCTGTGCTGCCGCGCCTTCTGCCCCCTCAGGCGGGGCTCCCGGCCTGGCGGCAGCGACACCGGGACCCCAGCTGGGGGCGCCCGGCGAGTGCCCGGGGCGGCTCGTGGGCAGCAGCGTCCCGCGGCGGCTGCCCCGCCTCGCCCAGTTAGCGCCCACCCGGCGTTTCTTTTCTTTTTTAAAGTTTCTCGGCCGTGCCCTGCACAGCATGTGTGCTCCTAGTTCCCTGGCGGGGGCCTGAACCCGCGCCCCCTGCGGCAGCCGTGCGGCGTCCTGACCACCGGCCCGCCCGGGCAGCCCCCGCCCAGCCTCCTGAAGCCCCACAGTTTGGCGTCTGTGCCTGCCGAGCCCCGGCTGCTCTCCGGGGGCGCCTGTCGCTTCCCGGCCGTGGGCGGGAGCTGCCGTGCCCCCCGTCACCCTCGGCCTCTGCCTGTCCAGTTCCTCCGCATCTGCGCCGACCTCTTCCGCCTGGTGCCCTTCCTGGTCTTCGTGGTGGTGCCCTTCATGGAGTTCCTGCTGCCCGTCGCCGTGAAGCTCTTCCCCAACATGCTGCCGTCCACCTTCGAGACCCAGTCCAGCAAGGTGACCGGCCTGTTTCAGACCCAGCTTGAAAGTAGCTCCAAAACTGCACTGTTGAAACGTGTCGTGAGCTACGGCTCCTCTCGCCGAGCGTTTCTCGGCCCCAGATGGAGACTCATTCGTGGGGCTGACGCGCGTCTAGCGCGGGGCTGGCCAGCTACAGCTTCCCAGCCGTGCCAGCCCTTCCCATTTCCGTCAGTAAGGCCTCTCGGGGACACGCCTGCCAGTCGTGTATATTGTCTGGTGGACTTGGTGTTTCCCACAGCTCGGCCCACAGGACCTGAAAAGCTTTATTGCTAGCTCTTGATGGAGTTTGCTGGCCCCTTCTTTGCCGTTGAGGGGTGTCACGTTGTTTCTTACATCATGAAATAGGAAGTTTTTGCACACACAGCTCGTGGGTGGAGGAGGCGCTGTCGGGCGGCCTCTGCGGGCTGCCGGGCGGGCGTGTGCGGTAGGCACTGGGGCCCCAGCGCGGGGCGGCGGCGGCGGCCGGGCCACGCTGTCCGGGAGGCGGGCAGGTGGGAGCGGGAGTGAGGTGCCCTGTCCGACCTCGCAGGAGGAGAGGCTGAAGAAGGAGCTGCGGGTCAAGCTGGAGCTGGCCAAGTTCCTTCAGGACACCATCGAGGAGATGGCCCTGAAGAACAAGGCCGCCAAGGGGAGCGCCACCAAAGATTTCTCCGTGTTCTTCCAGAAGGTGCTGTGATGGTTTGTCCCCGTGGCCTCNGCCGTGCCCTGCACAGCATGTGCCTAGTTCCCTGGCGGGGCCTGAACCCGCGCCCTGCGGCAGCCGTCGGCGTCCTGACCACCGCCCGCCGGGCAGCCCCGCCCAGCCTCCTGAAGCCCCACAGTTTGGCGTCTGTGCCTGCCGAGCCCCGGCTGCTCTCCGGGGGCGCCTGTCGCTTCCCGGCCGTGGGCGGGAGCTGCCGTGCCCCCCGTCACCCTCGGCCTCTGCCTGTCCAGTTCCTCCGCATCTGCGCCGACCTCTTCCGCCTGGTGCCCTTCCTGGTCTTCGTGGTGGTGCCCTTCATGGAGTTCCTGCTGCCCGTCGCCGTGAAGCTCTTCCCCAACATGCTGCCGTCCACCTTCGAGACCCAGTCCAGCAAGGTGACCGGCCTGTTTCAGACCCAGCTTGAAAGTAGCTCCAAAACTGCACTGTTGAAACGTGTCGTGAGCTACGGCTCCTCTCGCCGAGCGTTTCTCGGCCCCAGATGGAGACTCATTCGTGGGGCTGACGCGCGTCTAGCGCGGGGCTGGCCAGCTACAGCTTACCAGCCGTGCCAGCCCTTCCCATTTCCGTCAGTAAGGCCTCTCGGGGACACGCCTGCCAGTCGTGTATATTGTCTGGTGGACTTGGTGTTTCCCACAGCTCGGCCCACAGGACCTGAAAAGCTTTATTGCTAGCTCTTGATGGAGTTTGCTGGCCCCTTCTTTGCCGTTGAGGGGTGTCACGTTGTTTCTTACATCATGAAATAGGAAGTTTTTGCACACACAGCTCGTGGGTGGAGGAGGCGCTGTCGGGCGGCCTCTGCGGGCTGCCGGGCGGGCGTGTGCGGTAGGCACTGGGGCCCCAGCGCGGGGCGGCGGCGGCGGCCGGGCCACGCTGTCCGGGAGGCGGGCAGGTGGGAGCGGGAGTGAGGTGCCCTGTCCGACCTCGCAGGAGGAGAGGCTGAAGAAGGAGCTGCGGGTCAAGCTGGAGCTGGCCAAGTTCCTTCAGGACACCATCGAGGAGATGGCCCTGAAGAACAAGGCCGCCAAGGGGAGCGCCACCAAAGATTTCTCCGTGTTCTTCCAGAAGGTGCTGTGATGGTTTGTCCCCGTGGCCTCGGCCTGTTGGCCCAGAGCTGGGTAGAGCCTGGGGCCCCTGACTTCTCCGGAGGCCTTCCTGGCCCCTTTCTCCCCTCGTTTTCACTGTGGGGCTCCGGGGGTGCTGTGGGGATGTAACCGGCCCCTCCCCGCACCCGTGGGGGGCTCACACTGCTGCCCCGAGGACGTGCACGGTGGTCCACAAGCTCGTCTGGGGCTCCAGACGTCAGCAGCCCTGGGGAAGAATCGACGGCCCCGATTTGTGATGCGGCAGGGCTGGGCTGGGGAGAAGGGGACCGGGACCGGCTGCATGCCGTGTCCACGGTGGGGGAGGGAGGCGGGCGCTGCCCGCCACGGCGGAGCCCCCGCCTCTTCCCGCCGGCCGCCTTGGCCCACTGTCGCGCTCCCTCACAGAGGCCCGGCCCAGCGGCACTGGGATTTGGGTCCGGGGCGCTCCCGTCTGGGCTCGTGAGCGTGGAGTTAAAGGAGAGTGTCGGCGGCCCTTCTGCTTGGTTTCCTGACTTGAGGCCTGCGGCCAGGCTGTGGGGGTGCCAGGGGACACAGAGCACCCTTGGTGACCCTTGCGATGGCTCCCACAGATCCGGGAGACGGGCGAGAGACCTAGCAACGAGGAAATCATGCGCTTCTCCCAGCTGTTTGAAGACGAGCTGACCCTGGACAACCTCACGCCCGCAGCTGGTGGCGCTGTGCAAGCTGCTGGAGCTGCAGTCCATCGGCACCAACAACTTCCGCTTGACCCTGGCAAGCCGAGCTGGTGGCGCTGTCGGGCGGCCTCTGCGGGCTGCCGGGCGGGCGTGTGCGGTAGGCACTGGGGCCCCAGCGCGGGGCGGCGGCGGCGGCCGGGCCACGCTGTCCGGGAGGCGGGCAGGTGGGAGCGGGAGTGAGGTGCCCTGTCCGACCTCGCAGGAGGAGAGGCTGAAGAAGGAGCTGCGGGTCAAGCTGGAGCTGGCCAAGTTCCTTCAGGACACCATCGAGGAGATGGCCCTGAAGAACAAGGCCGCCAAGGGGAGCGCCACCAAAGATTTCTCCGTGTTCTTCCAGAAGGTGCTGTGATGGTTTGTCCCCGTGGCCTCGGCCTGTTGGCCCAGAGCTGGGTAGAGCCTGGGGCCCCTGACTTCTCCGGAGGCCTTCCTGGCCCCTTTCTCCCCTCGTTTTCACTGTGGGGCTCCGGGGGTGCTGTGGGGATGTAACCGGCCCCTCCCCGCACCCGTGGGGGGCTCACACTGCTGCCCCGAGGACGTGCACGGTGGTCCACAAGCTCGTCTGGGGCTCCAGACGTCAGCAGCCCTGGGGAAGAATCGACGGCCCCGATTTGTGATGCGGCAGGGCTGGGCTGGGGAGAAGGGGACCGGGACCGGCTGCATGCCGTGTCCACGGTGGGGGAGGGAGGCGGGCGCTGCCCGCCACGGCGGAGCCCCCGCCTCTTCCCGCCGGCCGCCTTGGCCCACTGTGCGCGCTCCCTCACAGAGGCCCGGCCCAGCGGCACTGGGATTTGGGTCCCGGGGGCCGCTCCCCGTGCGGGCTCGTGAGCGTGGAGTTAAAGGAGAGTGTCGGCGGCCCTTCTGCTTGGTTTCCTGACTTGAGGCCTGCGGCCAGGCTGTGGGGGTGCCAGGGGACACAGAGCACCCTTGGTGACCCTTGCGATGGCTCCCACAGATCCGGGAGACGGGCGAGAGACCTAGCAACGAGGAAATCATGCGCTTCTCCAAGCTGTTTGAAGACGAGCTGACCCTGGACAACCTCACGCGCCCGCAGCTGGTGGCGCTGTGCAAGCTGCTGGAGCTGCAGTCCATCGGCACCAACAACTTCCTGCGCTTCCAGCTCACCATGCGGCTGCGCTCCATCAAGGCCGACGACAAGGTGAGCCGTGCCCGCGGCCGGCTGGGTGCGCGTCGGTCCCCGGAGCGAGCGCCGGCTCCGTGCTGCTCGGCCGCCAGGCAGCCCCGTCTCCCGGGGCAGGAGGTGGCCACTGAGACGGTGTCTGATGTCTCCTCGTGTGGGTGTGTCGTCCTTCATTGACCGTCACTGTGTCTGGTCCTGTGCTTCCTCACGAGTGCTCTAACCCATACCGTTTACTGTGGATTTTGCCCTAGGTCTCTGATAGGCCCTATAGCAATAGTGACCCAGACCTGGGGCCTCCCGAGGAAAGGGCAGGAAGTCCAAAGCAAGTCCTAGCCTTGACCCGGCTGCCCACCTGGCCAGCCTGCAGCGGGTCCCCAGGGTGCGTCTCGGGAAGGGGTCTGGAGGCGGTGGCCGCGTCCCCCTGCTGTGCTGCTTGCCCCCAGCCTGTGGTGTCTGGAGGCCGAGCGCAGAGCCCGCCGCTGCTGTTTACGTCCGGGCTTCCGCGTCCTGACGTCTGCAGGCCGTGTCTGCTCTTCTCATCTGTGCTGGAGACCCCCGTCTTAGAGCTGGGGTATTTAGTCTGTACTCTGTTCTTGTTTGTCCTGCCTGTTTTATGCTCCTCTTAATCTCCTTCTTGCCTTCTTTCTTTTGGATCAGTCGGACGTTTACCCTTCCACGTCTTCTCCATTAGCTTGTTGCTTACCTGCCACCTGATCAGTGTCTCTGGAGTGGACAGCCAGCTTCCCTGCACTCGGGAGTCGGGGGCCTGCGGGGGCCCCGCCGACGCGCCCTCTCGCTCCGTGCGCGGCCCGCGTGTCCGCCCGGAGCGGGCGCGTGTGCCCGCCCTCCCGACCCGGTGCCCGCCTGCCTCCGGCCTGTCTCCACCAGGCTGCTTCCTCCACTCGAGAGCCCCTCTGGATCGGCCTCCTTCTGCAGAGGGTTGCTGGTGGAGGACTCGGGCCCCTGGTTCTTTGTTCACATTTGAAGAGGCCGGCGAGGGCGTGTCCGCCGGCCTGGTGCTGGCCTCTGAAGGTGGCCGGCTTTCCCCGCAGCACCTCAGGCTGCGTCTGGACTTGGTGGCTTCTCAGGGCTCTCCCGGGCACCTGTGTGTGCTCGCTCTGCGTCTCATGACGTAGCCCTGCCCTCGGGTACCTCTGGTTACCTACGCTCTCTCCTTCCTGGTGTGGTGACTCTGGAAGCCGTCCTCAGAGATCTCCATTCTCAGGCGCGCGTGTCTGTCCGGTGCTCCGGAGGGCGATCAGCGTTGCATTTCTAGGCTTGAAGAGACGCCGAGGCTCTGCTCTGCCGGAAAGCCTGTGTGGGGCTGCCCGCCCGGGGACAGGCGGCCTGAGGGCAGACAGCCTGGGGCGGGTCCTGGCCACGGCCTGTGGCGACACTGAGCAGGCTGCCCGACCTCAGTGCTGGGACTCCTGTGAGGCTGGGGGTGGAGTGGCCAGGTCTCTGATGTTGAGAGGTGGAGGGCAGACCTTCCCCCGGACGTGAGGTAAGAACACACAGAAGTCGACACTGGAACGCAAGCGGGGAGAAGCCCCCAGGACCCCTGGAGTGACATGGGAGATCTTTGTGCCTCAGAGATCCAGCCTCGGTGCTAAAGAAGCCAAGATCACTGACAACGACAGAGTTTAAAAGCCTGTCCTCTGGCCAGAGGGAAGGGACCACCTAACAAGACAGAAGACCTCAGAGAACGGCCGCTCTGCTCCAGCCAGATGCCGCAGGAAAGCGTCCCCGACCCGGACCCTCCCAGCCGGCGGCAGGGGCTGCGACGGCTGGGGGGGGTGGGTGAAGCCGCGAGGGCCGGGCTCTCCATCCCACCCCCAGCCCGTGGGGCCAGTGAGACCTGCAGGGCCCACCCTCCACTCGTCTCTCAGGCCCAGGACCCCCACTTCCCTGTCGAGGGCCGTGGAGGCAGCCAGTGGGCCAGGAGGTGGACGAGAGCCCTGACCCCGGCGTGGCCAGCCCTGCGGGAACTCGGCCCTCCTGCCGAGAGCCAACAGGAAGGACCCCAGGGTGCGTGGAGAAGGGCAGCCGGTGGGTGCTCGCGCTGAGTGGACAGAGCACATGGGTCACGTTGACAATGGACTCCCCAGATTCCGTGAAGACTTCAACCTCCAGACTTAAGAAACCAAGTGACCACGGGCCAGAGAAAAAAGATGGGTGAAAATAGATACATGAAAGACCAATAGAAGTGGCCCGCCCCCACCAAGGAAGCCGAGTGCCTCTCAGACAGCGTGAACCTGCAGAAGTTCCCACCAAGACCCGGAGTCGAGGGAACAGCCTTGGAGGACTAAGAGGTCATTTTGAAAGTAGTGAGAGAGAAGGCGTGGCCCCTGCAGGAGAAACGATCGGAAGGACAGGACCTTTCGCGTCAGGCCCGAGAGGCTTGGAGGGCCTGGCAGCTGTCTCTTCTCTTCCGTGCTGGAGAACAGAAAGAATCATCCGCTCAGCCCTCTGTTCAGAGGAAGAGGGGAATCTAAACGGGCCGGGCGAAGGAGACGGGGCCCGCCTGTGGGCCGCAGGGCTGCCCCGTGAGCCGCGGGCAGCAGGAAGGGCCCAGCAGGCCCCGCCTGGCCTCCACTCGCGCGGCGTCCGAGTCGGAGGAGGCCGGTGCTGGGAGTGGCGGTGGACTCCGTGTCAGGAGGCGACGCTGGACGAGCTCGCCAGGCGGCAGGGCCGGGCGAGGCCGCTGCGGGCCACCCTTGTGACGCCGGAGCACCCCTGAAGGCGGACCCGGCGATGCCCTGGGAAGCACAGGAGGTGAGGGCAGAGGGTCCACGGGCAGCACGGGAGGACAGGAGGAAGAAACCAGAACGCTTTCTCTCGTAATGATCACGAGCGGGAAGCCCGCCAGACCCCTCCTGTGGGCGCGCAGGAGGCAGGAGGCCGGGCGTGCGGCGCGCTCGCCGCGAGGGGCAGCGGCACCTGGCGCTGGGCGACAGCGGGAAGGCCGGCTCTGGAGCCGAGTCGGCGGGCGGCCGTGGCCGGAGGGCCTCGCAGGGGCCACGAGGGGTGCCCGGCGTGCCTCCCGGCCGCGGCCTGACGGTCGGCGCGGTGTGGCGGGGCTGCGCTGCCGCGTCGTCCCCGCTGTCCTGGCGGACACGGGCCGTGCTCCACACGGGTCATCGGCGCCGGGCCTGTCCCCCCTCACTCTTCTTTCCTGCTCCCTGAGACCCGCGGTGCTGTGTCCTCGCTTTGGGGACTCCTCTGTGCTTCCCGTGTGGGCCACCCCTCGGGTCCCTGTGGCCTCACGCCGCCGGGGAGGGTCAGGAGGCGTCTCTTGCGCCCAGGGCCAGGGAGGCGCTGGCTGTGGTGAGGGGCCGGAGGGCCACGGGGAGAGGGGGGTGTCTCCACGTGCCGGGCCGGTCCTGGCTGCTGGCCCTGGGGTCCCGTTCTCTCTCAGACGGTCTGGTCCCTGCAGACTTGGAACCGGGCCTTGGTGAGGGGGAGGGTCATCCGGTGTTCGGCCCGGCGTGTTGGGAAGGTGGCTTCCAGGTGCACGCTCAGCTCCCGCTGTGTGGACGCGTGAAGGCAGGCAGCATGGCTGTCGTGGGCCCTCAGGAGGCAACCGGCTTCTTCCTCCGGCAGCTGATCGCTGAGGAGGGCGTGGACAGCCTCAACGTCAAGGAGCTGCAGGCGGCCTGTCGGGCGCGAGGCATGCGGGCCCTGGGCGTCACGGAAGACCGTCTGCGGGACCAGCTGAAGCAGGTGTGTGCCGCTGGGCCCGTGCGCTTCAGCGGGAGGCGGGAGGCTGCGGTGGCTCCACGTCCACCTGGGTGGGCCTTGGGGCTCCTGGGGACCACTCTGAGCACCCTCACTGGCTCGGGGTTGCCAGTGGCGTCCTTACTGCCCCCTCTGCCTGGTCTTCTGGGGACACCCGAGGACCCATCAGCTTCCTTTGAAGCTCCAGCCTGTCTCCCCCTGAGGGCGGGAGTGTCTGGGGAGTAGGAGCCAGGCCAGTCCCCCCTCTGAAGCCCCTGCTCTTGGGGGGGTTCTGAGTGACCCCGCCTTCCCGCTCAGCGAGGCCCTGGGGCAGAAGGGGGCTGCAGGGGCCACGAGGGGTGCCAGCGTGCCTCCCGGCCGCGCCTGACGGTCGGCGCGGTGTGGCGGGGCTGCGCTGCCGCGTCGTCCCCGCTGTCCTGGCGGACACGGGCCGTGCTCCACACGGGTCATCGGCGCCGGGCCTGTCCCCCCTCACTCTTCTTTCCTGCTCCCTGAGACCCGCGGTGCTGTGTCCTCGCTTTGGGGACTCCTCTGTGCTTCCCGTGTGGGCCACCCCTCGGGTCCCTGTGGCCTCACGCCGCCGGGGAGGGTCAGGAGGCGTCTCTTGCGCCCAGGGCCAGGGAGGCGCTGGCTGTGGTGAGGGGCCGGAGGGCCACGGGGAGAGGGGGGTGTCTCCACGTGCCGGGCCGGTCCTGGCTGCTGGCCCTGGGGTCCCGTTCTCTCTCAGACGGTCTGGTCCCTGCAGACTTGGAACCGGGCCTTGGTGAGGGGGAGGGTCATCCGGTGTTCGGCCCGGCGTGTTGGGAAGGTGGCTTCCAGGTGCACGCTCAGCTCCCGCTGTGTGGACGCGTGAAGGCAGGCAGCATGGCTGTCGTGGGCCCTCAGGAGGCAACCGGCTTCTTCCTCCGGCAGCTGATCGCTGAGGAGGGCGTGGACAGCCTCAACGTCAAGGAGCTGCAGGCGGCCTGTCGGGCGCGAGGCATGCGGGCCCTGGGCGTCACGGAAGACCGTCTGCGGGACCAGCTGAAGCAGGTGTGTGGGGCTGGGCCCGTGCGCCTCAGCGGGAGGCGGGAGGCTGCGGTGGCTCCACGTCCACCTGGGTGGGCCTTGCGCGCTCCTGGGGACCACTCTGAGCACCCTCACTGGCTCGGGGTTGCCAGTGGCGTCCTTACTGCCCCCTCTGCCTGGTCTTCTGGGGACACCCGAGGACCCATCAGCTTCCTTTGAAGCTCCAGCCTGTCTCCCCCTGAGGGCGGGAGTGTCTGGGGAGTAGGAGCCAGGCCAGTCCCCCCTCTGAAGCCCCTGCTCTTGGGGGCCGCGTTCTGAGTGACCCCGCCTTCCCCCGCGCTCAGCGAGGCCCTGGGGCAGAAGCCGGGGGCCGCTCTGCAGGGCCGCGGTCCAGCCCTGCCTGTGCGGGGCCGCGTGGACGCGCCATTGGAGCGGTGGCACTCACCAGCGCGGCTTCGTGTCAGAAGGCACAGGGCACGCGGGCTCCGGCCAGGCACCCTGTTGGGCTGTCGTCCCTGTGTAGGGAGGACGTGTGGACACCCACTGCCCCACTGCTGACAGAGACGGCGCTTAGTGGGCAGTCTGATCCTATCCCTGACGTCGCTGGCCTGTCTTGGACGGGACCCCTTGCAGCCCCTCGTCTGGGGCGCCCTGGGTCTGCCTGGGACGGAGCGTGCTCGGGCCCGGGCTGCACGGGGATGTCGGATGAGCGTGTTTTGGCTGCCAGGGGCTCCCGTGTCTCCGCCGGCGCTCCACCTGCGCTCGGCGTCCCCTCGCTCAGGGGTCCTGTTCTGGCTGCAGTGCTGTGTCCAGGCGCGGCCCTGGTCTTTGTCAGTGTGGACGTTGTCTCTGTGTCCCTCCGACAGCCTCCCACGGAGCCTGGCTCCTAGTAGGTGTGCAGACCTCGGCCACTGGGCTGAGATCATGAGCACGCCCTGGGGGGCTTGTGCCGCTCGTAAGAGCTCCGGGAGCGGACTGGTCATCCTGTCCCGCTTGTGTGCTCAGGCTCTGCGGCCTCGCTGCGCACTTGCCTGAGGCGGGCAGCGCGCACTGCCCTGGTGGCAGGTGGCCTTTAGGGCTGGAGGTGCTGCGAGGAGAGCTCTGTCACGCCACGAGCTCTGTCCACTTAGGCGCGGCCGTGGCCGTGGCCGCGCGCCTCCCCGCCGCGCCTCCCCGCCGCGCCCTCCGCCGCGCGCGCCGGGCCGGGGGAGACCCGGGGCCGGAAGCCCTGGGCGGGCCCGCCGCTGACGAGCCTGGCTCTCAAACCCCCGCTTGCAGTGGCTGGAGCTGCACCTGCACCAGGAGATCCCGACGTCGCTGCTCATCCTGTCCCGGGCCCTGTACCTCCCCGACACCCTCTCGCCCGCCGACCAGCTCAAGTCCACGCTGCAGACCCTCCCGGAGATTGTGGTGGGTGCGCAGGGCCCTTCTGCTGCCCGGTCAGGCCTCCTGCTTCAGGGGGAGACGGCCCTGCTCAGCCGAGGAAGGAGGGCGGCCCTGGGCCCCCACCCGCCGCTCTCTTTCCTGTCTGTCCTTCCTCTGCTCCTGAGGGCGCTTCCCAGCCGTCGGGGTCCTCCTCCTTGGGAAGCAGGCGGGGAGGGGATGATGCCCGGAGACGCTGGCTGGGCACGGGGACAGCTCTGGCGGGCACCTGGCCGGCTTCAGAGCGCACTCACGGGCGTCCCCTTCCTGAAGGCGAAGGAAGCCCAGGTGAAGGTGGCCGAGGTGGAGGGCGAGCAGGTGGACAACAAGGCCAAGCTGGAGGCCACGCTGAAGGAGGAGGAGGCCATCCAGCAGGAGCACCGGGAGAAGGAGCTGCAGAGGAAGTCGCAGGCGGCGGTGAGGGGCGGGGCGGGCGGGCGCGGGAGGGAGTCGGAGGCGCGGGTGGGGAGCGAGGCAGACGCTGCCAGCCTGGCCCTGAGGCCCCGAAGCTGAGGTCCGAGGCGGCTTCATCGAGGCCTGTGGACGCGGGCGCAGATGCAAAAGCTGTGTGAACGTGCCCGGTCCTGCCAGGCGCCCACTCGCAGGGCCCTGTGGCGGAGCCTTGCAGAGGTGGGCCCTGGCCAGCGGCGCGTCTGCGGCGGGCAGCGCACTGCCCTGGTGGCAGGTGGCCTTTAGGGCTGGAGGTGCTGCGAGGAGAGCTCTGTCACGCCACGAGCTCTGTCCACTTAGGCCGTGGCCTGGCCGCCTCCCGCGCCTCCCGCGCGCCCTCCGCCCAAGGCCGGGCCGGGGGAGACCCGGGGCCGGAAGCCCTGGGCGGGCCCGCCGCTCACTTGCCTGGCTCTCAAACCCCCGCTTGCAGTGGCTGGAGCTGCACCTGCACCAGGAGATCCCGACGTCGCTGCTCATCCTGTCCCGGGCCCTGTACCTCCCCGACACCCTCTCGCCCGCCGACCAGCTCAAGTCCACGCTGCAGACCCTCCCGGAGATTGTGGTGGGTGCGCAGGGCCCTTCTGCTGCCCGGTCAGGCCTCCTGCTTCAGGGGGAGACGGCCCTGCTCAGCCGAGGAAGGAGGGCGGCCCTGGGCCCCCACCCGCCGCTCTCTTTCCTGTCTGTCCTTCCTCTGCTCCTGAGGGCGCTTCCCAGCCGTCGGGGTCCTCCTCCTTGGGAAGCAGGCGGGGAGGGGATGATGCCCGGAGACGCTGGCTGGGCACGGGGACAGCTCTGGCGGGCACCTGGCCGGCTTCAGAGCGCACTCACGGGCGTCCCCTTCCTGAAGGCGAAGGAAGCCCAGGTGAAGGTGGCCGAGGTGGAGGGCGAGCAGGTGGACAACAAGGCCAAGCTGGAGGCCACGCTGAAGGAGGAGGAGGCCATCCAGCAGGAGCACCGGGAGAAGGAGCTGCAGAGGAAGTCGCAGGCGGCGGTGAGGGGCGGGGCGGGCGGGCGCGGGGGAGGGGAGTCGGGAGGCGCGGGGTGGGGGAGCGAGGCAGACGCTGCCAGCCTGGCCCTGAGGCCCCGAAGCTGAGGTCCGAGGCGGCTTCATCGAGGCCTGTGGACGCGGGCGCAGATGCAAAAGCTGTGTGAACGTGCCCGGTCCTGCCAGGCGCCCACTCGCAGGGCCCTGTGGCGGAGCCTTGCAGAGGTGGGCCCTGGCCAGCGGCGCGTCTGCCGGCGTGGACACCGGGAAGGCGGCAGTCCTGTGGGTGGTGCTGAGCCGGCAGCGGCCTTGCGTTTCAGAAGGAAGCGGAGCCCGAGGTGGTGGCAGAAGGGGCCCCGGCGAGGCCAGTGGCCGAGCGGCCTTTGGAAGAGCCTGCTGTGACCCTGCCGTCCGAGGTCTTGGAGGACACCGCGCCGGTCCTGGGAGGCTTGAAGGTGACGACGCTTGCCAGGGGGAGGGCTGCTGCAGCGCCAGACGGCCGCCGGCTGTGGGGCTCCTGGGGATGCGGGGCCCAGGAGGCGGTGGGGCGGTGGCGAGTCAGGGCAGCTGGCCCTGCCGTGGCCCTTCCCCAGCGGGCGGCAGGGGCGGTCCCTGTGGAGCCGGCCCTGCCGCTGCCTTCCGACAGGCTGCGTGCCCAGTGCTCGCTCCCGGCAGCCTCGCCATCCTGGCTGTGACCCGCGCTCTGAGGGGACGTCCCCGCCGTGGGCAGGCCCGGGGCAGGGACAGGCGGGCCGGCGGGAGGAGGGCGCACGGGCCGCTGCGGCGTGGTTCGGAGCTGGAGTAGGAGAGGAACCAGCCCTGCAGGTCACGGCTGGGAGTGCCAGCAAGGTGGTGGACTAGGGGACACCTGCGAGATGAGGCACGTGGACACCTGGGTGTGGGTGGGCTTCGTGAGGTGTGCTGAGGGCCCGAGGATGGACCCCTGAGGGGCAGCGTGGCGTCATCGGAGGCAAAGGAAAAGCCCCCTGCAGGGCCAACGGGAGGAGCCAGGGGACCCCAGCCTCCTCCGGGCCGGTGGGTGGGAAGGGCCCTGGCGCGGCGCGGGGTGAAGAGGAAGGCTGCTCACGTGACCAGAGAGAGCGTGGCGCCTCCGCTCCGGGTCCCGCTGAAGCGAGCTGTGGCTGCCGGGCGCCTCCGGCGGACGGGCTGGCGGGGCTGGGACACGCCCAGTGGGCTCCGTTTCGCCCCGTGTGGTTCAGGAAACAGATGAAGACCAGCACGCTCTGGCACTGAGGAGAGGCACTGGAGCCTGGGCTGACCTCAGCTCGCAGGGAGATCCTGGAAAGGCCAGAGAACGAGGAACCAGGGTCACTTTGAAGGCAGTCTGGGGCCGAGGCCAGAAGCCGCGCAGAGGTGGGGCCTGGTCAGACGCTGGCGCGCACTCTGGGAGGGGAGCTCACCGGGCAGCACCGGAGCCACGACGGTCGACTGTCTCCTTGGAGAGCAGCACATCCCGCTGCCCGTGGATTCCAGACTGACGTGGAAAAGGACGTCTCACCTCTCGGGAGAGTCTGTGACCTGAGAGCTGCCAAGGACGTCTTAGCAGGAAACACACAACTCCAAACAAAGAGCCTTGGCGCGTGGGGAAGGTGCCGCAGAGAGCGGGTCAGCCCCGTTCCTGTGTGCAGGGCCGGCGGGGCCTGGGGGTCGAGTCCGATGGGCGGAGAATCCGAGGCTCTGGGGCCACACTGCTGGCGTGTCCACGTGTGAAAGGGAGGAGGCCTTCCCACGCTGCACACACGCTGGGCAGAAAGCGGAAGAGAAGGCGTGCTGACGAGAGCGCCGCAGCAGGTGGGCCGAGGCCGCCGCAGCCAGGCTCTGTCCTGAGCAGGGGTGAGGCGCTCGGCCGGCTTCCGGGCAGCGCGCGGCAGCTGCTCTGTGGAAAGCACAGGACGTTGTGCTCGGCGGCCCCGGCGGTCCAGGGGCTGTGAGCCTGCCTGCCCACATGGGGCGCGGCCCGTCCCTGGCCTGGGGGCCGCACGTGCTCCAGTGCGCGAGCCGCGGCGGAAGCCCGCACGCTCCGGAGCCTCTGCTCTGCGGCGGGGAAGCCGCCGTGGTTAGAGCAAGCCTGTGCGCATCACTGAAGGTCCGTGCAGCCAAAAGTAGTCAACAGACACTTATAATAGATACTAAGATTAATAAATGTTGAAAGATACGTCATGGCCCCATAGCATTTGTCTGAGGAGTACAGAAAAAATTAGTGTCATGAGCAAGTTAACAAACTCGAGAGAGAAGCCGTGAGCGAGCATTTCAGCAGAGACACGGAAGCACTCGGCCATACTGAGCCCCTTCTCAGCGGACGTGGAGGCAGCGGTCTCAGCAGGCAGAGCGGGAGAGGGCCCTCGTAGCAGAGGAGCCCTGCGGGCCCAGGGACCTCTGCGCTCTGCCTGCTCCTCAGCAGGCTGAGGGTCTGGCCGGGACGGTTAGGTCAAAGGAAGAGATGCAGTCCTGTGGAAGCGCACTGTTCATAGACGACGTGAGCCCCTGAGAGCGCATTGTACTTCTTTGTACTAGAAATGAGCAATCGAGTTGAAGTTTTCAGAAACATATACTTGTACATAAATAGAGAGTATCCCAGAAGTGAATTACTGGGGACAGATTTGGAAATGGGCATGAGGCCTGTCCAGGATGCTCTAAACTGTTGCTGAGGCGAGTTAAAGCAGTAAACAGAGCTTCCCTGCCCCCGTGGTGTGAAGACTTTGTGTTGGCGAGATGTTAATTCTCCCCGGCTGACCTTGATTCGAGACCACCAAAGTCCCAGCAGGCTTTGTTAAACTTGCGCTAACGTGGAAATTCAAAGGACCGAGACGAGCCGCGCGAGCGGGTGTGGCGTGCTGGCGGCTGGAAGCGGACACAGCGGTGACGAGGGACACGCCGCCGCGTGGGCGAGCCTCCGAGCGATGGGGCTTGAGCGGGGGGGACGCCGCTTGTCTGAACTTTGCCCGCGAGTCTCATGACGGAGGCGGGGAGGTGGCGTTGTGCACACGAGGAAGCCTCTGGGGTGACGCTGCGTCCCCGTCGAGGGCGGTGCTCCCCAGGGGCTCTGCCGGCACGTCTGCACAGGCGCGCACGGGCGCGGGAGGCACCTCGGAGAGCGGCGACGCTGAGGGCGGCCCTCGGCCTGGCACTGGCACGGCGCGGGCACACGCGGCGCTGACAGAGGCGGCCGGACCGTCGGGGGGAGCCAGTTGCTCCCGCTCACACAGGTTTTCCGGTTTGCTTGTTGTCTTTCCAGGAAGAGGAAATAACGCAGGAGGAAATTGACGTACTCAGCAACGCCTGCTCAAAACTGAAGGAGCAGAAGAAATCGCTGACGAAGGAGAAAGAGGAGCTGGAGCTGCTGAAGGAAGACGTGCAGGACTACAGCCAGGTGCGCGGGCCCCGAGCACTCGGCGAGGCTCCCCAGAGCAGCAGGGACTTGCTGGCCAGATGGTCTTTGGAGAGAGAACTGAGTTTAAGTGACTCTAGGAGCATCACTCCACTGGGCCACAGCCCCCAGAATGCTGGCCGTTCTCCCTTGTAGGTGACAGGCGTGTGTCTTCCGTTTCTCAGCGCCCGGAGGCTCGGCCGAGCAGCCTGCTGTCTTCTCTTTCCCGCGGCTGTCCTCTCCCCACATGGGTCGTCTGGGCCCCCCGCCTCCCGCTGTCCCCAGAAAGAAGACACTCCCTTCCCCGTCCTTGACTTGTTCATCACTAGGGAGACAGTCGGGCTTCGGAACAGAGTCCAGACTTCCTTTGACGTGGAAACTGTTTGGAGGTGGGGCAGGCCAGTGGCAGCCTGCGGGGCCAGGAGCCTTAGATGTTAATTCTCCCCGGCTGACCTTGATTCGAGACCACCAAAGTCCCAGCAGGCTTTGTTAAACTTGCGCTAACGTGGAAATTCAAAGGACCGAGACGAGCCGCGCGAGCGGGTGTGGCGTGCTGGCGGCTGGAAGCGGACACAGCGGTGACGAGGGACACGCCGCCGCGTGGGCGAGCCTCCGAGCGATGGGGCTTGAGCGGGGGGGACGCCGCTTGTCTGAACTTTGCCCGCGAGTCTCATGACGGAGGCGGGGAGGTGGCGTTGTGCACACGAGGAAGCCTCTGGGGTGACGCTGCGTCCCCGTCGAGGGCGGTGCTCCCCAGGGGCTCTGCCGGCACGTCTGCACAGGCGCGCACGGGCGCGGGAGGCACCTCGGAGAGCGGCGACGCTGAGGGCGGCCCTCGGCCTGGCACTGGCACGGCGCGGGCACACGCGGCGCTGACAGAGGCGGCCGGACCGTCGGGGGGAGCCAGTTGCTCCCGCTCACACAGGTTTTCCGGTTTGCTTGTTGTCTTTCCAGGAAGAGGAAATAACGCAGGAGGAAATTGACGTACTCAGCAACGCCTGCTCAAAACTGAAGGAGCAGAAGAAATCGCTGACGAAGGAGAAAGAGGAGCTGGAGCTGCTGAAGGAAGACGTGCAGGACTACAGCCAGGTGCGCGGGCCCCGAGCACTCGGCGAGGCTCCCCAGAGCAGCAGGGACTTGCTGGCCAGATGGTCTTTGGAGAGAGAACTGAGTTTAAGTGACTCTAGGAGCATCACTCCACTGGGCCACAGCCCCCAGAATGCTGGCCGTTCTCCCTTGTAGGTGACAGGCGTGTGTCTTCCGTTTCTCAGCGCCCGGAGGCTCGGCCGAGCAGCCTGCTGTCTTCTCTTTCCCGCGGCTGTCCTCTCCCCACATGGGTCGTCTGGGCCCC
This sequence comes from Tragulus kanchil, assembly GCA_022376925.1. Taxonomy (NCBI): domain Eukaryota; kingdom Metazoa; phylum Chordata; class Mammalia; order Artiodactyla; family Tragulidae; genus Tragulus; species Tragulus kanchil. Next base: position 188,037,784 of record JAIOJX010000025.1, read on the forward strand.
CCGCCTCCCGCTGTCCCCAGAAAGAAGACACTCCCTTCCCCGTCCTTGACTTGTTCATCACTAGGGAGACAGTCGGGCTTCGGAACAGAGTCCAGACTTCCTTTGACGTGGAAACTGTTTGAGGGTGTGCAGGCCAGGGCAGCCTGCGCGGTGGCAGCAGTGAGCAGCACCCGTGGCCGGAGCCCGTGGTCTGCTCCCCGCACAGCCCAGACCTTCCCCCCTTCACGTAGAGCCTGGGCTAATCCACGCACTGTTACAAGGTGAACCTAAGGTTTCCTTTTTGTTCTAAGATGATCTGTTTACAACTGAATAATTTTATTAGGATTTACAAGAGATCAAGAAGGAGCTTTCAAAGACTGGCGAAGAAATATATGTGGAAGAGTCTAAAGCCAGCAAGAGGCTCACCAAGCGGGTGCAGCAGATGATCGGGCAGATCGACAGCCTGCTCGCCCAGCTGGAGGCCGACCAGAAGGCAGGCAAGCTGGGCCCGGCTGCCGAGGGCTCGCCGGCGGGGTGAGTGCCACGCGGGCGCTGGGGGCCCGGAGTCCGAGGCCCGGGGCCTTTCCAGCTCCAGAGCGCGTTTCTCAGCCTGGCGACCGGCCGCCCCTCCCGCTGACCTAGTAGCTACAGCCGCTCCACAAGGCCGTCGCTGAAGCGGCCAGAGTCAGGTCTTCCCCGCGCACGCACACAGGTGCACCCCGCGCGTGTGCACACACCATGGGGCCTGAGTGGCGGCTTGCCTTCTCTGCCTGCGTCCCTCCCGCCCCTCGCTCAGGCTGCCGCTGTGGGTCCTTCTAGAGCTTCCGTGGCCCACGGCTCCCCTGGCTTCTGCCCGCCCTTCTCCCTCTCCCAGGCCCGGCCACCCTCAGCCGCTGTGTCCTCAGACCCGCCGGTCTTCTGCCGCCTCCCTCCTCCTGAGCCCCCTGCGTGAGGCCCTCAGTCGCGAGCCCGGGGCCGGCTCTGCCCCGGTGTGTCCCAGGTGGCTGGGACAGAGGCTGGCAGGGCCACATCCCGGGCTGCCGGCCAGGTGGATGAAGCCCCTCCAGCCGGTCGTGGCTGACACTCCTCGCTCCTGTTTGGGGCGGGGGGGTGGGCTCGTGTGGCCTCTGCTGGCCCAGGTGGTGGGCCCTGCCCCCCAGGCGAAGCCAGTGTCCTCTCGGGCTGCCCTGCTGTGCTCTGCGGGCTCTCAGGGCCTCTCCCCGCCTGCCCAGGGCTCAGAGGGCCTGAGGAGCCCGCGTGGTCCTCACACGGGCGGGGCTGGGCTCGCTGGGTGTGGTGCGCTCACAGGCGACCCTGTGGAGTGCTGGCTTCTGTTTCTGTGTCCTGTTGGCTGGGTGTCCCCAGCAGTCGGGGCAAGGGCACTCTGGCTGGGGGCTGCCTGGGGCAGGTCTGACCTGCGGGCCCTCGGAGGGCCTGTGGGTGCCACATGCAGGGTGTGTCCCCCCAGGGAGACGGTCATCAGCGTCACCGAGCTCATCAGCGCCATGAAGCAGATCAAGCACATTCCAGAGAGCAAGCTCCAGAGCCTGGCCTCGGCCTTGGACGAGAACAAGGATGGCAAGGTCAACATCGATGACCTCGTCAAGGTGGGTCGTGGGGTCCGCCTGGGCCGAGGCGCCCCAGTGCCGGTCTCGCCCTCTCTCCACACGCCAGGCGGAGAAAGGAGAGGGCGGAGAGGCCACGCCTCTGGAGCAGGCGGCCTGCTTCTGCCTGGATGCTGACCCCTGCCAGCCAGCGGGCCTGGCTGGGTCTGGGGAGAACAGTGTTGGACGCTGGGGCAGTGCAGCCCCGAGGAGGAGCTGTGTGACCCTCAGCGCCAGGTGTCAGCCGCCCTGAGGGCAGCCGGTGGGCATAGGGACCACCCGAGGCCCGAGAGGGCACCTGGTGCCCAGAGCTCAGCCTCCCAGGAGGCCTGGTGCTGACTCCCACGGGTGAGGAGGCCTGCGGGCTCTGGCGTCTGTGACTCCCGGGCCTTCTGCCCGACGGGGACGCCTGCCCAGGTCGTCCGCTCCCACAGCCCCCGGACGCAGGCCTTCCTGAGTCCTGGCCCAGTGTCGTCACCTTGGCACCGGGCTAGGAGGGCCAGGCCATGTCGCCGCCCCTTCCCTGCGGTCCTCCTTGGTGCTCGTGGCCCTGTGCCCTGAGCGGGGCTGGCCTGGCCACCTCGTGGCGCTGTCCCGCCCACTTGCATGCAGCCTCGGCCCCATGGGAGGCACACGTGGCAGCCCTCAGCCCCTGCCCAGGTCTGCCGACCATAGGCCCCTGTTCCCCGAGCCCCTCTGTGGCAGGTGGCCTGGCCTTGGCTTTGGGGTCTGTTGGCTGCTTGTTGGGGAGGGGTCTGGCCCTCAGAAGGCCAGGGTTGGTGGAGGACCCCAGCCGCTGGCAGGACAGTGCAGTGGGGGGCGCGGAGGGCCGGCCTGGCCTGGCGGCCGCGCCCTCTGCCCACTGTCCTCTGAGGGGAGCGTGTGCCGGGGAGGCGCAGAGCCGCTGAGTCCCTCCTCCCGCGTGCGCAGGTGGTCGAGCTGGTGGACAAGGAGGACGCCCACATCTCGACCAGCCAGGTCGCCGCGATCGTGGCCACCCTGGAGAAGGAGGAGAAGGTGGAGGAGAAGGAGAACAAGGATGGCAAGGTCAACATCGATGACCTCGTCAAGGTGGGTCGTGGGGTCCGCCTGGGCCGAGGCGCCCAGTGCCGGTCTCGCTCTCTCCACACGCCAGGCGGAGAAAGGAGAGGGCGGAGAGGCCACGCCTCTGGAGCAGGCGGCCTGCTTCTGCCTGGATGCTGACCCCTGCCAGCCAGCGGGCCTGGCTGGGTCTGGGGAGAACAGTGTTGGACGCTGGGGCAGTGCAGCCCCGAGGAGGAGCTGTGTGACCCTCAGCGCCAGGTGTCAGCCGCCCTGAGGGCAGCCGGTGGGCATAGGGACCACCCGAGGCCGAGAGGGCACCTGGTGCCCAGAGCTCAGCCTCCCAGGAGGCCTGGTGCTGACTCCCACGGGTGAGGAGGCCTGCGGGCTCTGGCGTCTGTGACTCCCGGGCCTTCTGCCCGACGGGGACGCCTGCCCAGGTCGTCCGCTCCCACAGCCCCCGGACGCAGGCCTTCCTGAGTCCTGGCCCAGTGTCGTCACCTTGGCACCGGGCTAGGAGGGCCAGGCCATGTCGCCGCCCCTTCCCTGCGGTCCTCCTTGGTGCTCGTGGCCCTGTGCCCTGAGCGGGGCTGGCCTGGCCACCTCGTGGCGCTGTCCCGCCCACTTGCATGCAGCCTCGGCCCCATGGGAGGCACACGTGGCAGCCCTCAGCCCCTGCCCAGGTCTGCCGACCATAGGCCCCTGTTCCCCGAGCCCCTCTGTGGCAGGTGGCCTGGCCTTGGCTTTGGGGTCTGTTGGCTGCTTGTTGGGGAGGGGTCTGGCCCTCAGAAGGCCAGGGTTGGTGGAGGACCCCAGCCGCTGGCAGGACAGTGCAGTGGGGGGCGCGGAGGGCCGGCCTGGCCTGGCGGCCGCGCCCTCTGCCCACTGTCCTCTGAGGGGAGCGTGTGCCGGGGAGGCGCAGAGCCGCTGAGTCCCTCCTCCCGCGTGCGCAGGTGGTCGAGCTGGTGGACAAGGAGGACGTCCACATCTCCACCAGCCAGGTCGCCGAGATCGTGGCCACCCTGGAGAAGGAGGAGAAGGTGGAGGAGAAGGAGAAGGCCAAGGAGAAGGCAGAGAAGGAGGCCGCGGAAGTGAAGAACTAGGGTCAGCCGGCTCGCAGCCCCCGTGGCGGCCTGCCCACCTCCCGCCCACCGCAGCGGTCCTGGCGTGATGGGAATTGGCTTTGAAGTGATTCTTAGTGACAGATCTAATACTTTATTTGGAATAAATCAGAGACTTCATAATCAAGTAATTTTTAACGTTCATCATTCCATGAAGACTGAGTCGGCCTGGAGTCCTGCACCGTCCAGGGGGCCTCCTCGGGACCGGCGGGGCCGCGCGCCGCGGGGTCCGGGCGGTGGCAGGCGAGTGCGGCTGCCGGTGGCGGTCGTGAGCCCGCACAGCCCCGGGCCGGAGGCGGCTCGGGCCTCCCTCCGTGTCCCTGGTGTCTGCTGCGGAGGGGAGAGCACGGGACTCCCGACGCCGTGCAGACGCAGGGCTCCTCGGCCTGGAGCCGCCGCCTCGTGGGCCTGGATCCCCAGCGCCAGCGTGGAGGGAGCCGCCCGCGTGCACGTCCAAGGCCACGTCCGGGAGAGCGCGGACACGCCTGCCGCCTCCGCGGCTTCTGGGAGCACAGTCGTGCGACAGGAGTGTCAGGGCTCTGGCCCTCGCCGGGGGTGCACGTCCCCTCGCGTGGCTTCCGCCGTCTCTCCTGAGTGACCTCGGATCCTCACCCCGGCCGCGGCCGGCTCGCTGAGGGCGTCTCATACAGACGGTGCTGGCGGGGGGCTCTCTCCCTCGCGCTGGTGGCTGTGCTTTTAGAAACCTTCCTGGCGTGGGGTGTCCGCGCCCCGTGTGTCCAGAGGGGAGTTCACCGCTCGTCTCACCCTAAAGGCCACATGGGCCCCCGGGGCGGCTTGTGTCCCGCGTGCACGCCCGCAGGTCAGGGACCCAGGCGGCCCGGCCCCTCCCCTGAAGACTCGCGCGGGGCCGGCAGCTCGCCCTGTGGGAGCCAGGCACAGGCTCTGGGGGCCGTGGGGCTGGGGCGGGGCCCGGGCGGGGCCGGCGCGGGGCGGACGAGCGTGGGCGGCTTCCAGACGGCCTGGGGCCGCGGGGCGGGGAGCGGCTCTGCTCTCCAGCGGAGCCCCGGCCGGGGGCGCTGGTGCTCAGGGTCCTCATCTGGGTTATTGAAGGGGCGTGTTCTAGATGCTTCATTGGTATTTATGAGTTCTCTCACGTGTTCTAGTGGCCTGGTTTTCTGCTACCGAAGTGTGATTGCTTGTGAATCTCGTGGTTGGCAGCCCACCCGTGGGCGGACTGGGTTTTCCCGCTCCGTCCTCCCCTCGCCGCCGTTGCCGGGCCTGGCGGCCAGCTCCCCACCGCGGGCCGGCCACAGGCAGCGGCGGCCCCCGCCCCCCGCCCGCCCTGGTGCTGCGGACCCTCCAGCCTCCCGCGGGCCAGTCTGCGGGCCTCCCCCACGAGCTGCTCGTTCTTACTGCCCTGAACTGTATTTATTACCGCCCAGGTGTGAGCGGTGAACGGCGGCTCTGGGAGGGAGCCTGGTGTGTGCCGAGGCATCACGGCGACGGGGGGTGAGGGGCGCCCGGCGCCCGTGCCGCCGTGCCTGCTGGAGGCGAGGCCGGAGCTCCTCCCCTCCGCCCCCCGGACCCCTGCGTGTTACTCGGGACTCAGGCAACGGACACCTGGCCTCCAGAGTCACTCTCGAACGCGGAGGGCGCCTTGTAATTTGTGCGGAGTAACCTCCAGGCAGTGACCTTCACAGTGGCGCCCAGGCCAGCTTCTGCTGAGGGCCTCCTCCTTGGGCTATGTGACAATACCTTTTCTAGAAATAGTGTTTTTTATCGAAATGTCAAATTCGTGTTTGTGTAACAGCTTGAAGCAAGATTTCTGAACCACACGACCCGTGGGCCATCAGGGTGGGAAGCAGGAGGAGTTGTCCGCGCACCTGGCTCCCGCCGTGCTCCGGCCTGGCCTCTGGCGTCCCTGTCCCGGGAGCGTGGGCTCTGCCTGTCCCCTCAGACGGGGCCAGTGGCTGGACGCTCGATTAACATCAGGAGAGGCTGAATAAAATGCCGTCTTGATGACCTGACCGCCGTGTTCTGTTCTGTTTGCCCAGGTTGGCGAGGCAGCTGCCGACAGACCAGACTCCTCTCCCGAGAGTCTGGGCCTGGAGGTGTCCCTGGTGGGCAGAGCTGGGACCTTGGCCAACAGGTCACCCGGGAGGGTGAAATCCTGAGCGGTCTGGGGGCCCCGAGGAGCTGCAGGCCCCCTGACACCTGGGCGGGGTCCAAAGGACTGACAGGGCGTGCGGATGGGGCCGCCCCACAACCCCTACCCTGCCCATGTCGCCCTGGCCCACGGTTCTGGGTCAAGCACTGAGGCCCAGCCGGCAGCGCTGAGGCTGAGGGCTCGGCGGCAGGACAAGCACCGTGTCCTGTCTCTCTAGGGTGGGAGGTGGACACTGCCCTCTGAGCCTGGGATGTCCAGCTGCCGCAGGCAGCCTCACCCTGCACGGGCCCCAGACGTGGGCCAGTCTGCGGGCCTCCCCCACGAGCTGCTCGTTCTTACTGCCCTGAACTGTATTTATTACCGCCCAGGTGTGAGCGGTGAACGGCGGCTCTGGGAGGGAGCCTGGTGTGTGCCGAGGCATCACGGCGACGGGGGGTGAGGGGCGCCCGGCGCCCGTGCCGCCGTGCCTGCTGGAGGCGAGGCCGGAGCTCCTCCCCTCCGCCCCCCGGACCCCTGCGTGTTACTCGGGACTCAGGCAACGGACACCTGGCCTCCAGAGTCACTCTCGAACGCGGAGGGCGCCTTGTAATTTGTGCGGAGTAACCTCCAGGCAGTGACCTTCACAGTGGCGCCCAGGCCAGCTTCTGCTGAGGGCCTCCTCCTTGGGCTATGTGACAATACCTTTTCTAGAAATAGTGTTTTTTATCGAAATGTCAAATTCGTGTTTGTGTAACAGCTTGAAGCAAGATTTCTGAACCACACGACCCGTGGGCCATCAGGGTGGGAAGCAGGAGGAGTTGTCCGCGCACCTGGCTCCCGCCGTGCTCCGGCCTGGCCTCTGGCGTCCCTGTCCCGGGAGCGTGGGCTCTGCCTGTCCCCTCAGACGGGGCCAGTGGCTGGACGCTCGATTAACATCAGGAGAGGCTGAATAAAATGCCGTCTTGATGACCTGACCGCCGTGTTCTGTTCTGTTTGCCCAGGTTGGCGAGGCAGCTGCCGACAGACCAGACTCCTCTCCCGAGAGTCTGGGCCTGGAGGTGTCCCTGGTGGGCAGAGCTGGGACCTTGGCCAACAGGTCACCCGGGAGGGTGAAATCCTGAGCGGTCTGGGGGCCCCGAGGAGCTGCAGGCCCCCTGACACCTGGGCGGGGTCCAAAGGACTGACAGGGCGTGCGGATGGGGCCGCCCCACAACCCCTACCCTGCCCATGTCGCCCTGGCCCACGGTTCTGGGTCAAGCACTGAGGCCCAGCCGGCAGCGCTGCGAGGCTGAGGGCTCGAGCGGCAGGACAAGCACCGTGTCCTGTCTCTCTAGGGTGGGAGGTGGACACTGCCCTCTCTGAGCCTGGGATGTCCAGCTGCCGCAGGCAGCCTCACCCCTGCACGGGCCCCAGCACTGTGGGGTGCGCCTCCAGCCTTGCTGAGCCCCAGCACCCTGCCCGGATGCCCTCACCGCACCGTCTCCCTGAGCTTGGCCTTGGCCGCGGTCCTGGCCCCGTGGCTCATGCGTGCTCACGTGTGGCTAATGACTGACTGGAAGGAAGGCCGCTCCTGAGGAGGCAGGTGTGGTGGGCAGGGGCTTCTGGGCTGCAGGGCCGCCTGTCCGAGGCTCACTTCACCCAGCAGGCGCCCGGCCCCTGTGCTGTGGGCTGAGCATGTCTCCTCTGCTGGGAGGCGGCCGGGGACGGGCCTGTGAGCGTGCGGGACAGGCTGGTGTCCAGGGCACAAGGTGCCCCACTGGCACAGTTCAGAAGGCCACGTCAAGGGGCACCAGGTGCCGGCAAGGCTGACCCAGGGCCGGGCAGGGAATGCTCACGGGGATGGGACTACAATCCGGGGACGGCGCAGCCACCCCGAGGGACGCCTCTGGCCAAGACAAGGACAGAATGAGAAAGTCCACACACCTGGGTGCTGCTGAAGAAACGCCTTCCTTGCAGACAGTCTTAGCAGTGAGAGCAGGTGATGGACAGGAAGGAACTGGGGACCTGGCTTTCTCCAGGAAATGGAGCCTGCCCCAGGAAGCTCTTCAGGGAGACTCCCAGCTTGTGGGTGGATGGGTGAAACGGGAAGACACGTACAGAATGGCTGTCCAAGGAGGCGCGGGGAGCTGGGCGTGAGGGCCCCGGTGTGTGTTCCCGGCACTGCCTCACGCCCAGCCAGACGTCTGATGGCCCCACCGGAGCCGCCAGCGTGCGTGGCTGTCCCCTCCAGAGCCACGTGCTGGAGCAGGAAGGATGGGGCTGTTCCAGACACCTTGGGAAGGGACAGCCGGATGGGCATCCTGATTTACACCCAGACCGAGCTGGCCGGACATTCCGTTCCAGACGGTGTTTGTTGCTCAGTTGTGCCTCTTTGTGACCCCGTGGATTGTAGCATGCCAGGCTTCTGTCCATGGGATTCTCGAGGCAAGAATACTCGAGTGGGCTGCCATTTCCTGCTCCGGGATATCTTCCTGACCCAGGGATGGAACCCGTGCCTCTTACACCCGCTGAATTCACAGGCATTCTTTCCCACTATTGCCGCCTGGGAAGCTGGTGTTCTGGGCGGCGGGACGTGTTTTCACCTGTGTGATGCACCCCCTGTCCCAAGATGATGGGGCCAGGAAGTGGACTGCTGCATCCGAGTGTATTCACGCACTCTCCTGGGGAAGAAAACACCGCGAAGCCGCTGTCCAGCCTGAAGAGGTGGGTAGGTGGCCTCCAAAGGGTGGGAACACGATTCCGAAAGTCAGGGGGCCAGGGTGGAGGGGCAGATACACAAGTCAGGGGAGTCATCCCAGGCCGTGAGAGGCACGCAGAGTGGAAGTCTGAGCCTAGAGGTCCATGATGGGAGACGGGGTCCCCAGACTCTCCCAGGGCAGCTAGGGCCTCAGGAGCCTCGCTCTGGGCCTTCGCCGGACTCCGCCTGCTTGCCACGGGGAGGAGGCGGGGCCGCGAGTGGAGGAGGGCCGAGGGGCGGAGCCAGCGGTGAGGGGCGGGGCCGACGGTGGGGGCGGGGCCCCGGGTGGAGCCCGGGCTGGACGAGCTGGGGGCGGGCGGGCAGGCGGGGGCGGGCGGGCAGGCGGGCAGGCGGGGGCGGGGCGAGTGAGCGGCTTCGTTTCCTGGCACGCTGCCCTGCCCGTCTGGACTCGTTCGTCTCTGGTCAGCGCCCCGTCCCGGATCTCCGTCCCGTGTCCCAGAAAGCCGCCCCTGCTCCAGCAGCCAGGCCCCTAGGTGTTCAAAGCGCGCTTCCGGAGCCCGGCCGGGTCCAGGCGGGAGAGGAGCCCGGCGCAGAGCCGGGACGCAGTCAGGCCGGCGCTAGAGGGCGCTCGTGGCCCGCACCGCGCCCATCCCAACCGGGACCCTCCAGGCTCTGGCCCTCACTGTCCTCCTCGCCACTATCACCGCGTGTCCCCTGAGCATCGGACTCAAACACGGGGTCTCTGGCAGGCTGGGGCGTCTTGGGGGGCCAGGAGCGCTTTCCCGAGTGGTCAGGCATTGGGCAGCACTGATAGCCAGAAGCAATCCCTAGCAGTCTCTTCTGGTCTCTAGAATGAGGCCGCAGAAGGCCCCTCACATGGAAGGTGAGTTGAACACATCATTAAGGAGAGCAAGTTTCTTAGAAGCCAGAGTAAAAGTTCAGTGTCCAGAGGCTGGCTAGTCCCTCAAGATCCCGAGACAGGAGGGGCACCAGGCCGCAAAGCAGGGGCAAGTCGGGGAGGGTTGGCCAGCCCTGGCCAGCGCTCAGTTCCAGGGAGGATGTGAGTTTGCGTATCCTCCTGTCCCTGAATCCAGCCTAGCCTCTCCCGTTGGCACCGCCGCCTCCTCCAGGAAGCCTTCCCGGACTCTCTTCACCACCGCTGCACGGGTGCTCTGCTGTCCTGCCTCTCGGGATGTGAACCCTGGAGTCGATGGGCCCTGATCCCGTTACTGGGTTTCAGCCCCCTGACTAGCCGGAGTTATCATCAGGCAGGAACGCTGGAAGTCGTGGAGGGGGCCATGGCGGGGCCCAAGGCGGGTGTCGGGCCTGGAACGGGGAGGGAAGCCAGCCAGGAGGAACCGGAGTGTGGCCAGGAGTGAGGACTGTTGAACCCAGAGGCAGGAGAGGGCTTTGCTTGCACAGGACCCCCCATGGAGGGGCCCACTTGGAAGCCTCCCCTCCGCAGCTCACCAGGGAGGCAGACCCCAGGGCACGGGTGAGAGGGGAGTGCCTGGACACGAGCCCCCTGAGCCCCATGAGCTGGGGAGAGGATAGCTGGGCCCAGCTTTGCTCATCACCCCTTCCCCCAAAGACGTCAACTGCCTTCCTTCCCGCGTGGAGAGCCCCGGTGGCTTTCAGCATTGGGCCTCCGTGCACCTGTCCACACCTGCAGCCAGGCTCTGCCCGGGACACATCCTGTCCGAGCCAGCACCCTGGGCAGAAAAGCCCTGGAGAGAGACCCAGGCGGCGGGCCCGTCCTGGAGGCCCCTCCCTGCAGCTATTATTCTAGCAACCACTGCGGACCCTCCCTCCTCTGGGGACCGATGACGGGACGTGTCCCAGGAGGGCACGGAGGACCCAAGAACTGCTCCGGACCAAGGACAAGAGACGAGACAGCACTGATCTGAACCAGTTGTCTGTTTATTCTTTTGGAAAGCACGTCTCCCGATTTGGGCCAGCACCCTTGGCCCCACAAGGCCGGGGGCCCTGAGAACAGAGACCAGCCAGCCAGCTGACGAGCAGAGAACAGCCGCCCAAACTCAGGGCCATTAACAGTACAAAAAGTAACAAAACTGAACTTGTGGCTTTCTCTCCCCAGCTTTGAAAGGTAGCAATCCGGGCTATAAAAGTCTAGAAGCATTGCGTAAGAAGTGTTAAATCTACAGCAAATACATCTTGTAAAAACTCAATAAATTAATCCAGCCTAGCCTCTCCGTTGGCACCGCCGCCTCCTCCAGGAAGCCTTCCGGACTCTCTTCACCACCGCTGCACGGGTGCTCTGCTGTCCTGCCTCTCGGGATGTGAACCCTGGAGTCGATGGGCCCTGATCCCGTTACTGGGTTTCAGCCCCCTGACTAGCCGGAGTTATCATCAGGCAGGAACGCTGGAAGTCGTGGAGGGGGCCATGGCGGGGCCCAAGGCGGGTGTCGGGCCTGGAACGGGGAGGGAAGCCAGCCAGGAGGAACCGGAGTGTGGCCAGGAGTGAGGACTGTTGAACCCAGAGGCAGGAGAGGGCTTTGCTTGCACAGGACCCCCCATGGAGGGGCCCACTTGGAAGCCTCCCCTCCGCAGCTCACCAGGGAGGCAGACCCCAGGGCACGGGTGAGAGGGGAGTGCCTGGACACGAGCCCCCTGAGCCCCATGAGCTGGGGAGAGGATAGCTGGGCCCAGCTTTGCTCATCACCCCTTCCCACAAAGACGTCAACTGCCTTCCTTCCCGCGTGGAGAGCCCCGGTGGCTTTCAGCATTGGGCCTCCGTGCACCTGTCCACACCTGCAGCCAGGCTCTGCCCGGGACACATCCTGTCCGAGCCAGCACCCTGGGCAGAAAAGCCCTGGAGAGAGACCCAGGCGGCGGGCCCGTCTGGAGGCCCCTCCCTGCAGCTATTATTCTAGCAACCACTGCGGACCCTCCCTCCTCTGGGGACCGATGACGGGACGTGTCCCAGGAGGGCACGGAGGACCCAAGAACTGCTCCGGACCAAGGACAAGAGACGAGACAGCACTGATCTGAACCAGTTGTCTGTTTATTCTTTTGGAAAGCACGTCTCCCGATTTGGGCCAGCACCCTTGGCCCCACAAGGCCGGGGGCCCTGAGAACAGAGACCAGCCAGCCAGCTGACGAGCAGAGAACAGCCGCCCAAACTCAGGGCCATTAACAGTACAAAAAGTAACAAAACTGAACTTGTGGCTTTCTCTCCCCAGCTTTGAAAGGTAGCAATCCGGGCTATAAAAGTCTAGAAGCATTGCGTAAGAAGTGTTAAATCTACAGCAAATACATCTTGTAAAAACTCAATAAATTATATATATAGATATATATAAACTTGTAACATCTAATAACATCTGAACCTGCATGCAGGGCTGGCCCCCCCGAAACTGCCTCCCCGCCTGGAACACATGGCAATTAGAAGAAACTGTATGAAAATACCAGCTTGCTTTGAAGTCTAAAAAAATAAATCTCCTAGAAGAAAATCCTATAGAAATCTACTTCTCCTGCAAAAGAAGGCCAAAGGAAATAAAATATCCTCACAGAATCATCTCAAACCATTAGTGAGCCTTTAGGGTGCCTGGGGGTTGGCGCCAGCCTCGGGGCGTGGGCTGGACACCCCCTTGGCCATCCCCTAAACGAAGCATAAACCTTCTCACCGTTAATAAGTTAAAACTTAAACCTCTGCCGAGCGGCTGGCTAAACGCTAGGGCCCTGGGGGCGGCGGGGATCCGGCACTGGGGGGTCGATAAGCAGCTTTACCTCCAGGAGCAGAAACGCCCCTCCCCTGCGTGCTTTCTGCGTTTGTCTCGACAGCGAGTCCCCTGGGCCCCCGCCGCTGGCTAGGGCCGACCCCGTCCCCTCAGGGTCCCGGGCCTCTGTTGTACCGGCCTTCCTTCTTCCATATAGATATTTATATATATATATGTATGTGTATATCATATACACAGCATCTATTTATATAAATGTACACTCACTTCTGGAATAAACCTTTCAGATAGAAGTTAAAGGCTCCCGCCTTCAGGTACCCGTAATTTCAGTCTCTGAGGGGCAGGGTGGGGAGAGAGGAGGCCTGGAGGTGGGGGTCTCAATAACCCAGGCGCAAGGTGCCTCTTGGTGGGAGGTGCGCCACACGGGGGCTTCCCTGTAGGCTCAGCTTGGGCACGAGGAGGGGCCTCAGGCCAGTCTGGACACCAGGGCCCGGCCAGCCCCGATGCTCCCTGCGGGGTGGCCACGGGGGTTGGGGGAACAGGGAGCCTGGGAAGGGGCCCAGCTCTCTGTCCTGAGGGGCCCCATGGGAAGAACCCCTTACATTCTACGTTTGGTCCCCCGGTACTGCCAGTCCAGGTGGCCAGGAGGTCACCTCACAGCAGGCGAGCACCCCAGGGACCCCAGAGCACACACACACATCTTGTAAAAACTCAATAAATTATATATATAGATATATATAAACTTGTAACATCTAATAACATCTGAACCTGCATGCAGGGCTGGCCCCCCCGAAACTGCCTCCCCGCCTGGAACACATGGCAATTAGAAGAAACTGTATGAAAATACCAGCTTGCTTTGAAGTCTAAAAAAATAAATCTCCTAGAAGAAAATCCTATAGAAATCTACTTCTCCTGCAAAAGAAGGCCAAAGGAAATAAAATATCCTCACAGAATCATCTCAAACCATTAGTGAGCCTTTAGGGTGCCTGGGGGTTGGCGCCAGCCTCGGGGCGTGGGCTGGACACCCCCTTGGCCATCCCCTAAACGAAGCATAAACCTTCTCACCGTTAATAAGTTAAAACTTAAACCTCTGCCGAGCGGCTGGCTAAACGCTAGGGCCCTGGGGGCGGCGGGGATCCGGCACTGGGGGGTCGATAAGCAGCTTTACCTCCAGGAGCAGAAACGCCCCTCCCCTGCGTGCTTTCTGCGTTTGTCTCGACAGCGAGTCCCCTGGGCCCCCGCCGCTGGCTAGGGCCGACCCGTCCACTCAGGGTCCCGGGACTCTGTTGTACCGGCCTTCCTTCTTCCATATAGATATTTATATATATATATGTATGTGTATATCATATACACAGCATCTATTTATATAAATGTACACTCACTTCTGGAATAAACCTTTCAGATAGAAGTTAAAGGCTCCCGCCTTCAGGTACCCGTAATTTCAGTCTCTGAGGGGCAGGGTGGGGAGAGAGGAGGCCTGGAGGTGGGGGTCTCAATAACCCAGGCGCAAGGTGCCTCTTGGTGGGAGGTGCGCCACACGGGGGCTTCCCTGTAGGCTCAGCTTGGGCACGAGGAGGGGCCTCAGGCCAGTCTGGACACCAGGGCCCGGCCAGCCCCGATGCTCCCTGCGGGGTGGCCACGGGGGTTGGGGGAACAGGGAGCCTGGGAAGGGGCCCAGCTCTCTGTCCTGAGGGGCCCCATGGGAAGAACCCCTTACATTCTACGTTTGGTCCCCCGGTACTGCCAGTCCAGGTGGCCAGGAGGTCACCTCACAGCAGGGCGAGCACCCCAGGGACCCCAGAGCACACACACACACACGCGCGTCACATTGTCTGTCCATCTGTCCGCCGTTCTAGGTCTCGGGCCCGGGGCCGGCGGCCACAGCACGCCCACGGCAGCACGGAGGGCTGGGCCCTGTCCTGACACCGACGGGGGCTCAGCCAGCGGGCAGCGGCCCTTCACGTCCGCGAGCCCCCGCTGCCAGGCGGGGCCGGGGGCAGCAGGTCATGAGCGAACACGGAGTCGTCCCCCGAGGAGCCGGAGCTGGGGGTGTCCTGGCCGCCCGGCGAGTACTGCTCGAAGGGCACCGACAGGTCCAGGTACTCCTGCGGGGGCCGGGCGGGCAGCGGTCAGTGCGGCGCCCTCGCCAGCCCCCGCCCCCCGGGGGAGGGGCGCACTCACGTCGGTGGCGGTCACGGTGAGCACACGGTCTAGGTCTTCCACCAGCTGCTTGAAGGTGGGCCTCTGGGAGGGCGCGGCGTGCCAACACTCCCGCATGATCATGTACCTGCGGAGGCACCAGGTCTGTGGCCCCGCGCTTGCCGCCCAGCCGGCCTCGGCGCCGCCTCGGGGCGCCCTCCCCGCCCGGGAGGCGGGGGCGCGGACTCACAGGTCGTGCGTGCAATTGGCGGGCTTGTCCATGCGGTGGCCTTCCTTCAGCAGCTTGAAGAGCTCCTCCACGGGGATCCCCGGGTACGGCGAGCCCCCCAGCGTGAAGATCTCCCAGAGAAGGACACCAAAGGACCAGCTGGGGAGGGGGCAGCACCATCAGCCCCAGAACAGACCCCGCCGTCGCCGGGCTCGGCCCCCACGACGTCCCGGGCAGCCCTCCCCGCCGTGCCCGCGTGGCACGGGGCCACGTACACGTCACTCTGGTGGGTGTAGACGCGGTCAAACAAGGCCTCGGGTGCCATCCACTTCACGGGCAGGCGGCCCTGGGAGGAGGGAAGGGGGCGTGTTGGCCTCCGGGCGCCCTCCAGGCGCGAGCCCCCCGCCCCGGGCCGCGCTCACGTTGGTGGTCTTCTTGTAGTAGTCCAGGTTGTGCACGTCGCGCGCCAGGCCAAAGTCCGCGATCTTCATCACGTTGTCCTCGGTCACCAGCACGTTCCGAGCCGCCAGGTCCCTGTGGATGCACTGGGGGGCGGGGGCGCGGGTTGAGCCCGTGCCGCCCCCTGGCCCCGCCCCGCCCCGCCCCGCCCCCTGGCCCCGCCCCGCCCCGCGCCGCTGGCCCCGCCCCGCCCAGGCTCACCTTCTGCGAGGCCAGGTACTCCATGCCCCGCGCCACCTGGTAGGCGCAGGACACCAGGTCTTTGAAGGTCAGCTGCTCCGCGGGCAGCCGGCAGGTGTCGAAGGAGTACTCGGTGCCCGGGGGCCGCCGCGCCCGCAGGTACTCGCGCAGGTTGCCCTTGGCCGCGTACTCCACCAGCACGTACAGGGGCCCTGTGGGCACAGGCGTCTTGAGCGGCGCGCCCGGGGGCCGCCCGCCCCGCCCGGCGCAGGTGCCGGCACCCACCGCCCTGCGTGCAGGCGCCCAGCAGGTTGATGATGTTCTTGTGCTTCCCGATCATCTTCATCATCTCCATCTCGGACACCAGGTCCGACAGGTCCTTGTCCGTGGCGTCGTCTGCGCGGGGCAGCGGGAGGCCAGGCGTGAGGCAGGGCCGCCAGCTGGGCCCAGGCCCCTCGCCACGCCCCTCCCTCACCTTTCAGCATCTTCACGGCCACCGTGACGGGTCTGGCAGCTCGGTCCTTGTCGATGCCGATGGCCTCTGCCATGACCACCTGGCCGAAGCAGCCCTCCCCGAGAGGCTTGCCCAGGGTCAGCCTGGTGGCAGACGCAGAGGCGGTGAGCACCCGCCCGCTCGAGGCCTCGTCCCCGGCAGCCTGAGGTCAGCGCCACCCGCTCCAGGAAGCCTCACACTCGCCCCGGCAGCCCTGCCAACAGTCGCCCCCACTGGGCTCCTGGACCACGAGGACACTGGCCCAAGAGGGGTTCCCCTCGCCCAGGTGCCCCCGCCCGCGTCCCTCAGTGGCCTCCTGGAGTCCCACGTGGACCCAGTCAGGTGTGAGTGGGAAGCCCTCCTGGCCAGGGCACCACACCCTGTGCGCCCCACCCCGCACGCAGCCAGGGCCCCGAGCCTTCGCACACCACTGACCGGGCCCGGGACAGCTCCCACTTGGGATCGGCAGGCAGCTCGAGCTCAGAGACGTTGGCTAGCGCGGGGCCCTCGCCTGAGGACAGCCGGGCGATGCGCACCAGCGGCGTGTTGGAGCTCACGGAGGAGCTGGACTCCAAGGACACCTGCTGGGTCGGCAGGGGCAGGTTGGTGCCGCGGGGCGCACCCCCAGGCGGGCCGGGGAGGGAGGCCGGACGTCCACGGGGCACCAAGTGGAGACTCTGAACGCGTTTTACGGCCAAGTGACCCATCCTGCAGGGCGACCGTGAAGGCCGGGAGGGCGCGGCCCACCCACCGCCGGCGGGGTGCTCCAGGCAGGGCCCGGGCCTCAGGCAGCCCGGCCGGGGTGAGCTCGGGGCAGCAGGCCCGGCGGGGGCCGGGCAGGGGCATGGGCGGCTCGGAACCTGGTATCTACTTTCTGTTACCTGTCGCTTGAGCGGGAAGCGGGAGACCTTGTGCACGGCGGGCGAGCCCAGGCCCTTCTTGGGGGGGCTGCGCAGGCGGTAGAGCGTCACGGCGGCCACCACCAGGATGAAGAGGAGGAAGCCCACCCCGTAGCTGAGGACGCCTGCGTACACACTGCCCGCCTCACCGGCCTCCACCAGCTCCTCCTCCGCTGCAAAGACATGGGCGTCGGAGGCCTGGCCAGCCTCCCGGGGGCCCCGTGCCGTCCTGGGCCGGGCCGCGGGCACGGGGGCCGGGAGGCTGGGAGCGGGCTTCGTCCCCGTGGGCGAGGGGTGTGCTGAGGCCTCGAGGCCTCACTCAGTGAGCGTTCAGCAGCGCAGAGAGCCTGGGCCAGGAGCAGCAGACAGACCGGGAGAGGAGCCCAGCGGAGGCAGCAGTGCCCGCGCCCGCCACCGGAGATGCCAGCGCCGCCGCACTGACGCCAGGCCTCCTGCTGCGACGGGGCGCGCGCGGGACCCGGCCGGAGGGCGCGGCGGCCCCGGCCCGTCCGCGGCGGCGCTGGCATGTCCCGAGCCGCAGCCCCAAGAGGACAGGTGCAGAGCGCGAGCAGCAGGAGCCGGTACCTGGCAGCACCACCAGCCACGCAGAGTGATGGGAAAACCCGATAGAATTGCCCGCCAGACACGTGTACTCCCAGGGCACCACACCCTGCGCCCCGCAGCCAGGGCCCCGAGCCTTCGCACACCACTGACCGGCCCGGGACGTTGGGATCGGCAGGCAGCTCGAGCTCAGAGACGTTGGCTAGCGCGGGGCCCTCGCCTGAGGACAGCCGGGCGATGCGCACCAGCGGCGTGTTGGAGCTCATGGAGGAGCTGGACTCCAAGGACACCTGCTGGGTCGGCAGGGGCAGGTTGGTGCCGCGGGGCGCACCCCCAGGCGGGCCGGGGAGGGAGGCCGGACGTCCACGGGGCACCAAGTGGAGACTCTGAACGCGTTTTACGGCCAAGTGACCCATCCTGCAGGGCGACCGTGAAGGCCGGGAGGGCGCGGCCCACCCACCGCCGGCGGGGTGCTCCAGGCAGGGCCCGGGCCTCAGGCAGCCCGGCCGGGGTGAGCTCGGGGCAGCAGGCCCGGCGGGGGCCGGGCAGGGGCATGGGCGGCTCGGAACCTGGTATCTACTTTCTGTTACCTGTCGCTTGAGCGGGAAGCGGGAGACCTTGTGCACGGCGGGCGAGCCCAGGCCCTTCTTGGGGGGGCTGCGCAGGCGGTAGAGCGTCACGGCGGCCACCACCAGGATGAAGAGGAGGAAGCCCACCCCGTAGCTGAGGACGCCTGCGTACACACTGCCCGCCTCACCGGCCTCCACCAGCTCCTCCTCCGCTGCAAAGACATGGGCGTCGGAGGCCTGGCCAGCCTCCCGGGGGCCCCGTGCCGTCCTGGGCCGGGCCGCGGGCACGGGGGCCGGGAGGCTGGGAGCGGGCTTCGTCCCCGTGGGCGAGGGGTGTGCTGAGGCCTCGAGGCCTCACTCAGTGAGCGTTCAGCAGCGCAGAGAGCCTGGGCCAGGAGCAGCAGACAGACCGGGAGAGGAGCCCAGCGGAGGCAGCAGTGCCCGCGCCCGCCACCGGAGATGCCAGCGCCGCCGCACTGACGCCAGGCCTCCTGCTGCGACGGGGCGCGCGCGGGACCCGGCCGGAGGGCGCGGCGGCCCCGGCCCGTCCGCGGCGGCGCTGGCATGTCCCGAGCCGCAGCCCCAAGAGGACAGGTGCAGAGCGCGAGCAGCAGGAGCCGGTACCTGGCAGCACCACCAGCCACGCAGAGTGATGGGAAAACCCGATAGAATTGCCCGCCAGACACGTGTACTCCCCCGCGTCCTCAAAGGTGACATTGCGCAAGGACAGAACCTCTAGCTCCTTGTCGGTGGTGTTAGCGCCCGCCGTCTACAAAGAGAGAACAGAGCGCGATAGAGAGTGCCACAGCCGCCCGCGGGCACCACAGCCAGAGTCCACGCGGCGACGGTCCAGCCGGGCTGCAAGGAAAAACGCCGCCACCGCCACCACGACCCCGGCCGCCGCGGCCGAGGGGCCTCGGCCCCGTGCGTCCACACCGAGCCCGAAGCCAGTCCCTCCACCGGCGAGTCCTCTGTCCCAGGTGAGCCGGGCGCGTGGCCGTCAGCACAGCAGGCGGGGTCAGCGTGCGCGGGAGGGCGGAGGCGGGGCGGGGGCGGGCGGCGCAGACGGGCGGGAGGTGAGGAGCCGCGAGCAGCCGGGCCGCGCCACGGAAGCCAGGGCCAGAGAAGAGACGGGAGAGAGAAACGGGGTGGGGAGCGAGGGCGCGAGTGGAGCAGCTGCAGACAGGCGCTCGGGCCCGCCCCAGGGCCGGGACCTCCGGGGGCACGCGCGGGGTGCAGACAGGTCAGCCAGGCCGGGGGGCTCCAAGCAGGCGGTCACAACGCAGGCCAGAGGGGTGGAGGGGCGGAGGCGGGCGGAGGCGGCCGCGCCGGGAGCAGAGTGCGCCGGGGCCGGGGCGGAGGGCAGGGTGCGCAGGCAGGCGCGGGGCCGGGGCCTCGGAGCTGGAGCTCGGCGTGCCAGGCAGGCGTGGGACAGAGCTGTTACCTGCTCGGGGCCCGTGAACACGCAGCCAAAAGGCCTTCTCAGCCACGCCTATGAAATTGGAGGCTCGACAGAGGTACTCGCCCCCGCGCTCGGACACATTGGCCAGGCGGAGGCGCACGTCGGCCTCCACACTCTCACTGATCCACGACTGCGGGGACAAGAGACCCGGCTCAGGCGGGGCAGCCCCGCCGGGCACGGGAGTGGCCGCGAAGGAGCGGGCCCCAGCTAGACCCCCGAGGCTGAGACCGCCGTGAGGCCCCAGAGGACAGGTGCAGAGCGAGCAGCAGGAGCCGGTACCTGGCAGAAAAAGGGTGATGGGAAAACCCGATAGAATTGCCCGCCAGACACGTGTACTCCCCCGCGTCCTCAAAGGTGACATTGCGCAAGGACAGAACCTCTAGCTCCTTGTCGGTGGTGTTAGCGCCCGCCGTCTACAAAGAGAGAACAGAGCGCGATAGAGAGTGCCACAGCCGCCCGCGGGCACCACAGCCAGAGTCCACGCGGCGACGGTCCAGCCGGGCTGCAAGGAAAAACGCCGCCACCGCCACCACGACCCCGGCCGCCGCGGCCGAGGGGCCTCGGCCCCGTGCGTCCACACCGAGCCCGAAGCCAGTCCCTCCACCGGCGAGTCCTCTGTCCCAGGTGAGCCGGGCGCGTGGCCGTCAGCACAGCAGGCGGGGTCAGCGTGCGCGGGAGGGCGGAGGCGGGGCGGGGGCGGGCGGCGCAGACGGGCGGGAGGTGAGGAGCCGCGAGCAGCCGGGCCGCGCCACGGAAGCCAGGGCCAGAGAAGAGACGGGAGAGAGAAACGGGGTGGGGAGCGAGGGCGCGAGTGGAGCAGCTGCAGACAGGCGCTCGGGCCCGCCCCAGGGCCGGGACCTCCGGGGGCACGCGCGGGGTGCAGACAGGTCAGCCAGGCCGGGGGGCTCCAAGCAGGCGGTCACAACGCAGGCCAGAGGGGTGGAGGGGCGGAGGCGGGCGGAGGCGGCCGCGCCGGGAGCAGAGTGCGCCGGGGCCGGGGCGGAGGGCAGGGTGCGCAGGCAGGCGCGGGGCCGGGGCCTCGGAGCTGGAGCTCGGCGTGCCAGGCAGGCGTGGGACAGAGCTGTTACCTGCTCGGGGCCCGTGAACACGCAGCCAAAAGGCCTTCTCAGCCACGCCTATGAAATTGGAGGCTCGACAGAGGTACTCGCCCCCGTCGCGCTCGGACACATTGGCCAGGCGGAGGCGCACGTCGGCCTCCACACTCTCACTGATCCACGACTGCGGGGACAAGAGACCCGGCTCAGGCGGGGCAGCCCCGCCGGGCACGGGAGTGGCCGCGAAGGAGCGGGCCCCAGCTAGACCCCCGAGGCTGAGACCGCCGTGAGGCCCCCAGAGGACGGACGGACAGACGAGGCCGTGCCAGCCAGGAGGGCTGCCTGGAGGAGGCGGGGCGACGCCTCCCAGGAGCAGCCGTGGTTTCACTGGACGCAGGTTCCCGTCACCCACCCCCACTGCCCAGAGCACAGCCCTGGCTGATGACCGCAGAGGCCCTCTCCAGGGCGCTCACCCTGCCCAGCGCCGGGGCCCAGTTGTGCCGCTTGCTGGCTGACGGCACAGGGCACCACCCCAGCGCTCGCCTGGGCCCCGCTCCCACCCCTCAGGCCCGTCTCGTCTCCCAGCAGATGTTTCTCTTCCAGCGGCAAGTGTCGCAATCGCCCCAGCTCGGGCGGCCCCCACCCCGGGGCCGTGGGAACAAAGCGGGCGCGGCCCCGGCCTGCGGGCCGGGTGGGCAGGTCTGCAGGCGGCCGGGCACACGCGCCCACCGCCGCCCCGCCCGCCTCCCAGGCCGGCCCCCGGCGGCTCCCGCAGGCCCCGAGCCTGTGCTCCCCCTCGTCCAGACAGCCTCCTGCCTGAGCGCTCTCCGGACCCCGGCCAGGAGGCCCCGCGGGGCCCGGCCGCCGGCTCACCCGCGCGGAGCCCCAGCCCTCCCGGCCCGCGGCGGCGCCCACCTTGAGCACGGTGACGTAGGGCGTGCCGTCGGGCCCCACCTTGCTGCCGTTCACCTCCACGTGCTTGAGCCACTGGATGTGGGGCTGGGCGTCGCTGTACACCTTGCAGTGGAACTCCACGTCGCTGCCCAGCACGGCCGTCTGGTTGGCGGGCAGCCCCGCCTGCAGGATGGGCCGGTGCGGAGAGCGCTCTGCGGGGAGGGGGCTTCAGAGGCGCCGGCCCACCGCCGCCCGCCCGCCCGCCCGCCGCCGGCGCCCAGGCCTCACCCAGCACGTCCAAGGTGTAGGTCTGCTGGATCCGGCCCAGCCTGTTCTCCACGACACACGTGTAGTTGCCCCGGTCCGAGGGCACCACGCTCTCCATGACCAGACTCCACTGCAGGTGGCGGAGCTGCGGGGGCACGCGGGTGAGCGGCGGCGGCCGCCCCCGCCGCTGGGCACCGACCCCCGCGCCCCCGCGGGCCCACCTTGATGCCCCCGATGCGGTGCTCGCCGCGGAACTCCTTGCCGTTCTTCAGCCAGGAGGGCTGCCTGGAGGAGGCGGGCGACGCCTCCCAGGAGCAGCCGTGGTTTCACTGGACGCAGGTTCCCGCCACCCACCCCCACTGCCCAGAGCACAGCCCTGGCTGATGACCGCAGAGGCCCTCTCCAGGGCGCTCACCCTGCCCAGCGCCGGGGCCCAGTTGTGCCGCTTGCTGGCTGACGGCACAGGGCACCACCCCAGCGCTCGCCTGGGCCCCGCTCCCACCCCTCAGGCCCGTCTCGTCTCCCAGCAGATGTTTCTCTTCCAGCGGCAAGTGTCGCAATCGCCCCAGCTCGGGCGGCCCCCACCCCGGGGCCGTGGGAACAAAGCGGGCGCGGCCCCGGCCTGCGGGCCGGGTGGGCAGGTCTGCAGGCGGCCGGGCACACGCGCCCACCGCCGCCCCGCCCGCCTCCCAGGCCGGCCCCCGGCGGCTCCCGCAGGCCCCGAGCCTGTGCTCCCCCTCGTCCAGACAGCCTCCTGCCTGAGCGCTCTCCGGACCCCGGCCAGGAGGCCCCGCGGGGCCCGGCCGCCGGCTCACCCGCGCGGAGCCCCAGCCCTCCCGGCCCGCGGCGGCGCCCACCTTGAGCACGGTGACGTAGGGCGTGCCGTCGGGCCCCACCTTGCTGCCGTTCACCTCCACGTGCTTGAGCCACTGGATGTGGGGCTGGGCGTCGCTGTACACCTTGCAGTGGAACTCCACGTCGCTGCCCAGCACGGCCGTCTGGTTGGCGGGCAGCCCCGCCTGCAGGATGGGCCGGTGCGGAGAGCGCTCTGCGGGGAGGGGGCTTCAGAGGCGCCGGCCCACCGCCGCCCGCCCGCCCGCCGCCGGCGCCCAGGCCTCACCCAGCACGTCCAAGGTGTAGGTCTGCTGGATCCGGCCCAGCCTGTTCTCCACGACACACGTGTAGTTGCCCCGGTCCGAGGGCACCACGCTCTCCATGACCAGACTCCACTGCAGGTGGCGGAGCTGCGGGGGCACGCGGGTGAGCGGCGGCGGCCGCCCCCGCCGCTGGGCACCGACCCCCGCGCCCCCGCGGGCCCACCTTGATGCCCCCGATGCGGTGCTCGCCGCGGAACTCCTTGCCGTTCTTCAGCCAGGAGATGGACGGGGTGGGGTTGCCGGCGGCCGGGCAGCGGAAGCGCACCGTGTTGGCCGCCGGCACGGCCAGCAGCTTCTTGTCCATCCGCTCAGGCCGCGTCCAGTAAGGCGCCCCTGCTGTCACGGGAGCGAGGAAGGCTGGGGCCGGGGTGGGCGCGGAGGCCGGCCCGCCCGCCCCGCCCACCCCGGTTTCCCTCCCGTGCAGGCAACAGCGACCTTCTGAAGACCCCCGCCCGGGGCCGGCCGAGCGCCCAGTGGGCGGAATGCCTCCTCCTGGATTTCCGAAAGCCGGGTCCCCTCACCGCCCGTCCACTTCCCTCAAGCCCCACACCCAGCTGGGCGGCTCCCAGGCGCCACACCGTGACCCAGGACGCAGAGGTGTCTCCCAAGGGAGTACCACCCACCCAGGCAGCCCACCAGAGCGGAAGCCCAGCTGGCCAAGGGACCGGGTCATGCCGGGTGAGGAGGCCCCGCTGGCTGGCTGAGCAGGACCCAGCCACACAGGACACGGAGCCTCGGGACCAGCCTGGGCCCATGGGACTCTTCCAGACCCCGGCCACGCTCTGCCCCGTGGCCAGCAGGCAGGGACGCGGCGACAGACGGTCCCGGAGGCCCTGCTCCCCACCCCGTTTCCCAGGGCCGTCCCACCCCTGCCCTCACAGCCCAACGGGTTTTTCTCCTTCTTTGGGGCCGGGGTGTGGGCGGCAGGGCAGGTCCCCCTCAAGGAGGGAGGCAGCCCCGCTCCGTGGGCCTGAGGCCCCGTGGGAAGAACACCCATCACCCACAGGCGACAGCCAGAGTGGGTGGGCCCCACGGGAGCTGAGGGAGAAGGCGGACAGAACGCCAGGGGATCCTCTCGCCCTGCCCGCTCCCCGTCTCAGGGCATCGCAGACTCAGCGCCCCCAAGAGCCGACAGCCCACTTCCCCAGAGCAGCCCTGCCACGCTGGGCAAAGCCCCGGCCGCGCTGCTCCGGGCCCAGGCGCCGGGGCGCTGCCGCCCACAGCCTGTCACCAGGAGGCCCTGCTGCCGGCGGCCCCGTCCCACCCTCTGCCCCCTGGCCCCGTGGCGTTCCTGCCTAGACCATCCCAGGCCCCTCCCACCGACCTGAACCCACCTGCTGGGCCCCAGCGCGGGCTGACGCACGGGTGGACAGACCCCTTCGTCCCCAGGCCTTGCTCCCCGGCCCCTGGAGCAGCTCCTGGAGTCCTGGCCCCCTCCCCCGTAGTACAGTGTCCAGCCCACCCTCCCCCGCCCCCAGGGCCCAGGGCGGGCACCTGTCGCCACCCCACACGAAGCGAGCCCGTGGAGGTGGGCCCGGGCTTGCTCTCATACCTGCGTGCTGAGCAGGTGCCCCAGCCCCGGGGAGGGTGGGGCTGGGCCCCAGGAGGGAAGGCAGGTCCCCACCCCGGGCAGCCCCGCGGGCCTGCAAGCTGGTCTCACCTGAGTCCTCGGCCTCGTCCTCCCCGTCTTCGTCGTCTCCCGAGGACGGCGCGTCTGTAGCGCAGGCGAGAGGGAGGTGGGGGAGGCGGCCGGGCAGCGGGGAGGGCGCCCTCACCAGGACGGCCTCCGGGGCCGCCTCCCCACCCAGAGCGCCGGGGCCGGGGCCTACCTGTCACGCGCACGCTGAAGTGGCACAGGACACGCTGAGACAGGCGCTGGCGGCAGCTGTAGGCCCCGGCGTCCTCCTGGGAGGCGTTGAGCACCTGCAGCCGCTGCGGCCCCAGCAGGACGCGGTCTGAGGGAGCCAGCCCCACGCCGTCCTTCACCCAGACAGTGGGCTCCACGGGCGCCCCCGCCGGCGAGTGGCAGCTCAGCTCCACGGTGTCCCCGCTGCCGAAGACCCGCTCCTGCTGGCCGGGCTGGGGGCCCGGGACCTCTGCGGGCGGCACGGGGGCACCGTGAGGCAGGCAGCCTCGAGGCCCTGGCCGCAGCAGGGCCAAGAGGCGGCGGGAAGTGTCATCCTGCCGACGGTCCCACAGGCCTGGGGAGCCACACTGCCGCGGTGCCGGCGGGGCTCTGTCCCGGGGCCGCCCTGCTCCTGCGCTGCCGTGCGAGGCGACGGCGCACGCGCTCCGACCCAGGCCGGGCGGACACGGACACTCTGGCTTCAGAACTGTCGACAGGAAGCATTCTTTGATTTTTTCAACCATTTGTTAACTTAAGATCCACTCTGATCTCTGACCCCCGAGCAGGAGCGCGGTGGGTGGTGGGCGGCCTTGTGGGGACGTCAGGCAGGTGCACATGGGGTAGGGACAAGACAACTCATCCCACAGCGGGGTCCCACGTGGCACCGCCAGCCCGGGACCCGAGAACAGACACTGCCCAGCACTAGAAGGGAGCACTCTGAACTCCCCGGAACCACTGGGCGCTGACACGGGCCGGGCCAGGCCGGGTGGGCTCGGCTTCCCATACCTGCGTGCTGAGCAGGTGCCCCAGCCCGGGAGGGTGGGGCTGGGCCCCAGGAGGGAAGGCAGGTCCCCACCCCGGGCAGCCCCGCGGGCCTGCAAGCTGGTCTCACCTGAGTCCTCGGCCTCGTCCTCCCCGTCTTCGTCGTCTCCCGAGGACGGCGCGTCTGTAGCGCAGGCGAGAGGGAGGTGGGGGAGGCGGCCGGGCAGCGGGGAGGGCGCCCTCACCAGGACGGCCTCCGGGGCCGCCTCCCCACCCAGAGCGCCGGGGCCGGGGCCTACCTGTCACGCGCACGCTGAAGTGGCACAGGACACGCTGAGACAGGCGCTGGCGGCAGCTGTAGGCCCCGGCGTCCTCCTGGGAGGCGTTGAGCACCTGCAGCCGCTGCGGCCCCAGCAGGACGCGGTCTGAGGGAGCCAGCCCCACGCCGTCCTTCACCCAGACAGTGGGCTCCACGGGCGCCCCCGCCGGCGAGTGGCAGCTCAGCTCCACGGTGTCCCCGCTGCCGAAGACCCGCTCCTGCTGGCCGGGCTGGGGGCCCGGGACCTCTGCGGGCGGCACGGGGGCACCGTGAGGTAGGCAGCCTCGAGGCCCTGGCCGCAGCAGGGCCAAGAGGCGGCGGGAAGTGTCATCCTGCCGACGGTCCCACAGGCCTGGGGAGCCACACTGCCGCGGTGCCGGCGGGGCTCTGTCCCGGGGCCGCCCTGCTCCTGCGCTGCCGTGCGAGGCGACGGCGCACGCGCTCCGACCCAGGCCGGGCGGACACGGACACTCTGGCTTCAGAACTGTCGACAGGAAGCATTCTTTGATTTTTTCAACCATTTGTTAACTTAAGATCCACTCTGATCTCTGACCCCCGAGCAGGAGCGCGGTGGGTGGTGGGCGGCCTTGTGGGGACGTCAGGCAGGTGCACGTGGGGTAGGGACAAGACAACTCATCCCACAGCGGGGTCCCACGTGGCACCGCCAGCCCGGGACCCGAGAACAGACACTGCCCAGCACTAGAAGGGAGCACTCTGAACTCCCCGGAACCACTGGGCGCTGACACGGGCCGGGCCAGGCCGGGGTGGGGGCTCTCGGGGCCTAACGCCTATGCCCTGGCTTGGAAGGGAACCTTCCATACCTAAACGACACCTCGGCAGTAAACACCCCGAGACAGATCAGAAATACAAGCAGATGTGGCACTAGGGCTGGCCGGTGGGGACTCACCGGCCAGTGGGGCACTGAGGACCCCAGTTTATAGGGGACAACATAGGCAAGAGGAAGACCCCAGGCCTGGCCAGCAGAGGGGCCAGAGCCGGACCCTCAGGCCAGGAGAGTCCTTGCAGATGTCCACTAGGCCCCTGGGCCCTCCCACTCCCCAGATCCCAAGGGCTCAACAAGGCTCGAGACCCAGGGGCTGACCACCCCTGGGCCTCCCTGCCGGGGCTGGACAATGCACGGTGCAGGCAGGCAGCCTGGGCTCCGGGCCCAGGCCGGGGTGGGTGGTCCCGCCGCGCGGACCCAGCGGGGCTCACTGCACCATTACTTGTCATTCTGCCGACGCGTGGCCTAGATTCGAGGGCCCAGCTGCCCATTCTGGCCACACCAGCCCCGGGCTCCTCAGACAGGCCCCGCTCTGCCTGCCCGTCTCAGGAGGCCCTCAAGCCCGGAGCCCACCAGAAGGGTCCCCAAGGTGTCTGCATCCCCTGGGGCCCCAGACAGGGGCTCCCAGCCTCACTGGCAGCCCCTCGTCCCGGCCATGGTGTCATGTGGGGACCACCCCGCACTGGGAGCTGGCTGAGGCCCCCCAGAAGGCCTTGAGAAGAGGCTGACTGCGGCCGCCTCAGCTCAAGGCCCTGGCCCAAGGGCAACAGTGGTTGGTTCCGGTTTGGTCTGGGTGTCGAAGGCAGGTCAAGCCAGGCGCACAAGCATCCGCTTCGGCCTGGCCCAGCGGGGCCGGGGGGGCGGGAGGAGGGGCTGTGCTCTGGGGAGGGCTGACCTCTGCCCTGCCCACCAGGGGCCCCACCAGGTGGCCTTGGAGGCCAGGAACCTCCTGACCAGGGCGGGGAGTTCAGGGACAGCAGTGGCGTCTCCACTTCCTACAGATCCACCCACCAGGCCCACCCGGCGGGAGCCAGGAAGCGCGGGGAGGTGGGGGAGGCAGGGGACGCAGAGCGATGGACGGGGCCCCAAGGGCGCTCTAGCCGGGGTGGGGGGGATGGCGGGACACATGCTGTGCGCTACTCAGCCCCACCGCCCCGAATGGCCTCAGCAGAAGCCGTAAACACCCCGAGACAGATCAGAAATACAAGCAGATGTGGCACTAGGGCTGGCCGGTGGGGACTCACCGGCCAGTGGGGCACTGAGGACCCCAGTTTATAGGGGACAACATA
This sequence comes from Tragulus kanchil, assembly GCA_022376925.1. Classification (NCBI taxonomy): domain Eukaryota; kingdom Metazoa; phylum Chordata; class Mammalia; order Artiodactyla; family Tragulidae; genus Tragulus; species Tragulus kanchil. The sequence goes on from JAIOJX010000025.1 coordinate 188,065,393, forward strand.
GGCAAGAGGAAGACCCCAGGCCTGGCCAGCAGAGGGGCCAGAGCCGGACCCTCAGGCCAGGAGAGTCCTTGCAGATGTCCACTAGGCCCCTGGGCCCTCCCACTCCCCAGATCCCAAGGGCTCAACAAGGCTCGAGACCCAGGGGCTGACCACCCCTGGGCCTCCCTGCCGGGGCTGGACAATGCACGGTGCAGGCAGGCAGCCTGGGCTCCGGGCCCAGGCCGGGGTGGGTGGTCCCGCCGCGCGGACCCAGCGGGGCTCACTGCACCATTACTTGTCATTCTGCCGACGCGTGGCCTAGATTCAAGGGCCCAGCTGCCCATTCTGGCCACACCAGCCCCGGGCTCCTCAGACAGGCCCCGCTCTGCCTGCCCGTCTCAGGAGGCCCTCAAGCCCGGAGCCCACCAGAAGGGTCCCCAAGGTGTCTGCATCCCCTGGGGCCCCAGACAGGGGCTCCCAGCGTCACTGGCAGCCCCTCGTCCCGGCCATGGTGTCATGTGGGGACCACCCCGCACTGGGAGCTGGCTGAGGCCCCCCAGAAGGCCTTGAGAAGAGGCTGACTGCGGCCGCCTCAGCTCAAGGCCCTGGCCCAAGGGCAACAGTGGTTGGTTCCGGTTTGGTCTGGGTGTCGAAGGCAGGTCAAGCCAGGCGCACAAGCATCCGCTTCGGCCTGGCCCAGCGGGGCCGGGGGGGCGGGAGGAGGGGCTGTGCTCTGGGGAGGGCTGACCTCTGCCCTGCCCACCAGGGGCCCCACCAGGTGGCCTTGGAGGCCAGGAACCTCCTGACCAGGGCGGGGAGTTCAGGGACAGCAGTGGCGTCTCCACTTCCTACAGATCCACCCACCAGGCCCACCCGGCGGGAGCCAGGAAGCGCGGGGAGGTGGGGGAGGCAGGGGACGCAGAGCGATGGACGGGGCCCCAAGGGCGCTCTAGCCGGGGTGGGGGGGATGGCGGGACACATGCTGTGCGCTACTCAGCCCCACCGCCCCGAATGGCCTCAGCAGAAGCCTTTCCGGGTCAACGCAAGGGGGCCCTCCCACACTCCCATCAGCACCAGGGCCACCCCTGGCAGAAGACACTCGTCCTCTGCGCACGGTGGGTGCCACAGCACCCGCTCCCACCTGCACCCCCAGAACCTGAGCTCAGCGAGAGGGAGCCAAGGCTGCTGTGCCCCGGAGCAGCCACACTGCCTTCAGGTCTGTCTCCCGGGTCCAGACTCCTCCCGACCTTGCCACTCACCACCCGGGACTCAGTTTCTCCCACTGGCAGGCCAGCGAGGCCACACCACCAGTTAAGGCGCTGGGGGCGTGAAAGGAGGGGACGGGATCCAGGCGACCCCTGGGGCTGCAGCCGGGATGGACTGCGCCGGGCGGCCGCGCGAGCCAGTCAGCGGGAGGGCCACAGTCCCCCGGGCGAGACTCTGCTCGTGGCGTCGACTCTTCGCGAGCCACGGACTGCTGTGTGCGGGCTCCCCGTCCCTCACCGTCTCCCGGAGCGCTTCAGGTTCTCCCGCGGCAGCTCATTCGCTCACGAGAGCCGAGGCCCCTCAGTGCACGGGGCGAGCTGGGGTTGGGCCACCGTCCACAAGAGGGGCCTTGGGGGAGATCCGGAGAACGAGCACAGACTCCAGACCCGGCTCAGGGGAACCCCCAGAGCCTCTGGCACAGCAGGGCCCTCTGGCCCCAGATCTGTGCAGCTCTCTGCCCCGAGGTACAGGCTTTAACCAGCCCGGTGTGGGGGGCTCCCCAAGGGGGACCCTGAAGTCAAGGCCTTCCCCCGCCATGGCCTTCCCCCACACCAGGAAACAATCTGAAAAGTTTCCTAACAAACTTAGAAGAAGAAAGAGGTGGGATTCGTAGGCCTGGTGGCTAATGAGGGTTTACAGGATTATCCAGCCGAATCCTCCCACAACCCGCCACCAGGGCTCCTGGACGGTCCAGGAAACTGAGGCGGCGGGCGAGCACCCAGAGCAAGGGCGGGCAGCCAACAACCTCGGGCCCAAGAGGGCCTGGGGCTGAGGAGCACCCCACCACCACCTCCCAGCCAAAGGAGGCTCGCCAACACCATCTCCATTCACTTGTAAATCACCTCGGCCTGGCCACCCCCTCCCCCAAACGGGTTCCGCCCGCCCTCAACAGACCCCCAGCTCCCCTCTAGCCCCAACCGTAAGGTGGGGCGTTCCAGGCCCCAGACAGGGCCCCAAGCGGGAACGGAGGGCCTGGGGGGCGGGGGCGCTCCTCAGTTCAGCGCGGGGGCTCAGAGGCCAGAAGTCCAGCCTCGGCCTCGGGCTCAGCCCAGGTTAATGAACCACCCAGAGGCCCGTGGAGCTCAAAGTCCAGCCCAGCCGAGCAGCAGGTGGGGGCGCTGAGCCAGGGCCTTCCAGAGAGATGCCCTGCACCCCTAGGGACCCCATCAACCTTCCTGCCTGGAGGGGCCCCCGCCCAGACCCTCACTGAGACCGTGCTTGACTTGCAGACGCAGGCGGCCTGGCTGGGCCGGCGCAGTCCCGGAGCTGCCGCCTTCCCCACTGTCCTTGACCTCCGCCAGCTCGGGCAGCACAGTTTACGTTCCCTGGGCAAGTGCCAGGCTGGGGCCTTTGTAAATTTCACGAGGCCTCCGCAGCTCCTTCAGGAACCGGATTAAGTTTATTGACCTATCAACTCACTACCTGTTTCAGCAACTTTACTGCGGAGGCAGGGGCCGCGGTGCGCGAGAAGCCCTGCTCCTGGAGCGGGGTCCTCTGGCCTTTCTAGGCCAGGCCGGCGTCCCGGTGGGGGCACTGCCAGGCCCCGAAGGCGGCCGCTGCCCGTCCGCCGCCCCTCGCCGCAGGGGGTCCCGGAGGCTGGAGCCCCGCCCACTGCCCCTCCCCCGGGGCTAGTTGACATTCCCCAGCCGTAGGGAGTAATATCTTTATCTGAATGCGAATGCTAATTCGGGGCTCCCCCCGCGGCCGCCTATTCGGCGCCCCTGGAAGCGGGGGCCGCCCTAGCAGGCGCTAAAAGCGCGCGCTGACCTCGCGACGGCCTCTGTCACGCCGCTGAATGACACGCACATTCAAGCGCCGGGGCCACTTTCATTCATAAAAAAATGACATTGTTCGGGAGGCCGCCGCCGCCAGAGGAAGGGGCGCGGGGACCGGGGAGGGGCGCGCCGCCATCTCACTCAGTCCCGCCAGCGCCCGCCGCCGCCCCGGCACCGCGCGCCCGCAGCCGACCCCCAGCTCCCTCTAGCCCCAACCGTGGTGGGGCGTTCCAGGCCCCAGACAGGGCCCCAAGCGGGAACGGAGGGCCTGGGGGGCGGGGGCGCTCCTCAGTTCAGCGCGGGGGCTCAGAGGCCAGAAGTCCAGCCTCGGCCTCGGGCTCAGCCCAGGTTAATGAACCACCCAGAGGCCCGTGGAGCTCAAAGTCCAGCCCAGCCGAGCAGCAGGTGGGGGCGCTGAGCCAGGGCCTTCCAGAGAGATGCCCTGCACCCCTAGGGACCCCATCAACCTTCCTGCCTGGAGGGGCCCCCGCCCAGACCCTCACTGAGACCGTGCTTGACTTGCAGACGCAGGCGGCCTGGCTGGGCCGGCGCAGTCCCGGAGCTGCCGCCTTCCCCACTGTCCTTGACCTCCGCCAGCTCGGGCAGCACAGTTTACGTTCCCTGGGCAAGTGCCAGGCTGGGGCCTTTGTAAATTTCACGAGGCCTCCGCAGCTCCTTCAGGAACCGGATTAAGTTTATTGACCTATCAACTCACTACCTGTTTCAGCAACTTTACTGCGGAGGCAGGGGCCGCGGTGCGCGAGAAGCCCTGCTCCTGGAGCGGGGTCCTCTGGCCTTTCTAGGCCAGGCCGGCGTCCCGGTGGGGGCACTGCCAGGCCCCGAAGGCGGCCGCTGCCCGTCCGCCGCCCCTCGCCGCAGGGGGTCCCGGAGGCTGGAGCCCCGCCCACTGCCCCTCCCCCGGGGCTAGTTGACATTCCCCAGCCGTAGGGAGTAATATCTTTATCTGAATGCGAATGCTAATTCGGGGCTCCCCCCGCGGCCGCCTATTCGGCGCCCCTGGAAGCGGGGGCCGCCCTAGCAGGCGCTAAAAGCGCGCGCTGACCTCGCGACGGCCTCTGTCACGCCGCTGAATGACACGCACATTCAAGCGCCGGGCCCACTTTCATTCATAAAAAAATGACATTGTTCGGGAGGCCGCCGCCGCCGCCAGAGGAAGGGGCGCGGGGGCCGGGGAGGGGCGCGCCGCCATCTGCCTCGGTCCCGCCCGGGGCCGCCGCCGCCCCGGCACCGCGCGCCCGCAGCCGCCCGACGCGCAGCTCCCCGCGAGGCCCGGCCGCCGTCAATGCGCGGTCTGTGGCCGCGCCGAGGCACAAAGGAGCGGCTGTTCGGGCCTCGCCCGGGTGGGTGTGAGCTCAGCGGGCGAAGGCCTCCCTCCGCGCGGCCGCCGGGCGAGGGGCAGGGGTGCGCGCAGCCCCGCGCCCGCGCCCGGCCTCCCCGGCGCGCTGAAGCCGTCCGTCTCCGGGGCGCGGGCTCCCGCGGCCGCCACCCGGAGCCCCGCAGAGCGTGCGGCCGGCCGGCGGGGTCCACGCGCCGCGCATCTGGGGCCCGGCGCCCGGACGCCCTCCCGCCTGGCCGCCGCCCACGCCCCGCGGGCCATCCCCGCAGACCCTCGACCGCCAGCGGGGGCCCGGAGCTCCACGACGCCGGAGCTGCGCCCCGCCGCCTCCCCGCCCCTGCCTGGCGACCGGCGAGCCCCGCAGGGCCGAAAGCGGGCCGGGGGAAACGGAGGCACGGGGAAGCGCCGCCGGGGCAGGCCGCCCACCGAAGGGCTGGGGCCCAGCCGCGAGCCGACGCGCTTTCAGACGCTCCCTCCAGAGTCCAGCCTCTCGCCCTGGCTGAAGCTGGCCCTGAACTGCGGCCCGGAGAGGGCCGGGGGAGCGGCACCAGCAGCAGGAACTTTCTTTCCGTTCGGAACCGGCAAGACAAGGGGAATCCTGGAAACGCAGCCCCAGAGCCTCCTCCCGACCGAGCAGGCTGCCCCTCCCCGGGGCTAGTTGACATTCCCCAGCCGTAGGGAGTAATATCTTTATCTGAATGCGAATGCTAATTCGGGGCTCCCCCCGCGGCCGCCTATTCGGCGCCCCTGGAAGCGGGGGCCGCCCTAGCAGGCGCTAAAAGCGCGCGCTGACCTCGCGACGGCCTCTGTCACGCCGCTGAATGACACGCACATTCAAGCGCCGGGGCCACTTTCATTCATAAAAAAATGACATTGTTCGGGAGGCCGCCGCCGCCGCCAGAGGAAGGGGCGCGGGGGCCGGGGAGGGGCGCGCCGCCATCTGCCTCGGTCCCGCCCGGGGCCGCCGCCGCCCCGGCACCGCGCGCCCGCAGCCGCCCGACGCGCAGCTCCCCGCGAGGCCCGGCCGCCGTCAATGCGCGGTCTGTGGCCGCGCCGAGGCACAAAGGAGCGGCTGTTCGGGCCTCGCCCGGGTGGGTGTGAGCTCAGCGGGCGAAGGCCTCCCTCCGCGCGGCCGCCGGGCGAGGGGCAGGGGTGCGCGCAGCCCCGCGCCCGCGCCCGGCCTCCCCGGCGCGCTGAAGCCGTCCGTCTCCGGGGCGCGGGCTCCCCGCGGCCGCCACCCGGAGCCCCGCAGAGCGTGCGGCCGGCCGGCGGGGTCCACGCGCCGCGCATCTGGGGCCCGGCGCCCGGACGCCCTCCCGCCTGGCCGCCGCCCACGCCCCGCGGGCCATCCCCGCAGACCCTCGACCGCCAGCGGGGGCCCGGAGCTCCACGACGCCGGAGCTGCGCCCCGCCGCCTCCCCGCCCCTGCCTGGCGACCGGCGAGCCCCGCAGGGCCGAAAGCGGGCCGGGGGAAACGGAGGCACGGGGAAGCGCCGCCGGGGCAGGCCGCCCACCGAAGGGCTGGGGCCCAGCCGCGAGCCGACGCGCTTTCAGACGCTCCCTCCAGAGTCCAGCCTCTCGCCCTGGCTGAAGCTGGCCCTGAACTGCGGCCCGGAGAGGGCCGGGGGAGCGGCACCAGCAGCAGGAACTTTCTTTCCGTTCGGAACCGGCAAGACAAGGGGAATCCTGGAAACGCAGCCCCAGAGCCTCCTCCCGACCGAGCAGGCTGCGCCCCGCGGGGGCCGCCGGGGGCGGGGGCGGCGGACGCCACCGCGGTGCCCGGCTCGCCGCCACAGCCTTGTGCTTGGGTGGCAGCCCCGCGGCTGCAGGCGCCCCACAAACTGCCGCGCCAGCTCTGGCCGCGATCCCCGGGAGGGCGGGCGGCACAAACCCGGACGCCGGCCCCGCGCCGCCCGCCCAGAGCGCGCCCTGGGGCCCGCCGAGACCCCCAGCCCCACACCCCCCTGGGCGCCGGCCTCCCGCCCCGACGCCTCTGCCCGCGGCCCGCGCCGCGCCCCGGCACCCGTCGGTGCAAGCGTACCTGCCGCTCTCCGCGCGACGCGCTGCTCCATGCCCGCGGACCCGCAGGCGGCGCGGGTCAGGACGGCCACTGCCACGCAGAGCGCGAGGGCGCGCGCCGGGGCGCCCATAGCGGGGGCGGGCGTCGCCGTGTCCTCAGGCGGCGCGCGCCGGCACGCGGCCCCCCATGGCCCGGCTGGAGCACCGGCGGGAGCAGGGCGCCGCGCGGGAGCCTGCCGGAGGAAGCGGGCACCTCGTTACTCGGCGGCCCGGGCTCCCGCGCCCCGACCCCTCCGACCCCGGCCGCCCCGCCCGCCGCCGCCGCCGCCCAGGGCTCCGAGGCCGCCTGGCGCCGGCCGCCGCCTCCCCGCCGCGGTCCCTCCCTCCCCCTTCCCTCCCTGGCTGCCGCAGAGCCCTCCCAGGGCGGCGGCGGCGGCGGCGGCGAACTTTCCAGAGCGGGAAGCCCGCGCCCCGGCCCGGCCCCGCCGCAGACACCCGCCGGGACCCGAGCCCGCCGCGCGCTCCGGACCTGCCGCGCGCCTTCCGGAGCCCCGCGCGCCCGCCGGGTCCCCGCGCGCCGACCTGGCGGCCCCGGGCGCCTGGCTCGCTGAGCGCGGCTCCCGACCGCGCTCGCTGCCCGCCGGCCCCGCGCCCGCGCCGCGTCCCTCCGGCCGTCGGCTCGGCGGTGCTTCCGCGCGCCCGGCGGAGCTGGACCGCACAGCGGTACCTGCCCGCGCCGCCGCCGCCGCCGCCGCGCACTGAGCCCGGGCTGCCCGGCGCGCGGCAGCCAGTGGGGGCCGGCCTGCTCCCGCCCCGCCCCGGCCACGCCCGCCCCGGCCGCCCGAGCGCGGGGACACGCCCTCCCCGGGGCGGTCCGGGGGCGGGGCCGCGGCTGACCCCGCCCCGGCCCGCGGAGGGGATTAGAGGGGGCGGGGCGGGGCCCTGGAGGGCGTGGGAGCCCGTTCCGGCGCGAGGCCCCCCGTCGCAGCGTCGTGCCCGGAGCTCAGGGCGGCCCCGCGGGACGGGCGCACGGCACGGTCGAGCGCGGGCTTCTGTTTGTACAGCGCGCAGTCCCGGTTACCATCCGGCGCCAACCTGCGGCTCAGGCCTGCGGAGGCTTGTAGGGAGGGAGGACAGAGAGCGGTGGTCTCTGTGGGTGGAACCTGTCGGGGAGGCTTCACGGGGAAGGGGCTGCACAGGCGAAGCCCTGAGGCGTGAGCAGCACGGGAAGCCTGGGGCGAAGGGCAGTTTCCGCCTGCCGTCTTGGGTTGAATCGCTGGGGACCTGCACCCAGGAGAGCTGGAGTCCTGCTGCTGCCTTTATTAAGAGCCCGCTGCACGCGCGGAGCCCGGCTGCCTGAGGTCCTGGCCGCAGAGGGTCACGCGCGCACCCCCACCCCGGGAAGAAGAAGTTTGGAGATAGGGTGCTCGCTACGCAGAATGGAAAGTGGGGGAGCGGGGTGGGGTCCTGGGTGGAGGACGCCCACCCTGGGGCTCTGGGAAGGCCCAGGCCGGGAGCAGGTGACAACGCCTGAGCGGCCAGGAGCGGGAGGGGTCCTGGCTCGCTGTGAAATGGGAGGACCCGCCGGGACCCGAGCCCGCCGCGCGCTCCGGACCTGCCGCGCGCCTTCCGGAGCCCCGCGCGCCCGCCGGGTCCCCGCGCGCCGACCTGGCGGCCCCGGGCGCCTGGCTCGCTGAGCGCGGCTCCCGACCGCGCTCGCTGCCCGCCGGCCCCGCGCCCGCGCCGCGTCCCTCCGGCCGTCGGCTCGGCGGTGCTTCCGCGCGCCCGGCGGAGCTGGACCGCACAGCGGTACCTGCCCGCGCCGCCGCCGCCGCCGCGCACTGAGCCCGGGCTGCCCGGCGCGCGGCAGCCAGTGGGGGCCGGCCTGCTCCCGCCCCGCCCCGGCCACGCCCGCCCCGGCCGCCCGAGCGCGGGGACACGCCCTCCCCGGGGCGGTCCGGGGGCGGGGCCGCGGCTGACCCCGCCCCGGCCCGCGGAGGGGATTAGAGGGGGCGGGGCGGGGCCCTGGAGGGCGTGGGAGCCCGTTCCGGCGCGAGGCCCCCCGTCGCAGCGTCGTGCCCGGAGCTCAGGGCGGCCCCGCGGGACGGGCGCACGGCACGGTCGAGCGCGGGCTTCTGTTTGTACAGCGCGCAGTCCCGGTTACCATCCGGCGCCAACCTGCGGCTCAGGCCTGCGGAGGCTTGTAGGGAGGGAGGACAGAGAGCGGTGGTCTCTGTGGGTGGAACCTGTCGGGGAGGCTTCACGGGGAAGGGGCTGCACAGGCGAAGCCCTGAGGCGTGAGCAGCACGGGAAGCCTGGGGCGAAGGGCAGTTTCCGCCTGCCGTCTTGGGTTGAATCGCTGGGGACCTGCACCCAGGAGAGCTGGAGTCCTGCTGCTGCCTTTATTAAGAGCCCGCTGCACGCGCGGAGCCCGGCTGCCTGAGGTCCTGGCCGCAGAGGGTCACGCGCGCACCCCCACCCCGGGAAGAAGAAGTTTGGAGATAGGGTGCTCGCTACGCAGAATGGAAAGTGGGGGAGCGGGGTGGGGTCCTGGGTGGAGGACGCCCACCCTGGGGCTCTGGGAAGGCCCAGGCCGGGAGCAGGTGACAACGCCTGAGCGGCCAGGAGCGGGGGAGGGGTCCTGGCTCGCTGTGAAATGGGAGGACCCCATGTCTCCTGTGTCCCCCTTTGCGAGGAGGAGGGGCTCGCCTTCCCCCTTCAGCCAGCCAGGCGGGCTGTGGACCTGAAGGAGCAGGACAGGGGAGAAGGTGACCTCTGGGCCTGGCTCTGGGCACCCTTAGCCAACCACCTCTGGCCCACCTGGCTGGTGGCTTCTCCGACTCAGTTTGCTCATCAGCAAAACGGTCCAGGAACGTGCCTCTGTGACCTGCTGCTCCACCGTCCCATGGCTCCCCGTGCAGCCTGCACAGGCGCCCCAGCCTCTGAGGCTAGACCTCGGGAGCTGGGGGTGTCGCAGAGAAAAGCCAGCTCTGACTCCATGTTGGAACTGTTTCTTTGACTTGCTCTCCATCACTTTTGTTACTGTACAGAATGGCCTGCCTCGCCCGCCTCGGAGAATCCTGCCCCTCTGCCTGTTAAACTAAAGGGCCTTGGTTCCGAGCCCTGTCCACCTTCCTCCAGGTGGCAGGAAGGAAGAAACTACACATGTCCCTGCCTAAGGCTTGCCATACCTCTTGCTAGGAGGCATTTGCAACATTAATGGACTTTTTACTTTGTTTCTTCACCTCCTCCATCTCTGAGCGATAGAAGAGCCTTGACCCAGACCCAACAAGAGGGTTATTATGAGAGATGAGTCCGCCCTCTTCTCAGTCAGCTCTGGACGCCTCATCTCCAGGTAACTGACCTGTCACGTGGCAGGCAGAGTCAGCCTAGACTTGCTAACGGAAGCCTGGGGCGAAGGGCAGTTTCCGCCTGCCGTCTTGGGTTGAATCGCTGGGGACCTGCACCCAGGAGAGCTGGAGTCCTGCTGCTGCCTTTATTAAGAGCCCGCTGCACGCGCGGAGCCCGGCTGCCTGAGGTCCTGGCCGCAGAGGGTCACGCGCGCACCCCCACCCCGGGAAGAAGAAGTTTGGAGATAGGGTGCTCGCTACGCAGAATGGAAAGTGGGGGAGCGGGGTGGGGTCCTGGGTGGAGGACGCCCACCCTGGGGCTCTGGGAAGGCCCAGGCCGGGAGCAGGTGACAACGCCTGAGCGGCCAGGAGCGGGGGAGGGGTCCTGGCTCGCTGTGAAATGGGAGGACCCCATGTCTCCTGTGTCCCCCTTTGCGAGGAGGAGGGGCTCGCCTTCCCCCTTCAGCCAGCCAGGCGGGCTGTGGACCTGAAGGAGCAGGACAGGGGAGAAGGTGACCTCTGGGCCTGGCTCTGGGCACCCTTAGCCAACCACCTCTGGCCCACCTGGCTGGTGGCTTCTCCGACTCAGTTTGCTCATCAGCAAAACGGTCCAGGAACGTGCCTCTGTGACCTGCTGCTCCACCGTCCCATGGCTCCCCGTGCAGCCTGCACAGGCGCCCCAGCCTCTGAGGCTAGACCTCGGGAGCTGGGGGTGTCGCAGAGAAAAGCCAGCTCTGACTCCATGTTGGAACTGTTTCTTTGACTTGCTCTCCATCACTTTTGTTACTGTACAGAATGGCCTGCCTCGCCCGCCTCGGAGAATCCTGCCCCTCTGCCTGTTAAACTAAAGAGCCTTGGTTCCGAGCCCTGTCCACCTTCCTCCAGGTGGCAGGAAGGAAGAAACTACACATGTCCCTGCCTAAGGCTTGCCATACCTCTTGCTAGGAGGCATTTGCAACATTAATGGACTTTTTACTTTGTTTCTTCACCTCCTCCATCTCTGAGCGATAGAAGAGCCTTGACCCAGACCCAACAAGAGGGTTATTATGAGAGATGAGTCCGCCCTCTTCTCAGTCGGCTCTGGACGCCTCATCTCCAGGTAACTGACCTGTCACGTGGCAGGCAGAGTCAGCCTAGACTTGCTAACGGAAGGGCCCACCCCACAGATGGGCGCCTCTGCTGCATGCTGCCCTGGCTAGTCCCCCGGACAGGCCGGGGGCGTCACCGGCAGGAGAGGGAGGAGGGCACTCCCACTGTACCTAAGCGGGAGCCCTGTTCCTCCAGCGAAGGGCCCTGGTGGGCCTCTCGGTACTTGACACCAGGGGTTTCTTTCCTAGGGCTACTGTCAAAAATTTCCACAAACTGGTTGGCCGAAATTTAGCCTCTCCCAGCCCTGGAGACCAGCAGTCCCAAACCGAGGTGTCCGTGGGGCAGTCCCCACGCTTCAGGGGAGGATGCTCGCCACACCCCGCCTCCGGCGTGCCCTGGCTGTCCTTGGCTTGTGGCTGCATCCGCCCGGTCCCTCCCTCCACAGTCACAGGGCTTTCCTCTGGTTTGTAAGGACGCTTGTCTTTGGATGTAGGGCCACCCAGATAATCCAGGCTGATCTCCTCACCTCAGGAGCTTACTTGAATGACTGTAAGAGACTCTTTGTCCGAATAAGGTCGCATTCCCAGGCTCGGGGTCAGGACACGGATCTCCCTCTTGGTGGCCCCATCCCGCCCTGCACACCCCCCGCGGTGGCGGCTGTCTTTGGTGCCGCCCGTAGTTGGACGTGGTCCCTCCGCTGCAGCCTGTCTCCGTGGCTCTGTCGGGTGGCCCCGAGGTCAGAGTTCAGGAGCATTTTCACGGCTCCTGGCAGCGGACTCTGCCAAATTGCTTCCAGAGGGTCTGACCCAGCGCTTGCCAGCCCTGGAGGAGTCACTGCCCACGAGAGCCCACCCTGCCCACCAGGGGAGGGCACTGCTCGAAGGCATTTCTATTATTTCTGACAAAATAATTTTATTGTTCACAATTACTGTTTCCAAGTCGGCATGTTCAGCTAGGGCCGGCGGCTCCATGGAGCCCTCGCCAGATGCTGGGCGGGCTGTCGTCCGCAGGCCTGCGCGGGCTCCTGGGGGGGGTGGTGGAGGCTGCCTCCCAAGTGCCCCTAACAGCCACGGTTTCGTCCCAGCCCCTCTCTCAGAGCGTCTCCCTCAAACCCCCGGGGGGCGGCTGGCTCCGTCCCCCTGGCGCCCCATGCGGCAGGCTCTCATCAGGCCTCCTGGAGCCCACGGTGGGGGTGCCTGGGGGAGATGTGAATACCTCCCCGCCCACCCGTGCGCCCTCGACGCCGACCCCACCTCCCAAGGACCACCGCGCGGGGAGGGAAGGTGGGTGTGGGACGCTGAGGGCAGGCCGGCCAAGCCCAGCCTGGTGGGTGAGTCAGACCGGGCGGCCTGGCCTGCTGGGGCTTGTGCGGGTGCACGGGCGGCTGCCGTGTGCCCTGGTGCAGATCACAGCGGGTTGTCAGCAGCAATCCCCGCACCCGCCCCTCCTCACCCCCCTGCTGGGCTGCTGCTGGGCTCTCCGCGGGAGGTGTGCTCAGCTTGGGGACGTCCTGGTGTGACCTGAATCCCTTCCCTGCTCGCACCCACAGCACTCCTGCCCTCCGTGGCCACCCCTCCGCGCCCAGCAGGTGCCCATGGAGGCCGGAGCCAGGCCCGGGAGCCAGGGTGGTGGGGCCCAAGCTAGAGCCTCCTGCTCAGCCCCCTAAGTGACTCAGGATCGAGTTCCCAGCCCAGGGAGAGGCTGCTGCAGGCTCCGTGCAGGGCCGGGCGAGATGGGGGCCCCAGGACGGCTTCAGGTCTCCAGAGCCCAGTCCACCGCCTCTAGGAGGCTCCTGGCAGGGGCGGCCTGATCTCCCCAGGACTCCCCCGCTCCTAGCACACAGCCCTGCTTTCTCTGGCAACCACTGCCCGCCGCCTGCTGCCATGGCCCAGGATCTGGGTCCCAGGGCCCAGAGCAGGTCACCGAGGGAAAGCGGAGGAGGCCCCGGCAACGCTCTGCCGAGCTGGGCCGAGCTGGGCCGAGCTGGGCCGAGCTGGGCACCCTCTCCCCAAGAAAGAACAGGCAGATCTGAGAGAGGCGCTGGCTGTTGCCAACGTCAGTCAGTCACGTCCGACTCTCTCTGACCCCAGGGACTGTAGCCCTCCAGGCTCCTCTGTGCATGGGATTCTCCAGGCAAGAAGACTGGAGTGGGCTGCCATGCTCTTCGCCAGGATCTTCCCAACCTAGGGATCAAACCGGGATCTCCTGCAATGGGGGCGGCTGGCTCCGTCCCCCTGGCGCCCCATGCGGCAGGCTCTCATCAGGCCTCCTGGAGCCCACGGTGGGGGTGCCTGGGGGAGATGTGAATACCTCCCCGCCCACCCGTGCGCCCTCGACGCCGACCCCGCCTCCCAAGGACCACCGCGCGGGGAGGGAAGGTGGGTGTGGGACGCTGAGGGCAGGCCGGCCAAGCCCAGCCTGGTGGGTGAGTCAGACCGGGCGGCCTGGCCTGCTGGGGCTTGTGCGGGTGCACGGGCGGCTGCCGTGTGCCCTGGTGCAGATCACAGCGGGTTGTCAGCAGCAATCCCCGCACCCGCCCCTCCTCACCCCCCTGCTGGGCTGCTGCTGGGCTCTCTGCGGGAGGTGTGCTCAGCTTGGGGACGTCCTGGTGTGACCTGAATCCCTTCCCTGCTCGCACCCACAGCACTCCTGCCCTCCGTGGCCACCCCTCCGCGCCCAGCAGGTGCCCATGGAGGCCGGAGCCAGGCCCGGGAGCCAGGGTGGTGGGGCCCAAGCTAGAGCCTCCTGCTCAGCCCCCTAAGTGACTCAGGATCGAGTTCCCAGCCCAGGGAGAGGCTGCTGCAGGCTCCGTGTAGGGCCGGGCGAGATGGGGGCCCCAGGACGGCTTCAGGTCTCCAGAGCCCAGTCCACCGCCTCTAGGAGGCTCCTGGCAGGGGCGGCCTGATCTCCCCAGGACTCCCCCGCTCCTAGCACACAGCCCTGCTTTCTCTGGCAACCACTGCCCGCTGCCTGCTGCCATGGCCCAGGATCTGGGTCCCAGGGCCCAGAGCAGATCACCGAGGGAAAGCGGAGGAGGCCCCGGCAACGCTCTGCCGAGCTGGGCCGAGCTGGGCCGAGCTGGGCCGAGCTGGGCACCCTCTCCCCAAGAAAGAACAGGCAGATCTGAGAGAGGCGCTGGCTGTTGCCAACGTCAGTCAGTCACGTCCGACTCTCTCTGACCCCAGGGACTGTAGCCCTCCAGGCTCCTCTGTGCATGGGATTCTCCAGGCAAGAAGACTGGAGTGGGCTGCCATGCTCTTCGCCAGGGGATCTTCCCAACCTAGGGATCAAACCGGGATCTCCTGCAATGAAGGCAGATTCTTTACCATCTGAGCCACCAGGAAAGCCCTATCGTAGATCATGTGTAATTTCTACCTTTTAATTTCATCCTCAGAAAACAAAAAACACAGTTGATTTGTGTATTATAGCAGAAATGTTAAAAGAACATGGAGAAGAGAGGCTATTCCAAGGCCCGTTGGCCAATGCTAACCGTCGTACAAGGCCCTTAATTTTAGCTCTGAGCTTCCTGGCAGGCTGAGCAAAAAAGGCAACACCATGAATCATGTGCTGTGGGCGGCTGTCTTCTCGGATGCGCGCTGACAGCCCCAGTGCACGCATTCCAGCCTTGCGCCCCGTGCTGCACTCTGACCACTAGACCTCAAATTCTGACTTCAGGTCTGGAAACTGCGGCTGCTCCCAGAGGAGCGGAAAAAGAGGAGTGCTGTCTGGGGACCCAGGAGAGCGATGGGTGGGGAGTGAGAGCGGAGGCTTCCCTGGGTGCCCCGGACTCGGGCCGGAGCTCCCACCCCACGGGGCTGCCCCCAGGGCACGAGCAGGAGGGGCTGGCGGGGCCTCCGGTGCGGCGGCCCTGGGGCTGGGCCTGGGAGGAGGGCGCCGGGAAGCACCCACCGCCGGCCAGGAGGGGCCGAGGCCTCCGCAGCTCCTGGTGGGGCCAGGCCGGGCGCCGGTAGCTGCCGAGCAGCTCAGAAGTCCACCGCCTCTAGGAGGCTCCTGGCAGGGGCGGCCTGATCTCCCCAGGACTCCCCCGCTCCTAGCACACAGCCCTGCTTTCTCTGGCAACCACTGCCCGCTGCCTGCTGCCATGGCCCAGGATCTGGGTCCCAGGGCCCAGAGCAGATCACCGAGGGAAAGCGGAGGAGGCCCCGGCAACGCTCTGCCGAGCTGGGCCGAGCTGGGCCGAGCTGGGCCGAGCTGGGCACCCTCTCCCCAAGAAAGAACAGGCAGATCTGAGAGAGGCGCTGGCTGTTGCCAACGTCAGTCAGTCACGTCCGACTCTCTCTGACCCCAGGGACTGTAGCCCTCCAGGCTCCTCTGTGCATGGGATTCTCCAGGCAAGAAGACTGGAGTGGGCTGCCATGCTCTTCGCCAGGGGATCTTCCCAACCTAGGGATCAAACCGGGATCTCCTGCAATGAAGGCAGATTCTTTACCATCTGAGCCACCAGGAAAGCCCTATCGTAGATCATGTGTAATTTCTACCTTTTAATTTCATCCTCAGAAAACAAAAAACACAGTTGATTTGTGTATTATAGCAGAAATGTTAAAAGAACATGGAGAAGAGAGGCTATTCCAAGGCCCGTTGGCCAATGCTAACCGTCGTACAAGGCCCTTAATTTTAGCTCTGAGCTTCCTGGCAGGCTGAGCAAAAAAGGCAACACCATGAATCATGTGCTGTGGGCGGCTGTCTTCTCGGATGCGCGCTGACAGCCCCAGTGCACGCATTCCAGCCTTGCGCCCCGTGCTGCACTCTGACCACTAGACCTCAAATTCTGACTTCAGGTCTGGAAACTGCGGCTGCTCCCAGAGGAGCGGAAAAAGAGGAGTGCTGTCTGGGGACCCAGGAGAGCGATGGGTGGGGAGTGAGAGCGGAGGCTTCCCTGGGTGCCCCGGACTCGGGCCGGAGCTCCCACCCCACGGGGCTGCCCCCAGGGCACGAGCAGGAGGGGCTGGCGGGGGGCCTCCGGTGCGGGCGGCCCTGGGGGCTGGGCCTGGGAGGGAGGGCGCCGGGAAGCACCCACCGCCGGCCAGGGAGGGGCCGAGGCCTCCGCAGCTCCTGGTGGGGCCAGGCCGGGCGCCGGTAGCTGCCGAGCAGCTCAGAAGTCTATTTTCCTAAGCACTTGGCATTTGCCTGAAACCTCAAGTGTATTTTCCCTAAGTTTTATTTTTTCTTTGACCCCAAACTCTGGTAAATTTAAGGGAAATTTAATTATGGTGTTTTGAGTCCATTTACACTTAAACCTTCTCAGCATTTTTTCCAGGACCCTTTTGGAGTTCAGCACGTCTTGGGAGCCTTCTAAATGAGCGTTTTTATTATTATTTTTTTTTGAAAAGGCTTTGCTCCCCCCGCCCCCACCCCCAGCGCCAGCCTTCCTGCCAAGAATAAACAGGGCTGACTCCACAGGCCGGCTGCGTTGGGGATCCAGGCCCGGCCCCAGGCCAGCCCCTCCCTCCCGCGGAGCAGCCTTCACCCTCCTCTCCTCTGGGCCTGGCTGGCCTTCCCGGGGGCAGGGGCGTGTCCCCTGCTCAGGGAACCTCAGCCAGGGGCGCCTCCGTCCCCTGTCCTTTGCCCCTGCGCGGCTCACCCACAGAGCGGACTCCCCCGTGCCGCCGGCCAGGGCTCGCGAGTTCGGAATGGCCAGCAGGGGCCTCAGCGGCTGCGGCTGGAGGCTGGAGGCACAGCCCCCAGGCTAGGGTCAGTGCAGGCTGGGGCACCCACACCCTGTGGTCTGGGACGGAGGGACAGCTTTCTCGGGCGATGCTGGCGCCTGACCAAGGGCCCCCGGGGGCTGACGACTCACACCAGCCCAGCGCGGTGCTGTGCGGCGGGGACCCCGAGGCATGGAGCCTTTGGGGCACAGCCTGCCTGGGGCACAGTGGGCAGGTGCGGCTGCCCTGCCACGGGAGGTTGCCCGAGCTTGGGGCAGGGGGTGTTCTCTGCGGCATGTGGGGCACCTAGACCCTCCAGCCTTCTCGGGGCCCGCCGCTGGCCGCTGGCTCACGGGCGGTGCGACGCTGCGTGCAGGAGGTGGGTGTCTGCGGGGTGACGCTGGGCAGCCCCGCCGCGCTCAGAGCGCCCCGCGCTCCCCGTCCACCGCCGCGGCCCCGCGGCCCGGGAGAGTGTGGCCTGGCGGAGGCTGCCCCGAGGCCCAGCCCGGCCTGCGCCCGCTCGCACCGCTGCGGGGCCCTTGGCGAGGGCGGGGCTGGGGGGAAGGTCCGCGCCCGAGGACGGAGGCTGGATCCTGGGTCGGGCCCAGCAGCCCAGTTCTGCGGTCTGGCCCGCGGCCGTCCCCAGGGCCCGGGTCTCCCGCCTGCTCGGGACGCTGACGGCCGCCGCTCCAGAGGCGGCTGCGGGAAGTGGGCAGCCGGGAAGGTGCTCCGAGGGGCGCAGGGAGAGGGGCCTGCGGTGGCTGGGCCGCCCTGAGAGGCCGCTTGGCCCTGGGAGTGCTGGCAGAGGAGGCCCTGGCCGGGCTCTGCCGACCCGAGGCCCCCAGGGCACCCCACCGCGCCCCGGCCACTGGGAAGGAGGGTTGGGGAGTGCGGGCCTTGGGGACCCTGGGGACCTCTTCCTGCGCCCAGCTGTGGGGCCTTAAGGAGAGGGCCTGTAGTTCGCGAGGGCTCTGGGGTGATGTGGCCAGCGTGCTGGCCCGAGGCCGTGCTCTGGTGGGAACCCTGCTCGAGTCCCAGCCTCCCAGGAGGCCGAGGCGGCCCTGGGCCCCCCGCACCGGGCCCCGCTCCCTGGAGGCTTGGAGCCCCGGTAGCCGGCCACACACAGGCACTGCGTACACTGAAGCCGGAGAGTTGCCCAAGTGGTCAGCACTGCCCCGTCCTACAGAAGGGGACCCTGGGGCCGTGCGGCGGAGCGCCTCGCGGGGGCTGCCCCACACTCTGCTGAGCACCCGCTCGGGGCCCGGGGCTGAGCGGTACCCCCACAGGGTGCTGCCCTCGGAGGGACGTCTTTCAGGGCCCAGGAGCGGGCGCCCTGGACACTGCCTCACCACACGGCCCCGGCCCCCAGGCCTCCGCCTCACGGTCTACCCTCCGAGGGACTCAGTCGAGGGGCCGGGGCGAGGGCGAGCCCCCCGCCTGCCCCGCGTCTCAGGGCCACCCCTGCCCTTGCTGGTCCACTCCTCCCGGCCTCAGAGCCCCAGGGCCGGGCGGGGTCTCAGGGCCCTTCATAGAAATGTCCTTGACGGGCCCCCCGAAACCGCGCTGCCCTGCCTGTCTGCTGCAGGGCCCGAGGCCCCGACAGCTGAACTGTCCAGCCCGCCCACCCGCAGAAGCTGAGCGCGTGGTGGGGAGACCTGGGGCACGCCGACCCCCGCCCGGACAGAGGGCTGCTCTCCTGAGGCAGAGCGCCGTGCCCGCGCCCGCGCCCACCCTGGTCCCGGCCCAGCTGCGACAGGACCGTCCCGCAGGCCACAGCCGCGAGTGGCCGCAGAGGCCGCCCAGGCTCGGGGTGGAGGTCGCGGGGAGCTGAGCAGGAGGCAGGGCCAGAGCGGGCTGAGCTCGTGAGGCCCGGGCGGCTCTGGGGCGCGGGACACCCCAGGCTCCCCTTTCTGAGGCCAGGCCTGCCCCGTGGAGCACCCGCAGAGGCTTGGCTCCGGCTGGCCACGCCTGCCTGAGGACCCGTCACCCTCTGGCTGAGGACCCGTCACCCTCTGGGCCGGGGTCAGCGGAGCGCCAGAGCGGGTGGGGGCGGAGGGCCGGGGCCAAGGTTATCTCGGGATGAGGGCCTGTGTTGCCTCAGGGCGGATCAAAGGGCCTTATCTGGCCAGGGCTCCCTTCCCCCAGCCCCGCTCCGGCCTCCCTGCCCACCCGACGTCCCTCCCCCACCCGGCTCCAGGGCCCCTTCGGAGGCAAGCCCCCGCGGCTCTCTGGCTTTGGACCCACAACCCGGTCCCGGTCTCTGCCCCGGCCGGGACTGCCCTCCAGGAGCCCGTGGCAGGAGGGTGCCCGCCAGCCAGCAGGGCAGGGCCCCAGGGTAGAAGGCGGGCTGGGCAGCACAGTGGCACGAGGCAGGGGGCAGAGGCCCAAGGGCAGGACACAGGGGCACCCGGCGGCGGCCCAAGACCCGCAGGAGCCCCTGACCCGGCCGCTGCCCCCGTGTACGGGCGCCTGCACACTCACGTTCGACTGCACGCCTGCGTGAGCACCGGTGCGCGCCGGCCTCATGGCTCCCAGGAGCAGCCTGGCCCGAGCCCTCGGTGTGTGGAGCCAGGGGGACCCCACCAAGCCTCTGGGGGCCCGGGCCTCCACACTGCCAACCGGCTCTGCGAGCTCCGGATGCCGGTGCCGCCCGCCCGCCCGGCGAGGGCCAGGCTGGGAAACTGGGTCAGAGCAAGGCCGGGCAGGCTCCCCACCCCGCCCGAGCACGCCTACTGCAAGAGCAGGGGCTTCAGATCCCAGCACAGCCCAGGCAGGGCCTGGCACACGTGTGTCTACACGTACGCGTGCTCACGCGTGTGTGCCCTGAGGCTCCGGCCCGCGGCCTCTGCTCAGGGATCTGGCCACCCCGTCCCCACGGGCCCCCCAAGCCAGCCCAGTCGCCAGACTAGCCCGCGAAGGCTGGCCGCGCCCGGCCCCGCGGGTCTGTGGGGCCGAGGAGGTGAGGGGCTCAGGTGGACAGATGAAGCGTCTGCTAGCCTCAGAGCGGTCAGCGACCCGCCCCGGGGCACACGGCCAGTCCCGGAGGGCTTCTCCTCTGCGTGCCTGTGGCGGGACTTCCTGCTGCTCCCAGTCGCCAGCCATGACTTGCACGGGCCACGTCCCCTCTTGTGATGCCCGGGCTTTGGCCTCGGGGCGTCTCCTCCTGGTGGAGGGCCTGCGGGTGCACCCTCGCAGGCTCACGCCGGCTGAGTCCAGGTGCCACCCTCGGAGGCCAGCCCCGGGAGGGTGAGAAGCGGGTGAGAAGCCCCAGTCCCGGCTCGCCAGGGCGAAGAGCTGCGGCTGCCCCTCCGGGTGCCTCCTCTGCGCCCCGACTGGTCCGTGGGCCACGTTCCGTCCCCACGTGGGGCTGGGGACCAGACCTCACCCCGGAGCGGGCTGTCCACACGCCCCGCTGGGTTGGAGAAGGCCCCAGCCTCCTTGGCTGGGCCTCCCACGTCGTGCCCGCTAGCTGCCCACCCCGAGGGATCCCCTCTGCGACCCCGTGGACGGCGGCTGCGTGAGATTCTCCGCAAAGAAGAGTGGCACAGGCTGCCGCGCCCTCCCTCCAGGGGTCTTCCTGAGCCAGGGGTCGCACCGCGTCTCCCGAGGCTCTCGCACTGCAGGCAGATTCTTCTCCGCTGAGCGACCTGGGAGGGCTCCACGGGAGGCGGGAAAGCAGCAAACACTCAAAACCAAGAGTTCGTGTAAAGCCTCAAGCCTCGCCTCGTCCCACACCCACGTCCCCTCCCGAGCCCTGTCCGGTTCGGCTCGGTCGCTCAGTTGTGTCCAACCCATGGACAGCGGCACGCCCGGCTTCGCTGTGCTCCACCGTCTCCCAGAGCTTCCTCAAACTCCCGTCCGTGGACGCAGTGGTGCCATCCCACCACCTTGTCTTCTGTCGCCCCCCTCCTCCTGCCTTCTCGTTCCCAGCATCAGGGCCTTTTCCAGCGAGCTGTCTCTTTGCTTCTGGTGGCCAAAGCTTTGGAGCTTCAGCGTCAGCATCCGCCTTCCTCGGTGGCCCCCCCAGGGCCCCAAGCCAGCCCAGTCGCCAGACTAGCCCGCGAAGGCTGGCCGCGCCCGGCCCCGCGGGTCTGTGGGGCCGAGGAGGTGAGGGGCTCAGGTGGACAGATGAAGCGTCTGCTAGCCTCAGAGCGGTCAGCGACCCGCCCCGGGGCACACGGCCAGTCCCGGAGGGCTTCTCCTCTGCGTGCCTGTGGCGGGACTTCCTGCTGCTCCCAGTCGCCAGCCATGACTTGCACGGGCCACGTCCCCTCTTGTGATGCCCGGGCTTTGGCCTCGGGGCGTCCCCTCCTGGTGGAGGGCCTACGGGTGCACCCTCGCAGGCTCACGCCGGCTGAGTCCAGGTGCCACCCTCGGAGGCCAGCCCCGGGAGGGTGAGAAGCCCCAGTCCCGGCTCGCCAGGGCGAAGAGCTGCGGCTGCCCCTCCGGGTGCCTCCTCTGCGCCCCGACTGGTCCGTGGGCCACGTTCCGTCCCCACGTGGGGCTGGGGACCAGACCTCACCCCGGAGCGGGCTGTCCACACGCCCCGCTGGGTTGGAGAAGGCCCCAGCCTCCTTGGCTGGGCCTCCCACGTCGTGCCCGCTAGCTGCCCACCCCGAGGGATCCCCTCTGCGACCCCGTGGACGGCGGCTGCGTGAGATTCTCCGCAAAGAAGAGTGGCACAGGCTGCCGCGCCCTCCCTCCAGGGGTCTTCCTGAGCCAGGGGTCGCACCGCGTCTCCCGAGGCTCTCGCACTGCAGGCAGATTCTTCTCCGCTGAGCGACCTGGGAGGGCTCCACGGGAGGCGGGAAAGCAGCAAACACTCAAAACCAAGAGTTCGTGTAAAGCCTCAAGCCTCGCCTCGTCCCACACCCACGTCCCCTCCCGAGCCCTGTCCGGTTCGGCTCGGTCGCTCAGTTGTGTCCAACCCATGGACAGCGGCACGCCCGGCTTCGCTGTGCTCCACCGTCTCCCAGAGCTTCCTCAAACTCCCGTCCGTGGACGCAGTGGTGCCATCCCACCACCTTGTCTTCTGTCGCCCCCCTCCTCCTGCCTTCTCGTTCCCAGCATCAGGGCCTTTTCCAGCGAGCTGTCTCTTTGCTTCTGGTGGCCAAAGCTTTGGAGCTTCAGCGTCAGCATCCGCCCTTCCCGTGAATGGTCAGGGCTGGTTTCCTTGAGGACGGACTGGCTTGACCTCCTTGCCGTCCAAGGGGCTCCCAAGCGTCGTCTCCGGCGCCGCAGACCAGAGGCATCAGTTCTTCAGCGCTCGGCCCTCACGGCCAGGCAACCCTCCGTCCAGCCCCTAGAAGGCGGCGGCCCCTCAGGGGTCCCAGGTGACCACCCCGCCCAGCGCTCAGGCTGACCCACCGGGCTCCCGCCGCCCACCGTGCCCCTTGCCCTCCCACGCCGGGAGGCGCTGGAGCCCTGCCTGGCCGACCTGGGGGCCCGAGGGCACTCCTTCCCCAGGAGGTGCTCGCCTGCACACACGCACAGACACGCGCGCTCACGCACACGCACAGACACGCGCGCTCACACACACGCACAGACACGCACGCACACGCACAGACACGCGCGCTCACGCACACGCACAGACACGCGCGCTCACGCACAGACACGCACGCACACGCACAGACACGCGCGCTCACGCACACGCACAGACACGCACGCACACGCACAGACACGCGCGCTCACGCACACGCACAGACACGCGCGCTCACACACACACAGACACGCGCGCTCACACACACGCACAGACACGCGCGCTCACGCACACGCACAGACACGCGCGCTCACACACACACAGACACGCGCGCTCACACACACGCACAGACACGCGCGCTCACACACACGCACAGACACGCGCGCTCACACACACACAGACACGCGCGCTCACACACACACACAGACACGCGCGCTAACGCACACGCACAGACACGCGCGCTCACGCACAGACACGCGCGCTCACGCACACGCACAGACACGCGCGCTCACACACACACAGACACGCGTGCTCACACACACGCACAGACACGCACGCTCACACACACGCACAGACACGCACGCTCACACACACACAGACACGCGCGCTCACGCACACGCACAGACACGCGCGCTCACACACACGCACAGACACGCACGCTCACGCACACACACAGACACGCGCGCTCACACACACGCACAGACACGCACGCACACGCACAGACACGCGCGCTCACACACACACAGACACGCGTGCTCACACACACACACAGACACACGCGCTCACGCACACGCACAGACACGCGCGCTCACGCACAGACACGCGCGCTCACACACACACAGACACACGCGCTCACACACACGCACAGACACGCACGCACACGCACAGACACGCGCGCTCACACACACACAGACACGCGTGCTCACACACACACACAGACACACGCGCTCACGCACACACACAGACACGCGCGCTCACGCACAGACACGCGTGCTCACGCACACGCACAGACACGCGCGCTCACACACACACAGACACGCGTGCTCACGCACACGCACAGACACGCACGCTCACACACACGCACAGACACGCGCGCTCACACACACACACAGACACGCGCGCTCACACACACACAGACACGCGCGCACACACACACACAGACACGCGCGCTCACGCACACGCACAGACACGCACACGCACAGACACGCGCGCACGCACACGCACACACACGCGCGCTCACACACACACAGACACGCGCGCTCACACACGCACAGACACGCGCGCTCACGCACACGCACAGACACGCGCGCTCACACACACACAGACACGCGTGCTCACGCACACGCACAGACACGCGCGCTCACACACACGCACAGACACGCGCGCTCACACACACACAGACACGCGTGCTCACGCACACGCACAGACACGCGCGCTCACACACACACAGACACGCGTGCTCACGCACACGCACAGACACGCGCGCTCACACACACGCACAGACACGCGCGCTCACGCACAGACACGCGCGCTCACACACACACAGACACGCGCGCTCACGCACACGCACAGACACGCGCGCTCACACACACGCACAGACACGCGCGCTCACACACACACAGACACGCGCGCTCACACACACACAGACACGCGCTCACGCACACGCACAGACACGCGCGCTCACACACACACAGACACGCGCGCTCACACACACACACAGACACACGCGCTCACGCACACGCACAGACACGCGCGCTCACGCACAGACACGCGTGCTCACGCACACGCACAGACACGCGCGCTCACACACACACAGACACGCGCGCTCACGCACACGCACAGACACGCGCGCTCACACACACGCACAGACACGCGCGCTCACACACACACAGACACGCGCGCTCACACACACGCACAGACACGCGCGCTCACACACACACAGACACGCGCGCTCACACACACACACAGACACACGCGCTCACGCACACGCACAGACACGCGCGCTCACACACACACAGACACGCGCGCTCACGCACACGCAGACACACACGCTCACGCACACGCACAGACACGCGCGCTCACGCACACGCAGACACGCGCGCTCACACACACGCACAGACACGCGCGCTCACACACACACACAGACACGCGCGCTCACACACACGCACAGACACGCGCGCTCACACACACACAGACACGCGCGCTCACACACACACAGACACGCGCGCTCACGCACACGCACAGACACACGCGCTCACGCACACGCACAGACACGCGCGCTCACGCACACGCAGACACACACGCTCACGCACACGCACAGACACGCGCGCTCACACACACACAGACACGCACGCTCACACACACGCACAGACACGCGCGCTCACACACACACAGACACACGCGCTCACGCACACGCACAGACACGCGCGCTCACACACACACAGACACGCACGCTCACACACACGCACAGACACGCGCGCTCACACACACGCACAGACACGCGCGCTCACACACACACAGACACGCGCGCTCACACACACACAGACACGCGTGCTCACGCACACACACAGACACACGCGCTCACGCACACGCACAGACACGCGCGCTCACGCACACGCAGACACGCGCGCTCACACACACACAGACACGCGCGCTCACGCACACGCACAGACACGCGCGCTCACGCACACGCACAGACACGCGCGCTCACACACACGCACATGGCCCCGACACTTTTCCTTGTAAATTTCTTGAAGGATTCCAGGGTGCTTTCTGCTTTGAGCTCACAGAACTGGTAATGCCAGAAATCCGGCTCCTTGGGCAGGTGGAGACTCGACAGTGGGCCAGCCCGCTCTCGGGGCCTCTCGGCTGAGGTCCTCCCACCCCTGAGGTGACCCTCAGCAGCGGGGGGCCTGGCCCCCCACCTGCTGCTCCCGGACCGCCTCTGGATGGCCTCGGCCAGAGCCCCCGGGACCTGCCCTTCCTGTCCGGAGGTGGTCCTGGCCCCACTTCTCTCCAGCAGTGGCCTCAGCGAGCGGGCGAAGTGGGGACAGGAAGCTGTGAGGATGGGTCCAGGGGACGGACAGGTCGGGGAGGGGCTGGCCTCAGTCCCTTCCTGCAGCCCCTGCAGTTCACCCCAGCAGAGCGCCCCTTCACGAGGGCACACCCTGCACGCTCTCCTCGGCCAGAGACCCCAAGGTCCCCGGGCGCAGAGCTGGCGCCCCTCCAGCCGCTAGCCGGCTCAGAGACTGAACCAAGCCCCTCGGGATGGAGGCTCTGAGCCGCGGAGGTGCGCGTTTCAGGTGCTCCACAGGGTCAGAGCAGAGGGGTCAGAACCCACCCCAGGTGGCCGCGGCAGGCAGGACTGGTCACTGCAGCACTGGGTCTGCTGCCTGGCCGCCCCGCCCACGGACTGGAACCCGCAGCCGAGTCTGGGCCCGCTCCCCGAGGCCCGCCCTGGGGAGGGTCTGCTCTCCGAGACCTCAGCCAGTGCCTCTCCCGCCACCCACCCTGGCCCGTCCCCACGTCCTTAGTGCTGCCCCTCGGGGCCCTGTCCTCAGTCCCGGAACACTGGGAGCCCCCTATCCAAGGTGGGGAGCCCACGTGCTGGGGGAGCAGGGCCCGGGCGCGTCGCCCGAGCGCCCACCAACCGAGCGTTTCTGGAAGTGCTCTGGGCTGTGGCGGGGGTTCTGAGCTGGGACCAGAGAACTCTGGCCCCGAAGAATCAGGAGCTGCAGCCCCAGGAAAGGACGAGGGCTGAGCGACGGCAGAGAGGAGGGCCGTGAGAACGGCTGGCCCAGTGCAGCGCTGACAGCCCAGGGCTCTCTCTCGGCTCAGGGGGGCCCCCGCTGCCCCCGGGGTGAGCGCCCGCCCCTGGCTGCGTGTGGCTACCGCCTGGAGCGGGGCCGGCCGGTGCGGATGCGTCTGTGCGGCCAGGCGGGCGGGAGCAGCAGAGCACAGTGGCTCACTCACACGTCCTGCGCGTCTCCCCTGGGACGCTCACCGGGCCCCGGGCCCGCCCCGCCCCGCCAGCCCCCTCAGACACAGTGCCGTGCCCCCCAGGAGCACTCAGGCAGGGCGGGCCTCCGCGAGACCGAGGGCTGCCAGGTGTGTCCCCGCTCAGGGCGGGACACTTCACCACGCCCAGCGCTTGCCGCGTGAACTCTGCTGATGTCCGAGGTGGCCTCGGGCCCCGGGAGCGCGCGCATACCCCTGCTCAGGATCGGAGGGCTGGCCTGAGGATGGGTCCAGGGACGGACAGGTCGGGAGGGCTGGCCTCAGTCCCTTCCTGCAGCCCCTGCAGTTCACCCCAGCAGAGCGCCTTCACGAGGGCACACCCTGCACGCCTCCTCGGCCAGAGACCCCAAGGTCCCCGGGCGCAGAGCTGGCGCCCTCAGCCGCTAGCCGGCTCAGAGACTGAACCAAGCCCCTCGGGATGGAGGCTCTGAGCCGCGGAGGTGCGCGTTTCAGGTGCTCCACAGGGTCAGAGCAGAGGGGTCAGAACCCACCCCAGGTGGCCGCGGCAGGCAGGACTGGTCACTGCAGCACTGGGTCTGCTGCCTGGCCGCCCCGCCCACGGACTGGAACCCGCAGCCGAGTCTGGCCCCGCTCCCCGAGGCCCGCCCTGGGGAGGGTCTGCTCTCCGAGACCTCAGCCAGTGCCTCTCCCGCCACCCACCCTGGCCCGTCCCCACGTCCTTAGTGCTGCCCCTCGGGGCCCTGTCCTCAGTCCCGGAACACTGGGAGCCCCCTATCCAAGGTGGGGAGCCCACGTGCTGGGGGAGCAGGGCCCGGGCGCGTCGCCCGAGCGCCCACCAACCGAGCGTTTCTGGAAGTGCTCTGGGCTGTGGCGGGGGTTCTGAGCTGGGACCAGAGAACTCTGGCCCCGAAGAATCAGGAGCTGCAGCCCCAGGAAAGGACGAGGGCTGAGCGACGGCAGAGAGGAGGGCCGTGAGAACGGCTGGCCCAGTGCAGCGCTGACAGCCCAGGGCTCTCTCTCGGCTCAGGGGGGCCCCCGCTGCCCCCGGGGTGAGCGCCCGCCCCTGGCTGCGTGTGGCTACCGCCTGGAGCGGGGCCGGCCGGTGCGGATGCGTCTGTGCGGCCAGGCGGGCGGGAGCAGCAGAGCACAGTGGCTCACTCACACGTCCTGCGCGTCTCCCCTGGGACGCTCACCGGGCCCCGGGCCCGCCCCGCCCCGCCAGCCCCCTCAGACACAGTGCCGTGCCCCCCAGGAGCACTCAGGCAGGGCGGGCCTCCGCGAGACCGAGGGCTGCCAGGTGTGTCCCCGCTCAGGGCGGGACACTTCACCACGCCCAGCGCTTGCCGCGTGAACTCTGCTGATGTCCGAGGTGGCCTCGGCTCGAAACCCTCGGGAGCGCGGCGCATACCCCTGCTCAGGACCCCCTTCCGCCTGGGAGGCAGTTCGGGGCTCAGGCACGTCCCCAGGTCCTCACCTGTGCAGACCGATGCCCCGTGTACTTGTGGGGGGACGGGACGGGGGCTGGGCTGGCCCCCTGGACCACAGGCGGCTCGGAGCCGCCCCGCCCCCAGCCAGGCCGGCGAGGGCGAGGCCACGGGCCCAGGCAGCGGCTCCGCCAGGGCTGAGGGCGCTTGGGCCCGTCTAGGTGCTGGGCTGAGACAGAAGGGAAGCGTGTCTATGGAAGTCGGCACCAGGCGTGCAGGCCTGAGCTTTAAGCTGCTGAGAAAACACACTTTTTTCATGCTGGATTTATTTAGGCCAAGAAAACAGAACTATTCCCGAGCCTACTTGCTGTTCTGCTGCTCCGCCGTGTCTGACTCTCTGCGGCCCCAAGGCCTGCGGCGTGCGAGGCTGCCCTGTCCCCCGCCCTCTCCGGAAGCTGGCTCAGACTCACGTCCGTTGCGTCAGCGATGCCCTCCAGCCACCTCAGCCTCTGTCACCCCTTCTCCTGCCTTTCACCTTTCCCTTCATCGAGGGTTCTTCTAATGAATTGATTCTTCACATCAGGGGCCAAAGTACGGGAGCTTCGGCTTCACATCAGTCCTCCCAGCGAATGTTCAGGGCTGATTTCCTTGAGGACTGGCCTTCCTGCCGTCCAAGGGACTGTCAAGTCTTCCCCAGCGCCACAGCTCGACAGCGTCCACTCTCCGGCGCTCGGCCTTCCGAACGGTCCGGCTCTCGCGCCGCAGCCAACTGCGGGAAGCCACAGCTGGGAGTGCGCACACCTGTCTGGCAAAGCGACGCCTCTGCTTTTCAATACGCTCTCCAGGTGTGCCACAGCTTTCCTTCCAAGGCGTAAGCGTCTTTTAATTTCACGGCTGCAATTTCTGTCCACAGTGATTTTAGAGCCCAGGAAAATAAACTCTGTCACTGTTTCCATTTCCCCCCCATGTATTTGGCATGAAATGATGAGACCAGCTGCTTTGATCTTGGTTTTTTGAATGCTGAGTTGTAGACCAGCCTTTCACCCTCATCAAGAGGCTCTGTAGTTCCTCTTCACTTTCTGCCATAAGGGTGAGTCGCTCAGTTGTGTCCGACTCTGCAACCCCATGGACCGTAACCTGACAGGCTTCTCTGTCCATTTTCCAGGCAGGAATACTGGCGTGGGCTGCCATCTCCTTCGCCGGGGGTTGTCCTAACCCAGGGATCAAACCTGGGTCTCCTGCATTGCAGGCAGCCTCTTTACAGAGTGCACCACGAGGGAAGCCCCTGGTGGGTACTGTCAGCTGCGTTTCTGAGGTTGCCGATACTTCTCCCAGCAATCTTGATTTCGGCGTGTGCTTCATCCGGCCTGGCGTTCTGCGTGATGTCCTCCGCATATATGCTAAACATGCAGGGTGACAGCAGACTGCCTTGACGGACTCCTTCCCCAGTTTTGAACCAGTGTGTTGTCCCGTGTCCTGAGCCTATGGGGAAAGATTGTTTTGCCCTTGAGCTCCTGCCTTGATCTCGAGATCCCTGGCAGCCGAGGCGAGAAGAGAAAGAAGAGGCTGCTGTGGCTGGTGTGACGGCCAGCCCTTCGGCATCCACAGCCTCGATTGCCATCCCAGGGCTGAGACCGGGGCCCGACCCTGTAGGGACGCTCTGGAGAGACTGGAGAGCTACCTTATGACCTCACAACAGGGGCTGCGCCATGGCGGTCACCACCAGCTAGGGGTGGGCCTCACCGCAGGCAGAAGGGAGCTGAGGGATCTTGAGTGGGGTCGTCTGGCGCTCAAGCAGCTGGCCCAGGCCCGGTGTGGGGGGGTGGGATGGGGCACGGCCTCCTGGGGTGGGCTCAGCCCTGCTGGCTCCTGCGTCTTCCCGGGTCCCCCTGGCATTGCCCCATCTCGCCCCGAACCTGTCTTCCTCCTCGGGGCCTACGCTCCCGCCAAGCCTGCGTCGGACCGCTCGGCTCAGGGCCCAGGCTCCCGGCTCCCCTGCCCAGCGGGGGCTCACAGGGCGTCCTCTCTGACTACCCTCCTGCCACCCCCTCCTCAGACACCCTGAGGACACCTGCGCCGGCCAGCCCTCCTCTCCCTGGGCCCCGCCCCTCCCTCTGCCGCACCTGCCTCACACGCTTGGGGCTCCTCCGGGGCCCCCCGTGCACTTCCCGCCCCGGGCCCACGCTGGAGGACGGCGTCTCTCCAGGGAGCCCCCGGCCCTGCCCACAGCCTGGACACGGGCCTGCAGTGTGGAGTGGCCCTGAGGGTGTGGAGGGAGAGGAGTGGAAGGCAGGCAGCGAGGAGCCCAGCTCCGCTGGAGGCGGCTGAGCAGCGGCTGGGCCTCGGGCCTGGGGGCTCTCCGGACAGGGCCCACCAGGCGGGCCTCCCAGGCGGGCAGTTCCAGAAGAGTGCCTGCAGCAGGCCCTCGTCCTCGACAGTGGAGCCTGGCTGTCCCCACTGCTGCCCACCTGGTGCGGAGTGGGAGGCAGAGGACAGGCGGCCCTTGGGCGGGCAGCTCCCGGGGCTCCGCACCCCTACTCTGCTGGCCTACCCAGCCCAGCGCCTCCCATCCAAAGCGAAGTAGCATGAAGGCCTGTACTGTCATATGTGAAGAAAACAGCTATAGTCATTGCTCTGTGAGAAAACGGGATCCTGCAGGGGTGCCGTGTGACGGTCCGGAGGGGTGGGATGGGGGAGAGATACATATGACTAATCTGGGAACATACATATCTGTAAACAACAGAACTCTGTAAAAGTTAAAAGTAAAAAAAGCATTGCCTCCCGGGCAGAAGGGAGCTCTGGAGAGACTGATCCTTGCCCACAACAGGGGCTGCGCCATGGCGGTCACCACCAGCTAGGGGTGGGCCTCACCGCAGGCAGAAGGGAGCTGAGGGATCTTGAGTGGGGTCGTCTGGCGCTCAAGCAGCTGGCCCAGGCCCGGTGTGGGGGGGTGGGATGGGGCACGGCCTCCTGGGGTGGGCTCAGCCCTGCTGGCTCCTGCGTCTTCCCGGGTCCCCCTGGCATTGCCCCATCTCGCCCCGAACCTGTCTTCCTCCTCGGGGCCTACGCTCCCGCCAAGCCTGCGTCGGACCGCTCGGCTCAGGGCCCAGGCTCCCGGCTCCGCTGCCCAGCGGGGGCTCACAGGGCGTCCTCTCTGACTACCCCCCTGCCACCCCCTCCTCAGACACCCTGAGGACACCTGCGCCGGCCGGCCCTCCTCTCCCTGGGCCCCGCCCTCACCTCTGCCGCACCCGCCTCACCCGCTTGGGGCTCCTCCAGGGCCCCCCGTGCACTTCCCGCCCCGGGCCCGCGCTGGTGGACGGCGTCCCTCCAGGGAGCCCCCGGCCCTGCCCACAGCCTGGACACGGGCCTGCAGTGTGGAGTGGCCCTGAGGGTGTGGAGGGAGAGGAGTGGAAGGCAGGCAGCGAGGAGCCCAGCTCCGCTGGAGGCGGCTGAGCAGCGGCTGGGCCTCGGGCCTGGGGGCTCTCCGGACAGGGCCCACCAGGCGGGCCTCCCAGGCGGGCAGTTCCAGAAGAGTGCCTGCAGCAGGCCCTCATCCTCGACAGTGGAGCCTGGCTGTCCCCACTGCTGCCCACCTGGTGCGGAGTGGGAGGCAGAGGACAGGCGGCCCTTGGGCGGGCAGCTCCCGGGGCTCCGCACCCCTACTCTGCTGGCCTACCCAGCCCAGCGCCTCCCATCCAAAGCGAAGTAGCATGAAGGCCTGTACTGTCATATGTGAAGAAAACAGCTATAGTCATTGCTCTGTGAGAAAACGGGATCCTGCAGGGGTGCCGTGTGACGGTCCGGAGGGGTGGGATGGGGGAGAGATACATATGACTAATCTGGGAACATACATATCTGTAAACAACAGAACTCTGTAAAAGTTAAAAGTAAAATAAAAGCTTAAAAAAAAAGCGAAGTTGCCAAGGGCTTCACAGGTGGTCCCCGGGCCTGTGAGGACAGCTGGGTTGCCCGTGCAGGGGAGGGCAGAGGTGACCCCTGCTGGCCTCCGTGTCTGCTGGACAAGGGGGCAGCGAGGGGCCAGGCCTGAGCTCCACAGCCGCGCTGAGGGCTGCCCACTCCTTCCTCCCTTCTGTAACGACCCCAGCGCCTCTGTGTGCCCAGCGCTGCCTGCAGCCCTGGGCTCACGGGAGAATGCAGACCAGGCCCACCGCCAGGGCCAGACGGTCACAGGAGGCCGAAACGTAGGAAGAGCCCCGTGGCGGTATGGGCCGATGGAGGGGGACTCTCCGTGCAAGAAAAACTGCCACGCGCGCTGACCACGGCCGTCCACAGGTGAGGGAGCGGAGCCCCAGGCAGGGGGACGGCGCAGGACCAGGCACCTGGGGCCACCCCGTCCGGTGGGGCGGGAGGCGCAGGGCGGTGGCCGCTGGAGCAGCTGGGGCTGGCTTCTCTCGGCCGGAGGTCAGCCACGGGAGGGCTAGAGCTGAGGGGGGCTGACCAGACAGGTGTTCTCGGGGCAAGGGCAGACGCTGGGGGGGTGCGGGGGTCTTCCAGCGGCCAGCGGTGACCTGGGCCGCTGGCCTCAGCAGCGGGGCTTCTTCGTCTGTCTTCAGCCCCGTGGCTCTGGATCAGGTCCGGAAAGTGAGGAGAACTCGGTCAGGGCCCTCTGTGGAGCCCCGGGGGTGGCGGTCCACGGGGTCAGGGTGAGGAGAGGCCTGCCTGGACCCCACCCCGCATCTCCCTGGAGGCTCCCACAGAGCCCGCCTCGCCCCCGGCAGCCTGGGACCTTCCGTGCCTGGCTCTCCCGACCCCTGTCTGGGAAGGGAGGTCCCCGGGCCCATTCGGGATGCGCACCAGACCTGGAAGGCTGCCCGTCCTGGCCGAGCACCTCCCCTCCTTCAGAGCCCCCGGCAGCTCCCCCACCCAGGAGCTCATCTTCCCGAGAGGACGGAAGGAGGCGTCCACGCCGCAGTGCCGCGGGCACCCCGCCAGCCCCTCTCCGGATGGGGGGGGGGAGAGATACATATGACTAATCTGGGAACATACATATCTGTAAACAACAGAACTCTGTAAAAGTTAAAAGTAAAATAAAAGCTTAAAAAAAAAGCGAAGTTGCCAAGGGCTTCACAGGTGGTCCCCGGGCCTGTGAGGACAGCTGGGTTGCCCGTGCAGGGGAGGGCAGAGGTGACCGCTGCTGGCCTCCGTGTCTGCTGGACAAGGGGGCAGCGAGGGGCCAGGCCTGAGCTCCACAGCCGCGCTGAGGGCTGCCCACTCCTTCCTCCCTTCTGTAACGACCCCAGCGCCTCTGTGTGCCCAGCGCTGCCTGCAGCCCTGGGCTCACGGGAGAATGCAGACCAGGCCCACCGCCAGGGCCAGACGGTCACAGGAGGCCGAAACGTAGGAAGAGCCCCGTGGCGGTATGGGCCGATGGAGGGGGACTCTCCGTGCAAGAAAAACTGCCACGCGCGCTGACCACGGCCGTCCACAGGTGAGGGAGCGGAGCCCCAGGCAGGGGGACGGCGCAGGACCAGGCACCTGGGGCCACCCCGTCCGGTGGGGCGGGAGGCGCAGGGCGGTGGCCGCTGGAGCAGCTGGGGCTGGCTTCTCTCGGCCGGAGGTCAGCCACGGGAGGGCTAGAGCTGAGGGGGGCTGACCAGACAGGTGTTCTCGGGGCAAGGGCAGACGCTGGGGGGGTGCGGGGGTCTTCCAGCGGCCAGCGGTGACCTGGGCCGCTGGCCTCAGCAGCGGGGCTTCTTCGTCTGTCTTCAGCCCCGTGGCTCTGGATCAGGTCCGGAAAGTGAGGAGAACTCGGTCAGGGCCCTCTGTGGAGCCCCGGGGGTGGCGGTCCACGGGGTCAGGGTGAGGAGAGGCCTGCCTGGACCCCACCCCGCATCTCCCTGGAGGCTCCCACAGAGCCCGCCTCGCCCCCGGCAGCCTGGGACCTTCCGTGCCTGGCTCTCCCGACCCCTGTCTGGGAAGGGAGGTCCCCGGGCCCATTCGGGATGCGCACCAGACCTGGAAGGCTGCCCGCCCTGGCCGAGCACCTCCCCTCCTTCAGAGCCCCCGGCAGCTCCCCCACCCAGGAGCTCATCTTCCCGAGAGGACGGAAGGAGGCGTCCACGCCGCAGTGCCGCGGGCACCCCGCCAGCCCCTCTCCGGCCCCCGCGTCCTCGCCAGCCTGGGGCCGGCCGCCAGCGCTTTGTGAGTCCTGGTCACCCATGCCCCCTGGGACCACCCTCCCTGGGCTCAGGTTCCCTGGCTTCGGCCCGACATCCTCCCTCCCCGCCCTGAGGCAAGGCCCTGGCTCGGCGGGAGGGGGGTGCTGCGTCCAGCCACAGGGGACGGTGAGGACCGGCACCCCGTCGGGTGCCCCTGCCGGGCCTGACGCGGATGCTGACCGGCCGCACCCGGCCGCTGCGGCTCCTCGGGCGGGGCGGGGGCCGCAGGCTCAAGGAGGGGACGGGTCAAGGTCTTGCGATGCTTGACGGGGCGGCCGCAGACCTCAGAGCCCAAGGCGGTCAGGAGGGCCTGCTTCGCCCTCCTCCCCACAGGCTGCGGGAGGGCACCGTGCCCCGCCTGGGGTCCTGGGCACTTGGCTGGCGGCTCGTCTACACCCACAGCTGGATTCCCCAGCTGTGTGAGGACACCCCGAGTGCGGCTTGGGCTGGGCGCCGGCCACGGAGCCCCTGCAGGGCAGCC
This sequence comes from Tragulus kanchil, assembly GCA_022376925.1. Classification (NCBI taxonomy): domain Eukaryota; kingdom Metazoa; phylum Chordata; class Mammalia; order Artiodactyla; family Tragulidae; genus Tragulus; species Tragulus kanchil. The sequence goes on from JAIOJX010000025.1 coordinate 188,099,438, forward strand.
GGTGGGGAGATGGACACGGAGGAGCCCCGGGGGAGAGCAGGGCAGGAGGAGCAGCTGGCAGGCAGGCGGTGGGGCGGCCCGCTGGGTGCCGCGGGCAGTGAGGGCGCGGAGGCCAGTGTGGGCAAGAGAGGCCGGGTCAGCTGGCCTGGGGACGGAGGAGGAGCTGGCCTTCGATCCCTGGGGCGGGGGCAGCCCAGGCTCCGGGCAGGGGCGGGACACGACCCGATGAAGACGCAGGCCCTGACGGTGGGGGGAGGGGCGGGAGAGCCTGGTCCGTGTGGTCAGTGGGTCAGTTGAGCGGCCCTAGCTCTGGGCCCAGGAGGGCGTGAGCAGGGTTCATCCCAAGCAGCTGACGGGGGCGCTGGGAGGGGCTGGGACAGAGGAGGGGGTCCCCAGTGGAGGGGCTCTGACGGCTCAATCCCGCCCGTCAATGCTCAATGGCCCCTTGTCCCTGGCCATTGAGTGCTGCGTTCGGCCCCCTGGCGACACCCGGCCACGGCCATCTCCGGGGAGGCAGGAATGCAGCGGGCGGGGCTCGGGCTGGGGGTGGGGGCTCCCGTTCTCACGCCCGCGGCCACTCAGGCCGACTCAATTGGAATTTAAATGCTGGCCATTGTTGTCCCCAGAATGGCCAGGAGTCCGCACTGCCCTGGGGCCTGGACCCCTCCTGGACTGGAGCAGCAGCCAACTGAGCAGGCCCTCGTCTCCTGTTGGCCTGTTCCTCACCGTCTCCTCCAGGCAGCCCTCCCAGACGCCCACAGCCCTCTCTGCCTGCTCCCCAGCTCCCGTTCTGTCTGTGCTGGGGTGCAGGGTCCCTGCCAGGAGGCTCGCCCTCAGTGCTTTCTCCAAGACTGGCTGAGCCCCACTCCAGGGGCGCCCGTTCTGGGCAGATGTGCAGGGCCGTGCTCTCAGTCAGAGCCACTCTCTGTGCCCTGAGCTCTGGATTTACAGCGCTGGGGCTCCCAGGATTAGGGGTGCCCCGCTGGTCCCCATCATGAATCTCAGATGCACTTCCCTGGGCTAAGATGTCTCCCCGTCCAAACTGGGACCTAGGAAGGTACACAGTCAAGGGTGGCACCTGGCTGTGGGGACACGTAAGAGACCGGCCTGCCACGCCCATCGCCCAGGGCCGGGAGTCCTGTCCTCACCACGGGACACCGCCATCTGCAGACCCAGCCGGCCCCCGGCCTTTGTGGAGCCCTCTGGGTGAGACACCCGCAACGTGCCCAAATACAGCTGGGCGGGCATGTCCTCCGGGTCCGCAGCCATCCGGCCGGTCACCAGCCTGGGCTCCCGCCAAGGGCAGGGTGGCTGACCGAGGACGCTGGTGTGCCCGTGTCCCCTTCCCACCACCTCTTCCTCCGCTGAGACTTCATTCATTTATTTATTTGCTGAACCTCTGACGTCCCTGAAAGGGGCCTTTGTCTGCGCAGACAATCAATGGCACAAATGGAAATGAAGTTGTGTTGGAGGAAAGTCTAGTGTGTGTGGGGGGTGGTCCAGGCTGGGGGGTGGGGGTGGGGCACGCGGCCAGAGCACATGGCTGGGGGACCTCGAGTGCTCGCACCCGGGCCTGGCCGCCGGCCCTCTGAGAGCGGCAGATGCCCACAGCAGGGGACACGGGCCCGGGGAGGACACGAAAGAGCCGCGTCCTCGCGCGTGGCCGTGGAGCCCGCGGCTGCACCGCCGCACTCTGAATAGACAAGCTGGGGGCAGGGGGTGGGACCCGGCCCTCGGCCCTCGGCCTGATCCCTGACCACCTGACCCATGACCCTGGGAAACTGCCAGGACCCTCCGGCTGGGAGAGGAGGCGGCTGGGCGGCGGTGGTGACTATCAGGACTTCCACTGGGGTGAGATGGGAGCCCCGGGGGCTGGCCCAGGTGGGCTTCGGGAGGTGGTGTGGGGAGCAGGGGGCTCCCGGGCCATGGACGGGGAGCAGCCTGGGTCCGGGGGTGGCTCCGAGGCAGACAGGCTGGCGTGCCAGCTTCCGGTATGCCTCGAAGGCAGAGCCCCGTGGACTCGCGGCGGGCGGCAGGCAGGCTGGGAGGAGGTGAGGGTTGAGCTAGTTACTGCAGACCCCGCCACTCCGCCAACCTTGGAGCTACCCACTGGAAGGGAGTCTCTGTCAGGCCCCGCCCCAGTGCCTTCCCCGCGCAGGGTGACGTCGCATGAGGACGTTGGAGGCCACCAGACAAAGCCAGGGCACTGAGACTCTCTTCTTCCTGGAGGGCTTCCTGGTGGAGACGCCTGGCTGGACGGAGAAGCACGGCTGACAGGCCGGGGCAGGCGGCCTGCTTTCTCTCGGCCCGGGCCTGGGCTCAGCCCAGCGCGGGCGGGGATGGTGTGGGAGGAGCTCCCGGCCTGCCCGCGGCGGCCAGCACGCTGAGCCAGCACCGGCCACCTCATCCCAGGCCCCGCGCCCGTGGAGCCTGCCCAGACGCAAACGCGGCGCGCTCACGGGCAGCAGAGCCGGAGGCAGGAGGCCCCGGGGTCAGCAGCCTGGCGGGCAGAGGTGAGGGCAGGCGCGCTGGCCTGGGCTGCCGGTCCAGGGTCCGTTTGTCCATCTGGCTGTGCCCACCTCGCCGAGGCTGACTCCAGGCTCGACCTCAGCCGCTGTGCGTGTGTCCTCCGGCGCCGGACCGGCGGGCGGCGAGGAGAGGCCCTGGGGACTGAGGAGCCCAGCTGAAGCCGCCCCGGGGTGGCCCTCTCTCAGTGGGCTGCTGGCCACCCTCAGGCCCCACTGGGAGGCCTGAGCCCCCACTTAAGCTCCCAGTGAAGTCCCGGAGGTCAGCTCCCTCTGGAGACACTCGCCACGCTGGGGTCGTCTGACCCATCCTAGGCCCTCGGGGAGGGGTGAGCCCCGTCACGCACCAGCGCCCCCTGGACCCGCGTGTCCTCGGTGGGGGTCTGCTCTCGTGTGCCGCGCTGACGTGCGCCGCACGGCTGTCCGCCCCAGGGTCCAGCCAAGAAGCCCGTCTCAGATCGCAGGGGCCACAGAAGAAAGCCGGGCGCTGTCCCTTGGGTGGCCTGGGGAGGGTCCTCGGCAGCCCTGTCCTGCCACGACCTCCACCCGCCAGAGCCCGCAGAGCCCCGCCCGCCCCCTGGCCTCAGCCGCGGCCTGTCCTCCCACTTGGCCCCGGAGAGGCCGCCGTAAACCAAGGCCGGTGGTGCTGATATGCTCAGGCTGGAGTCCCAGGCCAGCGCCCAAGTGAGCCGGGTCCTCGGGGAGGATGGAGCTGGGCTCTGAGTCACGCCGCCCCCCTCTGGCCTCTCCCTGGGACCTGGCTGTCCCCTGGGCCCCGGAATGGCCGGCAGCCGCCTGGGGACCCACAGCTCAGACTCAGCGGCCGCGGCGTTGCCCCGGCAGCTCTGGGGAGCCAGCTGAGTCCAGGGAGGCCTGTGGTCAAGGCCGGGGCAGGCGGCCTGCTTTCTCTCGGCCCGGGCCTGGGCTCAGCCCAGCGCGGGCGGGGATGGTGTGGGAGGAGCTCCCGGCCTGCCCGCGGCGGCCAGCACGCTGAGCCAGCACCGGCCACCTCATCCCAGGCCCCGCGCCCGTGGAGCCTGCCCAGACGCAAACGCGGCGCGCTCACGGGCAGCAGAGCCGGAGGCAGGAGGCCCCGGGGTCAGCAGCCTGGCGGGCAGAGGTGAGGGCAGGCGCGCTGGCCTGGGCTGCCGGTCCAGGGTCCGTTTGTCCATCTGGCTGTGCCCACCTCGCCGAGGCTGACTCCAGGCTCGACCTCAGCCGCTGTGCGTGTGTCCTCCGGCGCCGGACCGGCGGGCGGCGAGGAGAGGCCCTGGGGACTGAGGAGCCCAGCTGAAGCCGCCCCGGGGTGGCCCTCTCTCAGTGGGCTGCTGGCCACCCTCAGGCCCCACTGGGAGGCCTGAGCCCCCACTTAAGCTCCCAGTGAAGTCCCGGAGGTCAGCTCCCTCTGGAGACACTCGCCACGCTGGGGTCGTCTGACCCATCCTAGGCCCTCGGGGAGGGGTGAGCCCCGTCACGCACCAGCGCCCCCTGGACCCGCGTGTCCTCGGTGGGGGTCTGCTCTCGTGTGCCGCGCTGACGTGCGCCGCACGGCTGTCCGCCCCAGGGTCCAGCCAAGAAGCCCGTCTCAGATCGCAGGGGCCACAGAAGAAAGCCGGGCGCTGTCCCTTGGGTGGCCTGGGGAGGGTCCTCGGCAGCCCTGTCCTGCCACGACCTCCACCCGCCAGAGCCCGCAGAGCCCCGCCCGCCCCCTGGCCTCAGCCGCGGCCTGTCCTCCCACTTGGCCCCGGAGAGGCCGCCGTAAACCAAGGCCGGTGGTGCTGATATGCTCAGGCTGGAGTCCCAGGCCAGCGCCCAAGTGAGCCGGGTCCTCGGGGAGGATGGAGCTGGGCTCTGAGTCACGCCGCCCCCCTCTGGCCTCTCCCTGGGACCTGGCTGTCCCCTGGGCCCCGGAATGGCCGGCAGCCGCCTGGGGACCCACAGCTCAGACTCAGCGGCCGCGGCGTTGCCCCGGGGCAGCTCTGGGGGAGCCAGCTGAGTCCAGGGGAGGCCTGTGGTCAACCTGGGGGCGGCATCCCCAGCACCCCCGCGGCGTGTGTGGCTCGGGGCGAGGGAGACGCTCGGGGTGAAGAGGAGGCAGGGCGCGCCCCGGAGCCCCGCGCAGGTGGTCCCCCGTCAGCGGTGGGGCGCGGGGAGGCAGGGCGGGCTCTGCCTGACGCTGTCCCAGCGGCCAGGGAGGCGGCGGGACCCGGCGGCCCACGGCAAGGCTGTGACCGGAGTGAGCTGAGAGCATCCCAGAGGCAGGGCCGAGCCCCTTGGCTGCCGGGCCAGGGGGCCTGCGCTTCAAACCGAGAACTGGCTGAAGGCCAGCAGGTTGGGAGGCTCCAGGAAGACAAGCCCCTTGGGACCAGGCGCCCGTGCACGCCCACCTCACTCTGTCCCGGGGGGCCCAACACCCATCACCCTCACTCAGCCCCGGGGGCTCAGAGCACACCCCCACACACGGGACCCCAAGGGGAGGCTGCCTCTCCTCGGAGCCCTCATCACAGGCGGTGGGGGTTGGGGGTCAGGCCCGGAAGGGCAGGGCGTGGAGTGGTGGGTTCAGAGGGGCCTCCCAGTCAGGCCGCAGCTGGGCCAGGGTCTCAGAAATTAGGCTGCGTGTGCCCAGTGACGAGTGGGTGAGGGTGGCAGGGGAGGCCTGTGGAGGGCCCTGGACGGAGGCAGCTGGGCACGGGCTGGCAGGCGGCGTACAAGCTGGCCCGTCAGGGTCGGCCCCTGGGGACGCTCTGGGCCCGGGGTGCCCGCGGGGGTGGTGTGAGAGCAGTAAGCCCACACCGGGTGCCCCCGTGCTCCCGGCCCCCATCCTGACCCAGATCTCGCTGCCATCTGAGCAGGAAGGGAGCGGGGACCTGAGGTCGCCCCCTCAGCTCGAGTACTGAGCGCGGCCCTCGTGGAAACCGGGGACCAAGCCCCTCCCCTCCGGCTGCCTCTCCCGCCCTCCCGCGCCCGGAGGGCTGCAGGCCCCCAGCGCCGCCCCGCCCGTATCTGGGACAGATCTACTCCACGGGGCTGGGACAGGGTCCTGCTCGGCTCATCTCCGGGACAGCCGGCCGGGCTGTGGGGGCAGAGGTGGGTGGGGGCGGGCTTGGGTTTCCACTTGGCCCCTTCCCAGGCGCCGACACCTGCCCTGGGTGCGACGGGCCCATTCTGCCACTGTCACAGATAGCACCTGCTGCGCTCACCGGCTGTCCGGGGACAAGGGCTGGCACCGGGCTCCCGCCGGGCAGGGGGAGACACAGGGGCCCAGGGCCCTGGGGAGGGGCAGTGGAAACGGGAAGGCTGCTGCCTTCCCATCAGCTCCACGCAGGGGTGCGCCTCCCTCTGGTTCATAAGTGGCCCCAGAGTCCCGAAACCCAGTGCCCCGAGGGGATCGCGGGGACAGGGCTTCCCAGAGAGGGAGGGGGTCCAAGGACGTCCCCCACTCTCCCAAACAGGAGCCATCCCCGTACTCGACTGGCCCGAGCCCAGGGCTAAGGCGGCAGCTGAAGAAAGCAGGCAGGGGTGCCAGCCCAGCTCCGGCACGGCTCCTGAAGCTCACAGCCTGGGCCGTGCCCGGTGCCCCCCGTCAGCACTGGCCCTGCCCCAGGGCCAGGGATCCTGTGCCCAGTGACGAAGTGGGTGGGGGGAGGCCCGAGGGGGGGTTCAGAGGGGCCTCCCAGTCAGGCCGCAGCTGGGCCAGGGTCTCAGAAATTAGGCTGCGTGTGCCCAGTGACGAGTGGGTGAGGGTGGCAGGGGAGGCCTGTGGAGGGCCCTGGACGGAGGCAGCTGGGCACGGGCTGGCAGGCGGCGTACAAGCTGGCCCGTCAGGGTCGGCCCCTGGGGACGCTCTGGGCCCGGGGTGCCCGCGGGGGTGGTGTGAGAGCAGTAAGCCCACACCGGGTGCCCCCGTGCTCCCGGCCCCCATCCTGACCCAGATCTCGCTGCCATCTGAGCAGGAAGGGAGCGGGGACCTGAGGTCGCCCCCTCAGCTCGAGTACTGAGCGCGGCCCTCGTGGAAACCGGGGACCAAGCCCCTCCCCTCCGGCTGCCTCTCCCGCCCTCCCGCGCCCGGAGGGCTGCAGGCCCCCAGCGCCGCCCCGCCCGTATCTGGGACAGATCTACTCCACGGGGCTGGGACAGGGTCCTGCTCGGCTCATCTCCGGGACAGCCGGCCGGGCTGTGGGGGCAGAGGTGGGTGGGGGCGGGCTTGGGTTTCCACTTGGCCCCTTCCCAGGCGCCGACACCTGCCCTGGGTGCGACGGGCCCATTCTGCCACTGTCACAGATAGCACCTGCTGCGCTCACCGGCTGTCCGGGGACAAGGGCTGGCACCGGGCTCCCGCCGGGCAGGGGGAGACACAGGGGCCCAGGGCCCTGGGGAGGGGCAGTGGAAACGGGAAGGCTGCTGCCTTCCCATCAGCTCCACGCAGGGGTGCGCCTCCCTCTGGTTCATAAGTGGCCCCAGAGTCCCGAAACCCAGTGCCCCGAGGGGATCGCGGGGACAGGGCTTCCCAGAGAGGGAGGGGGTCCAAGGACGTCCCCCACTCTCCCAAACAGGAGCCATCCCCGTACTCGACTGGCCCGAGCCCAGGGCTAAGGCGGCAGCTGAAGAAAGCAGGCAGGGGTGCCAGCCCAGCTCCGGCACGGCTCCTGAAGCTCACAGCCTGGGCCGTGCCCGGTGCCCCAGCCTGGCTCTCAGCACTCCCGGCCCTGCCCTGCAAGCAGGGGCCCAGGGGATCCTGTGCGGCTGCGGCACCTCCACAGCGTCAGTGTCCCCTCTGAGAGACAGGCTGGCGGCTCTGGCAGGGGTGCCCGGGAGCCCGCGCTCTGCACGACCTAGAACCGGCTCCGGCAAACCCTGGTGCCCAGGCCCATGCTTGGCTCTTGGCCTGGCCCTGGCTTTCCTGGCACACTGGGTCACCACAGGCCTCCAGCCCCTTCTGTGCAGCCTCTCAGCCTCCTCCTCGGCCGCACACAGGTGCTCAGTAACTCTGCCCCAGCTCTGCCTGCCCAGGTCCGTGCCCACAGGTCTGTGCGCACAGAAGGGGCAACCTGGAGCCTAAGGTAGGACTTACTGATCAGGCTCCAGGCCTCTGGGTCGCCCTGCAAGGTCTGGTCAGCAGGGTCACGCTGCCAGCCAGCTGGGAAGCCAAAGTCTCTCAACCATCCACACCCCCGGCCTGTCCCTCCTCTCTGGGCCTCTGGGGGCTGAGAGGCCCCAGCGGAACCGCGAGGCCCAGCACTGACAGCCCACTGTCTGGGCAGGGCAGAGAGCTCCGGCCTGCAGCCCCTGACCTCAGGGTCCCTCCAGGGAGGGGAGGCCCTCTGAGGTCACACAGCCTGCCGGGGTGAGAGGCTTGCAGAGCGGCGACACCCCGGCCCCAGCACCCACAGCCACCCCTCGCGGCCCACCGGCACGCAGCCTGGTCAGGGCGCCTCCCATCTCAGACCTCCCATCTCCACGGGGAGGCTTCACCTCTGAGCCAGGGCACTGCCTGGGCCACAGCTCCCCGAGTGACCTGAGGTCCTGGGTGGGAGGAGGTTTGCAAAACCCCCAGAGCCCCTAGGTCACCTTGCCCAGTCTGCGTGGGGCACAGCGGATGCACCTCAGAAGTTTCTGGCAGTTTCTCAGCTCGGTCGCCTTGCCTCCCAAGCATCCTGGGCTGAGAGCCTGGACGGTCTGGACCCCTTTGCCCCTCACCCCGTGCCCCTGGCGCCTCCTCTGTGGGAAATGCTAGAGGGGGTACCCCAGCCTCCAGCCTCAGACCCCAGCCAGATGCCGGGGCGGCCCCGCTGTGGCCTCTCCCAGGCCGAAGCGCAGGGGAAGGGTAGCACAGGCAGGGCAGTACCACCTGGCCAGGCCACCAAGGCCACCACTCGCGCCCGCGGCGCCCTGCTCCCGGCCCTGCAGCCCCCAGCCCTGCGCGGCGCCGGCCCTGCCCTTGGGTGTCCTGACTTCTGAGTGGGGGGTGTGGCGGGGGGTGGCTCTCCTTTGGGCAGGTGGGCACAGACAAGGAGTCCCAGGGCCTCTCCTCAGGAATGGTCCCAAGTCACCCCACCCAAGCCAGCTCCGCCCCCACCCCGCCCTGCGCCCCCTGGCTCGCCGCCCGGCTGCCGTGGAGCTCATTAGCACCGCGGCAGCTCTGCCGAGCTAGCTTTAATTGGGGCCGGCAGGACGTGAGAACCCGGGGACCCCGTGCCCGGGCCGCGGGGGGAGGGGGCGCCCGCCAGCGCTGCCCGCAGCGGCGGCCCCGGATTAGCGCGGCTCAATGGGCCCAGCCAGCGGTAATTAAAGCTGCCCGCCCGCCCGCGCCGCCCAGCCGAGCAGTGCGCGCCCTGCGTCCGGGGCCCGGGCCGGGGTGCGCGGCCTGCCGGGGCCTGCCTCAGTGTCCACCGCGGGAAGCCTGGCTGACAGCCTGTTGTGGGGTGGGGCGATCTGACTTCTGAGCGAGGTGTGAGCTGGCCCACCACGCCAGGACCCTCCAGGGACCTCTGCACGCGTGCTGCTGCCTGGGGCCTCAGCAGCCGCCCCGAGGCCCAGCTAGGTGGCTGGACACCCCCTCCTGAGGCGCGGCCCGGGCCGCGTCTGTGCGTGTCCACGTGGGCCCCTGTGTGGGTGCCAGGCCGGGCGGCTGGGGCGGGTCCCCGGGGGCTAGAGCTGCGGGACACCGTGCCCGTTGCTTCTCGCTGGGGCCTCCTGCTGTCCAGGGCCTGCGGCTCGGAGTCTCGGGGCCTGGAGGCGGCTCAGGCGGGGACAGAGGGCCCACGCTGGTCCAAGGAAGGTGACGGTGGGGGCGCAGCTTCCCCTCGGCCTGACACCCGTCCGGTGCACGCCAGGAGCACAGTTTCAGAGCTTCCAGAGGGTTCCTGGGGGACCCTGCTCTGGGCTGGCGGGGGAGCAGGTGGTCAGGCTGAGTGGGAGGCTGGGGAGCGGGGCACGAGGAAGGCAAAGCGGGGGCTGGCACAGGAGGCCGGGAGCTTGGCTTCTGGTGCCCGCTGTAGCGGGAAGAGGAGGCCCAGGGGTCCGCGGCGGAGACAGGCCTGCGGTGGAGTGGCTCCCTCGGCCGGTCACCCCCACTCCAACCCTGTCATTACTCGGTCGGGTTTCCCACTGCAAACCCCAGGCTCCGTGCGGTTTCTCCAGAGTCACCGGATCCGGCCAGGCCGGTCCCGGTCCCGGCCAGGGAGGCGGGGGCCCTGAAGGGGGTGTCTCCCCTCTCCCCGGCCTGCCCAGAGGCGGAGGGCCAGGGTGGGTCCGAACCTCCCTCGCCAGCAAAGGCAGGACGCGGGGACTCAGCCACCCCCGCGGTGCCCAGGAGCCAGGGAGCCTCTGCCCGGGCCTCCCACGGCTCCGGGTGCCCCTGAAAGCCCCACAGGCCCCGCGCCAGGGCCGGCGCTGATCCTGAGCCGTGGGGGCCCGCGGAGGGGGCCGGGGAGACGGCAGCGCTGCGGGCCGGCGGGGCTGGCGGCCGGGTCTCCCCTGGGCACGGTCTCCGAGGCAGACAGTGCAGCCCCAGGGTCAGCCCCAGGAGGAGGCCATCTGACTTCTGAGCGAGGTGTGAGCTGGCCCACCACGCCAGGACCCTCCAGGGACCTCTGCACGCGTGCTGCTGCCTGGGGCCTCAGCAGCCGCCCCGAGGCCCAGCTAGGTGGCTGGACACCCCCTCCTGAGGCGCGGCCCGGGCCGCGTCTGTGCGTGTCCACGTGGGCCCCTGTGTGGGTGCCAGGCCGGGCGGCTGGGGCGGGTCCCCGGGGGCTAGAGCTGCGGGACACCGTGCCCGTTGCTTCTCGCTGGGGCCTCCTGCTGTCCAGGGCCTGCGGCTCGGAGTCTCGGGGCCTGGAGGCGGCTCAGGCGGGGACAGAGGGCCCACGCTGGTCCAAGGAAGGTGACGGTGGGGGCGCAGCTTCCCCTCGGCCTGACACCCGTCCGGTGCACGCCAGGAGCACAGTTTCAGAGCTTCCAGAGGGTTCCTGGGGGACCCTGCTCTGGGCTGGCGGGGGAGCAGGTGGTCAGGCTGAGTGGGAGGCTGGGGAGCGGGGCACGAGGAAGGCAAAGCGGGGGCTGGCACAGGAGGCCGGGAGCTTGGCTTCTGGTGCCCGCTGTAGCGGGAAGAGGAGGCCCAGGGGTCCGCGGCGGAGACAGGCCTGCGGTGGAGTGGCTCCCTCGGCCGGTCACCCCCACTCCAACCCTGTCATTACTCGGTCGGGTTTCCCACTGCAAACCCCAGGCTCCGTGCGGTTTCTCCAGAGTCACCGGATCCGGCCAGGCCGGTCCCGGTCCCGGCCAGGGAGGCGGGGGCCCTGAAGGGGGTGTCTCCCCTCTCCCCGGCCTGCCCAGAGGCGGAGGGCCAGGGTGGGTCCGAACCTCCCTCGCCAGCAAAGGCAGGACGCGGGGACTCAGCCACCCCCGCGGTGCCCAGGAGCCAGGGAGCCTCTGCCCGGGCCTCCCACGGCTCCGGGTGCCCCTGAAAGCCCCACAGGCCCCGCGCCAGGGCCGGCGCTGATCCTGAGCCGTGGGGGCCCGCGGAGGGGGCCGGGGAGACGGCAGCGCTGCGGGCCGGCGGGGCTGGCGGCCGGGTCTCCCCTGGGCACGGTCTCCGAGGCAGACAGTGCAGCCCCCCAGGGTCAGCCCCCCAGGAGGAGGCCAGGAGGGGTTCACAGTGGCCCCCTGCCAGGGCATGCTCGGCCGCCAGGCACCCGCGGCGCCCACCTACCCACCCGCCAGGCCCGCCGGGCCCAGCCTTCCCTCCACCGCCCGCGTGGGCGCTGGGCCGCCGCGGGAGCGGGGCGGGTGGGGGTGCTGGGCTGTGTTTTACCGCCAACCTTGAGAGGCCACCCTGACGCGGGGGTGGCGGGGAGAGCGGGCCCACGGGCTGCCGGGGTCTGGTTTGGCCACATTTTTCTCTGGGGAGACAGGCCTGTTGCTTCCTCTGCGAACGTGTTTACTCTTCCCAGGGCGGGGCGCTCGCTCTCACGCGGACGCAGGTCTGCGGCCCCTGTGCCCCAGGCCAGGAGGCAGGTGGGGTTCGAGCCAGGCCCCGCCACCGTGAGGCTCCGAGAGGGGCCCCAGAGGCAGCACAGCCGCTCCAGGGCCCCCGGGCCAGCCGCTGCCCAGGAGGGCAGGAGTCTGGTAAGAGCAGGGAGGAGACCCCGGGCGAGGGGCTCCGCGCCACTGCGCAGGCGACCTCGGGCTGCCTGCCCGGCCCGGCCCGCGGCCCTGCGCCCGCACAGCGGGGGAGCAGCAGCAGCTCCCTGCGGCGCGATCTGAGTCGGGTGCCCGCCCTCAGCCACCGTGGCCTCGCCCAGGCCCTCTCCCCTCCGCACCCGCCTCTGCTCTCCCGCCCTCAGCCGCCACGGACCCCAGAGCCCACTTTCAGAGAAAAGGCTGCGATCCCAGCGGAGAGCTAGGGGAGGGGTGCTGAGCCACCCATGTGACCTGGGGGCCCTGGGCCCCAGGATAGGAGATTTCAGGGCCCCGCCGCGTGGAGCACAGCCAGGGGGAATCCGGGCCGACGGCAGCGAGAAGGCAGCGCCGGCTCGCCGGGCGCACGCTGGACGCAGAGCCTGGAGGCGGGCGTGGGAGCGGCGCCTGCACTCCTTCTCAGGGAGCTGCGTGGGGGCTGCGGGGCGCTTCGCCAGGCCCGCCCGGCCCTTCCGCCGTTCGGAGGCTTTGCTTTGACCCGAAGGGGTCCGGGGCCCTCCCCGTCGACCCCTGGAAGCCACGCAGGAAAGCGGGGAACCCCCGCTTGGGGACACCTGCCCGGGTCCTGAGCAGCAGGGGCGGCTCCGCGGGGTGGGCCCCCAGGGCAGCGCCTGCCCCAGGAGTCCCCCGGGTCCAATCCAGGCCAAGCCCGGACCGAGGGCTCCCGCGGGCGGTGGAGCGCGGGCCGCCCCGTCCCCTGCGCGTCGCCGCCCCTCGCCCTCCCCCGGCCCGCGGTCCGGCCTGCGCGGGGGCGGAGCCGGCGGAAGGGGCGCCGCGGGCGCCGCTCAAAGGGCCGCTAATGTTCGCTAATCCGGGCCTCGCGGGCGGCCGCGGCCCCGGCTGTTGGCCCAACAACAGGCGTCTGAAAGCGGGGCGCGGAGGCCGCGGCCCCGGTCGCCCCGCCCCCGACCCCGGCGGCCCCGGGAGCCCGGGCCGCAGGACGGGGCGCAGGTGCGTCACCGTGCCCGGAGCGCTCGCGCCCCGGGGGAGAAGCCCGGCCCGGCCGCCCCGTGCCCGCCGGGGAGCCCGGGGCGGGGGCTGGCCGGCCCGCCCCCTCCGGCGGCGCGGCCGTTCCCAGGCCCGGGAGGCGCGCGGGGGCCTCGAGCCGCAGACGGGCCGGGCCCCTCCGGAGCGTGACCCCGGCTTTTCAGCGCCGCCCCTGGCCCGGCCCCAGCGCCTCGTTAGGGATTTAATTAAGGAGCCGCCAGGGATTTGCATAATCTCCGAGTCGGGCTGGGAAGCCCCGGGCGGGGGCGGGAGGCGGCTGAGCTCCTCTCTGGGCTGGGGTCTCCCAGTGGCCTGAAGGTGGCGAGGGGACAGGCCGAAGGCAGGAGAGCCCTTTCGGAGAGGGCCCTAGAATTCCCCATCCGAGCCAGAGGGTCCCTCCTCCACTCCCGCTGACCCCAACTGTGGACTCAGCTGGGCCTGGGCCCTCGGCAAGGCGCAGGCAACGGGTGGGGGTGGTGCCCGAGGAGGGGCCGCGGGCACCCCACCCTCAGACAAACAGTGAGTGCAAACATTCCAGCCCTGGCCCAGCCTTAGGGAGCAACGGGCCGCCCCTTCCCACAGGCCCTTGGCGTCTGCCCCCATCCCTGGGGGCGGCTCTGGCCCTTGGGGTCAGCAGCGTGATGGCGGAGGGTGGGCATCCCCTCCCAGGCCCCAGTGCCTGTCCAGCAGAGGCCAGGGACCAGGTCCAGCACCCTGTTTGTGCCTGGAGCTTCTGCTGACCACTTGGTGGTGGCGGTGGCCCCAGGCTTGGACCCTGGGCCTGAGGGCAGAGCTTCGAGAGGAGACTCCCAGGCCTGCCTTCTCTTGGCCCCTCTGGGTCAGCGAGGCCAACCCTGCAGAAGTGTGTTCCCAGAACCTCGGTCTCTCTGGGCAGCCCAGGAGGGGAGACTGAGGCTCTGGTGGCTGAGTCAGGGAGGGTGGAACGGCCTGCCCCCCACTGCCTGCTGGCATGTCAGTAGGACAAGAGTAGGATAGTGTGGCCTCGGGAGGGTGGCCAGGAATCAGCCACAGCACCAGCAGCCTCCCTCCCACTGCCTGGCACCTGACTGCCCTGTGGGCATTCCCACAACCTTCAAAGGGCACTGTGGGGCCTGCACGGGCAGCACCTTTCATCTCCTGGGTGGCCAGCTGAGGCTAGATGATGCCCGAGGTTACAGCACCTCCCAGGCCCTTACCCCGGTACCCTAATAGGACTGGGCATCCCGGCCCTGCCTGGGTTCTGCCCTCCACTGAGGCTGAAAGCTGTTCATCTGTGCTGAATCGAATCTTGGAGACCAAGGTTTGGGTGAAGTAGAAACGAATAGTTGTATTGCTTTGCCAGCAAAGGGGGCCACCGTGGGCTGGTGTCCTGAAACCACGTGTCAAGCCTCGGGAAGACAGCGACCGGTTTTATAGAAATTGTCCACGGAGGGCGTGGTCAGCGCCTGGGCGTCCTCCTGAGGGCTGGTGGCGAGGTGAGTGGGAGTCAGCGTGGTCAGCCTTCAGGTCCAGTTGGTCTGGGGTCTGCCTGCTTCTGGGCAGCACGCGGGTTAAGCGCTCACTTCTCCCACCTGGAGGGGCTGCGGCGTGGCTGCTGCTGGCTGGGCCTGCCGTTGGGGGAGACAGGGTCTCCCGGGAAGGCTGCCTGTTTGTCTCTCCTTGGTCCCGCCTCCTTTCCCTTCCCTAATGAACTGCTCGCATCTGCCCACTGGGCCTCGGGGAAGCACGTGGAGGCTGAATGAACGCTGTTTCTTGTAGTCAAAGCGGACCAGAAGGCTCTTGCCCGGAGCCCAGCACCCTGTTTGTGCCTGGAGCTTCTGCTGACCACTTGGTGGTGGCGGTGGCCCCAGGCTTGGACCCTGGGCCTGAGGGCAGAGCTTCGAGAGGAGACTCCCAGGCCTGCCTTCTCTTGGCCCCTCTGGGTCAGCGAGGCCAACCCTGCAGAAGTGTGTTCCCAGAACCTCGGTCTCTCTGGGCAGCCCAGGAGGGGAGACTGAGGCTCTGGTGGCTGAGTCAGGGAGGGTGGAACGGCCTGCCCCCCACTGCCTGCTGGCATGTCAGTAGGACAAGAGTAGGATAGTGTGGCCTCGGGAGGGTGGCCAGGAATCAGCCACAGCACCAGCAGCCTCCCTCCCACTGCCTGGCACCTGACTGCCCTGTGGGCATTCCCACAACCTTCAAAGGGCACTGTGGGGCCTGCACGGGCAGCACCTTTCATCTCCTGGGTGGCCAGCTGAGGCTAGATGATGCCCGAGGTTACAGCACCTCCCAGGCCCTTACCCCGGTACCCTAATAGGACTGGGCATCCCGGCCCTGCCTGGGTTCTGCCCTCCACTGAGGCTGAAAGCTGTTCATCTGTGCTGAATCGAATCTTGGAGACCAAGGTTTGGGTGAAGTAGAAACGAATAGTTGTATTGCTTTGCCAGCAAAGGGGGCCACCGTGGGCTGGTGTCCTGAAACCACGTGTCAAGCCTCGGGAAGACAGCGACCGGTTTTATAGAAATTGTCCACGGAGGGCGTGGTCAGCGCCTGGGCGTCCTCCTGAGGGCTGGTGGCGAGGTGAGTGGGAGTCAGCGTGGTCAGCCTTCAGGTCCAGTTGGTCTGGGGTCTGCCTGCTTCTGGGCAGCACGCGGGTTAAGCGCTCACTTCTCCCACCTGGAGGGGCTGCGGCGTGGCTGCTGCTGGCTGGGCCTGCCGTTGGGGGAGACAGGGTCTCCCGGGAAGGCTGCCTGTTTGTCTCTCCTTGGTCCCGCCTCCTTTCCCTTCCCTAATGAACTGCTCGCATCTGCCCACTGGGCCTCGGGGAAGCACGTGGAGGCTGAATGAACGCTGTTTCTTGTAGTCAAAGAAACGGGGAACACAGAAAGGCTCTGTGCCCGGAGCCCCTCAGGCCCCTGCTGGGTATCACACTGCTCATCCGTGGCTCCAGGGCCTCTGAGTCAAAGCCGTGTGGGGGCTGGAGTCTCTGGGCCCCCGAGCTGTCAGCCCCAGGCCGGGCAGACCTGCCTCCTCCTCTTGGTCTCCCCGGGCCTCGCTGGGCCACCCTTCCGTGCCCACGTGGGGTCTTTACACACTCTGCGGTCAGTCCCCCGGGAGAGGCTGACCACCCCCTCAGCCAGTCACGTTCACAGGACCCCACCCCAAGTTGCAGGGCAGATGTGAGTGAGTGACTGGTGCCCCATGGGGTTGGCATCTCCGAAGGGCTGTGTGGCCACTGGGGAGCCCATTTCTCCAGGTGGGTAGCTCCTCTTCAGATCCGCACAGAGAATAAGTGAGGCCTGAGTGAGCCAGGCACACAGGTGCTCACTTGGCCCCGGGGCTGCCCCGTGCTGGGGTGTGCCCGTGAGGGACTCCCCTCTGCCACAGGGCAGCAAGAGGCCCTGGGGACGAGGAGGACCTGGCCACAGGTTTGGTTCCTGGCACCCCCTCCTTTTGCAGGGCTCCTTTTTTTTATTTTTTGGCCACTTCTATTGGTCTTTCATTTATTTATTTTCATCCATCTTTGTTCTTTGGCCTGTGTGGGCCTCCCATCGCGGTGGCCTCGCTCGCTGCAGAGCCCCGGCTCTGGGTGCACGCGCTCCAGAACTCTGGCGCGGTCGTTGGACACCTCGGTTCAGCCGCTCCGCGGCACGCGGGATCCTCCCAGGCCAGGGATCGAACCAGTGCCCCTTGCACTGCAAGGCGGTGTCCTTACCCACTGGACCACCAGGGAAGCCCTGCAGGGCTCCTTCATCCAGCTCTTTGTGCCCCCGAGAACCCTCACTCACCTGAGAACCGGGACTGGGGGTCAGGAGGGCGCTGGCCATAAGGATTGGCGGGGGCAGGGAGCCAGAGGTGTCTGGGGTGGGGACAGCCCTAGGCCAGGCCTGCAGCACAGAGGGTGGGCGTCTGGCTGAAGCAGGAGGACGTCTCTGCAGTCCAATGCGCACCTAAAGAGAGCCAGGCTTCAGCTCACAAGGAAGCCCACCAAGCCCTCTCGCCAGCCGAGGCACCTGGAAAGCCCAGAGGGCCAGCAGCACCCTCACCGGAGAAGGCGCCGCCCTCACCCCAGATAAGCCAGGTGCCGTCCTGCCTGCCTCGGAGCACAGGACGGGAGCCACGGGCCAGCCCTGCCGTCCGGCACCGTGTGGAGGAGCGGGGAGGCTCCAGCCGCGGCGACCGCTGGGGCTCAGAGGCTAGGAGCGCTCTGGTTGGTAGAGGGGGCTCTGGAGCAGGTAGTGGGCACAGGGCCTCTCTCAAGGGGGACCCTGAAGGGACAGGCGCCTGGGGTGGCAGGCCCAGAGGCCACGAAGGCCCCCTTGGAGGGGTGGGAGCAGCCCCCAGGTCTCCTCCTGTCTACCCTGCAGACCTATGCTGGAGCCTCACGCCCTCCTGGCCCTGCAGGAGACGGAGATAAGCCTTGAGTTCCCACTCGTTTCTACTTAAATTGTCAAAATATTATCCCAGGCGGCTCTCCCAGAGCCCTGGTGCCCCCGCCCCGGAGCTGGAGCAGCCAGGAGTCCGCAGAGGCCTGCCGGGGGTGAAGGGACACCTGAGGGGCAGCCCGAGGTCGTGGCCTCATGGGCACTGCTGCTCTGATGAGTGGGGCCTGACCCCTGACCCGGGCCCGAGCACGGGGTAGGGGTCTCCCTGCCCGCCCCCCAGCCCTACTCTGGGTGCCGACCCCTCTGGGCTCAGGGAACAGCAGGGGTCCCCCGCGTCCCGGGCTCTGGGGTCAAGGCGAAGGCTGCCTGGAGAACTTGCCGAACGCCCCCCACCCCCCCACGCTGGAGCGGGTCCCTCCTGAAGGGGCCTTTCTACCAGGCCCGGGTGTGGCGGAGCCCCCCGCCCGCCGGGTGCCCAGCCTGGCTGCCGGCGCCTCCCGGCCGGGCGGCCACAACCCTGATGTTGCTTTAATAAAACAAAGTTTTTCTTTCGTGCGCGGCCTCCAGTGGTGAAAGGGCCGATTTACGGAGCGCCGCGCCCCCTGCCCCGCCCGCCGCGGCGGTGCTGGCCCGCTCGGGTAATTTATAGCTTCGCCTTTGCGCGCTCGCCGGGGCCGCGGCCGCATGACTGGGACCATTTATCCCGCCCCCCGCCGCCGGCCGGTCGCCCTCCCCGGCTCGGCCGGCGCCGCTCGCCACCACCGGCCCGCCGCCTGCCCTATTAAGGCCTGTGGGAGCCCCGCGGAGCCCTGGGGCGCCCGGCCGCCTTCGGCCACCGCCCTGACGGCGAGCCCCCCGGGCCAGCCCTGTTCGTGGGGGAGAGACCCTGCAGCCCCCGTGAGGGCAGCGTCACTCCTCTGTCCGGTCAGCTGGACTCCAGTTTCCTCCGACTGCCCGGTAACGTCCCAGTAACACTGTCCGTCTTGGAGGCGTCCAGGTCCAGGGCCTGCTTGCCTGTGGCCAGGGCATGGCTCCTCTCATGGTGTGTCCACTGAATGGCCGGTATGTGCAGGGTCCGCTGCCCATCCCCGGACCCCCAGCCCAAGGTGGAAGGGATGCGGGTCCCCATACAGGGCCAGGCCTTCTCTGAGCTTGCCTAGAGGCAAGCTGAAGCGCAGGACCCTGGGCGTGGGGAGTGCTATGGTGGGCGGAATTCGGGGGCCTTCTGTGGAAGACCCTGGCTGTGACCGATCCTCTTAGAGGGACCGTGCTGCCCATGACCCCCGGGCACATCTGCCGTCCAGCTCCACCCCGGGGGCCCCGGGGCCCAGGCCGAGGTCTGGGTCGGCAGACACAGGCCGCGAGGCACGCACGCAGGGCATGAGCGCAGAGAAGCGCAGAGAGGCACGGGGACGTGGATGGGGTGCCCCCGCGCCCGTCGGCACTGGGGCCCTGCGGTGGACATCTTGCTTGGTGTCCTGAACCTGCGAGCGACACGCCCAGCTCCTGATCCCAGCACTTGCCCAGCTCCCGCCCTGGCTCCTGTGCCAGCTCTCAGCCTTGACCCCCGAAGTCCTCTGAGTCTGGTCCCCCTCTAACCACCAGCCTCCGGCTAGACCACAGCCCCCTCCGCACTCTCCCAGGCCATCGCCGACTCCCCCTGCCGGCCTCCTTGTGTCCGCCCGGCCCTCTGTGGTCTGCTCAGGTGGCCGAGCCCCTGAGGGGCATGCGTGGTCCCGACGCCTCTGCTGATCGCTGACCCTGCTGGGGAGGACAGCAGGCAGAGCGGTCAGGGCGCCCGAGGAGCCCTTCGGCCCAGGACCCCCACCCGTCACAACAAGGAGCGTCAGAGACGGCGTCGCACACTCCGCCTCCTCCCCGCCGGGCGCCTGTCCTAGAGACGGGGAGACAGAAGCGAGGTGGCGGAGGGGCCCCTGGACACCGTGGAACGAGGTGGCGGCGCCGGGACGGGTCACACCACAGCCCGGGCCCAGGCTCTGGCTCCCCGAGCCTGTGTGGGCTGCGGGCTTCACGTGGGAGGAGGCCGGTCCCCACTGCGACACCATTTCCCGTCCCTAACGTCCCAGTAACACTGTCCGTCTTGGAGGCGTCCAGGTCCAGGGCCTGCTTGCCTGTGGCCAGGGCATGGCTCCTCTCATGGTGTGTCCACTGAATGGCCGGTATGTGCAGGGTCCGCTGCCCATCCCCGGACCCCCAGCCCAAGGTGGAAGGGATGCGGGTCCCCATACAGGGCCAGGCCTTCTCTGAGCTTGCCTAGAGGCAAGCTGAAGCGCAGGACCCTGGGCGTGGGGAGTGCTATGGTGGGCGGAATTCGGGGGCCTTCTGTGGAAGACCCTGGCTGTGACCGATCCTCTTAGAGGGACCGTGCTGCCCATGACCCCCGGGCACATCTGCCGTCCAGCTCCACCCCGGGGGCCCCGGGGCCCAGGCCGAGGTCTGGGTCGGCAGACACAGGCCGCGAGGCACGCACGCAGGGCATGAGCGCAGAGAAGCGCAGAGAGGCACGGGGACGTGGATGGGGTGCCCCCGCGCCCGTCGGCACTGGGGCCCTGCGGTGGACATCTTGCTTGGTGTCCTGAACCTGCGAGCGACACGCCCAGCTCCTGATCCCAGCACTTGCCCAGCTCCCGCCCTGGCTCCTGTGCCAGCTCTCAGCCTTGACCCCCGAAGTCCTCTGAGTCTGGTCCCCCTCTAACCACCAGCCTCCGGCTAGACCACAGCCCCCTCCGCACTCTCCCAGGCCATCGCCGACTCCCCCTGCCGGCCTCCTTGTGTCCGCCCGGCCCTCTGTGGTCTGCTCAGGTGGCCGAGCCCCTGAGGGGCATGCGTGGTCCCGACGCCTCTGCTGATCGCTGACCCTGCTGGGGAGGACAGCAGGCAGAGCGGTCAGGGCGCCCGAGGAGCCCTTCGGCCCAGGACCCCCACCCGTCACAACAAGGAGCGTCAGAGACGGCGTCGCACACTCCGCCTCCTCCCCGCCGGGCGCCTGTCCTAGAGACGGGGAGACAGAAGCGAGGTGGCGGAGGGGCCCCTGGACACCGTGGAACGAGGTGGCGGCGCCTTCGGGACGGGGTCACACCACAGCCCGGGCCCAGGGGGCTCTGGCTCCCCGAGCCTGTGTGGGCTGCGGGGCTTCACGTGGGAGGAGGCCGGTCCCCCACTGCAGGTGACACCGGGCCGATGGAGTCCAGCCCCCGTCCGGGGTCGGGCAGCAGCGCGGGACGGTCAGGGTCAGCGTGCCACAGCCGGGGGCGCAGGGCTGTCCGGGGCCTCTGTCTCTCCCACGGGCCCCTGGCGGGGAGCGGGCGTGGGCTGCCCAGGCCAGGGGCATCTGGGACCTGGGTCTGTGGAGAGGAGCCTCTGCCCTTGGTTCCCAGTCTCTCGGGTCAGTGGGGGCCTGGCAGTGCGGGCAGCCCCAGGCAAGGGCCTGACAGGGTGAGGACTGCCCGCGCTCCCTGCTCCAGCTGGGTCGTTAAACCCCTTCTCCTGCGGGCGTCCCGGGCCTCCCGGGGCCTCCCGGGCCTTTGTCTCACTTTCTAAGACTCTGACAGGATCGGCTGGGTGGGGGCCCAGGAAGAGGGGGCCAGCCCACAGAGCCCCCGGCCCTGGTGCCGCCTCTGCCAGGGTGCCAGCCTAGAGCCACTCCCAGGATGCCTTCCTTGGG
This sequence comes from Tragulus kanchil, assembly GCA_022376925.1. NCBI lineage: Eukaryota > Metazoa > Chordata > Mammalia > Artiodactyla > Tragulidae > Tragulus > Tragulus kanchil. Next base: position 188,120,197 of record JAIOJX010000025.1, read on the forward strand.
GGCTGGCACGGGCCAGGCCGGGCAGACGTCCCCCAAGCCCAGCCTGGGACGGATCCGCCCCGGCCGCACCCCCGGCCACCCCAGGGCTGTTCCCAGGCCGTGGCGGAGAGCCCCAGCCCCTCGCATTTGCCCACGCTCCGCTGAGGGTTGCTAGGCGCTGGGCAGGGGCGGGGGCGTGCGGCAGGCAAGGATCCGGGCAGGGGGCGGACGCCCAGGGACAAAGCCAGCCTGGGATTAAGTCATCTGCCCGTTGGCGCCACGCACGTCCCCCCCAGCCAACTGAGGGCCACTCTGGCCACACCCCGCGGCTACTGCAACCCACCGGCCCCTTCCTCCTGGCCGGGCTCACAGCCCCCACGTGGGCAGGGGTGTCTGCCCCGGCATGGAGCCGCTACGGCCCAGGCGCCCAGGCGCCCTCTCAGCTCCGCTGCTGTCCGCAGGTGACCGCAGCCAGGCCCCTCGGCCGTGGCGGAGAGCCCCCAGCCCGCGCCTGTCCTCCTGGCCGCTGACGGCCCCACTGCCCGTTCTCCGCGGTCCCCACCTACCCCTGACCCCCTTCTAGCCCCACATCCTGAGCTCTATTCAGAGCTGGGGGTGCTGCCACCGGGCCCTTGGAACTGGCCAGTGTGGGTGGAGGGCCACGTCACTTGAGGGGAGGGAGTCGGGGTCCACGTGCCCCCAGTTGCCGTTTCTGCTGCTCCCAGTGCCTCCCCTCCCCCAGCCTATCCCCCGGGGCCTCCCCTCCGTGGGGCCTCCCCGGGGGCTGCTCTCTGTCCGCCCGCCTGAGAGGTGAGGGCTCCTAGTCTCTACCTACAGGCCCTTCTCTGCAGAGACCCCCGCTTGGAAGAGTCCAGCCTGGTGGGACCCTGGGTGGGCACCAGGGCAGAGGGGGCTCTCTGGGGACCCAGGAAACTGTGAGTCAGCGTCCTCACTGCCTGCTCACCACTGGACACTCACCGCTGGGCGCTCACGGGGCACTGCCGCAGCGGGACCCGGGACTCCCCCACTTTGGTCGCCAGAGAGTAGGTGCCCCCAGGGGAGCTTTCCCTGTTGCAGAGCCCACTTGGAGTGGGGGGCTGTGGACCCTGCAGGCACCCCATCCTTAGAGTAGGCATGACGCCCTCTGGATGGCCAGGCTGGGTGCACCTGCGCCGGTGCCTCGGGGGCCAGGCCGCCCCGGATGGGTGGGATCTCCGCCCTGACTGAGCCTGGCTGCGGATGGGATTTCAGGATGGGGCGGGGACTTCCTGGGATTTGCTGTTAATCAGGGCCTTGGGCAGGGAAGTCCATGTGGGCCTCTGTCACAGGTTATCTCTGCCTGGGGAAAGGGGCAGGGAGGGGCCCTGGGGCCAAGCTCAGGGGGCTGCTGGGGGGTGGGGCACCAAGGGCCGCAGGTCAGCCGTGCAGCCCTTCTTTCCCAGGCCTCGGCGCTCCCTGGGGGTGGGAAGGCTGGTGGTGGTGGGCCTGGAGGCCTGCCAGCCAGGAGGGGCCAGGTGCTCCCCTCACCCCCCCAGGGAGAAACTCTGTGACGGGGGGATACGTGACCGTGGGGGCCCTTCCTGCTCCCGGTCCCATGCTTACGCAGCCGGGGGGGTGGCTAAGACTCAGCTGCACCCCTGATCTCACTGGTACCCCACTTCCATCCCGGGACTCGTGGTCACTCTGGGCCCAGTCCCGACTCGGGCAGAGGTATGTTCTGGAGCCATCCTCGGCCTCCGTCTCTTTTCCTGGCTCCATCTTGTGTGGGCTTGGGGTACAGGATGGCTGAGCAGAGCCTCCTCACCCCACCTCTGCGCCCGATTCCACCGCATGTCCACCTGGCAGCCCCAAGGCGCCCCGCGGTCGGTCACGGGAGCTGGCAGCTCCCGCCCGGGCGCCCACCCCCCGGGGCTCTGAGTGCTCCCAGGGGAGATGGGGAGGGCGCCGTCGACAACCAGCGCCCACAAGATTCATTTGTGGGCCCACTTTCAAACTGCATCTCTCCTCTGCCTGGCACGGGCTCCTGGCTGGGGCGGGGGCACCAGGTTCCAGCCAGGTGGCGATGGTAGAGCTGGCGGAGGCCTGAGCCGGCCAGGGCGGTGGGGAGCTGAGGGAGCGGGGTGTGGCCGAGGCCGTCAGCCCTCGGTGTCTCCGGGGTGGCGGAGCGGGGTGGACCGGGGGTGCTGGCTCTCGAGGCCATCAGTGCCTGCTGCCGCTCCGTCCCTCCTGCTCAGGCCTCTCCCGCCTGGCCTTCCCACACCCCAGGCTGCAGCGCTGGGTGGAGGGGCCTGTGCTGCCCGCCTCATTCTGGCTGGAGCCTTCAGTGTGGTTCCCCCACCCCGTGGGCCCCCGGAGTCTGCTCAGGCCTGCCCCAGGGCTCCTCCACAGAGCGGGCTGTGTCCTTCCCCAGCCCCAGACTCCGCCGTTCCAAGGCAAGCCCTCCCTCAGCGTCTTCCTCGGGGTCTCAGACTCGCCTGTGTACACAGGGGCCCCCAGGCCTGCCCCCCGTGGACCCCGGGGCCCCCAGGCCTGTCCTGGGCCTGGCTCTCCCCACTTCCTCCTCACGCCTTCCACTCTGCACCCGAGTCTCCCCTGGCAGCTGCCATCTGCCTGCAGAAGCCCCCTGCCCACCTCCCTCCAAGGCGGAAGCTCTGGTTCGAAGCTGCCGGGAGCCCCGTGCAGGGCCAGCAGGTGTTCGTCAACCGGACAGATGGAACCAGGGAACCCCTGATGGGCGACAGGTCCAGGGGGGGACGGGAGGGTGCCGAGCGTGGGGATGGCGGCCAGGGGAGCGGAGGGGGGAGCCTGGTGAGTCAGGAGGTCTGCGCGGCTACGCGGGGTGCAGGCAGCCGCGCACGCTGCCGGCGAGGAGACGGGAGCAGCCTGTGGGGGCACCGGGGGCGGGGGGACGGCGGCTGAATCCCAAGAGGATGACCGTGGAGACGGAAGCGTGTCTCCCCGAGTTCCGGCGCCGCACTGGGCGAGCGTGGTGCTCGGAGCTGCCAGGAAGGAAGCAGGAGTCCCTGGGAGACGGGCTTGGCCCGATCCACTCTTGTGTGGAAGGCATGGCCACGGCTCCGGCCCGGGCCGGCAGCGGCTGCGGGCACCGGCGTGGCTGGGTCCCGGGAAGGAAGCGCCAGAAGGCCGGAGCCCCCCGCCTGCCCTGTCCCCCACCCCGCCCCACCTCAGGAGGCGGGAGCTTTGGCCTCAGGAGTCTGGGCCCCCAGGATAGGCATCCCCCTGCTCCCTCATCTGGAGCAGACTTGGGACTGTCCGTGGGCAAGAAGGGTTGACCAGCACCATGCCTGCCTCAGTGGGCCCCGAGGACCCCCGTTGCGTCTGCGCCCAGCGGGCGCAAGGCTGAAGGATGAGGTCATGTCTGCTGCGGGGGCCCCGGGGCCTGGCAGCAGGCAGCAGGGCTGGGCCGGCCCAGCCTCGACCCTGCCAGCCTCTGCTCCCGCAGGTCATCCCGGGGTCGCTGGCACCGTTTCCTTGGCCAGCCTCACCTGGCCTTCCCGGGTCCCCGGCCTCCTCACTGGGCAGTGGCAGCCTGGCCTGGGCCAAGGCTGTCCCTGCTGCTGGCTCTGGGGTGGCTTGTGAGGAGTCACGCCAGGCTGGGTCCCCTCCGGGGGCAGAAGGTGGAGGTCAGGGTGGCGCCTTCCCCGGGAGCAGGACCAGGGAGGCAAAGGCAGTCGCCAGGGTGCCAGGGTCCCAGGGGTGCAGCGAGCCCGCCACACCTTGGACCCTCTGGGAAGTACCCTCTGCCCGAGGCCCGTCGCGCAGGCAGGGCCGGGGGCGACCCACGGCACTGGCTTCAGGGGCCCTGGCTTGCCTCCCGCACAGGCTCCCTGGCTGCCACCGACGCCCTGGAGGCTGAGGGCTGTCCCCTCGCGCTCTCGGCCCGGCCACCGCCTGGTCGGAGCCCCTGGCCTCCAGGTCTGAACGCAGGTGAGGCTGGGATCCCCAAGCAGACGCAAGCAGACATAAAATCGCAGCCTTCAAGGCCCCTGGCTGCCCCGCCCACCCCCCAGTCAGCACGCGGCCAGCACGCGGCCGGTGGCTTCTCTGCCTGGGTGGGGTGCGGCCCGGGGGCAGGGAGCAGGGCTCCGGGACAGCCATGGCGGCCGTCTCTGTCTCTGCAGGGTGAGCCGGCGGGGCCAAGCGGGCAGATCTTGTTAGTGGCTGCCTTCCAAAGCCGCAGCACTGACTGCCTGGTGACCTCCCCGTCCACAGCCCGTCCTGTACGCGCTGCCCCGGGGGCCGGGTCTCTGTGGACAGGGGGAGCCAGGGCCTCCAACTGCCCATCGGTGCCTCGGGCCTCGCCTGGGCCCTGCCGGGTGCTTCCTCGCTTTCTGGGAGCTGGAGGGCGTTCAGCTCTGGGCTCAGGAGACGGCCTTTCCGGGGCCTCGGTGGCACCCACCCTGACACCCTGGGTTCCTGCTGGCCCCCTCCGGGGCCTGGGCCAGCCACCCCCAGCTCCCAGCGTGGAAGGGCCCCAGGTCAGGGTGCTGGCCATCAGTGTCAGGCTTTGTGGCCCCGCAGGTCCAAGCCCCAACCTCCCCGTCCAGAATGGAACCATGCTGGCTCTGGGCGGTCCGGTCTCATTTGCCAGCCTCACCTGGCCTTCCCGGGTCCCCGGCCTCCTCACTGGGCAGTGGCAGCCTGGCCTGGGCCAAGGCTGTCCCTGCTGCTGGCTCTGGGGTGGCTTGTGAGGAGTCACGCCAGGCTGGGTCCCCTCCGGGGGCAGAAGGTGGAGGTCAGGGTGGCGCCTTCCCCGGGAGCAGGACCAGGGAGGCAAAGGCAGTCGCCAGGGTGCCAGGGTCCCAGGGGTGCAGCGAGCCCGCCACACCTTGGACCCTCTGGGAAGTACCCTCTGCCCGAGGCCCGTCGCGCAGGCAGGGCCGGGGGCGACCCACGGCACTGGCTTCAGGGGCCCTGGCTTGCCTCCCGCACAGGCTCCCTGGCTGCCACCGACGCCCTGGAGGCTGAGGGCTGTCCCCTCGCGCTCTCGGCCCGGCCACCGCCTGGTCGGAGCCCCTGGCCTCCAGGTCTGAACGCAGGTGAGGCTGGGATCCCCAAGCAGACGCAAGCAGACATAAAATCGCAGCCTTCAAGGCCCCTGGCTGCCCCGCCCACCCCCCAGTCAGCACGCGGCCGGTGGCTTCTCTGCCTGGGTGGGGTGCGGCCCGGGGGCAGGGAGCAGGGCTCCGGGACAGCCATGGCGGCCGTCTCTGTCTCTGCAGGGTGAGCCGGCGGGGCCAAGCGGGCAGATCTTGTTAGTGGCTGCCTTCCAAAGCCGCAGCACTGACTGCCTGGTGACCTCCCCGTCCACAGCCCGTCCTGTACGCGCTGCCCCGGGGGCCGGGTCTCTGTGGACAGGGGGAGCCAGGGCCTCCAACTGCCCATCGGTGCCTCGGGCCTCGCCTGGGCCCTGCCGGGTGCTTCCTCGCTTTCTGGGAGCTGGAGGGCGTTCAGCTCTGGGCTCAGGAGACGGCCTTTCCGGGGCCTCGGTGGCACCCACCCTGACACCCTGGGTTCCTGCTGGCCCCCTCCGGGGCCTGGGCCAGCCACCCCCAGCTCCCAGCGTGGAAGGGCCCCAGGTCAGGGTGCTGGCCATCAGTGTCAGGCTTTGTGGCCCCGCAGGTCCAAGCCCCAACCTCCCCGTCCGCAGAATGGAAACCATGACCAGTGACGACGGCTCCCATCGGGCAGCGAGCCCTGGGCCCCAAGGACCCCGTCACCCTGGAGGGCCCCGGCCCTCCCCTGCCCTTCCCCAGGGCCAGCGCAGAGTGGCTGTCAACGGGGCTCCCATCTGGAAACGATTGTGCTCGTGGCCCTCAAAGATATAATTAAAATATATTGGGTTTTTATGCTCCTTCCTTGGCTGGGGAGGAATCCAGGCTGGTTATGAAACCGGATCACTCTGACGTGGGGTGAGCATCCATCAGACTGCAGCGGGCTGCCTCCACGCCACGTCCGCGCAGACGGGAGCGTCCCAGCTGCCCGGCCGGGGCTGCGCCGGCCCCGCCCCTGTCCGCCCCGCGGACTCCCGTCCAAGCCAGGGCATCTCCTGCTCCGGCGGCGCCCAGGCCCCAGGTGCGAGGATGGCCTGCTGCGTCGCGGGCGGGAGCGCCCGCGTCTGTCCGGGCCCCCTTCTCCCGGAAGCGCCCCTTCCCTCCGCCGCCGCCTTCTCCAGGCCCCTCCCGAGAAGGCCCCTCTGGCTGGTGACCCCTTGCAGGAGGGAGATCTTCTCCCCCAAGCAGCCCACCCAGGAGGTTCAAGGGCATCCTGGCCCCCAAGGAGGGGGCTGTGGCCAAGGAAGAATTTGGGGTGACAGGGTGCCTCCGCGCTGTGGCGGTCCGGCTGAGGCCAACCCCTCCTCCGGCCCAGGTGCCTCTACCAGACCACAGGCGGCTCCAGGGGTCCGGGGCCTGAGACCTGTCCAGCGAAGTCTCCAGAAATGGGGCTCCTGCTGGCGGAGCCCGCGGGCCGGGTGTGCTGGGGGCCTGGCTGGAGGCGCTTTCTCCTCCGGGGCGCCCGCCCCGCCCCTCCCTCGGGCTAGTCCCTGCAGGGGTGCGAGGCGCCACAGGTCCTGTCTCTACCCGCCTGTCCTAGGCTCTGCCATCCCAGCCCCTGGACGGGAAGGAGCAGCTTGCCCCCGCCAACCCTGGCCCCCATTTTAGCCCCAGAGTGAGTCACAAGCTCTGGTCGGATTGTGCCCCCTGCCCTCCCACCCTGAGGCTCTTCTGTCGGGAGGGCCCCCCCAGCCCCTCCCAGCGTGGAAGGGCCCCAGGTCAGGGTGCTGGCCATCAGTGTCAGGCTTTGTGGCCCCAGGTCCAAGCCCCAACCTCCCGTCCGCAGAATGGAAACCATGACCAGTGACGACGGCTCCCATCGGGCAGCGAGCCCTGGGCCCCAAGGACCCGTCACCCTGGAGGGCCCCGGCCCTCCCTGCCCTTCCCAGGGCCAGCGCAGAGTGGCTGTCAACGGGGCTCCCATCTGGAAACGATTGTGCTCGTGGCCCTCAAAGATATAATTAAAATATATTGGGTTTTTATGCTCCTTCCTTGGCTGGGGAGGAATCCAGGCTGGTTATGAAACCGGATCACTCTGACGTGGGGTGAGCATCCATCAGACTGCAGCGGGCTGCCTCCACGCCACGTCCGCGCAGACGGGAGCGTCCCAGCTGCCCGGCCGGGGCTGCGCCGGCCCCGCCCCTGTCCGCCCCGCGGACTCCCGTCCAAGCCATGGCAGCGCCTGCGCCGGCGGCGCGCAGGCCCCAGGTGGGAGGATGGCCTGCTGCGTCATGGGCGGAGCGCCTGCGTCTGTCCGGGCCCCTTCTCCCGGAAGCGCCCTTCCCTCCGCCGCCGCCTTATCCAGCCCCCTCCCGAGAAGGCCCCTCTGGCTGGTGACCCCTTGCAGGAGGGAGATCTTCTCCCCCAAGCAGCCCACCCAGGAGGTTCAAGGGCATCCTGGCCCCCAAGGAGGGGGCTGTGGCCAAGGAAGAATTTGGGGTGACAGGGTGCCTCCGCGCTGTGGCGGTCCGGCTGAGGCCAACCCCTCCTCCGGCCCAGGTGCCTCTACCAGACCACAGGCGGCTCCAGGGGTCCGGGGCCTGAGACCTGTCCAGCGAAGTCTCCAGAAATGGGGCTCCTGCTGGCGGAGCCCGCGGGCCGGGTGTGCTGGGGGCCTGGCTGGAGGCGCTTTCTCCTCCGGGGCGCCCGCCCCGCCCCTCCCTCGGGCTAGTCCCTGCAGGGGTGCGAGGCGCCACAGGTCCTGTCTCTACCCGCCTGTCCTAGGCTCTGCCATCCCAGCCCCTGGACGGGAAGGAGCAGCTTGCCCCCGCCAACCCTGGCCCCCATTTTAGCCCCAGAGTGAGTCACAAGCTCTGGTCGGATTGTGCCCCCTGCCCTCCCACCCTGAGGCTCTTCTGTCGGGAGGAAACCCAGGGCCGGCTGGATGCGGGCAGGACATGTGGTCTGCCCACGTTTGGCTGGGCAGTGCCCCGGCCCTTTACTCGGGCCGTGGAGGTCAGGGACCCTCCGTCGCTCGCTTGGATCTCACTCCTGCCACACCTCCTGAGCCCCTCCAGAGCCCAGGACCTCGGCCCAGGGTCCCAGCTGCCCTCCCAGCGTCTCCCGTGGCCAGCCCGGCGCTCACCGTCTCAGCCACCCACCTGCCGGGAAGCCTCCTTCCCTGGAAAGGGGGGCTGCTGGGGGCTCATGAGCAGGAAGGACTCAAGGAAGGGGCTCCTCCGAGAATCCCAGCCCCAGGGAGTGAGGGTGCCGTGCGCGAGAGCAGGTGCAGCCGGCCCACCCGCCCTCGTCCCTGCCGCCGCCGCTGCTCTGGGGAGCCCTGTGAGCAGACGGAGGTCAGGAGCCTGGAGACGGTGTGAGGAGGGGTCCAGAGCCCGGCCTGAGGGCACAGCTGGCGGAGAAGCCGGGCCCCAGCACTCCACTTCTGCCTCCTGCTCGGCCCCAGCTCAGCCCCGTGTGTCCTTGTCTCCCCCTGCCCCCCAGTCTGGCCTCGAACAAGGCCCGAGGCACTTCCTCCCGGAAGCCGTCTGTCTTGGCTGCCCCTGGCCAGGGAGGGTGTGTCGGGTCTCTGGTGGGGCACCTGGGGCCAGACAAGCCTGGGCTGGGGCGAGGGCACATTCCTGCTTTCCGAGCCTCTGGGGAGGGGGTTCCCAGAAGAGTGAGCAGGCCTGGCCAGCCGCCCGCGGGGAGAGCCCCTGGCGCTTCCTGTTTGGCAAGAGGGCACATGGCAACAACAGTCCCGTAAGTGCCGCCTCCCCTCTGGGATCCGGACCAGACAAGGCCAGCCCCCGGCCCGCAGTCGCCTGCCCCGGCCCTGCTGCCCCCTAGCTTGTGTGGCGCCCCGCCCACCGTGCCCGTCGCCGCCCCGCCGGCCTCGGCTCCCCGGCTGGGCCAGCTTGGCTGTCTCCATCCCTCTGTGTAACCCTGGCAAGGAGCAGCTTGCCCCCGCCAACCCTGGCCCCCATTTTAGCCCCAGAGTGAGTCACAAGCTCTGGTCGGATTGTGCCCCCTGCCCTCCCACCCTGAGGCTCTTCTGTCGGGAGGAAACCCAGGGCCGGCTGGATGCGGGCAGGACATGTGGTCTGCCCACGTTTGGCTGGGCAGTGCCCCGGCCCTTTACTCGGGCCGTGGAGGTCAGGGACCCTCCGTCGCTCGCTTGGATCTCACTCCTGCCACACCTCCTGAGCCCCTCCAGAGCCCAGGACCTCGGCCCAGGGTCCCAGCTGCCCTCCCAGCGTCTCCCGTGGCCAGCCCGGCGCTCACCGTCTCAGCCACCCACCTGCCGGGAAGCCTCCTTCCCTGGAAAGGGGGGCTGCTGGGGGCTCATGAGCAGGAAGGACTCAAGGAAGGGGCTCCTCCGAGAATCCCAGCCCCAGGGAGTGAGGGTGCCGTGCGCGAGAGCAGGTGCAGCCGGCCCACCCGCCCTCGTCCCTGCCGCCGCCGCTGCTCTGGGGAGCCCTGTGAGCAGACGGAGGTCAGGAGCCTGGAGACGGTGTGAGGAGGGGTCCAGAGCCCGGCCTGAGGGCACAGCTGGCGGAGAAGCCGGGCCCCAGCACTCCACTTCTGCCTCCTGCTCGGCCCCAGCTCAGCCCCGTGTGTCCTTGTCTCCCCCTGCCCCCCAGTCTGGCCTCGAACAAGGCCCGAGGCACTTCCTCCCGGAAGCCGTCTGTCTTGGCTGCCCCTGGCCAGGGAGGGTGTGTCGGGTCTCTGGTGGGGCACCTGGGGCCAGACAAGCCTGGGCTGGGGCGAGGGCACATTCCTGCTTTCCGAGCCTCTGGGGAGGGGGTTCCCAGAAGAGTGAGCAGGCCTGGCCAGCCGCCCGCGGGGAGAGCCCCTGGCGCTTCCTGTTTGGCAAGAGGGCACATGGCAACAACAGTCCCGTAAGTGCCGCCTCCCCTCTGGGATCCGGACCAGACAAGGCCAGCCCCCGGCCCGCAGTCGCCTGCCCCGGCCCTGCTGCCCCCTAGCTTGTGTGGCGCCCCGCCCACCGTGCCCGTCGCCGCCCCGCCGGCCTCGGCTCCCCGGCTGGGCCAGCTTGGCTGTCTCCATCCCTCTGTGTGAGGACGCGTGGGCTCAGAACCCCTCCAGGAAGCAGAGGAGGGTGGGTGATAAGGGCAGGGTGGGGACATGGCCGTGGGACCTCGGGCAAGTCTCGTCGCCTGTGGGGTGGGGTCCTGCGGCCCGCCCTGCGAGGGGGATGAGATCACGCTCCTGGCAGGCAAGCCAGCACCTGGCGTGGGGAGCGCTCCCCAGGAGGCGGCGTGGTGGGCACGTCGGGGCGGGCGCACACCGGGCTGCACTTGCCTGGCCTGGCGGCCCGAGGGCCGGGCGCAGCCACCCCGGGGGACACCAGGAGCCTCTGAGCAGGGACGGGCAGGGCTTCAGATGCCGCCTTTAGGAGAGAGGACCCTGCCTGGCCCTCCACTCCTCCAGGAAGCCCCCTAGATAGCAGGCCAGCCCGCAGTGGGGCCCTCTCCGAGGAGGAGGGAGTGGCTGGCCTGATCCAGAAGTCCGGGCCTCTTGAGCAGCGCGGGGTGGCCGGGCCTGGGTGCAGCTCTGGAGGCAGCCTGCCCGTCCCTCCCCCTGCTCCCCCTGCCCGTCCCTCCCCCTGCTCCCCTGCAGGGATAGGAAGCCCCTGGCCTGCCTCCCAAGGGTCGTGCCATGATGTTGGAGGTTGGGGGGTCAGGAGACCTTTCCTTCTGTCCTTGCCAGGTCCTCCAGATGCTGGCACGGGGGCGGGGGGGCACGACTGAGAGCAGCCCCCACTCCGTGTTCCCACCTTAGCCAGAGGAGCTGAGCAAGAAGGCCTGAGCCTCTAGGCAGAGGAAGCAAGCAAGCCGAGCTGTGGAATGGAGGGGCTGAGACCAGGCACGGCCCCTGGTGGGACCGGCTGGTGGGGATGGGCAGGCTGGAGGATGCCTGCCCTCCTGGCTCAGCTCCGGGGTGAGCTGCCCAAGGGCTGCCCACAGGACGCGGGCTCTGGGCTGGCCGGCCGTGTGTGTCTGATTCCTCGGTGCTGCGCCCCGCCGAGCTTGGGCAAGAGGCGCCCCCTCCAAGGGGCAGGAGGACCTATGCCCGGCCCCAGCCCTGCCGTGGGGCTGGGCCCTGGTGGGAGGCTGCCTTCCAGGCCCAAAGGAGTCTGTGGATCACTGGCCAGTGACCTCCCGTGGCTCAGAGAGGGCGGGGGCCCGCCTCGGTTCCAGCAGGGATGGCGCCCCGCCAGCCCAGCCGCTCTCTGGGGCACGCACGGCCCTGCCCAGGGGGAGCCGCTGAGCCAGCCAGCCTGCACCCTGGGGTTGAGCCTCGCGGGTCCTGGGCCGGTCCCTCCCTGGGTGGTAGTAAGCCAACCCTGATCCCTCTTCGACGCTGCCAGCTGCCTTCGACACCCCAGGGACCCTCTGCCCAGCTGGCCGGCGTGGAGAGCGAGCACCCCCAGACCCGTCTGTCCCCACTGACCCCAGGGCCTGCAAGAGTGCTTGGATCAGGGAAGGTGCTCAGCACGTTGGGGATAAAGCAACAAGTGGCCGAGAGTGCGGAGCCGTCTTTGGCTCTCAGGGGCCCCTTGCAGACTGCTGGGGATCGTGGGCTCCGGGGCTCAGGAGCCTGGATGGGGTCTGCCCGGAGCTCGCGGACCCTGCCCCCCTCCTCCCAGAACCACTGCTGTCCCCGGGAACGCAGCCCTGGGCCCTGGGAGGGGCAGGCGTGGCCTCGCTCCGGGTCAGGGTGGACAGACAGGAGCCCTGGAGCCCCTCTTCTGAGGTGCCTGCAGCCTGGAGTCCAAACCCCTCAGGTCCGCCCCACACCGGGCCCTTGTGATAGAGGCAGAGTAGAATAGGTGGGCGGCTGTAGAGTCCTAGTAGGGGACGGTAGGTAGAAGGGAGACACCTGAGAAAGGCTGGCAGAGTTGACGATAACTCAGCAGAGCTGCTCCTTGTTCAGAAAGCAGGCTCGACTGGGTATAAACAGCTGAGGAAGGAGGAGCTGGCGAAGAAGCAACCAATGATGGATGTCCTGCATCTGCGTCTACTCGAGGGGGGCGGTCTTCTACCATCCTGTATATATGGCTGCCCACTCAGTTGAAGGAGAGCAGAGCAGAGCTTTCCCGCCTGACCGCCCGCACCTCTTACAAGTACCCTATCCTAATAGATCCTCTTCTTGCCTATCACTCTGCCTCTCGCTGAATTCCTTCTGCGTTGAGGCACGAAGAGCCTGAGCCTCAGTGGGTCCAGACGTTGGGTGAGTGCTGGAGTAAGTCCCGGCCGCGTGGGTTCGAGTCCCAGACAGGGTTTTGGCCAGAATTGAGTCCTGACTACATGGATTCACGTCCCAATCAGGGTTTTGGCTGGGGTTAAGCCTTAGTCGTGTGGGTTTGAGTCCCAAACCAGGTTTTGGCTAGGTTCAAGCCCCAGTCATGTGGGTTCAAGTCCCAAACAGGGTTTTGGCTGGAATTCAAGCTCCAGCCACGTGGCTTCAAGTCCCAAGCAGGGTTCGATCAGGTCTGGGCCCTGGGTTGAAGTCTCAAATCGAGGTAAAACCCTTTCACTTGCCTCGGCTCCGCCCCGCCCAGCAATCACCGGCACACCAGGGCAGGGCGCCCTCTGGTGGGACCCCTCAGGCTTGCTCGCTGAGCCCCTGGGCTCTGCATCCCACGCTCTGCAGGACCCTCACGGTCCCTGCCGCAGCCCCTCCCCAGCTTCTGCCCCCACTGCCGCTCCTGATGGCACAGGCCCTCACGCAGGCCCTGGCGGGATGAAGACCTGGTGGACAGACAGCAATTCAGGCAGGGGTCCCACCCCCACCCCCATGGACATCCAAGGCGGCCACGCTGCCCCACACAGGAGCCCTTCCTGCCAGGTCTGACCGGGCTTGGGCTCCCATCAAGATGCCTGGCACGCGCCCTGCCCCCCACTGCCACGCCCCTCTTCCAGCCCGGCGGGCAGATGGGCCTGCAGCCGCAGCTCAGGACTGCCCACACCAGGCGTGAGCAGACAGGAAGCGGGGGGCATTCCTCCTGGACAGCGGGGCGATCAGAGAACACCACCTGCGGGAACCGGGCACCTCACCCCTCACTGACTGACTTTTTAAAAATGTATTTGGCTGCTTCACGTTTTGATCGCTGCGTGTGGGGTCCTCGCCGTGGCCCAGGGACACGCGCTGTGGCGCGCAGGCCCCGCCGTTGCCGCGGAGGGTGAGCTGCCCCGCGGCGTGCGGGTCTTCGCTCCCCACCAGGGACCCGACTCGAACCCCTGCACTGCAAGGTGGATGCTCAACCAGGGGACCACCGGGGACGTCTCATCACTCACCTATTCATTCCTGCACTGAAAAAGGAAGGAAGGGGGCAGGTCACAACCTTCAAAAGAAGGACAAAGCCCAAGGACACACAGGAACTGATTAGAACCAAAGAGGTCCATAACAGCAGGAGAGCTGACTTCTGCTAGACCTTGGACCTCATATACACTGATGGTAATGTATCAGCAAGCTGACGGACACGCCCAGACCATAAAGGTCCAAAAGTGGGCAGCGGCTCAGTTCCTGGAAATCCCCACCCCTTCCCCAAATCAGCTGGAATACTCCTCCCACTAGTCAGCTCAGGAAACGCGTGCCTGCCTCTTCAGTCCTGTCTGACTCTTTGCAACCCCAGGGATGGTAGCCCACCAAGCCCCTCTGTCCATGGGATTATCCAGGCAAGAATACTGGGGTAAGGGGCCACTTCCTCTCCCAGGAACCTTCCCCTCCCAGGGACTGAACCTGAGTCTCTTGCGTCTCCTTCATTGGCAAGCGGGCTCTTTACCGCTGCACCAAACGACCTGCCCTGTAAACCCTGACAGCCTGACAAGGCTGCCCTCACCTTCTGAGACGGCCCTCAGCCTGTGGAGGTGTTTCTCTCTGAGTTAATCCGTTTATCTATCGCTTTGTCTGAAGTCTTTCTGCCATAAAATATCAAGGACCTGAGCTTGATTTTCATGAAATATCAAGAACCTGCCATGAAACATTAACTCCTGAGACCAAGCGTGTGATCTCGTTTGAAAGATCGTGGGGGACTCCTCTGTGGTCCAGCGGCGAAGCCTCCCAGCTCCCAGTGCAGGGACCCAGACTCGACCTCTGGCTGGCAGACTGGACCTCACCTGCTGCAGCGAACCCTAACCGAGGCGCCCCCTTAGGCTAGGCCTTAACCAGTCCTTGTTCTCTCCACCCGTTTAACCCACAGATGTTTGTCCTCCCTCTCTTTCTTGCCTCACTGCATCCTGGAAACGAGCGCCCCAGCTCCACTGGCATTTACCTGTCCAAGACAGCGCTCCCCGATACGCCTTTCCTCTGGGAGCGGTCTTCATTGCAGAGGGTCGCGGGGCTGATGACCTCCAGGACCACCAGTCTGTCCTGGAGTCACCTGATGCCAGCCCTCACGAGCTCCATGCCCCCAGGAGCAGGAGAGCAATTCGGGCCATGTCGGCAGCCCTGATCCTCATCGTCAGCCCCATTTTCCATCCTAAAACTCTGGGACCTTCCAGCTTCCGAGAAAGGGGGGCTTAGTCTTGGAAGCCTTGGTTTGCTGGCATCCCCTTTGCCTGACCAAGTAAGAGAGCTCCTCCCTCCTCTGCCTCCAAAACTGTCCCCGTGCTTGTATTTGGCATCCATGAACAGAGGTTGGTTTTTCAGCAACACGCATGTGCAACTGAGTCCTCATGCCACAGCTAAAGATCCCACGTTCCACAACAGAAATCCAAGATCCTATGTGTCGCAGTGAAGACCGCGCCCAGCCAAAGAAAAAAGAAAGAAAGACGGTTCAAGTCCCAGGGTTAGTTTCCAAACACCTCCGTTCCTTCATGTGCTCGCTCATCACGCATCCATGCACACACGTGTCACGCCATCTCAGCTGCAGTCTGTAGGCGCCGTGACGCGTCCTTTCCCCCTGCCCTGGGCCCAGGAGGGCTGTGGGGGGTCTCTGAGTACCTGCCTGCCCGTCCCCTCACTCACTCTGCAGACACCCTGTACTCTTCAGCTGGTGCCCAGCCCCAGGTTTGGGACAAAGGCTATTTCTCCACCAAAAGTCCAGCGCACTCCTGGATCATTATGGAAGTGAGACCACGAGTCAGGTCCGTGTGTCCAGCTGGTGGGTGTCAGTGTCCACCCTACCGCAGGGTAGCCCAGAAGAGCACTGGACAAGGACTGGGCTAGGGAGGAAGGCAGAGGGGCCCCGCTGTAGACGCGTCCCACAGTCCCACCTCGGGCTTGCTTAGACCCCCAGCGGCGATGGTGCCTGAGGCGGGCAGCTCCCTCCCTGCCCTGGGCCTGCACGCTGCCTGCTGGCCACTCTGTAGGGTGTGGGTCTGCCCTCCACTAGTGTGAGAGGCTGGGTCAGGCAGAGGGGTCAGCAGGACAGAGGGGAGTGTGGGAGGGGAGGACCAGCACCCCAGAAAGCTGGGCACGGCAGCAGGAGGCGGCCCCCGGATCCTCCCGTGGACAGGGCCTGGGAGACACAGGTGCGGGGCCCCGGCTGGACCACTGACATCGTGGCGGTCACTGCCAGGAGGCGTCTCGGCTGGCCCAACAGTGCCCCCTGCAGGTGCTGGTGTTCGGGACTCCCAAGTGGTAGCCGGGTCTGGGTGTGAGGGGTCGGGACACCTGGGGCTCAGGAGAGCCAGAGCCGGGGAAGGGGGGCCCAGGACCCAGGAGGTTCAAGTCCAGGAGCCAGAACCAGCAAGTGAACGCTGTCCCCAGTTGGACACCCCGCAGGCGTGCCTTGAGCATGGCCCCCAGGACTCCGCCCCACCCGACCCGGGGACACACCCGCACCGGCAGCCCGCAGGAGAGCTCGGCCAGTGGGGCCTTGCTCTGGCCTCGCCCCTGCCACTGGAGGGACCTGGCAACAGGAGCTCGGCGTCCAGGGCCGCCCAGGACAGGGGAGGGAACTCTGGTTTGCACGCCTGGGTCACATGGCCCAGACACCGCGGGTTCCCTCCCAAGGGCAGGGCGTGTGGACGGGCGGCCGCCCAAGGAAGACCGTGCCCTGTCCCTGCTTGGCTGGGGAGCAAGCCCCACTCACTTGGACTCCGAGGGGCTGAGGGCGTCTGGGGTTCTGCCCCGGCCGGGGGTCACTGTGCGTGGAGACGGCACTTGACTTCGGGGGAAGAACGTGGCTGGAGAGAGCTGCGGGGACCGCAAGGCACTGGTGGCAGGATGGAGACTTGGAGAGGGGTCAGCAGGGAGCCCTGTGGTCAGCCTGGGTTCCCATTCCCCTCGAGGACTCAGCCACGTGGCTGGCAGCCCTGCCACGGAGGGCCCAGGCGGAGCCCAGTGAGCGTCTCGAGACGGCCCAAGCAGCTCGGGGGGACCCTCTCGGGGACAGGGGCAGGTGGTGATGCCCCACACGCCCGGGCTTCACCACGGGGCGGGGTGCCAGCTCGGGGAGGGGGTGGGCCCCGTGTCGGGAGCAGGCCGCAGGCTAGGCCACCCCAGGTGCAGTGGGGATCTTAGCCTGCTCCGATCGCCACAACTGTGGACGCTGATCTCAAGCCTTGAGACTGGAGGCTCAGATCAGGCATCTGTCCATCTGCTTCAGGGTGCGGGCCTGCGTCCCAGCCTGTGGACGTCGCCTTCTTGCCGTGGCCTCGACGGAGGAGGCAGCAGTCATGGTGTGAGGACACTCGTCCAGTCCCATCACGGGGACCAGCCCCCGTCTTCCCCCGAGGCCCCGCCGCCTCCTGCTCCATCGCCTCGGGGTTAGGGAATCTGGGGGAGGCGCACACATCCGCTCTGTGACAGTGGCGTTCCAGGCCCACCGTGGCCGGGCTCGCTGACCGCACGGCCGGGAGGCAGGTCCCAGAGCTGGGCCCACGCGGCCCGTGCTGTCTCCGTGCTGGTCGGCCTCTCTTCTGCTCAGCGAGGAGGCCGGCCCCGCCCCGGCAGGAGGCCCTGGGCCGTGGTGACGCTGTGCCGGGCGCGGGGGTGCGGAAGCCTGGGCTGCGCTGCGTGCCCAGCTCGGGTCATGTTTACCCTCAGGAGCCCAGTGCCAGGCCCCCACCCGGCCCGAGCTGACTCGAGCTCCAGGATAAACAGCCATTCAGCTGCACAAGGCCCCTTTGTCCAGGGCGAGGCTCCCGGCCCGGGATGCTGTCCGGCGGCCCGTGTCCTCAGCGTGGCCAGCCGCCCCTCGTGGCCTTCTCTGGGCAGAGGCCCCAGCTGGGGACAGGGCCCTGGGTGGCTGGTGGAGTGGCTGCAGCGGACGCCCCTCCGGGCCCTTCCAGAGCAGCCTGACACGGCAGCAGGCCGAGCCTCGGGCAGCCCGGCGCCCTGCGAGGGGAGGAGGCCGAGGAGCAGCCCGGGGCTGCAGGCATCCCTCGCCCACCCAGGCGCCGACAAGAGCCCAGGTCGAAGAGACGCGGCCCCCACCTGCACCGTGCCACTGGCCTGGCCCTGTGGCCCGTGCCCCGCCCGTGCCCCACCCGTGAAGGGGCCTCTGCAGGCGGTGGGGGGCCCTCCTGGGTGCGAGGGTGCCTCGCTTTCGACTGGGGAAGAAGTGAGCTGTGGGGTGCCTATCCAGGAGTGGGGTGGGGGCCCGTGCGGGGAGGCCTGGGAGGGGAGGTTCTCACCCAGGGGTGGGGTTGAGGGTAGCGGCCTAGGTAGGGCTGCGTGTGGAGGGCAGGAGCCCAGGGAGGGGCCGGCATGTGGCGCCAGAGACCCCTGGGCAGAGGAGCAGCCAGTGAGGGCAGGGCCTGCCTGGCAGGAGGAGGCCGGCCTGGGCGACTCGGGGGGCAGCCCGGCTGCGAGGCCCCACGCCGGGCTGAGCCGAGGGTGGCAGGGTGCCTGCCCGGGCGGTGCCAGCCTGGGGCAGAGTCCCGCAGGCCCAGCCCAGGGTCCTGGCCCCGACCCGGGAGCCGGGAGCCACGGCAGGCTCTTTGGAGCACAAGAGGGCTGCGAGTGAGGTTAGAAAAGCCTGCTGGCAGTTTTACTGTGAGTTGGGGGGAGCGGGGGAGCCGGAGGGGTCCCAGGAGGCTGGACAGGAGGGGCCACAGGGGCCACAGGAGCCTGGCGCTGGGTGGAGCGCACCCAGGCCCCCAAGCCCTACCTGGCCTCCGCTGCTTGACCGTGGGGCCCGGGGCTCCCGGAGGCGGGGTGGGGCGTCACCAGGTTCCCGTCCCCGCGCCGCCCTGGCCCGAAGCGCCCCCTGGTGGTGGCCCGCACGCCGCCTCCCGGGACGCTGGGGACCCTCTCCCTGACGGGGTAGCTCCCTTGGGCTGTGGCTGCCCCAGGCCCGTCGGCTCCAGCACCACTGGGAACAGGGTGGGTGCGCGGATCCTGGAGCGGCCCGAGGAGCGGCCCCAGCGCGCAGAGCTTCAGAGACCCGTGCCCAGCCAGTGCTCGGCTGCCTGAGCCCGCGGCCCCAGGCTCAGGAGGGCTCCCGGGCTGCCTGGCCGTCACTGCGCCCAGGCCAGGGGCTCGGCTCCCCTCTCCAAGCACAGCTGCACCCCCCACCCTTGCAGTGAGCGTGGGGCCGGGAGGACAGTGCTCTGGCTGGTGCCCAGGGTCCGGTGGGCATGGACGGCGGCCTCTCCTCTGGAGTGGGCCTGGGGCAGTGGGGTGTCGGCTCAGACGCCGTTTCGAGACCTTCTCCCCTGCTTCTGGGCCGCTCGAGGCAGAGTGCGTCAGGGGCTCTGGACGTCTGTCGGGCACGGCTCTGCCGAGAACCGCTGGCGGAGACCCGGCTGCTCGAGGCCCTCATCCACCCTGTCTTCGCGGGTCTCTCTCCGACTGGGGGGCTCCAGCTGGGAGCTGCCGGCACGATCCAGACCCCTCACACCTTGTGAGCACCTGACTACGGGGCCGGCCGCCTTCCCCGTGACACGGAGCCGGCTGCCACGTGTGCTTCCTTCCACGAAGACCCGAGTCTCCAGGAGGGGACCTGCGGCCGCTGTAGACTACGTGGAACGACAGTCTGGGCCGGGCGGGGCCGGGCCAGGAGGCGCCGCTCAGCAGGCTGCTGGGCAGGCACGGGCCAAGGGCGCACGCGGGACAGGGGCTGTGGTCGGGTCAGGAAACGGCCCCTTTAATGACGGCCAGGACAGCTCTAGTGCTGAGACTTAAGGGAAACTTTATTTAACTCTTTTCCTAAGGCAGCCTAGTTTAAAAATGAAGTCACTAGAGAAGAAACACCAGACAGACAGACAGACACACGCACACAGACACGGAAGATGGCAGAAGTCAGGGCCGTCGCGTCAGATTCTCTCCATCTTGGAGATGAGGTCATCACAGATCCTGGTCAGCTCCTCGTTCTCCTTGGTCTGAGGGGAGAGTCGCGCCCTGGGTGTCCCAGAGCCAGGACCGCGGCCCCTCCTCCGCGCTGCCCAGACCCGCAGGTCCCCTTTGCCCACCTTCTGCTCGACCACCTTCTCCAGAGAGTGGACGCGCATCTGCTCCTTCCTCAGGACTGCCTGCAGCGCCAGGGCATCCGTCTGGGCCTTGTTCCGGACCTGGGTGATCTCCTCGTTTGCCCTGGAGCCAGAGGGGCCGGGCTGAGCCGTGGGTGGGGCCCGACGCCCCCTCCCGCCCGCCCGCCCACCGCTGCCCGCCACTCACTGCTGGAGCTTCTCCTCCGCCTGGGCCTTCAGCGCCTGGTACCTCTGGCCCTCCTTCTCGATCCTGTCTATGTAGTCCTCGACACACTTCTTCAGCGACTCTTCGTTCTGGGGGGAGGGTGGCCACTGAGCCCCAAGCTGCGGCCCCAGGTCGGGCGTGGGCGGCTCCCCGGCCAGGCTCTCTGGGCGGCTCGTGGAGCAGCAGTGGACGCGGCCACGCAGGAGCAGCCTTCCTGTTTCCTCTGGAGGCAGCGCAGGCTCGCCCGCCTGCAGACCAGGAGGCCTCCAGACGGGGGGCGCGACCCCCACCTCCACGGGACCCTGCCCACGCCTCCGCGCCCTCCCGCGTGGCCGCTGGGCCTACGTCCAGGCACCCAGGAGGAAAGCAGGCCAGGCACCACGTCCACGAACAGCCCTGCCCTCCTGTTCCCCAGCCCCCTCAGCGGGGAGCCCTGGGACGTGGGGTCGGGGCGCAGGCCGCACGTGGACAGCCCTTGGGGCACTCGCGTAGCCGTAGGTGAAGGCCGAGGGCCGAGGGTGCGGCTGGGGGAGGCTGGAGCCCGGGCGCCCGCCCCCGTGGGGCTGCCCTCCTTCCTGCCAGGTCCACACCAAGGCGGCACAGCCCCTCCTCCTGCGGGGACCCCCGCCTCCTGCCCCGGCATGGCCGGCACGCTGCCCCACCAGCAAAGACGCCAGCCTGCCGTCCCCAGGGCCCCTGGCTGGCCCGGCACCCACCGTGCGGTAGCCTTCGATCACCTTCTTCTGCTTCTCAAACCGCTTGAAGAGGTCAGAGAATGACTTCTCCAGGGACTGCAGGTCTGCGGTCAGCTGGGCTTTCTCCTTCAGAACTTTCTGGATCTCGGCTTTGGCAAGTTCCTTCTGTTTCTGAGCTTCCTCTTGAGGAAAGACCAGGGACTTGGGGTTGGTGAGTGGCCAGCGGGAGGCGCCACAGACAAGGGGTGGGAGGAGGGCCGCGGGGGCAAGGGCAGCACCCCTGGGGACCTTCCAGGGCGGAGCCTCGGGGCTCCAAGCACAGAGACAGCAGCTGTTCGCTCGACACCAGCTCTGCCTGGAAACCCAGGGCTCCAATGCAGGGCTCAGGCTTGTCCAGCGTTTGGGGCCTCCCGCCCCAGCCCGGACGTGCCCAGTGTCCAGGATTCACCCCCAGGGCAGGGTGGACACCACGTGTGCAGTGCCCAGGGAGGGGCGTGATCTGCTTGCCGCCTCGCACGCCAGCTTGGGGCCCTGCCTGGGGGCTCACAGGCGCTCCAGCCTGGCGCCCCAGCCCGAGGGCCCTTGGATGCCGGGCACTCACCCATCGCCTGGTACACGGTCCCCTCAAAGCCGTCCATGATCTTCCTGTCGGGGGAGGGCAGACGCGTGAGTGTCCCGAGCGCCCGGAACGCGCAGCGGGGCCCAGGCCGCGGCCGGCCGCACTCACCCCATCTCCAGGACCCTCTCCTGCAGCGCCGCGCACCTGCCCTGCAGCGCCGCGTTCTCCTTCCGGGTGGCCTCCACCTGCACGGGCCACATGCCTGCGCTGGCACCAGTGCCCCCCGCCAAGGCTCCTGCCCTACTTGGTGGGCGTCCCAACACGGGGGCGCCCTCCCGACACTGGTAGGGTGAGACAGAAGTCCGCGGGAAGGCCTGTGACTGAGAGGACGTGGCCTGACCGTGGCGGGTCGGTGCTGGGAGCTGCAGGGTCCAGCCAGGCCGGCACGCAGGCCTGCCTTAGAGGGAGGGGACCAGCCTGACATGGCCCAGGGCACCACTGAGGCAGTGAGGGGACGTGGGCGCCACCCCTGGGACGGCTCAGAGTGGAACCCACGGGGAGCTCGGCGAGTGGACGCCCGTGACTCTGCCTAGAGGCGGGCAAGGCTAGCACGGAGCTTCCCAGCCCCGCTCCCGACGCCCCGTCCTCACCGCCGCGTCCAGGTCCTTCTGGCTGTACTGCAGCACATCCACGATGGGCCCCACGGGCAGCAGCGGAGCCCTGGGGTCGAGGTCACACGGAGTCAGGCCAAGCGTCTGCGGCGACAGAGATGAGCCGGGCCATGAGCTCCTCTTGGACCCCCCTCCGCCCCGCCAGTTCCCTAGACAGCACAGCGTGGCCAGGGCGGCCTCTTGGCCCCAACGGACCCCCTGAAACCCTCAACTCTGCAACACGTGAAAGCCGGACCTTTAGCACAAACGTGTCTCTTTACGCCAGAGGGGATGAAGAACTCACGGGAACATCTGGGGCTCCTGGGAAGTCCAGGTCCAGCAGCCGGGCCTCCGGCAGGCTTCCTGAGGAAGGCGCGTCCACGCTGTGCGCAGTGAGAGCAGAAGAGAACGCGGGTGCTGTCTCTGCGGGGAGTGCGGGTTGGCTGGGGGTCTCCCCGAGGGCCGAAGGGTCGACGTCGGGGACCTGAGGCCTGTCCGGCAGCCCGCCGCTGCTGTGGGCAGAGGAGACAGCCCTGCTTCCACACTGGGCCCGGCAGCCTGCCTCTGCCACCCCCGCAGCCTGTGGGCTCCACTCCCGCCGGCGGGCGCACCTGCTGGGCCCAGGGGCTCTGCGCACCCGCCCCTGAGGGCTGTCCTGAAGGAGCGGGTCGAAGTTGAGGTACAAGGACTGCTTCCTCAGGGCCGACTCCTTGAACTGCAGGGGAGGGAGCGGGGTCACCACTGTCCCCAGCGTCTCTCCTGGGGGGTTCCACCTCATAGGAGACACCGCTGGCGGCCTGACCCGAGTGGCCTCCAGGGGTAGGGGCCCGAGGGCCCGAGGGCCCAGGGGCCGGACTCTGTTGGGAAGAGCGGCTGCCAGAGGGCCGGGGGCGACGCCGCCAGCCGCCGCCAGGGCGGACGCAGAGGCTGCTTGAGGCTGAGGCGCTGGGCCGAGCAGCGACAGGGGGCTGCCTGCCGGGACAACGCTGGGTACTCACCGAGGATGCCCCAAACTGTTCCAGGTAATCCACCTCGGCCCCTGTGCCTAGAACTGAGAGAGCGCGTCAGCAGCAGGCCCGCCAGGGGCTGCCCCCGCCACAGGCCCCTCCCCACACGGCCTCGGGCCCCTGGCGGAACACAGGCCAGCCAAGCAACGCCTCTCCCCTGCAAACCCTGCGTGTGGGCTGTGCCCAGAGCAGCTCCCCTCCCGGCACCCTGGGTCGATGGCCCTTTGCTATACAGCGGGCTCGCTTAGGACCCCTGGGGCCAAAGCGCTCCCGGCAGCCCGGCTCCGAGCAGCCAGGGCGGCGGTCAGCTGACGAGAGGAGGCACGGTGTGGCCTGCCCACAGGGGGACACCACTTGGCCAGGCGTCCTGACGGTGCAAACCTTCAGGGACCACAGGCCCCACAGCACTGGGACACCAGGGTCCCCGGAGGCGCGGGCGGTGTCGCAGTGGAGCTTGAGGTTCCTGTCCCACCTGCACGGTGAGGACCCCCAAAGACCCTCCCACACAGACACCCTACGCCCATCTCTTGCCTGCCCCGGGCTCTTCAAGTGAGAGCCTCTTGAGCGGCTCCCGCCTCTGAAAGCACCTCCGTGCTCACTGACGGCCGCGTGGACCTGCGCCACCCCCGCCCCCGGGGCCGAGCGGGCGCCTCCTCTCGGCCCGGTGCACGCAGCCCTGCGGGGAGCTGCTGAGGCCCCACAGCCCCCACGCCTGCGCTCGCTCCGCCAAGTCCAGCCTCCTGCCGGCTTCATCACAGCCGCCATCCCGAGCTCCGACACCCTTCTCCTGGTAACCGGGCAGCTCCTGCCCACGTCCCTCGTCAGGGGAAAGAGCCGCCCGCAGGGTGACGGCCTGAGGCGCCGTGAGGCTGGACGAGCCACATACCCTCGGTGGGGTCCCGGAACTGCTCCCCGCTCAGGTCCAGACCGGGCTCTGGTCCACTCGGGCTGGGGGGCGTGGGGCTGGCCGGCCCAGTTGGCGGCTGACTGCCCGGGCTGCTGGGGGGCACTGGCCCCCTGGAAGCGTCCGTGGTCCCTTCCTAGAAGGGAGGTCAGGGTCACCTCAGGTTTGTCAGGGCGAGGAGAGTGGGCAGCAGCCCCCCTCTGCCCCGCGTGGCCAAGGCGTGGTGACCGCGCAGGGACTCCCGCCGCGCTGTACCTCGCCTGCCCCTCCTGGGGTCCCTGCTGGGGCCTGCGTTCTGGGCGTGTCATCCGCTGAGGCTGCGGGCACCTGCCTGAAGAGACGGGGTCAGCAGGGCCCGCGCCCCACCCTGGCGCCAAGTGGCCCCCCGTCTTGAGACCGCCCCCTAGAAACCCGGCTTGGGGCCGAGCCAGGGGCCCTCCAGGGTCATCCCCCATGACCTCGCCTGCGCTGGAACCTCAGGAGCAGGCAAAGCGCTCTGAGGTCCTGCTGACTCAAGTGCAGCACAGTGAACCCCGTGGTTCCCCAGGAAACGGCAACGGAAGCCGCGCTGGACGGCGGCCCCGGGAGCAGCCCGGGCGGGAGGCGGGTTCCGGCCGGGAGAGGCGGCTCAGGAGCCGTGGCCAGGGAGCCCTGGGCTCCCACAGGGTCTCTGGACCTTCCGGAGGTCGCACGCGGTCCTCTCGCACGGCAGGAGCACCTGCCGTCGCCAGGAGGGCCCGGGCCGCCCGAGCAGGGGCTGCGGGGGCCCCCCGGCTCCGTCGCCCGCTACGAGGGGAGGCCCTGCCCCCCGCCCCGTGCTCACAGGCTGGGAGACAAGGCCCCTGCGGCCTGGCTGGTCTGAGGGCTCTCTGGGGGCCGGGCCTCTCCGTCGCCGGTGGCGGGGCCACAGTCTGGGTGGTCCAGCTTGCCCCGGGCCTGGCCGTCAGACGCGGTGGGAGGAGGCGCGCGACCCTCGCCTGCCTCCGTGGGGGCCTCTCCCGGCCTCGCCTCCGGTCTCCTCGAGGGGGCCTTGAGACCCAGGGTCTGCCCTCCCTTCGGCGGTGGCGGTGGCCTTTTGCTGGTGGCGTCAGAGAAGTCCAGCTCCAGTCGCACGGGCCCACGCCTCAAAGAGCCGGCCGTCTGGTCACCGGCCTCCTCCCTCCGAGCGCTGGCGGGTGTGGCCTCTCCCGCCTCCCTGGGGCCGGTCGGGGCTGCTTCAGGCAGGTCCGCGAGGGGCTCTTCCCTCGGGTGGGCGCCAGAGGTCGACGTGGGCCCAGCAGAGGGAGGCGGGGCCTCGTCCACGCTCCTCGCGGCGCCGCGCAGGCCCTCTGCCGGGTCTGGGGCCGCCACCCCAGGCGGGCGCTCCGGAGCCGTGGAGCTGGAGATGCTTTCCCCCGAGGGTCGAGGGTGGACACGCGCACCCCAGGTGTGCTCAGGGCTGGCCCCCGCTGCTCCTGGGGCGACCGCTGGGTTTTCAACACTTTCTGGCGTCTGGGAAGAGCTTGAGGGATCCAGGCTGGCCAGGAGGGCCGAGCAGGGCCCGCCGGGCGGCTGGTCTCCAGAGGCTGCTCCCACGTCCTCTGGGAGGGCGTCAGCGCCGGCCAGTGCTGGTGTCTGGGGCATCCCGTCGATCGTCTTGGTATCTGTTTCCTTGGTGAACTGTTGACTTTTCAGAAAACAGACTTAGTTAACACTAAGGGACCAGTCAGGTTTGTAGGCCTTAGTCCACGTGAAAACATTAGCTAAATGCAGAAAAAAAGGGCTGCATTCCGTCCGCCTGTCTCCTCAGGATCAACTCTCACAAGAGCGTCCCTGTGCGCCGCCGCTGGCGGGCCGCCTGGCGACACGGGTGACGGCAGCAGCTGGACTGACAAGAGGTCAGAGTTGGGGTTCCTACACCAGCCCCTTCTCCCTGCTGCTCGGGGACCGCCAGCGACAGGCAGCGACAGTCAGGGCACACGAGGGGCAGGCTTCCCACTGGAGACAGACAGGCCCCGGCAAGGATGCGGCCCTCAGAAGGGGCTGGCCCAGCGCTCCCGGCCCTTCGCGCGCTGCTCTGGGGCTGGCGAGGCTCAGAGCTGGCGTCTCCGTAGCCCGGTCTCCCTCTCTTCCCGGGGCTCTTACGAAAGAACAGCATTCAAGCCCCTCTAATCTCGTTCAGCTGAGTTTCAAGAAATGGAAAAGTGAAGTGGAAAGGCAGCAAGGAGACCCGGGGCAGGGGGGTCAGGTGCGAGGCACTTCCGCCCAAGGGGAGTGGACATGCGGCCCAGGGACGTCCCACTTGAGCATGCGGTGAAGGGGATGCTAGTGCCTCTGTGTAAAAGAAAATGCAAGCTGCAAACAGTTTAGGTCAGCCAAAGTCAGAGTGAGATGGTCCAGCAAGGCCCCTTCCTGCTCTGGAGGCAGAGGGTGCCCTGGGGCACCTGCTGGGTCAGTTCAGCCTTATCTGGGGGTGAAGGTCTGCCGCCAGGGCCCCCCATCTCCCAACAGAAGTGGGAATGCCTTGGTGGTCACTCAGTTGACCACCACACACAAGGCAAACACCTGATGCCTAATGAGGCTGCAAAGAAGCTGCTGCCCGTCCACGTCAAGAGTGTCGGCTCTGATCCATCAGACCAGGTCACAGAGCCGCCTCCTGGGCCTCCAGCAGCGAGGCCTGTCTGCGAGCCCCCTCCCGGGCTTGCTGCTGCACGGGGGAGAGGGGCCAGCCGCCGGGGACCCCAGGGGAGTGCTGGGACAGCAGCAAAGCCACAGACAGTCCCTCCTTGGAGATGTGGACGGGGCATTTCATGAAGCTAGAGAAACAAAAACCAACGTCAATTTGTTGGCAAGGGCACCACAGACGAGCAGAATGTCAAGTTTAAACTGCCTCAGTCTCATGACCGACTTTTCCAGTAACAGACGACCTCTGAGGTGCTCTGGGCCGTGCGCGACCCAAACTCACAGCCGAGACCCGAGGGGCGCCGGAGGGGCCAGGAACAGAGGCTTTCTGCCGAGTCCCGGGGAGGCTACAGGGACGGTGAGCTATCCCAACACTTACTTCTCTTTCTGGGTCCAGACCTGATGGCAGTCTTCTAATCCAGTGGGGTCACCCAGAACAAAACAGGCTTCGGGCTTGCTGCCCACGCTGGGACTTAAAATCCTGTGGGTCTGTGGATCCCGCAGAGGTGTCTGAAAAGTCACCTGTCGGAGAGAGAAGAGGGCACCTGCTCAATAATTCAAGGCTTTGACCCCTCGCTGGCAGCACCGCGCCCGCCAGCTCAGGAAGCTGCCGGGAAGGCAGTCCCGAGTGACCTCTCACGGGACACACGGGGGCCAGAGGCGCTCACCTTCACAGTTTTGGCGGTGCTCTTCGGGGGCACATTTTCTTTCTGTGACAGGCGGAGAACGGCTGGCCTTCCGGTGAGCCCCGGTGGTGAAAACAGGAAGTCGTCGTTCTCTGGTCCCCAGATTGCAGCCTTTTAAAAATGCATGGTTTCAGCCAAAGTCAGAGTGAGATGGTCCAGCAAGGCCCTTCCTGCTCTGGAGGCAGAGGGTGCCCTGGGGCACCTGCTGGGTCAGTTCAGCCTTATCTGGGGGTGAAGGTCTGCCGCCAGGGCCCCCCATCTCCCAACAGAAGTGGGAATGCCTTGGTGGTCACTCAGTTGACCACCACACACAAGGCAAACACCTGATGCCTAATGAGGCTGCAAAGAAGCTGCTGCCCGTCCACGTCAAGAGTGTCGGCTCTGATCCATCAGACCAGGTCACAGAGCCGCCTCCTGGGCCTCCAGCAGCGAGGCCTGTCTGCGAGCCCCCTCCCGGGCTTGCTGCTGCACGGGGGAGAGGGGCCAGCCGCCGGGGACCCCAGGGGAGTGCTGGGACAGCAGCAAAGCCACAGACAGTCCCTCCTTGGAGATGTGGACGGGGCATTTCATGAAGCTAGAGAAACAAAAACCAACGTCAATTTGTTGGCAAGGGCACCACAGACGAGCAGAATGTCAAGTTTAAACTGCCTCAGTCTCATGACCGACTTTTCCAGTAACAGACGACCTCTGAGGTGCTCTGGGCCGTGCGCGACCCAAACTCACAGCCGAGACCCGAGGGGCGCCGGAGGGGCCAGGAACAGAGGCTTTCTGCCGAGTCCCGGGGAGGCTACAGGGACGGTGAGCTATCCCAACACTTACTTCTCTTTCTGGGTCCAGACCTGATGGCAGTCTTCTAATCCAGTGGGGTCACCCAGAACAAAACAGGCTTCGGGCTTGCTGCCCACGCTGGGACTTAAAATCCTGTGGGTCTGTGGATCCCGCAGAGGTGTCTGAAAAGTCACCTGTCGGAGAGAGAAGAGGGCACCTGCTCAATAATTCAAGGCTTTGACCCCTCGCTGGCAGCACCGCGCCCGCCAGCTCAGGAAGCTGCCGGGAAGGCAGTCCCGAGTGACCTCTCACGGGACACACGGGGGCCAGAGGCGCTCACCTTCACAGTTTTGGCGGTGCTCTTCGGGGGCACATTTTCTTTCTGTGACAGGCGGAGAACGGCTGGCCTTCCGGTGAGCCCCGGTGGTGAAAACAGGAAGTCGTCGTTCTCTGTGCTTCTGTCACCAGCGGCATTTTCGTCACTGAAGACTCGCAGACTCATTCTGGAAAAGCAGACAGTTCAGTGTCGGAGGAGGGCAGTGACCGTGCCGTCTGGACACCCAGGGACAGGGACAGTGCCGGGCCGGTCACGCCGCAGGCAGCGCGTCCCCTCGGGCAGCCCCCCGCCCCGGCCTCGGGGGAGCCGTCACCTCTCAGGAATTAAGACCTAGAGGAGCCGTCAGCTCACAGGGCAAAGCAGGACCCAGGTGACTAAAATAACTTGAACGCCGTGGGTAAAGCTGAAGGACAGATAAGGGCTGACCTGGGAAGAAGCCTGAAGAGGCAGAGGAAGCCCGGCCTCCCCGCCGGAGCCGGACCAGCTGCCCAGTCAGTGGAGACAGAAGCACGGTCAGAGGCGGCGCTGGAGAAGGCAACAAGCAGCAGGTGAGCAGCTTCCGCAGCGGGCCCTCCAGTCCGACCCAAGAGGTTCTAGTACCGGCCCACCCCGCCTTCCCTCGGCCCTCGGGAGGTCAGCGCCACGGCAGTCCCGGTTTGGGAGCCACCGGAGACCAGGAGCTTCGGCTGGTGGGGCGCCGCGGGCGCTCCCCGCGGAGGGGGCCGAGGGCTGCGGGGCCGGGGCCGGGGCCGGGCGGCCGGCTTGAGAAGAGGTGAGGTCCGGGGGCCCAGCCGCCCTGAAGGGCGCGGGGGCGGGGGCGGCCTGCGGAGGACGGCCAGGGCCCGAGGGACGGGCCGGCAGAGGCGCCGAGGCCGGGCCAGGCGGAGTGGGCAGCCGGCCCCACGGTGGAGCTGGCAGAGAGCCGCCCGGGCCACGGGTCCCTGCGGGGTTCGGCCTCAACAACTGGGCGCAGCAGGGGAGGGTGGGATGGCTGCAGAACACGGAGGGAGACGGGACCCCGTTCCCGCAGACCCTCCCGGCCTGGGAAAGGCGGGAGCGCAAAGACGGCGGCCGTCAGGGGTTTGGCTTCTACCAACACCGGGGGCCGCGGAGGGGGCTCCTGAGCAGAGGCGGCGCCCGGGCTCCCGCGGCAGGTGCGGCGGGACTCGGCCGACGGGCCACAGGTGCGGCTGCACTCGGAGGGCCGGGGACAGGCCTCCGCAGGTGACAGCCACGGGCGGCCTGCGGCTGGGCGAGGTCGCCAGCGTGCCGAGAGGGCCGGCCCTGCGGCCGGAGGGGCCTCGTGGAGGCCGACGCGGGGTCCCCAGGCGTCTCGGGAGGCAGGGCCGGGAGCGCACCAGCTCTGCCCCGCGTTACCGCGGGATGCGGGTCGGCGAGGGGCCCCTGAGGACGGGGCGGGGGAACGGCCCGGCCCGCGACGAGGGCGGAGCCCGGGAGGCCCGCGGCGGCGGAGATCCGCCGAGGGCGACGGCCAGCGCGGCAGGCAGTGACCCGAGGCCGGAGCGGAGCCCCAAGCCGGGACGTTGCCGCCGCTTACCTGTCGGCCGCCGCGCGGAGCCGTGCGTGGGAGGAGCGGAGTCCGGGAGCCCCTCTGCCCGCCGCCGATTCAAATACCGACGGTTGCCGAGCGCGGCCAATCGGCGCCTGGCTGGGACGAGCCGGGAGCAGCGACAGCCAATGGGAGGCAGAAGAACAGGCCACGCCCACAACAAGGTTCCGCTTCCGGGGCGAGGGCACGCAGGGTGCGGCGGACGTCGGACGCCTCGGTAGCTGCGGCTCGCCAAGCGGGCGCAGAGGAAAGGCGGCTCGAGGGCGGGCGGTGACTGCGGGGCCCGCCGTCGCCCAGGAATCCCGGCTCCGCTACGGACCCGCCTGGACTGCGCAGAAAAGTCGGGGCCTGAGAGCCGCTCGCCCGCGTCTCAGTTTCCCCAGCTGTGCAATGGGAGCAAGTTCAGCGCCGTCCCCAAGGCGGGTCGCGTGGAGGATCCAAACCCTCGCGAGGACTGCCGCGGCGGCTCACGCGTTCTGGCCGAAGGAAGGGTGAGGGAACTTCATTTCCCAGGGCGCCCGCGGGACTCCAACTCCCAGGGCGCCCCGCGCGTAGCCGGAGGCTGGGGCCTCCGCCTCCCAGGACGCCCGAGCCACTCAGCTCCCGGACCCGGACCCGGACGCCGCGGCCTGGTCCCGCTCCGTCGCTGCGGGCCTAGCCCGGCCGGCTTCGAGGGCGACCCCGGGCGCGATGGATAGCCCGAGGTCACCTTTACGCTGGCCTACCTGGTGTTCGCCGTGTGCTTCGTGTTTACCCCACCGAGTTTCACTCCGCCGGGCTCACGGTGCGGGTCAGGCCGAGGACAGGCCTCCGCAGGTGACAGCCACGGGCGGCCTGCGGCTGGGCGAGGTCGCCAGCGTGCCGAGAGGCCGGCCCTGCGGCCGGAGGGGCCTCGTGGAGGCCGACGCGGGGTCCCCAGGCGTCTCGGGAGGCAGGGCCGGGAGCGCACCAGCTCTGCCCCGCGTTACCGCGGGATGCGGGTCGGCGAGGGGCCCCTGAGGACGGGGCGGGGGAACGGCCCGGCCCGCGACGAGGGCGGAGCCCGGGAGGCCCGCGGCGGCGGAGATCCGCCGAGGGCGACGGCCAGCGCGGCAGGCAGTGACCCGAGGCCGGAGCGGAGCCCCAAGCCGGGACGTTGCCGCCGCTTACCTGTCGGCCGCCGCGCGGAGCCGTGCGTGGGAGGAGCGGAGTCCGGGAGCCCCTCTGCCCGCCGCCGATTCAAATACCGACGGTTGCCGAGCGCGGCCAATCGGCGCCTGGCTGGGACGAGCCGGGAGCAGCGACAGCCAATGGGAGGCAGAAGAACAGGCCACGCCCACAACAAGGTTCCGCTTCCGGGGCGAGGGCACGCAGGGTGCGGCGGACGTCGGACGCCTCGGTAGCTGCGGCTCGCCAAGCGGGCGCAGAGGAAAGGCGGCTCGAGGGCGGGCGGTGACTGCGGGGCCCGCCGTCGCCCAGGAATCCCGGGCTCCGCTACGGACCCGCCTGGACTGCGCAGAAAAGTCGGGGCCTGAGAGCCGCTCGCCCGCGTCTCAGTTTCCCCAGCTGTGCAATGGGAGCAAGTTCAGCGCCGTCCCCAAGGCGGGTCGCGTGGAGGATCCAAACCCTCGCGAGGACTGCCGCGGCGGCTCACGCGTTCTGGCCGAAGGAAGGGTGAGGGAACTTCATTTCCCAGGGCGCCCCGCGGGACTCCAACTCCCAGGGCGCCCCGCGCGTAGCCGGAGGCTGGGGCCTCCGCCTCCCAGGACGCCCCGAGCCACTCAGCTCCCGGACCCGGACCCGGACGCCGCGGCCTGGTCCCCGCTCCGTCGCTGCGGGCCTAGCCCGGCCGGCTTCCCGAGGGCGACCCCGGGCGCGATGGATAGCCCCGAGGTCACCTTTACGCTGGCCTACCTGGTGTTCGCCGTGTGCTTCGTGTTTACCCCCACCGAGTTTCACTCCGCCGGGCTCACGGTGCAGAACCTGCTGTCGGGCTGGCTAGGTAGCGAGGACGCTGCCTTTGTGCCCTATCACCTGCGCCGCACGGCCGCCACGCTGCTGTGCCACTCGTTGCTGCCGCTAGGTGAGCTCGGCGGGCGGGGAGGGCGCTCGCGGCCGAGCTCCGGGACCCCGGAGCGGGAGGGACGAGGCCGGACACGCGTGTGGGAGCGCCGAGGCTGCGGGCCCGGAGCCCGTGTGCTCGGAGGAGTGCTACGTCTTGCAGGGACCTGGCAGATAGGCGGGCTCAGAACCCCGAGAAGGGGATGCTCTGCTCCCTGGGGCAGGGGGTGAGCTGTCACTTGGGGGGAAAAGCTCCCTTGAAGTGGGGCATGAGTTAACTGATATCCATAGGGGTGGCCTGGCCCAGCTCTTGGAAGGTGGCTGCAGGAAAGGCACGCCAGCTGAGTGTCACAGGTGCAGTGGCCGGGGGGCGTGCATGCGGGCAGGAGGCTCGGAGGCCAGGCTGGGTGGTGACCCCATGCTCTGGGAGTCTGGGTGGAGAGTAGGGCACTAAGTGGGAAATCTGGAGGACTTTGGGACGGTCTGGGAGGGCTGGTACCAAGTCCAGTCTGCGGCTGGGTGGACACACGGAGAGGTTCCAGCTGGCAGCAGCCTGGACCCGAGCGGGAAGTGACCAGGAGGGGGATGGGCTGAGGCTGGCCTGTGCGCGGGAGCTGCCTGTCCCGCAGAGGGGGCAGGCAGAGGAGAGCCCATGCCAAGACAGAGACAGGGCTGGTGTGGTGAGCTGGTAGCTCTGTTTAGCCCCCTTGTGAGGCAAGGTGCCCATCAGCCAGTTTCGTGCCTGAGGAAAGCGTCTCAGAGTTGGTGCTCTCCTGAGGCTGGGTGTGGCTTCCACCTGGGAGAACCTGGGGAACTGAGGGTCTCTGCTCCTTGACGGAGCCTCTGGCTGCATCTCCCCCCAGGCTCTGGGGAGCTGCGTCACCACTGTCCACGGTGGACAGGGAACATGGGCGGCCAGCTGAGCAATCTTCCGGTGCCACGGGAGGAGGAAGCGGGGTGAAGGCTGGCCTTGTGGTCAGACAAGGAGCTGGTTTTTCCCCCTGACTTGTTTTGAGACTGCATGCTTGCTCAGTTGTGTCCAACATTTGCAACTCCATGGACTGTGGCTCTCCAGGAAGAATACTGGAGTGGGTTGCTGTTTCCTCCTCCAGGGAATCTTCCTAACCCAGCAATGGAACCCATGTTTCCTGCATTGTCAGGTGGATTCTTTACCACTGAGGGAAGCCCTTTTGAAACTTCAGAGATGTGTTATTTATTGCCACGTGATGAGTTATTTATGAGTTATGAGTTATGTATCAGTTTGACCGATAATGTCTACTACTGTTTTTGCTATTTCAAATCTTTGCTGCAGGTCACTGTCTTATTCATTTTGACGTGCAGATTGACCCCCATCTGGCAGCAGGGGCCTGGAGTTGCCTCCTGTGTCCTTGTAACACATTCGCGTCATTCTTTGGTTCCTGTCGGTACTCGACGCTCCAGTTCGGGTGGGCGTGCTCTGGTCTGCCTCCTCAGAGGAGGGGAGTCCAGAGGCCAGGCTCCAGCCCAGGCGGGGCCGCGGGCAGCTCTGCATCCGGTGACACCAGATCCTTGTATTTATTTTTGCTTTTCTAGGTTTTTAAAAAAAATTTATTTTTTGTACTCCTATGGCATTTGCACAACATTAAAGTTGTAAGATCAAAATATTTTCTGCTCACCAGGCAAGGACTGAGTTGGGTCAGCTATGGAGGCAGGCAAGGCCCACCTGCTCCAGGGTACTGTGGCCTTGACCAGGGAGTGGACCGCGGCAGAGGGCCAGGCCCAGTGCTGGGGACTAAAAGAAGAGGTCTCTCCAGGGAGAGGGAAAGCTCTGTGGACCTTGTGGGCATGGCCGGCGGAGGCGGGCAGCCTGGCCGTCCTGACTGCCGCTGAGGCTCGCCCCATCCTCTTAGGCTACTACGTGGGCATGTGCTTCGCAACCTCGGACAAGCGGCTGCACTCCCCAGGCCAGGCCCCGGAGAGCTGGCGGGCCTTCCTCCTGCTCGCAGTGATGCTGCCGTCCATCGCCGGCGCCCTCATCTACTACTGGTCCCGCGACCGCTGGGCGCGCCACCCCCTGGCCCGCACCCTGGCTCTCTACGCCCTCCCACGGTCGGGCTGGCAGGCCGTCGCTTCCTCTGTGAACACAGAGTTCCGGCGGATTGACAAGTTTGCCACGGGGGCGCCGGGGGCCCGTGTGATCGTGACAGACACGTGGGTGATGAAGGTGACCGCGTACCGTGTGCACGTGGCCCAGCAGCAGGACGTGCACCTCACCGTGACCGAGTCCCAGCAGCGGGACCTCTCCCCAGACTCGAGCCTGCCCGTGCAGCTCCTCACCATCCGCGTGGCCAGCGCCAACCCCGCTGTGCGGGCCTTCGACATCCGGTAGGCGGGCCTGAGCTGGGGCCGCCAGGGTGGGGGTGCCCGGCCCGCGCCCCCGTCCGGTCGCTGTTGCTCGCAGAGGGGATGATGGGTGGGAGCTGGCCCCCCCGCCGTCCCCCTCAGGCCCTACCCCAGGCCCCCCAGCTCCCTCCTCTTTCTCTGCGGCTCCCCTGAGCTGTCTTCCGCAGCCTCTCAGGAGCGGCACGCTGGGGAGGTTTGGGAGCCGCTGCACCGCACAGAGGCTCGATGGCTTCCTCGGCCCTGAGGCCTGGGCCGGAGCCCACGTGCTCCCGTCTCGTTCAGGCTGTGGCTGGCCTGCCCGCCCCCGCCCGGACACATCTTGGGCCCGACCCTGCCGAGGGCCAGGCACTCTGCCTTGGCTGCCGTCCTCCTGCCCTCTGCCCCTCCCCACGTCCCAGGGAGAGGCCTGTGGGCAGCGCTGGGTCTGTGGGCTCTGGCCCTGTGGGCTCTCGCCCTGTGGCCGTCTTTGCTGGCCACTGGGCTGTGATGGAGCCCCCAACTCTGAGTGGTGGTGGGCACCCCCGTCCCTGGGGCACAGCTCGGCTTCTCCGCTGCCTGCCCTGGCGTCCTCCGCGAGCTCCAGGGAACAGCGGCCCTCCCCGCACGGGGCTGGTGGTCCCAGCCAGCAGCATCCCCCTTGTGCAGGCTGAACTCCACGGAGTACGGCGAGCTGTGTGAGAAGCTCCGGGCGCCCATCCGCAGCGCGGCCAGCGTGGTCATCCGCCAGAGCCTGGGCGACCTCTTCCTGGAGACCTTCGCCTCCCTGGTGGCGGTCAACCCGGCCTACCCGGTCCCCAGCAGCCAGGTGGGAGGTTGGGGGGTGGCTTCCCTCAGCTGGCCGTGGGCCCCTCTCTCGGGGTGGGGTGGGACCCCTTCCCCCGGGCGGCCTGGCCGGCCTCCCTCTGACGACCGGCCCGCCTGCAGGACCTGGAGGCGTGTATCGGCTGCATGCAGACCCGGGCCAGCGTGAAGCTGGTGAAGACCTGCCAGGAGGCGGCCGAAGGCGAGTGCCAGCCGTGCTACTGCCGCCCCATGTGGTGCCTCGCCTGCATGGGCAAGTGGTTCGCCAGCCGCCAGGACCCGCAGCGCCCCGACACCTGGCTGGCTGGCCGCGTGCCCTGCCCCACCTGCCGCGCACGCTTCTGCATCCTGGACGTGTGCGCCGTGCGCTGAGCCTCCTGGAGGGACCGCCGCCGCCCCAGGGCGGGGGGCCTCTGGGCCTGCCTCGGGCTGTCACGGGCGCTGATTCAGGGGGCACCTCCCCGCGCCCCGAGGTTGCAGGAGCGCCCAGCTTCGTTGCAGCAGAATCTTTCTGCTGAAGTTCTGTCTTGAGCAGAATGGTCTTCCGCACGTCTGCCCCCTTCCCTCTCTGTTCTTCCCGTCAGGGGTCAGTGCGGGGTGCGCGGAACACGGTGTTGGGTCCATCTCCTGCGCATTCTGGCCCCTTGAGCTGTGTTCTGGGTGACCCCGTGGGATGCCTCAGGTGGCCCTAACCTAGCCACTTGCCTTAAATGTGTGGGACACACGCGTCTTATCTCCTCAGTGACGTGACAGGGCCAGGTTTGTCCAAGACTGCGGCCTGTCACGCTCCTGCCCGAGCTCGCTGCTCGCCCTGTGCCGTGGACGCCCTCCGCTCCCCACGAGGCTGCGCTGAGGACCTGGCGCAGAGCCGGTCAGTGGAGAGCGTGTGCACGGCCCAGGCCTCCCGGAGACCGCGGCCAGCCCCGGGCCTGCTCCTTGGTGCGGTGACCCCTGTCTGCTCCCTATGCGGGGACCCCTTGGGCTTTCCACAGGGGCTGGGAGAGGACCAGACTGCTTCCAGCTGCCATTCCCTTAGCCAGGTGCGTGCGGGCAGCCCACCCCTTGGAGGGACCTGCGACCACATGCTTTCCAAGTCCAGCGAAAGGGCCAAGTCTCAGGCTCCTGGCAGTGAGGACCTGAGGACCGTGCACCACAGCGACATCCTGCAGCTGGTGACAAGCTGGTGGGTCCCAGCACGAGGCTGGCCGTAGCTCGGCAGGGTCCACATACTCTAGAAGGAAGTGCCCGGCAGTCGAGGCAGTGACAGCCGTCCGCCCAGCTCCTGGTGGTGAGGTGGAGGGCAGGGGAGAAAGTGCCGGGCCCCTGGGTCTGGCTCTGCTGTGGCTGTTGGAGGGGCCCTGAGCCTCCTAAACTTGGTCATTCTAAGCAGGGGAAGTGGAATCAGCTGACCCAGCTCGCTCAAGGCTGCCCCAGGCCCAGGGATTTGGGAGTGAAAAAGTCCAGGTGCATGGTGGTCAGGGGCGCCCACAAGGTACAGCCAGCAGAGGGGCAGGCGGGAGCCATGCGCGGCCTCAGCCTGGAGTCTCCAGCCCTGACAAGGGGGAGCCAGGCCTGGAGACGTCTTTCCTCCAAGAGGTTACTTCGTTTTACAAAAGTAAACCTATTGTAGTGAAGTGATCTGCTATTTAATAAAGTGCTAATTCGAAGTTATATAGTTTCCTGATTGGAATATTTTGTTTTCTCTGATACTCAAACAGTTGGGGACAGGCCATCTTGGAGGTGAAAGCTTTAATGTGCATGCTTTGTTCAGAATAAGTGAGAAAGGAAGGCAGACTTTTGGAATCTTCCCCGGATTTCCTAGCTGGGGTCTCAGAAGGCCCATTTCCAGGGTACCTTTGTGGACGGTCCTGGGGGCTGGGAGGGTCAGCATCCAGGTGCTCCAGACGCAGGGGCCTGCCTGTGTGAGGACACTGGTGATCCAAGGTGGCGAGGACTGCTGGCCGAGGCCCAGCGGGACCTGGTGGCCTTGTAGCTCGGGTCCCGGAGCTCCTCGGCAGCACACGCCAGCTCCCTTATGCTGCTGGACCCTGAGCATGTTTATAAAGTGGCATGTGTAACTCATTGCAAATGAGCAGAACTGAATTTTCTACATCTTGGGATATTTGATTTTGTAAAGTAATTTTACTTGGAATTAAGTCGTGTCTGACTCTTTATGACCCATGGACGAGCCATGGGTCTCTCCAGGCGCGAACACTGGGGTGGGTGGCCCTTCCTCTCTTCCCAACCCAGGTCTCCTGCACTGCTGGTGGAGTCTTTACCATCTGAGCCACCAGGGAAGCCCTTGAGAAACTTGATTTTTTCCCCACTCCAGTGCTTCTCTTTGATGGTTTAGACACGAAGTCGTGTCTGGCTTTGTGACCCTGTGTTCCCGCGTCCAAGTTCGCTGCGACAGGCCAGTGGATCCGGGCGAGGTGTTGAGATGAGGGGTTCTGTGTTTGGAGAGCCAGCTGACCAAGAAGATGGCCACTGTCTCAAAATAACAGTCTCATCGCGGTCTGGAGGCCACATTCCTTCATAGACCAGAGATGGGGAGGTGAGGAACAGGGAAAAGGCCGTTCCTCTTGCAAACTTCTAGAGGCAAGCCTCAGGCCGGGTATGTGTTAATTTCTCGTGCCATCTATCGGTGGGCAGGGTTCTGAACAGACGGCACTTTAACCGTCAGGCAGAGGGACAGGGTTTTCTGAGGAAGGCTGTTCACATGTGGTTGTCAGAGACGCAGTTCCAGCCTGGCTCAGAGCTGGCTGTTCCCTGGAGCCGTTCCCCGGCACTCGCACCACTACCTTGTGGAAGAAAGCGGCAGTGCCCTCCTCCATCAGATGATCTTTCTGAGTGTCCGCCACTGGTGCCAGTGTTCCTAATGTTGAGATTCGTCGTTTTGTTTCTCTTCGGAAAATGTTAACACCTGGAGCCTTAGAAACAGTGAACTTCAAACCCAGGAGGCAGCATTTCAAGTTAAGGAATTCAGCGCTTTTTTACGTGTGGGAAGATGCAAGAGGCTGGGCTCACTAAAATTACGTCTTGGTATGTACCTCAGCTCCTCGAGGCCTGAGACCCTGTGTTCTCAGTTTCCTTAGGGGTCCCTGTAGTGACTGGCTGCAGTCTGACGGCCGCCAGATGGCAGGTATCCCCCTTTCTCAGGGCTCACTGGCTCACATCAGGAAAGACTCCATTTCTCAGACCCTCCCCTCTTGGTCAAAAATTTGGCCAGTATTTGGGAGACACTTCAGGCTGAGGGTCAGGATTCTCTGAGGCAGGCCATTATGCAGGATGACGATAACAAAAGTCAAAAACAGTTCCAACGTGGAGTCAGGATTGGCTTCCTAACCAGGGATCGAACCTGGGTCCCCGGCATTGGCAGCTCAGGATCCCAGCCACTGGACCACCAGGGAAGTCCCTTGGCTTTTCCTTAAAACACATGGCCGGTAGCCTGTTAGGCTCCTCTGTCCGTGGGATTTCTCAGGCAACAAGACTGGAGTGGGTTCCTTCTCCAGGGGAGTCTTCCCAGCCCTGGGTTTGAACCCGAGTCTCCTCTACCGTCCCTCTTTGGCATCACCACCTAAAGCAGGAGCCTGGCCAGGGCCCAGCGGTCGCGTCTGGAGGCCACATCCCAGACCAGAGATGGGGAGGTGAGGAACAGGGAAAAGGCCGTTCCTCTTGCAAACTTCTAGAGGCAAGCCTCAGGCCGGGTATGTGTTAATTTCTCGTGCCATCTATCGGTGGGCAGGGTTCTGAACAGACGGCACTTTAACCGTCAGGCAGAGGGACAGGGTTTTCTGAGGAAGGCTGTTCACATGTGGTTGTCAGAGACGCAGTTCCAGCCTGGCTCAGAGCTGGCTGTTCCCTGGAGCCGTTCCCGGCACTCGCACCACTACCTTGTGGAAGAAAGCGGCAGTGCCCTCCTCCATCAGATGATCTTTCTGAGTGTCCGCCATTGGTGCCAGTGTTCCTAATGTTGAGATTCGTCGTTTTGTTTCTCTTCGGAAAATGTTAACACCTGGAGCCTTAGAAACAGTGAACTTCAAACCCAGGAGGCAGCATTTCAAGTTAAGGAATTCAGCGCTTTTTTACGTGTGGGAAGATGCAAGAGGCTGGGCTCACTAAAATTACGTCTTGGTATGTACCTCAGCTCCTCGAGGCCTGAGACCCTGTGTTCTCAGTTTCCTTAGGGGTCCCTGTAGTGACTGGCTGCAGTCTGACGGCCGCCAGATGGCAGGTATCCCCCTTTCTCAGGGCTCACTGGCTCACATCAGGAAAGACTCCATTTCTCAGACCCTCCCCTCTTGGTCAAAAATTTGGCCAGTATTTGGGAGACACTTCAGGCTGAGGGTCAGGATTCTCTGAGGCAGGCCATTATGCAGGATGACGATAACAAAAGTCAAAAACAGTTCCAACGTGGAGTCAGGATTGGCTTCCTAACCAGGGATCGAACCTGGGTCCCCGGCATTGGCAGCTCAGGATCCCAGCCACTGGACCACCAGGGAAGTCCCTTGGCTTTTCCTTAAAACACATGGCCGGTAGCCTGTTAGGCTCCTCTGTCC
The DNA here is from genome assembly GCA_022376925.1 of Tragulus kanchil. Classification (NCBI taxonomy): domain Eukaryota; kingdom Metazoa; phylum Chordata; class Mammalia; order Artiodactyla; family Tragulidae; genus Tragulus; species Tragulus kanchil. Next base: position 188,159,423 of record JAIOJX010000025.1, read on the forward strand.
GTGGGATTTCTCAGGCAACAAGACTGGAGTGGGTTCCTTCTCCAGGGGAGTCTTCCCAGCCCTGGGTTTGAACCCGAGTCTCCTCTACCGTCCCTCTTTGGCATCACCACCTAAAGCAGGAGCCTGGCCAGGGCCCAGCGGGGTAGGGGTCCGGAGGGTCCGCAGGCCCTGCTGTGGTCGCGGCCAGGCAGCAGGTGAGCTCTGCCCCGGAACGCGCCAGGCCCCGGCGTCCGTCGCCGGTAGCGAGCCCCCCAGGCTGGTTTCCAGGCCTAGGACTCAGCCCGCGGCGGCCTCCCCTTCCGGGTTCCGGGTTCCCGCCCGCGCGGACCCTGCCTCCGCAGGCTGGCCAATCGGGTAGCGCCCCAAGCCTGGGGGCGGCCCTTCGGAGACGCGCCCCCGCCCCCTCCGCGCGCCCGGGCCGCCGCGCCCGAATCTCCCGCCAATACCCCCACCCACGCCCGCGAGGGCGCGGCCAATCAGCGTGCGGGAGGCCCGGCGGCCCGGCCGCCCGCACGGCGGAGGGGACGGTCTTTCGCGAGGGCGTCGCTTCGGTCGCCCCGGCGGGGGCCCTGCGCCGCTCGGGTGGCCGTGCACCGGCGGCGGTGTCACGCTGCGCCTCGGCTGCGCCGCGGCAGGGCGCGGCTGCGCCGCGGCAGCCGGGAGGCGCGCGCGACCACCTGGCTCCCCCCCGGCGGCGCGATGGTCCCGCCCGGCGCGGCGCGCGCGGGAGGCCGGGGCCGCGGCGGCGGATAAAGGCGGCGGGGGCGGGGCGCGCGCAGGCAGCCAGCGCCGCGCGCGGAGGAGGTCGCCGCCGCCGCCGCCGGCGGAACCCGGAACCGCGCTCGCCGCGTCGCCATGGCCTGCAGGCCGCGAAGCCCCTCCGGGTACGAGGGCCGCCGCGACCCCGACGCCGGGGGAGGCCGGGCCGCGCGCCGGGCGGGCGGGCGGGCGGGGGTCCTCGGCCCCGCGCTGACGCGGTCTCTCGTCGCCAGCCCGCCGCCCGCCTCGAGATGGAGCCTCGGACGCAAGCGCACGGCCGACGGGAGGCGCCGGGGGCCCGAAGACGCCGAGGGCCTCGCGAGGCCGCCCCGCGACCGCCGACCCGACAGGTGGGGCCGGGGTGCGGGTGGGACGCCGGGCCGGGCGGCCTGGTCCCGCGCGGCGCCGCTCGGGGCGGGCGGGGGCCCGGGGACGACGAGGCGGCTCCGCCCCGGCCCTGCCCTGCAGCCCCGCGCGGTCCCGGCGGCCCCGGGCGCCGCGGGCTCCCGACCGGCCGGACTTGAGCCTCGTCGGGCGGAGGCGCTCTCCCGGGGCCCCCGCGCTGCCCCTCCGGAGCCCCGGCGGCCCTGCCTGCCCCGAGGGCGCGTCCGCTCGCGGGCCCCGGGGCGCGCGGCTCGGCGGGGCGGACGGCGTCCCGGGGCGGGGAGCGCGGAGGAGGACGGAGCGGGGCGGCGGCCAGGCCGGGGCGGGCGCGGGGCGCGGGCTGGACCTCCGCGGGCCCGGGGCGCTGGCCGCCTCCGCCTCCTGGGGACCCTTTTCCCGGGAAGAGGACGGCGCGGGCCGGATCCGGCCCCGGGAAGGAGCGAGCGGGTAGGCGGCAAGTTTTCAGTCGAGGAGAGAACGTGCCCTGAGCAGCTCGGGGCGTGCGAGAGTCTGGGCGGGGCGGCGCTGGGAGGCCTCGGCCTGCCGGGGACTTGAGGGGACCGGGAAGAGAGCCCGGCCAGCCCCGGGGCTGCATGTGAGGACCGGGCGTGCAGTCCGTCTCTGGGTCGAGAGGGACGCGCAGCACGCCAGGCTGCCCTGCCCTTCACCGTCTGTCCCCTGGAGCTGGCTCAGACTCACGTCCGTTGCGTCCTGGGGCTGCCATCCGACCCGCTCGTCCTCTGTCGCCGCCTTCTCCTCCTGCTGTCAGCCTTTCCCAGCGTCAGGGTCTCTTCCGGTGAGTTGTCTCTTCGCATATCAGGCGACCAGAGTATGTATTGGAGCCCCAACTTCTGCACCAGTGCTTCCATTGAAAATTCAGGGTGGATCTCCTCTGGGACTGACTGGCCAGGGGACTCAGGAGTCCTCTCCAGCTCGGCAGTCTGGAGGCATCAGTTCTTCAGCGCTCGGCCTTCAGGGTCCGACGCTCGCACCCGTGTGTGATTGCTGGAAGGGCCACAGCGTTGACTCTACATGCAGGCGTTCGTCCACACAGTGACACCTCTGCTGTTGAATGTGCTGTCTAGGTTTGTCAGCTTTTCTTCCAAGGAGCAGGTGTCTGATTTTATGGCTTCAGTCACTGTCCACAGTGATTTTTCAAGCTCAAGAATATCTGTCACTATTTCTATTTTTTTTCCATCTATTTGGCATGAAGTAATGGAACTGAATGCCATGATCTTAGCTTTTTCTCTTGTTTTTGACATTTATGGTGTATTTTAGTTCTATTACTACATCTGCTCCACCTCAGATAACTAGGCATAGGATCTTAGTGTTTTGAATGATGAGGTTTTTTTTTTTAACATTTATTTATTTATTGTGTTTCGGCGTCCCGGGGCGGGGAGCGCGGAGGAGGACGGAGGGCGGCGGCCAGGCCGGGGCGGGCGCGGGGCGCGGGCTGGACCTCCGCGGGCCCGGGGCGCTGGCCGCCTCCGCCTCCTGGGGACCCTTTTCCCGGGAAGAGGACGGCGCGGGCCGGATCCGGCCCCGGGAAGGAGCGAGCGGGTAGGCGGCAAGTTTTCAGTCGAGGAGAGAACGTGCCCTGAGCAGCTCGGGGCGTGCGAGAGTCTGGGCGGGGCGGCGCTGGGAGGCCTCGGCCTGCCGGGGACTTGAGGGGACCGGGAAGAGAGCCCGGCCAGCCCCGGGGCTGCATGTGAGGACCGGGCGTGCAGTCCGTCTCTGGGTCGAGAGGGACGCGCAGCACGCCAGGCTGCCCTGCCCTTCACCGTCTGTCCCCTGGAGCTGGCTCAGACTCACGTCCGTTGCGTCCTGGGGCTGCCATCCGACCCGCTCGTCCTCTGTCGCCGCCTTCTCCTCCTGCTGTCAGCCTTTCCCAGCGTCAGGGTCTCTTCCGGTGAGTTGTCTCTTCGCATATCAGGCGACCAGAGTATGTATTGGAGCCCCAACTTCTGCACCAGTGCTTCCATTGAAAATTCAGGGTGGATCTCCTCTGGGACTGACTGGCCAGGGGACTCAGGAGTCCTCTCCAGCTCGGCAGTCTGGAGGCATCAGTTCTTCAGCGCTCGGCCTTCAGGGTCCGACGCTCGCACCCGTGTGTGATTGCTGGAAGGGCCACAGCGTTGACTCTACATGCAGGCGTTCGTCCACACAGTGACACCTCTGCTGTTGAATGTGCTGTCTAGGTTTGTCAGCTTTTCTTCCAAGGAGCAGGTGTCTGATTTTATGGCTTCAGTCACTGTCCACAGTGATTTTTCAAGCTCAAGAATATCTGTCACTATTTCTATTTTTTTTCCATCTATTTGGCATGAAGTAATGGAACTGAATGCCATGATCTTAGCTTTTTCTCTTGTTTTTGACATTTATGGTGTATTTTAGTTCTATTACTACATCTGCTCCACCTCAGATAACTAGGCATAGGATCTTAGTGTTTTGAATGATGAGGTTTTTTTTTTTAACATTTATTTATTTATTTTTGGCTGTGCTGAGTGTTTGTTGATGTGTGGGTTTAGCTGCTCTGCGGTATGTGGGATCTTCCCAGATCAGGGCTCGAACCTGTGTCTCCTGCGTTGGCAGGCGGGTTCTTATCCACTGAGCCACAAGGGAAGCCCGAGGTTTTTTTTTTGAATGTTGAGTTTTGTTTTTTTTTTTTTTAAAGATTTATTTATTTATTTATTTTTGGGCGGGGCTCGGGTTGGGGAGGGAGGGGAGCAGGCTGGCCGCTTCTGTTGGTCTTTCATTTCTCTATTTTCATCCGTCTTTGTTCTTCGGCTCCTGTGGGCCTCTCATCGCAGTGGCCTCTGTTGTCGCAGAGCGCTGGCTCTGGGCGCATGCGCTCCAGAGCTCCGGCTCGGCAATTGGACACATCGGTCCAGCCGCTCCGCGGCACGTGGGATCTTCCCAGGCCAGGGATCGAACCGGCGCCCCTTGCACTGCAAGGCGGTGTCCTTACCCACTGGACCACCAGGGGAAGCCCGAATGTTGAGTTTTAAGCTAGCTTTTCACTCTCCTTTTTCACCTTCATCAAGAAGCTCTTTAATTCCTCTTACGCATATTTGAGGTTGTGGATATTTTTCCAGACAGTCTTGATTCCAGCTTGTCCTTCATCTGCCTGGCATTTTGCGTGATGTGTTCTTCATATAAATGAGCAGAGTGACAGTCCACAGTTTTGACCTACTGCTTTTCCAGTTTGGAACCAGTCTGTTGTTCCATGTCTGGTTCTAACTGTTGCTTCTTGTCCTGCGTACAGGTTTTGCAGGAGGCAAGTAAGGTGGCCTGGTATTCCCATCTCTTTCAGAATTTTCCAGTTTGCTGTGATCCACACAAAGGCTTTAGGCTAGTCAGTGAAGCAAAAGTAGATGTTTTTCTGGAATTCCATTGGTTTCTCTGTGATCCAGTGATTGTTGGCAGCTTGATCTCTGCTTCCTCTGCCTTTTCTAAATCCAGCTTGTACATCTGGAGGTTCTCGGTTCAGGTACTTCCGAAGCCTAGCTTGAAGGATTTGAGCATGACCTTGGAAGCATGTGAACTGAGCACAGTTGTGCAGCAGTTTGAACCTTCTCTGGCATTGTCACAGCAAGGAGATCAGGCTCTGACCCTGCAGTCATTTCCCTTTTAACTGAAGACACAACATTAAGGCCTTAACATTGCTTTAGAAGTCCTCTGTAGGGCTTCCCAGGTGGTCCAGTGGGTAAGGACACCGCCTTGCAGTGCAGGGGGCACCGGTTCGATCGCTGGCCCGGGAAGATCCCACGTGCCATGGAGCAGCTGGACCGACGTGTCCAGTTAGGAGCCAGTGCTCTGGAGCATGTGTGCCCAGAGACAGTGCTCTGTAGTTAGAGAGTCCACTGTGATAGGAGGCCCACACAGGCCAAAGAATAAAGATGGATGAAAATAAATAAATAAAAACCCAATAAAGAGGCCAAAATTAAAAAAAAACAAAAAAGTTATTTGTGGTCCTGGGGTTAAGCCGCTCCGCGGCACGTGGGATCTTCCCAGGCCAGGGATCGAACCGGCGCCCCTTGCACTGCAAGGCGGTGTCCTTACCCACTGGACCACCAGGGGAAGCCCGAATGTTGAGTTTTAAGCTAGCTTTTCACTCTCCTTTTTCACCTTCATCAAGAAGCTCTTTAATTCCTCTTACGCATATTTGAGGTTGTGGATATTTTTCCAGACAGTCTTGATTCCAGCTTGTCCTTCATCTGCCTGGCATTTTGCGTGATGTGTTCTTCATATAAATGAGCAGAGTGACAGTCCACAGTTTTGACCTACTGCTTTTCCAGTTTGGAACCAGTCTGTTGTTCCATGTCTGGTTCTAACTGTTGCTTCTTGTCCTGCGTACAGGTTTTGCAGGAGGCAAGTAAGGTGGCCTGGTATTCCCATCTCTTTCAGAATTTTCCAGTTTGCTGTGATCCACACAAAGGCTTTAGGCTAGTCAGTGAAGCAAAAGTAGATGTTTTTCTGGAATTCCATTGGTTTCTCTGTGATCCAGTGATTGTTGGCAGCTTGATCTCTGCTTCCTCTGCCTTTTCTAAATCCAGCTTGTACATCTGGAGGTTCTCGGTTCAGGTACTTCCGAAGCCTAGCTTGAAGGATTTGAGCATGACCTTGGAAGCATGTGAACTGAGCACAGTTGTGCAGCAGTTTGAACCTTCTCTGGCATTGTCACAGCAAGGAGATCAGGCTCTGACCCTGCAGTCATTTCCCTTTTAACTGAAGACACAACATTAAGGCCTTAACATTGCTTTAGAAGTCCTCTGTAGGGCTTCCCAGGTGGTCCAGTGGGTAAGGACACCGCCTTGCAGTGCAGGGGGCACCGGTTCGATCGCTGGCCCGGGAAGATCCCACGTGCCATGGAGCAGCTGGACCGACGTGTCCAGTTAGGAGCCAGTGCTCTGGAGCATGTGTGCCCAGAGACAGTGCTCTGTAGTTAGAGAGTCCACTGTGATAGGAGGCCCACACAGGCCAAAGAATAAAGATGGATGAAAATAAATAAATAAAAACCCAATAAAGAGGCCAAAATTAAAAAAAAACAAAAAAGTTATTTGTGTCCTGGGGTTAAGCCTGTGGCTCACAGCCTGTGAGCTTTTATTCCCACAGCCCCTTTGGTAGCGGGAGGTCCTGGCAGCTCCTGGACAATGGAGCCGTCCACACCCATGGGTGCAGGAATCTTCCAAGGCGCCGTTAGCTCACTGTCAAAAATAAGGCTTTATTTTTCATTTGAGCACTTTCCCCACAAGTACTCTCGACCCAGCCTAGGGTGGTGAATGCAGTTTGCCTAATCTAAGACATGGGTTTTAGTTGCACAGAAGGTAGTTTCTATCAGACAACCAAAGCATGAGATGGAGTAAAAAGCCATTGTTCAGAAGTCAAGGCGCCTGTCATGTCTGGGAAGCACAGACCTGGACTTCCTGACGCGCTCGTGAGGGCGTGGGGTCTAGCCTGGGCGCACCTCCGTCTGGTTTTCCTGTGTCTGGGATAGTCTTGAGACATTTTAACTTGTTCTGATTTTAAGCCCTGCCAGCCCTATTTATACTGTGAAATTTTGCTTTTAGGATTTGAATTTCTCTGATTGGGATAACACAGGGAAGAAATGGCGGTTACATAATGTGATTATTCTTTGGTTATGGGTGTTGGCTTTTTCTTTTTCTTTGGTGTTGCATTTTCAAAGCATGCCATTGAGTTTTCAGCTAGAATACATACAGTTGCTTATTGTTGCAGTTGAAGTTAGTTTCTCCTTTGAATGTACCAGTAGTGGCCAGCAGAAAGTTGAGAAAGAAAGATAAAACTGTGAGTTATATCTAATCTACGAATAACAGACATGAGCAGTTCTGACTGCTGGAATTCTTGGCGTCAAACCCCTGCTTTCAATTGCCTTAACTTAACTGAAGATTTCCTTGCATTCTACACAGAACCTAGCTCCTGGATTAGATGTGATCCAGCCCTGGGGGTGCCTTTGCCAGTAGACTGAGCCCTGAGAACTCTGAAGGATATATATATATATATATATATATATATTTTTTTTTTTTTTTTTTCTCTGAAGGATATTTTTATTCCCCATATTTTACTTATGATGTAGTACATTCTGAACCGTTCTTTGTGTGCATCTAAAAGCGAATAGCAGCAGCACTTACTAGGTGTTGGTCACTCTGCTTAGCACTAGGAACGTGTATTAGCTGAAATCTTTAAAAATCCTTAAAAAGGAAACACCACCTCTTCTTACAGAGGCATAGTTGGATTAGTACGCACCCTTGTTGGTGCTGATGGCACCTTTAGACGCAGTCTGCCTGTCCCCCAGGGACTGTCCTCCTGGCTTAGCCATCACTGGCGCGTCAGGAGTGCGTCCAAGTCGTTTAAAAGACGGAGCCCAGGGGCTTCCCTGGTGGTCCAGTGGGTAAGGACACCGCCTTGCAGTGCGAGGGGCACCGGTTCGATCCCTGGCCTGGGAAGATCCCACGTGCCGCGGAGCGGCTGGACCACTGTGTCCAATTACTGAGCCGGAGCTCTGGGGCGCATGCGCCCAGAGCCGGTGCTCTGCAACAACAGAGGCCACTGCGATGGGAGGCCCACACGAGCCAGAGAACAAAGATGGATGAAAATAGACAAATGAAAGACCAGTAGAAATGGCCTGCCCGCCCCCTCCCTCTCCACTCCCTCCGCCACCGAAAAAAAGAGAGAGAGAGCCCAGAGAGGCTTGGAGTGAACAGCCGGAACTCAGTGAGCCAGAAAGTTCTGGAGCAGGTGACTCTGGAGCCCACTGCCTCGACACTCTCCAAGCAGCCTCAGAGCATTTCTTGACTTACAGTTTGAAAGGAAACTGAAAGCTGGGTCATGGTTCAGATGTGCCTTTTCATTGTTTTGCAGCTTTACCACTCCTGAAGGCCCTAAGCCCCGTTCTAGATGTTCAGACTGGGCAAGTGCAGTGGAGGAAGATGAAATGGAAGAAGAATGGCAAGGAACCCCTGCTTTCAATTGCCTTAACTTAACTGAAGATTTCCTTGCATTCTACACAGAACCTAGCTCCTGGATTAGATGTGATCCAGCCCTGGGGGTGCCTTTGCCAGTAGACTGAGCCCTGAGAACTCTGAAGGATATATATATATATATATATATATATATATATTTTTTTTTTTTTTTCTCTGAAGGATATTTTTATTCCCCATATTTTACTTATGATGTAGTACATTCTGAACCGTTCTTTGTGTGCATCTAAAAGCGAATAGCAGCAGCACTTACTAGGTGTTGGTCACTCTGCTTAGCACTAGGAACGTGTATTAGCTGAAATCTTTAAAAATCCTTAAAAAGGAAACACCACCTCTTCTTACAGAGGCATAGTTGGATTAGTACGCACCCTTGTTGGTGCTGATGGCACCTTTAGACGCAGTCTGCCTGTCCCCCAGGGACTGTCCTCCTGGCTTAGCCATCACTGGCGCGTCAGGAGTGCGTCCAAGTCGTTTAAAAGACGGAGCCCAGGGGCTTCCCTGGTGGTCCAGTGGGTAAGGACACCGCCTTGCAGTGCGAGGGGCACCGGTTCGATCCCTGGCCTGGGAAGATCCCACGTGCCGCGGAGCGGCTGGACCACTGTGTCCAATTACTGAGCCGGAGCTCTGGGGCGCATGCGCCCAGAGCCGGTGCTCTGCAACAACAGAGGCCACTGCGATGGGAGGCCCACACGAGCCAGAGAACAAAGATGGATGAAAATAGACAAATGAAAGACCAGTAGAAATGGCCTGCCCGCCCCCTCCCTCTCCACTCCCTCCGCCACCGAAAAAAAGAGAGAGAGAGCCCAGAGAGGCTTGGAGTGAACAGCCGGAACTCAGTGAGCCAGAAAGTTCTGGAGCAGGTGACTCTGGAGCCCACTGCCTCGACACTCTCCAAGCAGCCTCAGAGCATTTCTTGACTTACAGTTTGAAAGGAAACTGAAAGCTGGGTCATGGTTCAGATGTGCCTTTTCATTGTTTTGCAGCTTTACCACTCCTGAAGGCCCTAAGCCCCGTTCTAGATGTTCAGACTGGGCAAGTGCAGTGGAGGAAGATGAAATGAGGACTAGAGTCACCAAAGAAATGGCAAGGTATACATTTTAGACCACTTTGAAATGTTATCTGTGGTGTTGTAAAGTGTCTGTGAAGTCTGAGGCCCGTGAGAGTGGTGGTGGCCCCCAGCCGGCCCCGTCAGCAGCTCCGGGGACCTTGTTAGGAAGGCAGGTTTTCAGGCCTTGCCCTGGGCCTGCTGATGGGAGACTGGGTGGGGCGCAGCCTCAGCTTACGCCCTTCAGGTGAGCCTGCCCACGGAAGCTTGAGGACCCGCAGCTCGCGGCGGCCGTGGGCGGCCGTGGGGCTGGGCTCTGACCTGCCGCGCCCGCTGCCCCGCTCTGGTGGGAGCCTGCTGCTGACGGACGCCTGGCTCGGGTAGCAGCTCAGGAGTGCCAGTGCAGGGAGGGGTCCTTGGCCTGGGGGCTGTGAAGCCCTTGCAGTCCTGCTCGAAGTTGCGTGTGTTCAAGTTCAGTTCCAAGCCACTTCCTCTTCCTCAGCTCACTACAGTTAAGAGGATCATGCCGTCTTCACCCCTGCTCGTCTCCCAGGGCGTGAAGGACATTGAGCCGAAGGACTGACTCTGATGAGAAGCTCTGTGCTTGTCAGCAGGCCGTCAGGGCAGGGCGGCCTCCTCCCCTCTGCCGTGGGTGGCGCTCTGCAGAGCTGCCGCCATCGGAAAGGCCGCGGGCACACGTGGAGCTGGTATATGACTGCTTAGAGGGCCACTGGATTTCTTTCAGATGTTAGAATGTATGTGGGCAGATCGTCTGCCTGGTGGAAGAGCAAACTGGGAGTCAGCAGGCTCCGTGTTTTGAGCAGGGTGTGTGTCTACAGATGCCGATTTTCCCGGCTGTGAAGTTAGGCTGTTTGACTTGGTCTGTGCAGGTTTTGTCTTTGCTTACAAGGTCTATAAACAACTCCCATCTGTCACTGTGTATCTTTTTTTCTTACTTTGCGCTGCTTGGCGTGTGGAATCGTAGTTCTCTGACCAGGAATTGAACCCATGCACCTGCAGAGGGCAGCGTCCTAGCCATTGGGCCCTGAGGCCCTAGTCCTGTGTCTTGCCCCCCGGTGTTGCTCCTTGCGGGGAGCTGTCTCCAGCTCCTGTATGTTGCAGGGAGACCCTGTCTGTATGGACCGTCCTGTTGCTGGACTGGACTTTGTTCCTCTCTGGAAGTGGTCCTGCTCTGGTGAGGAGCGTTGGTTTGAGCTGCTCTGTGGATCACACCCTCTTGCAGACCCAGGTGATGGAGTTTTTGATCCTGGTGGTCTGCCTTACTTCCCACCAGGAGGTGGGAGGTGAGCAAGGAGCTCGTTGTAGGTTGAGGTGGCCAGCTCACTGTGCATACCGGCAGTCTGAAAGTTGGAAAATAGGTTTTAGTCATACCCGAAAGGTTTCCAGAATAAATGGGATCCTACAGAAACGACTTCCGGGACTGGTGTTTTGGTTCTCACGGGAAGGCTCTAGAGACGCGAGAGGAGCTTGGTTCACGGCCTGCTGGTGTCCACACTGGGCTGCCCCGATACGCTTGGTATGGGAAGAGTTTTAGATTTGGAAGGAGGCATCACTGTGTGACATCTTTTGGACCCTTGTGTGAGCTTCTGCCTGGAGGCGGCTTGCGATTTCGAGGTTTTAGTGACACGCCTTTGCACAGTTGAGGGCTAGTCGTCGCTGTGATGGAAAGCAGACCCGCGGGAACCAGGTCGGGGGTCGGACGGTGTGCCGTCTGCCCAAGGTGGGCTGGGCCCAGCAGGAGCACGTGTAACTAGTAAGTGATTGTGGTGTTAGAAACGAAACTTCAGCTCACACTCAGTTTTTCCTGAAGGCTTCAGGGTTAGGGAGATGTGGATTTCTGTGTTTTGCGTCTCGCTACTTCACTGGCCGCAGGAGTTTCCTCTCAGAAGCTGGCTGCTGGAAGCGTCTCGTACGGCCTTGGCAGGTCGCCTTCACCTTCTCACCAGAGAGCAAGCCTGAGGGCGGTTGGAAAGAAGAAGCCCAGGTTGTGCTGGTGGCGAAGAGCTCGCCGGCCCGCGCAGTACCGTAGGAGGCGTGGGTTTGATCCGTGGCTCGGGAAGATGCTGTGGAAGGCAGCGTGGCCGCCCGCTCCGGGGGTCCTGCCTGGAGAAGCCCGGGGCAGAGGGGCCTGGCGGCCGCACTCCACGGGGCCGCACGGGGCCGCACGGGGCAGGCCGGCCTGAGGCGGCCGCGCACACGCGCCTCACTCGTAACTGTTGGAATCTGCTCACCAGGCCCTCGAGGGGCTTTGCTCCCTGTGGCTGGCTTTAGCTCTAAAAGTATTGTGTTAATGTCTATACCTTTTTAAAAACAGCAGCATTTATTTTGCTCTCAGATATAAAAGGAAACTCCTCATAAATGACTTTGGAAGAGAGAGGAAATCATCATCAGGAAGGTAAATGCTATGTAATTATTTCTTTTCTAATTTAGTAAACCTGTGACTTAATGAAAAATGAGATGAGCTTGTGCACATGAGAGGCGGTCTCTCTAGTGTGTGCTGTTTTTTCCATTCTTCACTGATTTGACCTGTGTATGTATCATGTACTAACTTTCTGTATACTCAGAGATTCTGGACTGTTCTGGGGTCAGTATGGCTTGGAAATCCAGAGGACAAATGCCCTGTTACTGTGTGTAAGTGCTTTCGTAAGTAGTGGTCTTAATTGTGAGACGTGTTCTGTGGATTTCATTTTCTTTAGTTCGGATTCAAAAGAGTCTGTGTCTGCATTGCCAGCTGACTTGGAGACCGACGAAAGTGTCCTGATGAGGAGACAGAAGCAGATTAACTACGGGAAGAACACCATCGCCTATGACCGCTATATTAAAGAAGTCCCCAGGTAGCCCTGTTGCACCCGTGTGGCGTGGCCCGGTGACATGCTTAGGTGGTGAACCTGATGCTGGGTGTCGTTCACCTGCTAAGAACTGTGTAATCAGTGACCTTTAGGCACTTACATAAACACAGAACAATATATTTATTACTCACTAAGAAACCAAGGACATGAAGATTAAAAAAATAACATTTTCATGATTTAGAATGTCAGGCAACATTTCTTAGGAATTGTAGCTGCCGTATCAATGTGAGACTTACAGTACATGATGGAGAGAGTGACGTTCAGGTCTCAGATTGTAAAGGTTTCACGAGAGAGAAGCAGGAGCCTTGTGCTGTTCTGGGTACGCGGCGTGGCCCCTTGCCCCACACGGGTCCAGAGAGCGTGTGACAGAGTGTGGCGGCTGCAGGCATGAAGCGCAGGTGTGCTTCTCTGGGGCGTGGATTGCGAAGAAACAGCCCGAGCTGGTGCTGCTGAGGTCATGTCCACACGTGCGTCCAGGTGTGCACCACGGGCATCCCTGTCTCCCGGTAGGCACCTTCGACAGCCTGGCATTCATCCCAAAACCCCCAACAAGTTCAAGAAGTACAGTCGGCGGTCGTGGGACCAGCAGATCAAGCTCTGGAAGGTGGCCCTGCACTTCTGGGATCCCCCGGCCGAGGAAGGCTGTGACCTGCAAGAACTGTAGGTCTTTGTTGGCGTCTCGTCCTCCGGCTCTGGCGACGGCGGTGGCTCTCGCTGGGTGGCCGGCTGGCCTGTGGCGGGTCTCTTTTCTCCCCACACGGGTCTGAGCCAGCCGCATGGGCCCCGGAAAGGGCTGGAAGGAGGGATGTGCTTCCTGGGTTGGACTTGATGTTTGTAGCTATGACAGATTGATCGTAGTAAACCTAGAGGTCCATGGTGTTTTGTTTATCTTTAAGGTAAACATTTTATAAAGCATGGTATTTATGTTGAGCTAGGTGGCTTGGTGGCACAGCCTGCCATTGCCAGAGACTGGCTTGACTCCTGGGTCCGAAGATCCCCTGAAGGAGGAAGTGGCAGCCCAGTCCCATACTCTTACCTGGGGCGTCCTGTGGACAGAGTACCCGACGGGCTACAGCCGCTGGGACTGCAGAGAGTCCAACACGACTGGGGGACTAAACAACAGCAAGTGCATGCCAGAGGGGGTCCCAAGCAGGAGTGGGTGTCGTTCACCTGCTAAGAACTGTGTAATCAGTGACCTTTAGGCACTTACATAAACACAGAACAATATATTTATTACTCACTAAGAAACCAAGGACATGAAGATTAAAAAAATAACATTTTCATGATTTAGAATGTCAGGCAACATTTCTTAGGAATTGTAGCTGCCGTATCAATGTGAGACTTACAGTACATGATGGAGAGAGTGACGTTCAGGTCTCAGATTGTAAAGGTTTCACGAGAGAGAAGCAGGAGCCTTGTGCTGTTCTGGAGTGGGCGTGGCCCCTTGCCCCACACGGGTCCAGAGAGCGTGTGACAGAGTGTGGCGGCTGCAGGCATGAAGCGCAGGTGTGCTTCTCTGGGGCGTGGATTGCGAAGAAACAGCCCGAGCTGGTGCTGCTGAGGTCATGTCCACACGTGCGTCCAGGTGTGCACCACGGGCATCCCTGTCTCCCGGTAGGCACCTTCGACAGCCTGGCATTCATCCCAAAACCCCAACAAGTTCAAGAAGTACAGTCGGCGGTCGTGGGACCAGCAGATCAAGCTCTGGAAGGTGGCCCTGCACTTCTGGGATCCCCCGGCCGAGGAAGGCTGTGACCTGCAAGAACTGTAGGTCTTTGTTGGCGTCTCGTCCTCCGGCTCTGGCGACGGCGGTGGCTCTCGCTGGGTGGCCGGCTGGCCTGTGGCGGGTCTCTTTTCTCCCCACACGGGTCTGAGCCAGCCGCATGGGCCCCGGAAAGGGCTGGAAGGAGGGATGTGCTTCCTGGGTTGGACTTGATGTTTGTAGCTATGACAGATTGATCGTAGTAAACCTAGAGGTCCATGGTGTTTTGTTTATCTTTAAGGTAAACATTTTATAAAGCATGGTATTTATGTTGAGCTAGGTGGCTTGGTGGCACAGCCTGCCATTGCCAGAGACTGGCTTGACTCCTGGGTCCGAAGATCCCCTGAAGGAGGAAGTGGCAGCCCAGTCCCATACTCTTACCTGGGGCGTCCTGTGGACAGAGTACCCGACGGGCTACAGCCGCTGGGACTGCAGAGAGTCCAACAGGACTTGGGGACTAAACAACAGCAAGTGTGCATGCCGCCCAGTTGAGTCACTTGCTGTGCGGTAGAAACTCACACGAGCTTGTAAAGCAGCTACACGTTAATAAAAGTTGGGCTTCCCAGGGGACTCAGTGGCAAAGAGTCTGCCTGTTGGTGCAGGAGGTGTGAATTCAGTCCCTGGGTCACGAAGAGCCCCTGGAGTCGGAACCCGCAGCCCGTCCAGGGCTCCTGCCTGGGGCACCCCGCGGGCGGGGGTCTGGGGCCTCAGTCCGCGGGTCCACAGAAGAGCCGGACACAACTTAGTGACCAAACAGCGTAAAAGGTTTTTTTTTTTGCCTAAGGGAGGTTTTTGTCTGTTTTTCTTGGCCACGTCTATTGATCTTTCAATTACTCATCTTTGTTCTTTGGCCCGAGTGGGCCTCCCATCGCGGTGGCCTCTCTCATTGCAGAGCGCTGGCTCTGGGCACGTGCGCTCCAGAGCGCTGGCTCGGTAATTGAACACATCGGTCCAGCCGCTCCGCGGCACGTGGGATCCTTCCAGGCCAGGGATCCAATCGGTGCCCCTTGCCCTGCAAGGCGGTGTCCTTACTCACTGGACCACCAGGGAAGCCCTGTCTTTTTTTTTTTAATTTTTTTTTCGCCTCTAAATCATCATTTGTTTTCATCCATCTTTATTCTGTGGCCTGTGTGGGCCTCCCGTCGCAGTGGCCTCTCGTTGCAGAGCACCGGCTCTGGGCGCATGCGCTCCAGAGCGCTGAGTTGTAATTGGACACGCCGGTCCAGCCACTCCGCGGCATGTGGGATCTTCCCGAGCCAGGGATTGAACCGGTGCCCCTTGCAGTGCAAGGTGGACTCTCTACCCACTGGACCACCAGGGAGGCCTGGTTTTTGTCTTTTTAACCTATGTCCAGTGGGAAAGGTCTCAGGCTGGGTTTCTGTCATGTGGTCCGGATGCCGACGGGCGGAGGCTGGGTGTGCCGCTGTCTCCTCAGTCCTGCCGAGCCTTTCCCTTCCTCACGGGAGGCCGGCGGGTTTGGGTGTCCCAGTCTCTGCCCTGAGCCAGGACCTTTGGGTGGAGCTGCCAGGTCTGAAGTGGCGTCCGCCTTGCTTTACGCGCTTGGCACCTGGCTGCTTCCCAGCGCCTCTGCTGTTTGTCCCCTCTGAGCAGGAAGCGGGAAGGCTGAGTGGCGCTGTGTATGTGGCGTCACAGGGTCCGTCCCCGAGCTGGGCTTTATCGGTGTTTCTACTTAGGAGGCTGCAGATAGCGGGCTGGGCTCAGGAGCGGGCAGCTGGTGGGCTCTGGGCGCAGTGGGCCTCTGCCCGGCGGCCGCCGCCCGTGCTCCCCCGCCAGGGCCTGGGCGCCGGGGTGGCTGGAAGCTGAGGAGACGCTTCCTGTGGGCGCTTGACGGGGCGGTGGCGGCCGGTGTCCTCAGTGAGCCAGCCGGGGGTGCTCGCCTCGTCGCACGCCCCCGGCCATGTTAGGGGGTGACTGAGCGCTTGTGTTCACTGCACAGACACCCTGTGGACCTCGGGAGATGGAGACCGAGTCCGGAAAGCAGCTCCGAGTCCCAGATGAGCGCTCAGGACAACTTCGTAAGTGCTCTTCCTCGGGTCTCGCGAGTGTCCGGGTCCAGAGCGGCAGCTCGCGCACCTGTGCAGGCGTCTTCTCTGAGATCTGACTCTGATGCCTGTGACGGGGCTCCTTTCCCCTTTCTCTGACGGGACCGAAACGTCAGATTTGGTGGAGTTCATAGGTCGTGGCTTTGTGTTAGAGTCTGGTTCAGTCTGACGAGTCAATACCATTTTCAGTTAAACGTGAAAGGCCTTTTCTGGTTCTGGGGTTGACACAGGCCTGGTCCCGGGTGTTAATTTTTCACTGTATTGTTTCTGCTGATGGTTTGTGCTGGTGAACTGCTAGTAGGGGATCACCTGCCAGTTGTCATAAGTGGAGGAATGCTTTGGGCCTAGGGGTTTCCCCGCCTTTGCCAGTTTTTAAAAATAACACGTTTTTTGGGGAAGAAAGGAAAAAGAAAAAAGCTCCAAAGATGAAAAGCAACATGTCCGGATGCCGACGGGCGGAGGCTGGGTGTGCCGCTGTCTCCTCAGTCCTGCCGAGCCTTTCCCTTCCTCACGGGAGGCCGGCGGGTTTGGGTGTCCCAGTCTCTGCCCTGAGCCAGGACCTTTGGGTGGAGCTGCCAGGTCTGAAGTGGCGTCCGCCTTGCTTTACGCGCTTGGCACCTGGCTGCTTCCCAGCGCCTCTGCTGTTTGTCCCCTCTGAGCAGGAAGCGGGAAGGCTGAGTGGCGCTGTGTATGTGGCGTCACAGGGTCCGTCCCCGAGCTGGGCTTTATCGGTGTTTCTACTTAGGAGGCTGCAGATAGCGGGCTGGGCTCAGGAGCGGGCAGCTGGTGGGCTCTGGGCGCAGTGGGCCTCTGCCCGGCGGCCGCCGCCCGTGCTCCCCCGCCAGGGCCTGGGCGCCGGGGTGGCTGGAAGCTGAGGAGACGCTTCCTGTGGGCGCTTGACGGGGCGGTGGCGGCCGGTGTCCTCAGTGAGCCAGCCGGGGGTGCTCGCCTCGTCGCACGCCCCCGGCCATGTTAGGGGGTGACTGACGCGCTTGTGTTCACTGCACAGACACCCTGTGGACCTCGGGGAGATGGAGACCGAGTCCGCGGAAAGCAGCTCCGAGTCCCAGATGAGCGCTCAGGACAACTTCGTAAGTGCTCTTCCTCGGGTCTCGCGCGAGTGTCCGGGTCCAGAGCGGCAGCTCGCGCACCTGTGCAGGCGTCTTCTCTGAGATCTGACTCTGATGCCTGTGACGGGGCTCCTTTCCCCTTTCTCTGACGGGACCGAAACGTCAGATTTGGTGGAGTTCATAGGTCGTGGCTTTGTGTTAGAGTCTGGTTCAGTCTGACGAGTCAATACCATTTTCAGTTAAACGTGAAAGGCCTTTTCTGGTTCTGGGGTTGACACAGGCCTGGTCCCGGGTGTTAATTTTTCACTGTATTGTTTCTGCTTATGGTTTGTGCTGGTGAACTGCTAGTAGGGGATCACCTGCCAGTTGTCATAAGTGGAGGAATGCTTTGGGCCTAGGGGTTTCCCCGCCTTTGCCAGTTTTTAAAAATAACACGTTTTTTGGGGAAGAAAGGAAAAAGAAAAAAGCTCCAAAGATGAAAAGCAACATACAGAATTGCGTCGTCTCTAATTCCATACTTGCTGGCGGGGTGCACGTCCTGCCAGCCCGCCCTGCCTGTGCACGAGCCCCGTCTCGCCGCAGTCAGGGGCTCCTCCGGCTCGGCGTGAGTCTGCCTGCAGCGCAGAGACCTGGTTCACTCCCCGGGGCAGGCAGACCTGCAGGAGGAAGTGGCTCCCCACTCCCGTGGGCTTGTCTGGAGGGTCCCTCGGGCGGCGGAGCCTGGCGGGCCTGCGAAGCGCGGGGCGCGACGGAGCTGGCAGAGCCCTCAGTGTGTCACACGGGAAACGCTCCAGCACTTGGCGTGTGGAAATAGCCGCCCACTCAGTGGAAAACCAGGCCAAACACCAGAAGGCGTGCACGTTTGCTTCAAAAACTCGTGCTTTCTGAGCCCAGCCCTTCCTGTGCGCGAGCAGCCGAGGAGCAGGCGGGCTCCCAGGCGCAGCTGCCCCTCCACGCCCGCCCGGCGCGCGGGCCGTCTGGCGCGGGTGCTCGCCGACGGGTGAGCTGCTGAAAGGACGCGGCCCCGGCATGCAGCCGTGACTGGGCTCTGTCCGCGGGGCAGGCGGCTCCCGCAGGCGCGTCTGAAGGCCGGTAGCCTGGAAATGGTCCAACGAGATGAAAGCAGGATTCAGTGACTCCGCAGACGCAGGCGGGACCCAGAGGCGCCTGTGCCGGACGATCTCAGCAGGCGGTGTCCTTGGTCTGGGTTAAGCGTGACCCTTGTCCCGGCTCAGGAGACTGATTCTAAACGTGCGCTCGTGGCCCCAGACGTTGAGGAGGGACAGGCAGAGAGAGGCCGGGTCCTCGTGGAGGTCCCAGGGCCTCCGGGGAGAGGGGCCGGTGGAGGACATAGGAGGTGAGAGGGAAGACTGGGCGGCCGCGTGCGCGCCCCCGGTGCCCCCGCGAGCACAGGCGCTGGTGGGAGAGCGGCCGCCGAGCCCCAGGCGTGCTGTGCTCACGGGCCAGGCCGCTGAGGGCCGCCGCGCGCGGGCCCTGCTCGGGCTCCCGGGTGTCTCCACAGTGCCCGCTCACTCGGTCTGGAATTTGGTCGAGGATTACAGGCTTAGCTGTCACGTCTCTGACTTCTGTAGCTTAGACAGTCCCCCTGCTCTCCCCGCGACACTGACTTCTCGGAAGGTCTCGGCCAGTTGGGACGCCGCAGAGTGCCCCTTGGGCGGGGCTGTCCTGCTGTCTTCTTAGGACTGGGTTCGGGTTGAACCCCTCGGCCCCTGTTTGGGGTGAGGGGCGACTGCGCTCAGCCAGGGCCGGGACCGCGGCGGACCTCCCCTGGCCGGTTCTGGGTGCTCGGCGGTGGCTCTGTGTCACAGGCCGCGGTGCGGGCTCTCGTCTGCCCAGCAGCCCCCCGGGGTCAGCGGCTGTGGCTCGGGGCTTCGAAGGGTCGCTCAGCGTCTCCTGGGCTGGGACTGTGGGGCGGGAACTCACAGATCCGGCCAGAGTTTGACGGCAACTGTGAACGTTCGTTAGCTGCCTGTTGCGGATTGTCTCCCAGGATGGCCCTGTTTCCTGGGGGACAGTCCCTGAAGGGTGAGCACCTGCTGCATGCCCCGGCCGCGAGCCCGGTGTGTCGGAGGGGACAGCCGTGACTCCATGCTTCTGTCTTCCAGGACAGGTACTGCGGCACGCCCACAAAAGTCAGACACGTGGACCGCGGGCCGGAGGACGAGTTTGACTTGGAGGCCTGTTTGATGGAGCCGCTGAGAGACTTCTCCGCCATGAGCTAACCGGCACCGTCCGGAGGCCGCGGGGGCAGCACCGCCTCCCCGTCGAGCTGCCCCCGGCCCGCGTCACGGTCAGAGACTGGAGGTTCTGTTAGTAGTTCGCTGTCTCGCGGTCCATTGTTCTTGCCCTGTTTTCTCAAGAGACGTTAGTTTTATGTATAGGGGGTGTATTCTGCATGTTTTAAATTGTAAGTGGAACTAATTGAAGGAAAACTGAACTTGAAGCAGTCTTGCAACAGCCGTAGTGGCTTTATCTCCGCATCCGTGGAGTGAACCTGACAAGCGTGCTACGCCAGGCCTCCTGCAGGTGCTGCGGGCGTCGACCTGCTGCCCGTCAGACGGCTGGTTTGGGTTTGACCGTGTGTTCCTGGGACCAGGCAGCGGCTTCCTTCAGTAGACTCTGAATGTTCTCATAATCAGCCCCTGTAACATCTTCATGGGCAGCGTTAGGGTTTTGGCTGTTTTTAGTATCTCAAGACGGGTTTTTTCCCTCATACAGAGCACTGGATAGTCAAGGGTATTAAATTGAGCTGATAGGTTAATGGCTTTTATGTAAGTTATTCAGTCTTAACTGTAGGCTCTTGTAAATAGAACTGAGTGGGCCTTCTATCTAGAATACTCCAAAAGTTAGGACAGCAGCAGGATTAGAATATGTGGGGTTTTTTGGGTTTTGTTTTTTTACAATTTACCGTGTAAAATGACTGTAAATGATGTGTACAGATTTTCTGTTCGGATATTCCATTGTGAACTTCTGAAAGACTGTTATGTTTCTATTGCTTTTGTATGGAATGATACTGCAAAAATAAAAAGGGCCTTCTTTAACTGACGTGCCGGACGACTGGCTGCTGGGTGGTGCCCGTCTGGGAGGAGGCGATCGGCGTGTGTCCTGGGCGCGCGGGGAGGGACACGGGTCAGGTTAGGGAGTCCTGTCCAGACGTGCCGCCCCGGCCTCCAGACGGCCTGCCCTTGGCAGGTCTGCGGCTCAGGCCTGGGTCAGCGTGGGACTGGCCACGGCTTGGTGTGGTGCCGTTTGCCCCAGGCCTGCTGGTGGAGGCCGTGCCCACTGATGCAGGAAGCCGGACCTCGGCGTGCTGCTCGGGTGGCGGCCGGGTGCCAGAGTCTCTACGTGGCCGGGCCCGGGGCTGCCCAGTCCGCCTTGCGCCCGAGGGGCCGCCTGCCCGGGGCGTCCCCACAGCCGTGTGCGGCGCTGGGGGCTCTGCGGCCTGGCTGCCCCTTTGGAGGTGACATGGCGCTCCCTTTAGGCAAGGGATGGCCTTCACTGCTGCGTTCGAGGCGCTTTGGGCAGGCAGAAGCCCTTCCTGGCCCCTTGGCCCGTGTGGAGCTTGCGCCGTGTCAGCAGCCTTGTGGACGCCGGGACGCGGGAGACAGGGCACCCTGAGTCTGCGCTCAGGCGCTTGGACAGACTACGTGTGGCGTCAGGTCGCAGGGCGGAAGGGGTTGGAGCTGCCCGAGCAGGCGGCCCGTCAGCCAGAGGTGCTGCAGGGGCGGAGCATCCACCCGAGGCGGCGGGCGTGTGGCGAAGGGCGGGAGGGGCTCCGCAGCTGGAGCGGGCGGGAGCCTCGTGGGGCAAAGCCCACCCTGGCTGCGTAGTGACCACGGGCAGCCCTGTCGAGCACAGGGTGACGGGAACGGGGACCGATGGGCGGTGTGGGGTCCCCCCCGGTCTCAGTTACGGTCACTTTCCGGGGCGGCAGGCCGCAGCGATGGTGGAGGAGATGGCTCCTTAGTGAAGAGGAGGAGGAGGCCGTCAGCTGCTCTGTCGGGACCGTGGAGGTACAGAGCCCTATCACTGGAGACGCGTGAGAGCCTGCCCCTGGGAGCCACGGCAGCGAGGGCTTATTGTGAGGAGCCCTCCTGTGCCCCGCTCTGGGGCCGCCCTCGGACAGGACTGGCTGCAGGAGGGACCCCGGGCTCGGCCCGCCACGCGTGTTGGGGGGTGTGGCAGGGCCTGGGGACGGTGCAGGTACGTTGTCTCTAGTTCGATGTCTTCACACTGAGAGGACCTTCATCCTGAGCGCGGCGCTTAGGGGACTCCGTCTGTCAGCCCGTTCCCGTGACGGGCACGGGGCCTCTGGGCTGGCGCGGGTGGGGAGGCCGCCTCCAGGGCCTCGGGGGGACTGTGCGCAGCCTGCAGCCAGAGCGTGGGCCGTGCTGGCCGCGAGTGCTGTGAGGGAGACGGGCCGGCGCAGGGGGGCGGTGTGGCCCGGGCGGGGGCAGGCGGCGCGGGCTCTGACTCGGGTCCTAGGAAGGCCGCCCCAGCTGCAGGCTTTGGTGCCACGTCCACGTTCTCAGGACCCTCCGAGCACCGAGGACATCGACCTTCAGCGTTAGTTCCGGCCTGTGAGTGCTGTTAACATAATCTGGTGTTTCCGCGAGTGTAAGGGGGCGGATAGTGGTCTTTATTCTTGACTCCTTTGGGCAGGCAGAAGCCCTTCCTGGCCCCTTGGCCCGTGTGGAGCTTGCGCCGTGTCAGCAGCCTTGTGGACGCCGGGACGCGGGAGACAGGGCACCCTGAGTCTGCGCTCAGGCGCTTGGACAGACTACGTGTGGCGTCAGGTCGCAGGGCGGAAGGGGTTGGAGCTGCCCGAGCAGGCGGCCCGTCAGCCAGAGGTGCTGCAGGGGCGGAGCATCCACCCGAGGCGGCGGGCGGGTGGCGAGGGCGGGAGGGGCTCCGCAGCTGGAGCGGGCGGGAGCCTCGTGGGGCAAAGCCCACCCTGGCTGCGTAGTGACCACGGGCAGCCCTGTCGAGCACAGGGTGACGGGAACGGGGACCGATGGGCGGTGTGGGGTCCCCGGTCTCAGTTACGGTCACTTTCCGGGGCGGCAGGCCGCAGCGATGGTGGAGGAGATGGCTCCTTAGTGAAGAGGAGGAGGAGGCCGTCAGCTGCTCTGTCGGGACCGTGGAGGTACAGAGCCCTATCACTGGAGACGCGTGAGAGCCTGCCCCTGGGAGCCACGGCAGCGAGGGCTTATTGTGAGGAGCCCTCCTGTGCCCCGCTCTGGGGCCGCCCTCGGACAGGACTGGCTGCAGGAGGGACCCCGGGCTCGGCCCGCCACGCGTGTTGGGGGGTGTGGCAGGGCCTGGGGACGGTGCAGGTACGTTGTCTCTAGTTCGATGTCTTCACACTGAGAGGACCTTCATCCTGAGCGCGGCGCTTAGGGGACTCCGTCTGTCAGCCCGTTCCCCTGACGGGCACGGGGCCTCTGGGCTGGCGTGGGTGGGGAGGCCGCCTCCAGGGCCTCGGGGGGACTGTGCGCAGCCTGCAGCCAGAGCGTGGGCCGTGCTGGCCGCGAGTGCTGTGAGGGAGACGGGCCGGCGCAGGGGGGCGGTGTGGCCCGGGCGGGGGCAGGCGGCGCGGGCTCTGACTCGGGTCCTAGGAAGGCCGCCCCAGCTGCAGGCTTTGGTGCCACGTCCACGTTCTCAGGACCCTCCGGAGCACCGAGGACATCGACCTTCAGACGTTAGTTCCGGCCTGTGAGTGCTGTTAACATAATCTGGTGTTTCCGCGCGAGTGTAAGAAGAAACCGATCGGCCGGGATGGAGTGGTCTTTATTCTTGACTCCTGTACATCGAACCCAGGGGTGTCAGAACTCAATTACATTTGTCCAGCATGATTAATTCCTCACCGTGCCAGGCTGATTGTGATCTCGCTGCCAGCAGAGATTCATTTTCCTGTCTCCCGTGTATAGACGTGGCCGGCTTATCAGCGTTGTCATCCCCAGCTCTCTCCGCTCCTGTGCCGTGACGCCGTCTCTCCTGCTGGCCCGCCGGGACCCTGCCGTCAAGTTGCTGACCCCTCTGTCCCTCTGGGAGAAAGATGCTGACGGAGCCTCCTAGCGGCAGAGGGGGCACCTCCGCCCCCCGCGGCAGCCCTTACGACTGACGGAGGGCTTTCAGTAGGAGTGTGTCGTCCCTGGCAGGCCGACGTGGACGTCCTCCCAGGTGGTCACGTGCCAGGCCTTGGCGAACTGTGAGGACCTTGAAGTTGCTGTGTTCGTGTTTCCTTGGAATCTGTGTGGGAGGAGGGGTGCGTGTGCCTTTCTAATCGTCGCTCTGTATTTTATGTTTAAGAATCCTGAGGGAGGCTCCCCTGGTGGTCCAGTGGTGCGGACCCGTCTGCCAATGCGGGAGACGTGGGTTCAATACCTGGTCTGGGAAGATCCCGCGTCCACGCTGGGGAACCACGCCTGTGCACCGCGACGACGGAGACTGCTCTAGCGCCTGGGGGTCACAGCTCCTGGAGCCCGTGCCTGGGTCCTGGCTCAGCCACAGAAGCCCCCACAGCGAGCAGCCTGCTCACCGCAGCGGGAGGGCAGCCCGCTCCACGCAACTAGAGCAGGGCCCGAGCGGCAGCGAGGACCCGGCACAGCCAGATAAATACACAAATAAAAGATGACTTTTTTTTTTTAAAAAGAAAGAATCTTTTTTTTTTTTAAGCTTTTATTTTACTTTTACCTTTTACAGAGTTTTGTTGTTTACAGATATGTATGTTCCCAGATTCGTCATATGTATATCTCCCCCATCCCACCCCTCCGGACCGTCACACAGCACCCCTGCAGGATCCCCTTTTCTCACAGAGCAATGACCATAGCTATTTCATTCACGTATAGTACAGGCCTTCATGCTACAAAAGGAAGAATCCTGAGGGGGAGTTCCTTGGTGGTCCAGTAGCTAAGGCTCTGCAGTCCTAATGCAGGGGCCCGGTTCGATCCGTGCTCAGGGAACTAGAGCCCACATGCTGCAACTAAGACCCAGCACAGCCAAATAAAAAAAGAAGAGAGTCTTGAGGGTTTTTGTTTTGCTTTCGAGTTCTGCTTCTTTGCTGTCAGTTCACTTTGTAATGCCGGGGGTCTCAGCCGTCTGTGAAGCTCACTCCTCAGAGATGCCTGTGGCGTTGTGCGGACAAGCCGCCTCCAGCGCAGGGCACCGGCCACCCGGGCTCTCGGCCGGCCTCCCAGAAGGCGCTGACTGCACGGCGGCCGCGAGGCCTGCCGCCTGGCACCTGGCAGGCACGCACCGTGCGGCACATGGACCGTGAGCCTGCCCGTTGCCAGCTCCGCCTTCTCCAGTCGTGGGACAGGGCCTCTGTCCCCGTGGATGGAACCAGGTCGTGTGGTCTCCCAGCCGGGCTGGCTCCGAGGACGACAGGAGAGAGTGCGTGCCCTGAGCTTAACGGTGCTTCGAGCGGTGAGGCCCCTTGACGATGTCAGCAACCCCCACGGACTCCTTCACCAGTGGCCAGGGCAAGGATGACGGCACAGACCCCCAGGCGGCGGCCCCACCACGTGGGCACCAGGCTGTCCAGGAGGCTCACCCGCCACCTCTTTGGGTTTCTCCCCGACACCACTCCCTTTTCTACCTAGAAGAGCCCCAACCCCTCCCTGTCCTGCATTTGTCTGGTGTCGGGGCTCACAGCAGGGCCCCCGCTGGGCTGGCCAGCATGGAAGCCCTCTTCAGTCCCTCTCTGCCTCCCGCCAAGAGCCAGCACGCAGGCGGCCGGGACTCTTTCCACTGGACACTTGTCACCACCTGAGTGAAGCTCAGAGCGGGCACTCAGGCTGGCACAGTCCCTCAGGCCTCTCTTGGCCTAGTGACCCAGCTCATGGGGCAGGAGCCTATGTTCCCAGATTCGTCATATGTATATCTCCCCCATCCCACCCCTCCGGACCGTCACACAGCACCCCTGCAGGATCCCCTTTTCTCACAGAGCAATGACCATAGCTATTTCATTCACGTATAGTACATGCTACAAAAGGAAGAATCCTGAGGGGGAGTTCCTTGGTGGTCCAGTAGCTAAGGCTCTGCAGTCCTAATGCAGGGGCCCGGTTCGATCCGTGCTCAGGGAACTAGAGCCCACATGCTGCAACTAAGACCCAGCACAGCCAAATAAAAAAAGAAGAGAGTCTTGAGGGTTTTTGTTTTGCTTTCGAGTTCTGCTTCTTTGCTGTCAGTTCACTTTGTAATGCCGGGGGTCTCAGCCGTCTGTGAAGCTCACTCCTCAGAGATGCCTGTGGCGTTGTGCGGACAAGCCGCCTCCAGCGCAGGGCACCGGCCACCCGGGCTCTCGGCCGGCCTCCCAGAAGGCGCTGACTGCACGGCGGCCGCGAGGCCTGCCGCCTGGCACCTGGCAGGCACGCACCGTGCGGCACATGGACCGCGAGCCTGCCCGTTGCCAGCTCCGCCTTCTCCAGTCGTGGGACAGGGCCTCTGTCCCCGTGGATGGAACCAGGTCGTGTGGTCTCCCAGCCGGGCTGGCTCCGAGGACGACAGGAGAGAGTGCGTGCCCTGAGCTTAACGGTGCTTCGAGCGGTGAGGCCCCTTGATGATGTCAGCAACCCCCACGGACTCCTTCACCAGTGGCCAGGGCAAGGATGACGGCACAGACCCCCAGGCGGCGGCCCCACCACGTGGGCACCAGGCTGTCCAGGAGGCTCACCCGCCACCTCTTTGGGTTTCTCCCCGACACCACTCCCTTTTCTACCTAGAAGAGCCCCAACCCCTCCCTGTCCTGCATTTGTCTGGTGTCGGGGCTCACAGCAGGGCCCCCGCTGGGCTGGCCAGCATGGAAGCCCTCTTCAGTCCCTCTCTGCCTCCCGCCAAGAGCCAGCACGCAGGCGGCCGGGGACTCTTTCCACTGGACACTTGTCACCACCTGAGTGAAGCTCAGAGCGGGGCACTCAGGCTGGCACAGTCCCTCAGGCCTCTCTTGGCCTAGTGACCCAGCTCATGGGGCAGGAGCCTTCTCCCACCTGCACTTTTTTTTAATGAGCCACCTATTAGAAATAAACCCATGCAGACGTGTAGACGGTGAAGACTTCGGGGTTCAGAGTTGCCCCTGAGCTAGGGTGCCAAGGCCACGTTGGCTGCTGGGTCCAGTGGGCCTGTGGGCCTGAGTCAGGACCCAGGCCGACCCCCAGGACAGAAGGCTGGAAGTGGAGGCAGGGCTCCTTCTAAGGGCTGGCTGCCAGCCTCATCTCCTGGAGACCCCTCAGGGTCGGACCGCAGCTGCCACTGGGTTCAGATGGACGAGGGCCCGCCCTTCTCTGCGGCCAGGAGCCTTAGACCGTCGCCTCTCGGGCCTCCGCCGCCCTGCCTGTCGCACGGGGCCGAGCCGCGGAGAGGCCCGAGAGGGCAAGACGCTTGCCCGAGGCCGCACAGCGAGCCACAGGCCCGGGAGCGTGGGCGGCGACGGTGGGCAGGGCCAGAAGGTGCCAGGAGTGGGGGCCCGGGCCGAGCCCTTCGCTCCGGGCAGATCACCCGCCCGGAGCCACGCGTGCCCCTCGCCGCCGCAGGTCGCCGCCACTGGCTGCCTTCGAGGTCCAGAAGGACAGTCTAGACCCAGTGCTCAAAGGCGCCTAAGCCCCGGGGGCTCAGACCCTGGAGGCGGGGCCGGGGCTGCCTGGCCCCGCCCGTCGGCTCAAGCCCCACCCACCAGACACGCCCCTCGCCCGCAGACCCCGCCCACCCGCCGACAGCGGTCCCGCCCCCAGGACGCAGGCCCCGCCTCTCAGGTGCTTGGAGCCGCGCGGCCGGCTGAGGGTCCAGATGGCTCTGGGGCGCGACCGCCTTTGAGAGAGGAGCGCGGCCGGAGGGCCGGCGCCGCCCTCTCTTCTCCCCGCCGCAGCGCTCCGGCGCCGGGCCCGGCGAGGCCCGGGAGCGCGGGTCCGGGCGTGCGCGCGCCCCGGCCCGACGCTTTTCCGCCAGGGTCGGTGCTGAGCGTTTCTGCAGCTGCACCCGGAGAGCGCGGCGGGCGGGTCCCTGGGGGCGCGGGGATCCGGGGGCTCGGAACTCGGGGTTGGGACTCCCGCTGCGTGCACCGCCCCCGAATCAGCCCGAGCCCCGGGATCCCCAAGCCCCAGGCCCCATGCGCCCCAAGACCTCGCTGGCCCTGGGGCCCCCTGCGCATCCACGAGCCCCGGGTCTCGGGACCCCTGCGCCTGGAGAGCTCTGCGCGCTCCGGCAAGTCCACGCGCTCCGGGAGTCCCTTGGCTTAAGGCCTCTGCGCCCCGGAAACCCTGCTACCCCAGAGTCCGGCGCCCCGAGAACCTCCGCACTCCGGGGCCCCGGGGGGCAGTCCAGACGCCCTTCGGCTGTAAAGGGCCCGCGACCTCGAGACGCGCAACCCGAGCGGCTCCCGGGCTCCCGCGCCTGTCCTCTCGCGATGGGGTTAGACGCGAGAAACTGCGCGTTATGAGAGCCCGAAGGCGGACCTGCACGCCTGGGGAGGTCAGACCCTCTCCGGCGGCCTGTGGGAGGTGACTGGAAGTGGACCTCAAGCCGAGTTCTCGGAAAAGAACGCGGGTTCTAAGTCTCTCCTTGATGACCTTGCCCGTGGGTGCAGATGCGTGTTAGGCGGACAGTGTCTTTCTTCATTTCTACATCATGTCCCCTGACTCTCAGGCTGGCAGGTCTGAAGTGGACACGTCTGCTCGGGCGGCCAGTTGTTTGCCTTTGATCGTGGGCTGCCCCTCTCTGGCTCTGAGCGTCCCCAGCTTTAGGGTACTTTTTTTTTTTAAAGATTTATTTATTTATCTATTTTTGGGCAGGGGTCGGATTGGGGAGGGAGGGGAGCAGGCGGGCCACTTCTATTCTTCTTTCGTTTCTCTCTGTTCATCCGTCTTTGTTCTTTGGCTCCTGTGGGCCTCCCATCGCGGTGGCGTCTGTCGTTGCAGAGCACCGGCTCTGGGCGCATGCGCGCCAGAGCTCCGGCTCGGTAGTTGGACACATCGGTCCAGCCGCTCCGCGGCACGTGGGATCTTCCCAGGCCAGGGATGGAACCGGTGCCCCTTGCACTGCAAGGCGGTGTCCTTACCCACTGGACCACCAGGGGAGCCCTTAAGGTACTTTTCAATCCAATCCTAGCGCGCAGTGGAGTTATGTAACCTCTCAGTATTGAGAGCTTTTCGAGATAGGTCAGTTGGACTTCAGGAGTGAAGGCTTCAGCTCCACAGTGCTTAAGACACTCCGGAGCTTTCCGAGTCTGCCTCTCCATCTCACTGTTTCCAGCGTGTTCTCACGGGAGCGGACCTGGACAGAGAAGTGCAGGCTCGTGCGCTGGTAGCAGGAGGCAGGGAGACAGTCTGATTCTGAGGTACAAGCACATTACCCCTCAGCTGAAGTCATGAACAGTGGCTTTTCTCCAACCTGGTCTCCTCCCACGGTTCGCAGCTGTGGCTCCCGCTGCGATTGGAGGTGCCCCTCTCGGGATCTCGGGGGCAGGGCGGGGGCCGCACATGGTGTGACGGCTTGCCCTTTGGGGGATCCCTGCGTCGACGTGCTTTGGATCTGGGGCTCGTGGAGAGGAGGCTGTTCTGGGGGCCCCGGGAAAGCGTGGCCGGCAGGCAGCCGTTCTTTTTTCTTTCTCAAGTGGGGGCGGCAGGACCTCTCCTGGTCACAGGGACAGCTGCTCCTGCACACTGTGTGCTCGTACGGAGGCCTGTTTATTTGCTGGTAGGTGACAGAGCCAGGGCAACAGTCCGCTTTTCTTTTTTTCAGTAAAAAGCGGGCTTCCCTGGTGAATCAATGGAGAAGAGTTCGCCTGCCAATGCAGGAGACACGGGTTCAATCCCTGAGCCGGGAAGATCCCACATGCTCAATGGGCAGAGCCAGTCTCTGTTTGCCTTTGATCGTGGGCTGCCCCTCTCTGGCCCTGAGCGTCCCCAGCTTTAGGGTACTTTTTTTTTTTTACGTTTTTATTTATTTATCTATTTTTGGGCAGGGGTCGGATTGGGGAGGGAGGGGAGCAGGCGGGCCACTTCTATTCTTCTTTCGTTTCTCTCTGTTCATCCGTCTTTGTTCTTTGGCTCCTGTGGGCCTCCCATCGCGGTGGCGTCTGTCGTTGCAGAGCACCGGCTCTGGGCGCATGCGCGCCAGAGCTCCGGCTCGGTAGTTGGACACATCGGTCCAGCCGCTCCGCGGCACGTGGGATCTTCCCAGGCCAGGGATGGAACCGGTGCCCCTTGCACTGCAAGGCGGTGTCCTTACCCACTGGACCACCAGGGGAGCCCTTAAGGTACTTTTCAATCCAATCCTAGCGCGCAGTGGAGTTATGTAACCTCTCAGTATTGAGAGCTTTTCGAGATAGGTCAGTTGGACTTCAGGAGTGAAGGCTTCAGCTCCACAGTGCTTAAGACACTCCGGAGCTTTCCGAGTCTGCCTCTCCATCTCACTGTTTCCAGCGTGTTCTCACGGGAGCGGACCTGGACAGAGAAGTGCAGGCTCGTGCGCTGGTAGCAGGAGGCAGGGAGACAGTCTGATTCTGAGGTACAAGCACATTACCCCTCAGCTGAAGTCATGAACAGTGGCTTTTCTCCAACCTGGTCTCCTCCCACGGTTCGCAGCTGTGGCTCCCGCTGCGATTGGAGGTGCCCCTCTCGGGATCTCGGGGGCAGGGCGGGGGCCGCACATGGTGTGACGGCTTGCCCTTTGGGGGATCCCTGCGTCGACGTGCTTTGGATCTGGGGCTCGTGGAGAGGAGGCTGTTCTGGGGGCCCCGGGAAAGCGTGGCCGGCAGGCAGCCGTTCTTTTTTCTTTCTCAAGTGGGGGCGGCAGGACCTCTCCTGGTCACAGGGACAGCTGCTCCTGCACACTGTGTGCTCGTACGGAGGCCTGTTTATTTGCTGGTAGGTGACAGAGCCAGGGCAACAGTCCGCTTTTCTTTTTTTCAGTAAAAAGCGGGCTTCCCTGGTGAATCAATGGAGAAGAGTTCGCCTGCCAATGCAGGAGACACGGGTTCAATCCCTGAGCCGGGAAGATCCCACATGCCGCAGAGCAACCAAGCCCGTGAGCCGCAACTGGGGCCTGTGCTCTAGAGCCTCAGAGCCGCCACTGCTGAAGCCAGTGAGCCCTAGAGCCCGAGTGTCACAGCAAGAGAAGTCACCACCACGAGAAGCCTGCTCGCCTCCACTGGAGAGGAGCCCCCGCTCCCTGCAACTGGAGAAGAGCCTGTGGCAGCAGTGAAAACCCAGAACAGCCAAAAATAAATAAAAAGCAAATTAACATTTTTATATAAACTCTTGGCTTCCTCTGCTGTCATATTTTTCAAAGGAAAGCTGACTTGCACCGTCTTTTGAGCATCTATTCTAAGTGAGCATAACACCTGTGCTCGGACCCAGCCTCTCCCTGCATGTTCCTTAACGGGGCTGCTGGCAGCCTTGTGACGCGGCTGGCTCTCCCCCGGAGTGGTGCGGTTGCGGGGCCAGGAGCGCCCAGCAGTCAGTGGGCCTGTGGAGTCTGACCCTGGCTCTTTTGTCCAGCCGAGCAGAGCTCATCTTGCTGTATCCTTTCTCAGAGCGGACTGCCTGGGGGTGGTCCTTCTTCAGTGCGCGCTCTGCACGCGTTAGCCACGACCGCAGTCTGCTTTTTAAGAAGCGAGTTTCTTCTCGTTGGCTGACTAAGGTCACAGTTCAAACATGGTTTCCAGGCAGCTCTAGACTAAAATGCCTGCCTTCTAAACCCTCCAGCTGTGGGCTAGAATAGTAGCAAGATGTTGCTTAGTTAGGACAGCTGATTTTTTCTTTTTTTGTCATTTTGTTTCAAAGTCTTCTCCAAAAGACTTTGGTGACCTGGTACACAGTTTATCGGTGGCACCCATACCCCCACAGGGCTTGCCCAGGGGTCATGAGTGTGGCCCCGAACGTGCCCTGTTAAGGCACCGAACCCCCGACGTGGAGTCCCACCCCGACCCCACTGACCGAGCACTGCCGGGTGAGTCTGGCGGCTGCAGCGGCTTCTCCCGTGTGGCTTGTGCGGAGCATGGGGACACTCCCCTTTCCTTCCCAGCCCTGTGTGGCACAGGGGCGGGATGGACCGGATCCAGCCGTGTGAGGGGGGCTTGGCTCCGTACGCGTTGCCCGGTGTCCCTGCTCTGGTTCCTATGGCCGCACGGCAAACCCACTCCAAAACGGGTGACTTCAAACCGCAAGACGCGCTTATCACTGTTGAGGGTTTCAGGGCCCAGAATTCGGAGCGGCTCGCTGGCATCGCTGTGCAGCCTGGCCACCTGGGGGCTGGGCTGAACGTCCCCTCAGAGAGCTCCTGGCTCCTGGGCTGGGGAGACGCGGGCAGAGCGGTTGCCAGCCTCTCCAGCGCTGTGGTCACCCCTCGCAGGACACCTCCGGGACCGGCCCTCTGGGCCCCCTGGGAGTTGCCTCACCTCCGTCTGGTCCAGGGCAGCTCCAGCTCCGTCTTTTCTGGGAGGGTCAGGAGCCCAGCGCCTGAACTGCACTAGTTCACGGCTCACCCGGGGTGCCTCCCTGGTGATCCAGCGGTTAAGGCTGCCTTCCGAAGCAAGGGGCGCGGGTTTGATCCTGGGTCAGGGGACTGGGATCCCGCATGCAGAGGGGCCGCTGAGCCCACACGCCACAAGCGTGTGCCTGGAGCCCGTGCTTGGCAGCGAGAGAAGCCCACGCACTGCAGCGAAGACCCAGTACGGCCGGCACGTGGTAAATAAACGGATGAAACCTTCAGGGCCAACACGGGGCTCACGCCTCGCCCGGCTCCGCGTTTCTCTGGAGGCCTCTCGGAGAGAAAACGAGGCAGGCGCTCTGCGGCGCCGGAGGCGGCGCTGGGAGCGGCCGCGAGCTGGTGGCTCTGCGATGGGCGGGAGGTGGGGTGTGCTGCTGGGTCTGACTCCTCCGTGGAAACCCCAGGATTTTTTGGAGAGTTTTCTCCCCGTATCGGGCTTTAGGAGCCAGCAGGGAAGCTAGAGCGGCCCCTTGGGCCCAGGCCTGGGCCCAGGGTCCTGTTGCCGCCAGGCCGGGTCTGGCTCAGGGCTGGAGGGGCCGCGTGCTCAGGGGCCCGTCCGCTTTGCCCTCTGCCTGCAGCCTGCCGTCCGCGTGGCTGTACTTGCTCTGCATGTCCTTGTGGACCTCTCAGAGCGGCGGGCGGCGCAGGCAACTCCCAGTGTGAGCGGGAGCGAGGCGACCCGTCCAGGGGACGCCTCGGGCCACAGCTGAACCGAGGGGGCCGCGGGAGCCGAGACAGGACAGAAGGCCGGAGGAGAACCATCCGAGGGCAGCCCTGTGCTGGGTCGGAGCCGGAGACGCCTGCAGGTGGAGGCTCGCCGGTGCTCAGAGGCGTGGCGGGGCCCTTGGTGGTTCGATGGGGCAGGAATAAATGTGTCACGGGAAAGCGTGGAAGATGAGGTCACCAGCCAATCACGGAATCAGATCAACAGCAGCAAAAGGGAAGGCGGAGACGATGGTCGGGGTGGCGGGGAGGCCAGCCCGGGAGCCCAGCCCAGATCATTGGCCATTCCAGAAACAGGGCGGGGGGTGGGAAGGGCTCAGCAGTGACCCCTCCCCCTGCCGCCCCCGCCGGCAGACCTCTGAGACCCTGATGGCACAGGTTCCCAGCTGAGAAGACCCTACCGAAGGCCCGTGCATGTTCCTGACCCCGGGAGACATGGAACGCTGGCGAGCATCCAGGGAGGAGAGAAGGGGCACAGGTGTCACCCGGCACCGGGCGCCTGCTCAGGAAGTGCCAAGGCACAGAGGGGCCGGGGGCCCCGCTGGCCAGCCCTGCTCAGACCAGAGCCGAGGCTGCGGGTCTAGGAGCACGAGGCCTAACGGCCGTCTCGATGTCTTTGACCGAATGATGCTTGCTTTTTCTCTTTTTAATTCTAACTTTTTCACTGTGCCCCATGCCGTCTGGTGTCTCAGCGCCTGACTAGCGGTCGAGCCTGCGTCCCTTGTGTGGGAAGCAGAGGGTCTACCCCTGGGCCACCGGGGAAGTCCAGAGCTTGCTTGGTGAGTTTATAACTCCTCCGGGGAGTTGGGGGAAGAGATTGCCTTGTGTGGAGGCCTCCTGACCTCTCCGGTCCTGACCCCCAGCACCTGCGAACACACTTCATTTGGAAACAGGGTCCTTGCAGGTCTAACTGAGATTTAAACTAAGATGCGGTTATGCCGCGTCAGGGAGGACCCCCGCCCTGTACAGGGCACAGCGGAGGCCGCGGGAGGAGGGGGCGGAGGGGGCAGGATGTGGACCCCACCAGAGGCCGGGAGGGAGGCGGGGAGCAGAGTCCTCCGCCCTAACAGGAAGAACCGATCCTGCCAGCAGCTGGGCCTCTGACGTGGGGCCTCAGAACTGGGAGGAAGCAGATTTCTGGGGTCCTAACCCCCACCGGGGGTGGATGGGGGGTAATCATGGGGTGGCGCAGCCCTGTGCTGGGTCGGAGCCGGAGACGCCTGCAGGTGGAGGCTCGCCGGTGCTCAGAGGCGTGGCGGGCCCCTGGTGGTTCGATGGGGCAGGAATAAATGTGTCACGGGAAAGCGTGGAAGATGAGGTCACCAGCCAATCACGGAATCAGATCAACAGCAGCAAAAGGGAAGGCGGAGACGATGGTCGGGGTGGCGGGGAGGCCAGCCCGGGAGCCCAGCCCAGATCATTGGCCATTCCAGAAACAGGGCGGGGGGTGGGAAGGGCTCAGCAGTGACCCCTCCCCCTGCCGCCCCCGCCGGCAGACCTCTGAGACCCTGATGGCACAGGTTCCCAGCTGAGAAGACCCTACCGAAGGCCCGTGCATGTTCCTGACCCCGGGAGACATGGAACGCTGGCGAGCATCCAGGGAGGAGAGAAGGGGCACAGGTGTCACCCGGCACCGGGCGCCTGCTCAGGAAGTGCCAAGGCACAGAGGGGCCGGGGGCCCCGCTGGCCAGCCCTGCTCAGACCAGAGCCGAGGCTGCGGGTCTAGGAGCACGAGGCCTAACGGCCGTCTCGATGTCTTTGACCGAATGATGCTTGCTTTTTCTCTTTTTAATTCTAACTTTTTCACTGTGCCCCATGCCGTCTGGTGTCTCAGCGCCTGACTAGCGGTCGAGCCTGCGTCCCTTGTGTGGGAAGCAGAGGGTCTACCCCTGGGCCACCGGGGAAGTCCAGAGCTTGCTTGGTGAGTTTATAACTCCTCCGGGGAGTTGGGGGAAGAGATTGCCTTGTGTGGAGGCCTCCTGACCTCTCCGGTCCTGACCCCCAGCACCTGCGAACACACTTCATTTGGAAACAGGGTCCTTGCAGGTCTAACTGAGATTTAAACTAAGATGCGGTTATGCCGCGTCAGGGAGGACCCCCGCCCTGTACAGGGCACAGCGGAGGCCGCGGGAGGAGGGGGCGGAGGGGGCAGGATGTGGACCCCACCAGAGGCCGGGAGGGAGGCGGGGAGCAGAGTCCTCCGCCCTAACAGGAAGAACCGATCCTGCCAGCAGCTGGGCCTCTGACGTGGGGCCTCAGAACTGGGAGGAAGCAGATTTCTGGGGTCCTAACCCCCACCGTGTGGTGGTGGTTCATGGGGGTGGCCTCAGGGAGCCGGGACTCGACGCCGCGTGTTGGTAACCGTGGGCGGCACGCGCTCCTTCCCAACAGGAAGATGAGGACTGTCTAGGATGGCGGTGCTCTTCTGCCCAGCGCTCAGCCCCACCGCAGCCCCCGGCGGGCGGCTGGCTGCCCCCACCGGGCATCTCCTGCTTTGCCATGACCTCTGCGCCCTGGGCTGGCCCGGCGGCCCTGACGGGCGGTGTGGCTGCCTTTTCTCGCACGTCTGTGCCGATGGAGGGCCCCTCCGCGTGGAGCTGGCTGTGCCCCTTTGGGCTGTGTGGCTTCCGGGGTCCACGTGGCGCAGCACAGGGTCGGCTTGGACCGCAAGGTGCCAGCTCTGCCCGCTGGGCCGGCGCAGGGGTCGGGTGCTGCCCCTGGAGCCCTCGCTCTGACCAGGGCCGGCGTCCCCCCGGGGTGCTCGCGTGTTTCGTGGCCCCGAAGCTGCCGATCGCTGCCTGTCACACGGCCCAAGTTCACCTCACTGGGTCTGTCCGATGTTCCTCAAACGCGATCCAGGTCCTGCTTTCTGCCGGGAGCCCGCGTCCCACGCTGCGCTTGTCCGGGGCCGGCCCGCTGCTTCGGCGGCTGGTCTCCGTGGTGGTGTCCGGGCCCCTCTGCCGTGCGGTTCGCGGTGTGCGGGTGCCTGGCGGGGCGCCTCGGGCCGCGGGACGCCCTGCTGTCCTCGCGGTCCCCCCACCGCTGCAGCCTCATC
Organism: Tragulus kanchil; assembly: GCA_022376925.1. Classification (NCBI taxonomy): domain Eukaryota; kingdom Metazoa; phylum Chordata; class Mammalia; order Artiodactyla; family Tragulidae; genus Tragulus; species Tragulus kanchil. The sequence continues at coordinate 188,194,657 of JAIOJX010000025.1, forward strand.
GACGGTTCCTGCCTGGAGCGCGACACGGCCCTGTCGGGGGGTGACTTCAAACAGCTCCGTCCTTCCGTCTGTTTCCTGGCTGGCGTTTTCCCAAGAGGGAGAGCTCACCCCTCACCCCCCACCCCCTTCCTGATTGTCTCGGCTGTTGATGTCAGCCTGGGTTCATGGACCTTGCTTCTCTGTGAAGCACAGTCCGCTCGCCTCGTTCTCTCCGCTGCTGCCCTGGGGCCCCGACTCGAGGGCCCGGCGCCTGGAGAGAGCCGTCCGCTCGCCTCGTTCTCTCCGCTGCTCCCTGGGGCCCCGACTCGAGGGCCCGGCGCCTGGAGACAGCCGTCTCCCCACCGCTCCCCACAAGGACCCCGGGCCCGCCGGACGCCCCACAGGAGACGGACCTCACAAGGCCCTGTGGCTTCCTCCAACCCGCTCCTCACCCTGCCCTGGACACCTGCCATCTATCCAAGGACTGTCGGGCCGTTTTTCAAATACGAGTTGTTTTGTTATTTATTTCAAATTTTATCTGGGCTGTTGTTACCTCTCTGGGGCTGTGTGTGCGACGTGCCGCCCGGGGGGTTTGACAGAGGGACCTGAGAGGCTCTGGGGCGGCCGGCTCGGCGGGCTGAGGGTGGCGCCGTGGCCATCAGGGCTAGGGAGGTTGCAGCAGACCTGGCCCGCCACAGGCTGGACCACCGCGCTGTGAAGTCCGTCCCCCGTGTGGGCATCTGGGTGGGGCCCCGAGGGCCTCGTGGGGAGCAGTAGGGAGACAGCTCTGTGGCTCGGCTCGTCCTGTTGGGGGCCTGGGTGCCGGGGCCGTGCGGCTGGCTCTGGCCCGGCCCTCGGGTCCTCAACGCACTGAAGGGGGGCCGCTCCTGGTGCAGAGCTGCCCCTGGGGACCCGCTGGCCCATCCCTCCGGTCGGAGCCCTGGGGCCTGCCTGTGCTGGAAGAGGTGGCCAGCCCTGCTCAGGATGGGGCGGGACGCCCAGGGGCGCCGTCAGGGCAGAGCAGAGCGTGCTGGGTGCTCAAGACCTCGTGGACGGGCCGCAGACGGAGGGCGCTGCTGTGGACAGCAAGCCCCTCTCCGGACCTGGACGCAGCCCCGGGGGCAGACGGTGCCTGAGGCTGGGTGGCGCCCACAGCCCCTGCGGCCCGCTCCCTGCGCCCAGAGGCGCCCGTCTCTTCTGGGGAAGCACCTCGGGTTTGCGGGGAAACCGCTTCTTCCGGCCGCCGAGGAATGCTGCTGAGACCTGCCGTGAGCGCGCGCGCTTCGGGATCGGAGGGCGGGCCTGCTGTGCGGTCTCTCCAGGGTCTGTCCGTGTTTCGATCACAGCTTCCGTGATGGCGGTGGTCCTGGCGCTGCCGGCAGGCCCCGGGGGGCTTCCTGGGGCTGAGGGGTGTGTGCGGCTGCTTTGCACCAGGCCTGGGGGCAGTGAAGCTGCCTGGATGGTGACCGGCCAGTTTGAGGTGGGTCCTGGGCGCCCGCCTGCATGGCCGTCACCTTGGATAGCCTGCCGCGTCCCAAACAGCCTCTGGGAAGTGGGTCCTTGAGGCCTGGTGGCCGTTGGGAACCCAGGGTCTGCAGACCCTGAGGTCCCACCCCTGCTCGTGAGCTCGGTTTCCAGGCACTCTCGTCTTTCCCTGTGACAGTTCCCGGTCGCGTCTGGTCACTACGGAGCCTCTGCCTCTGAGGGCCGGCCGTCCTCTGTCTTGGTCTGTCTTCTCCAGTCGCCAGGGCTCTCCTGTCCCTCTGCCTCTGCGGCGTCCTGGCTGGTGGCCTTCAGCAGCTCACAGGAGGCCGTGGCCGTGGCCAGGGAGCTCCTGTGGGCGTCCTGCTCTGCAGGCTCAGGGCCCTGCCCGTGGGTGTCTGCGGGGACTGGGCCCTGGCTCCCTGTCTCCATCTCTCTGTCTTGGCACCCCCACCCCTCCTAGGAGAGACCCTCTGCTTCAGTTGGGGGCGGGGCTCTCGCTGTGGGTGGAGTGGGGGAGGGGTGTTTAACTGTCGTGGTCAGCGGTCAGCTGCTGGCCGGGTCCAGCCGTCCAAGGCCAGGGTGTTTTCAAGGTCTCCGTGCCATTGGCCAGGGACTCAGGTGTCCCAGTGGCTTCTTCCATCAAGTGTGGCTGTCTGGCCTCCACCGTCTGGTGTCTGTTTGGAGCGGGGTGGGGTCCCCTCACGGGCTCTTACTCCATCCCCTCACTGTCCTTCAACCAGACCACAGCTTGTGTTACACGTTTCCAGGAACAAACGTGGGTGGGGGTCTTCACGCGGGAGGGCTGCAGGCTGCGAGGTCAGGACGGTCCCCACGTGGTGCTGGCGGGTGACAGGCATTAGCCGAGTGGCTTTTCTCGTAATCCTGTGTGTGTGATGGTTTCTCTTTGCCGACAGGCATGAAGTGCGAAGAACCCTCCGCAATGGATGGCTTGTCTTTAAAACGGAAGCACAGCCTTTGCGGTTAGCAGCACCCTGCAGGGTTAGGGTGCGCCTGCTTTGCACCAGGCCTGGGCAGTGAAGCTGCCTGGATGGTGACCGGCCAGTTTGAGGTGGGTCCTGGGCGCCCGCCTGCATGGCCGTCACCTTGGATAGCCTGCCGCGTCCCAAACAGCCTCTGGGAAGTGGGTCCTTGAGGCCTGGTGGCCGTTGGGAACCCAGGGTCTGCAGACCCTGAGGTCCCACCCCTGCTCGTGAGCTCGGTTTCCAGGCACTCTCGTCTTTCCCTGTGACAGTTCCCGGTCGCGTCTGGTCACTACGGAGCCTCTGCCTCTGAGGGCCGGCCGTCCTCTGTCTTGGTCTGTCTTCTCCAGTCGCCAGGGCTCTCCTGTCCCTCTGCCTCTGCGGCGTCCTGGCTGGTGGCCTTCAGCAGCTCACAGGAGGCCGTGGCCGTGGCCAGGGAGCTCCTGTGGGCGTCCTGCTCTGCAGGCTCAGGGCCCTGCCCGTGGGTGTCTGCGGGGACTGGGCCCTGGCTCCCTGTCTCCATCTCTCTGTCTTGGCACCCCCACCCCTCCTAGGAGAGACCCTCTGCTTCAGTTGGGGGCGGGGCTCTCGCTGTGGGTGGAGTGGGGGAGGGGTGTTTAACTGTCGTGGTCAGCGGTCAGCTGCTGGCCGGGTCCAGCCGTCCAAGGCCAGGGTGTTTTCAAGGTCTCCGTGCCATTGGCCAGGGACTCAGGTGTCCCAGTGGCTTCTTCCATCAAGTGTGGCTGTCTGGCCTCCACCGTCTGGTGTCTGTTTGGAGCGGGGTGGGGTCCCCTCACGGGCTCTTACTCCATCCCCTCACTGTCCTTCAACCAGACCACAGCTTGTGTTACACGTTTCCAGGAACAAACGTGGGTGGGGGTCTTCACGCGGGAGGGCTGCAGGCTGCGAGGTCAGGACGGTCCCCACGTGGTGCTGGCGGGTGACAGGCATTAGCCGAGTGGCTTTTCTCGTAATCCTGTGTGTGTGATGGTTTCTCTTTGCCGACAGGCATGAAGTGCGAAGAACCCTCCGCAATGGATGGCTTGTCTTTAAAACGGAAGCACAGCCTTTGCGGTTAGCAGCACCCTGCAGGGTTAGGGTGCGCCTGCAGCACCCTGGGTCTCCCGACGCCTCTTCCAGACCCCGGGGCCCGTCGGTGCTGCCGCGGGCTCGGTCTGGACCGTGGTCACCCTCATCACCAAGACACTGCAGAACCAGCACCTGGACGACCCCCCTGGCAAGAGCTACGACGCTGGCCCGGTGAGCCGCCCGCCCGGGTCGGGGCACGCCGGCGTCTTGCTGGCTGTGGTGCCCTCTGGCTGCGGTGTGCCCGCTCGGTAGCTGCGCTGAGAGGGGTTAGTTCCCCGAGGCAGGGGGATCGTAGCTTCCCAGCCAGGGCTTGAACCCAGGCCCCCTGCATTGGCAGGTGGGTTCTTAACCATTGGACCACCAGGGAAGTCCTACCTTGTCAGTTTCTTAACGGGGGTCTTTTAATGAGAAAGTTTTAATTTCAATGCAGACAAATGTATCAGTGTAAATTAGTGTTGTATATTTTTTTAATCCCATTTAAGAAGTCTTTGGGGGCTTCCCTGGTGGCCCAGTGGGTAAGGACACTGCCTTGCAGTGCAAGGGGCGCCAGTGTGATCCCTGACCTGGGAAGAACCCACGTGCCGCGGAGCGGCTGGACTGATGTGTCCAATGACCGAGCCAGAGCCCTGGAGCGCATGCGCCCAGAGCCGGCGCTCTGCAACGACAGCCGCCACCGCGATGGGAGGCCCACAGGAGCCAAAGAACAAAGACGGATGAACAGAGAGAAACGAAAGAAGAATAGAAGTGGCCCGCCTGCTCCCCTCCCTCCCTAACCCGACCCCCGCCCAAAATAAATAAATAAATAAATCTTAAAAAAAAAAAAAAAAAGAAGTCTTTGGGGGCTTCCCTGGTGGCCCAGTGGATAAGGACACTGCCTTGCAGTGCAAGGGGCGCCGGTGTGATCCCTGACCTGGGAAGAACCCATGTGCCACGGAGCAGCTGGACCGATGTATCCAACTACTGAGCCGGAGCTCTGGAGCACATGCACCCGGAGCCGGTGCTCTGCGACGAGAGAGGCCACTGCGACGGGAGGCCTACACAGGCCAAAGAACGAAGATGGACGAAAATAGATAAATGAAAGACCAATAGAAGTGGCCAAAAAAAAGAGAGAAGTCTTTGGAGGAAGGTTCCCTGGAGGAGGGCAAGGAAACCACTCTGGTACTCTTGCCTAGAGAATCCCATGGAGGGAGGAGCCTGCTGGGCTGCAGTCCACAGTGTCGCACGGCGTCGGGCATGACTGAGGTGACTTGGCATGCACGCAGCAAGTCTGCCTGGTCTAAGTTGGGGAGACAGCCTCCTGCTTCTTCTGGAAGCGCTGCTGTCTTACTACAGCCGGCGGCCTGCGCCCTCCGGGCTGTCTGGTGGGTGGAGTGAGGCAGGTGCACGGGGGTCCGGCTGGCCCGGCACCGCTGACCATCCCTGTCCCATCGGAGGTCCCGTGGGGCTCCCGCGTTCGCCCAGAGGCAGCCCTGCTGTGCGTGTCCCATGGTCACTCCTGTCCTGGGTGGGCGACGGGCCACAGAGAGAAGCCGGCCTCCCTGCCAACAGGCGGGGGGCGCTGGACTCGAGGCCTGGCCCGCCCGGCCCCAGTGCTCCTCCTGGCGGCGTGAGTTGTCACCTGGCTCTACTGCAGAGGTGGCGGCCTGAGACGGAGCCTCTGCGAGTGTGGCCTGGCACAGGGGAGCCCATGGCCCCCGCCGAGGCCTGCGCACTCCCCCAGGGCGTGTCGCGCCGCCGGTGCTGTCCTGGGCGTGGCGGTCTGGGGGCCGCCACCCCGCTCACGCAGAGGCCTGGTCTAGTGCCCTCCGCTCCCTGCTGGGCTCCGTCCGGCTCCAGAGCTCCGGGGTGCTGGCCGCTGGGCGGCCTGTGTGTGCCCCGCCGGACTGCTGCGGAGCCTCCTCCTGGGGGACCAACCACCGTTTAACGTGCTCCTTTTAGGTGAAGCGGCAGAGAAGTTCCTCGTTTTGTCCTGAGTCTGCTATCCCCTGAGACGGTCCCCGAGGGGCCGGAGCCCCTGACCGAGAGTCGGGAGCTGTGGTGGAGGAGACTGGACCGGAGGGGCAGAGAGAGCTGAGCGACCACGTCTGCCCAGAGGTCTGGGCGGGGGAGAGCACGGGAGAGCGGGCAGACAGACAGACAGAGGCCTTGAGTGGACGCCGCTCCAAGGGGCCCTTCAGCCTCCCGGGGCCGACTGTGTCCAAGGAGAATGTCGTGGGCTTGAGCTGGGCTGTATGCCACGCGCCACGCTGCCCGCCCTCGTGGCCAGCGGGCCCACGCGCGTGGACGTGGTCAGAGTGGGATTGGCTTCCTGCGGAGTTGCCCACTGGGGCTGGGAGGACGGTGGTGGCGCGAGAGGGGCAGCAGTGGACACCTTTCACGGCCTTTACTCACCTGCGTAACAGTCTTGATTAAGAACAAAAGAGAAACAAAGGAAAGAAACAGCTGTGTTTTAGGGCCCAGGTGCTCTGCAGTGCACGGCTCTTTCCCTCTTCAGCCAGGAGGCCAGCGCTGGGCGACGGCGCCCACTGCAGGGGTGAACAGCCCCGTCTCTTTCCTGAGCTCCCTCTGAGTCTGAGCGTGTAAACACAGCGGCGAAACGTCTTTCTCTTCACTTCCGGAATGCTGCGTGCAAACTGAACTCAGGGGCGCTGGACTCGAGGCCTGGCCCGCCCGGCCCCAGTGCTCCTCCTGGCGGCGTGAGTTGTCACCTGGCTCTACTGCAGAGGTGGCGGCCTGAGACGGAGCCTCTGCGAGTGTGGCCTGGCACAGGGGAGCCCATGGCCCCGCCGAGGCCTGCGACTCCCAGGGCGTGTCGCCCCGCGGTGTTTGTCCTGGGCGTGGCGGTCTGGGGGCCGCCACCCCGCTCACGCAGAGGCCTGGCCTAGTGCCCTCAGCTCCCAGCTGGGCTCCGTCCGGCTCCAGAGCTCGGGGTGCTGGCCGCTGGGCGGCCTGTGTGTGCCCCGCCGGACTGCTGCGGAGCCTCCTCCTGGGGGACCAACCACCGTTTAACGTGCTCCTTTTAGGTGAAGCGGCAGAGAAGTTCCTCGTTTTGTCCTGAGTCTGCTATCCCCTGAGACGGTCCCCGAGGGGCCGGAGCCCCTGACCGAGAGTCGGGAGCTGTGGTGGAGGAGACTGGACCGGAGGGGCAGAGAGAGCTGAGCGACCACGTCTGCCCAGAGGTCTGGGCGGGGGAGAGCACGGGAGAGCGGGCAGACAGACAGACAGAGGCCTTGAGTGGACGCCGCTCCAAGGGGCCCTTCAGCCTCCCGGGGCCGACTGTGTCCAAGGAGAATGTCGTGGGCTTGAGCTGGGCTGTATGCCACGCGCCACGCTGCCCGCCCTCGTGGCCAGCGGGCCCACGCGCGTGGACGTGGTCAGAGTGGGATTGGCTTCCTGCGGAGTTGCCCACTGGGGCTGGGAGGACGGTGGTGGCGCGAGAGGGGCAGCAGTGGACACCTTTCACGGCCTTTACTCACCTGCGTAACAGTCTTGATTAAGAACAAAAGAGAAACAAAGGAAAGAAACAGCTGTGTTTTAGGGCCCAGGTGCTCTGCAGTGCACGGCTCTTTCCCTCTTCAGCCAGGAGGCCAGCGCTGGGCGACGGCGCCCACTGCAGGGGTGAACAGCCCCGTCTCTTTCCTGAGCTCCCTCTGAGTCTGAGCGTGTAAACACAGCGGCGAAACGTCTTTCTCTTCACTTCCGGAATGCTGCGTGCAAACTGAACTCAGGGGGCCACTTGCTCTCTGTGGAGACGAGCGGTGAGGTGTAGGAGCCCCGCAGGTCTTCCTGGGCTGCTGGGGGCTCGGACCCTGGGAGCCGACCCGCAGGTGAGGTGTCCCTCTGCTCCTCTCCCTCCCCTGGACGGCGGTGTGCTGCGGTCACCGGGATAGGACAGGGGCCAGGAGGCTCGGCCACTTGAGTGGGTGCACGGGTCTGATTGTGGGCACGTGAGCCTGGGCGTGGGTGCCCCCACGGCTCAGCCCTGCTGGCCTCTCCGACTGACCGAGAGTCTTAGTGCCCCTGGCCACCCGGGGCCTCGCTCACGCCTCTCCCGGTGGCATCCTGGCCTCCTACCTGGGTCCCCTCAGCGAGAGCGAGCACAGAGCGGGGCGGCAGGGCTGCGGGGCACCCCCGGGCCAGTCACTGGGGCTCTGAGCTTCCCGAGCCCCTACCCGTCTGAGCCCACCAGGCTCAGAGCTGCTGACCGCTGGACGCTGGGCCTCTCGAGGGACCTTCACACCCTCATCCGATGTTGGTGGTTTCGGGGTCACTGTGCCCTAGGTGCCCCCCACAGTGTGCGCTGGGGGCGCTATTCCCCGTGGGCCGGGCCCCTCAGTACCCACAGCGGGCCTGGGCCGCCTGGAGCCCAGGGGTGCGGGCGCGGGAACGTGCACCGTCACCCGTCTCTCCTCTGGGGTTCCCCAGAAGCCAAGCGCCCCTGGGAGGTCGTCGGTGGAGGACGGCATGCCGGGAGCCCCTCCCCGCCTGGCCCCTGCAGCCCCAGCGCCCGCACGGGGGACCTCAGGCACCCTGGCGGCCACCCTGGGCACCGCCCAGCAGGCGACCCTGCCGCTCCCTGTCGGGGCCGGGTGAGCGGGCGCGCCGCCCGGCCCCGTGGCACCCCGGCCGCTCTGGGGTCTGCACTCCGGTCTCCAAGAGGCGGTGGCACAGCGGCGGGAGGGCCACGCTGCGGGCGGGGAGGACCTGGCTGCCAGGCCGCGCCCTCCCCACCGCCAGCCCCGCTTTGCCCCTGGAGCCCCCGCCGGCTTCGGCCTGGGCCAGCGGCAGCCTCCCGGCCCCCGCGGGCCCCGTGCGCCCTCCCTGCTCCGCCGCCGGTCCCTGTCCCAGGGCTCTCTGGTGCCGGCGGGCGCGGCCAGCCCTGGGCCGGCAGCACACCCGCCTCCACGCCCGTGGGCGCGCCCGAGGTGGGCCTCCGCGGGGCTTCTCCGCTGCCGCTCGCAGCCCTGCCTGCACTCAGGCGCGCAGGGCCGGCAGAAGCGCAGGCGCGAGGAGGACGCCGACGGGCCGCGGCCGGCCCTGGACTTCCTGAAGATGACCGGGTGAGGCCCTCCGGCGTCCGGCGCTGGCGCTCCCTCCACGGGTCCTGTCCCCCTGGCGCTTCTGACCCCCTGGCGCTTCCGTCTGTGTCTGTTTGTTGGCTGTGCCCAGTCCTTGCGGCCAGCTGGGCCCGGGGCTCCCGCGTCTGTTGGCAGTGACGGGGGCGTGTGCGGCCCTGCGGCCCCTCGCCTCCTGCTCTGGCTGCTCCTGGAGCCCCTTCCTCGGCGGGTGGACGCCCCGGCCGGCCCTCCTTCCCTCCGTCCGCTCGCTGATGGAGAACCTTGTCTCTCCGCGGGTCCAGTGCTGGGGTCTGCACCCCCCGTTCTACAGAGAGGCCCCGTCCAGCGCCGCCGGGGCGGCTGGACCCTGGCCGGTGACCCGCTTCCGCCTGTGTCCGGCCTGTGGAGGACCCGGCGCTCCCAGCCCCGGGGCAGCTGAGGAGGGCCTTGGCGGGGCCAGGTCGGCCGAGGCGTGGGTCCGTGTGCCTTTCCTCTGGGGAAGCCCCGGCTTGGCAGCGCCCCAGTGCTGGGCTCCGGGGGCTCCGGGCAGTCCGGGGCCCTCTTGGGGCCATGGCTGTGGCCTGTGAGCAGGGTGACTCTGGTCGTGAGCTGTGCTTTCGTGAGGGAGAGCTGTTGAGCTTCCGGCTGGAGAGGGCCCAACACCGGGGCCGGGCGCGTGGGGCGCGGGCAGGCCTGGAGTTCGCTCGGGGGTGTCTGCTCTGCTGCAGGTTTGGCCTCGGGGACCCTTCGCTCCAGCTCCCGAGTGCGCGCTCTGGTCTGACGTGAGTCGGGCCGAGGGAGGCGGGCGTGTCCACACTGCCTGAGTGTTTTGCACAAGCCCCTCTAAGATGGAGGGCCTCCGGTGAAGACTCAGTCTTGACCTTTGATTTTTGGAAATGTATTTTCTGTCCGCCTGGTTAGATGCAGGTCACCGTCAAACCAGAGCGGGCCGTCCAGTGACGAGAGTCACGCGTGCTGGCTGCGGCCCCCTGACCGGGCCGGAGGTGCCATCTGGAGGCGCTGACCCAGCTCCTGCAGGGAGGCCTGGCGCCAGCTGCCTGCTGGCCGGAGGGTTTCTTCCCACTGACGTCAGAACGGCCTTATTCTCCTGCAGCCTTGGCTGCGGCCAGAGGCCCGCTGTCCCCAGAGGCACAGTCCGGCTCCTGACTGGCCTCCTGGGGCGTGGGCGTCTGTGCCCGACGGATGCAGAGCGGGCCCCTGCCTTGGTCTGACCAGTGTGTGTGCTGCCTAGCAGGCCCCCGACCATTGGTGGCCCCTCTGGGGTGTCGCTTGGATGACAGAGGGTGTTGGAAGCCACCCAGATTTAGCTGAAAGAGGAGGGGTCAGCATGAGGAGCCAAGGGAGCGAGGTGCTGCAGAGGCACAGGCTGAGGGTGGTGTGCGGGGCCTCGCGGACGTGCTGGCCGAGGTGTGGCCAGCGAGCTCCGGCCGGGCTCCTCCCCGGAGGCTGACCCCGAGGGCCACACAGCTGGTCTCTCTCCAGAAGCGCAGGGTCCACCTGAGCTCTCTGCCGGCCACAGTTAGGGGTTGTTGGCCGAGCCCTAAGTTCAGGGAATAAAAGGATAAAAACAAAGAAGAAATGGGTAAGAAAATAAGAGCAGAAAGGAAGGAAACTGGCAAGGCTGGAGCGAGGGTGCTGGGGGTCCTGTCTCGGCTGGGTGGGCCGGGCGGGCCGGGCACGGGGCGGGACACCCCCGCGGGCAGCAGAGAGGCTGAGGCTGGAGAGGGCGCTGTGGGCGCGGGAGGGGGCAGTGCACCCCGGGGTGATCCCACAGCCACTGAGCTTCCCGCTGCGAGGCCACGCCCGCTGCGAGGCCACGCCCACCCGGGCGGCTTTCAGCAGATCCCACAGAGCACACGGAAAGCGCGGCTCCAGGTGGACTCGCCCTAGGAACGCGCAAGGCCGGGGAGACCCCGTGCGGACCGCGTGGAGGGCCCGTGAGGCCGGGGCGGGGCTCGGCGGTGGCCGGGGTCGAGGGTCAGGCGGTCGAGGCTGAGGGAAGCAGGGCCTAGCTCCTGCAGCCTCCGCCCCAGCCTTGCGGATCGCAGCAGGCGAGGGCCCGGCTCCTCTCATCGCAGCCTCGAGCCTGGAGGCCCCAGGCTCCCCCGCCAGGGCCCCAGACCTTGGGCCCCCACACTCGGCAGGGTCCCCTCCCAAGGTGCCCACAGCCCCCGGACCCCCTGTCGAGAGCTTTTGCCCTGGCATCCGGTGGGAGGGGGAAGGACCCCCCAGGCATGCACCTCTTTCTGTTTTTCTACAGGTTGTTAGACCTATTTAAAGTCTATCTGTGTTATCTGGTAATTTACATTGTTCTAGGACGCGGCCAGTTTCATCAGGAAGACCCCGCTGCCTGACCCGTCCCTTCTCACCCCCGCTCTCTGACCCCGTGGGGCTCGCGGGCTCTGTGTTCCCGCGCTCTGTTGATTAGCCCGTCAGATGTTTGTTTATTTTATTTATTTATTTTGAGGCACCAGCTCGTGGATTTACGGAGGAGCTCCCCCATTTTTCTTGTTTCCAATTCATTAATCCGCCTTTATCTGTACCCCCTCCTGCCTCCCTGGATTTACTTTATTGTTCTGTTTTCCCTCCTTGTGTCGAATGTTTAGTTCATTTATTTTCAGTCTCTCTCGCTCAGTAATAAAAATATTTAAGGCTGTGAATCTCCGCCGGCTCCTCCCGAGGCCGGCCGGCGGCCGCGCGGTCTCTTTCCGCGCGGCTGCGAAGTCGTCCGTCACTGTCGCCTGTATTTGCTCTCTGACCCGGGAGTTATTTAGGAGAGCAGCTTTGAATTTCCGAATCGTCCGGCTTCTTTTAAAGTTCCTTTTAGCAATTTTTAGGTTCGCTGTATTGGTTTAAATAAAGAGGCCTATACCTGTTTCATTGCTTGGAATACAGTGAGATATGCACGCACGTGTGTTCATGGATGCACCCGTGTGTTCCTACGTGTGCCCATACGCCCACGCCTACACCTGCGTCTGTGGGCACACGTGTACACACAGACCACGTGCACGCGCCTGTGAGCACCTGCGGGCCCACTGAGCGTATGTGCCGTGTGTGCGGCTGTAGACGTGTGTGAGGGGTGTGCACACACACGTGTACACACGTGTGGGGAGTGTGCCGTGGCTTCTGCCCAGGCAGGGCACCCGGAAGGCCTCCGGCCTCGCCTTCGGTTCTCGCCACCCGCGCCTGGGTCTCTGGCCGAGGGCTGGGCGCTGGAGCTGGCCTCCCAGGTCCTCGTGACGGTGCCCCGACCCCTCGCCCTCGGTGGTCTGGACGGCCAGGACTGCCAGCTACCGAGGGCCACACACGCCCTGAGGCCCCGCTGCCGGACGACCTGGGAGAGGCCGGGGATCCTGGGCGGGTGTGGAGGGTGGGCTCACCTGGCCTGGCCTGGGTGCACCAGGTGTCAGGCCCCGCGCCAGTTTCATCAGGAAGACCCCGCTGCCTGACCCGTCCCTTCTCACCCCCGCTCTCTGACCCCGTGGGGCTCGCGGGCTCTGTGTTCCCGCGCTCTGTTGATTAGCCCGTCAGATGTTTGTTTATTTTATTTATTTATTTTGAGGCACCAGCTCGTGGATTTACGGAGGAGCTCCCCCATTTTTCTTGTTTCCAATTCATTAATCCGCCTTTATCTGTACCCCCTCCTGCCTCCCTGGATTTACTTTATTGTTCTGTTTTCCCTCCTTGTGTCGAATGTTTAGTTCATTTATTTTCAGTCTCTCTCGCTCAGTAATAAAAATATTTAAGGCTGTGAATCTCCGCCGGCTCCTCCCGAGGCCGGCCGGCGGCCGCGCGGTCTCTTTCCGCGCGGCTGCGAAGTCGTCCGTCACTGTCGCCTGTATTTGCTCTCTGACCCGGGAGTTATTTAGGAGAGCAGCTTTGAATTTCCGAATCGTCCGGCTTCTTTTAAAGTTCCTTTTAGCAATTTTTAGGTTCGCTGTATTGGTTTAAATAAAGAGGCCTATACCTGTTTCATTGCTTGGAATACAGTGAGATATGCACGCACGTGTGTTCATGGATGCACCCGTGTGTTCCTACGTGTGCCCATACGCCCACGCCTACACCTGCGTCTGTGGGCACACGTGTACACACAGACCACGTGCACGCGCCTGTGAGCACCTGCGGGCCCACTGAGCGTATGTGCCGTGTGTGCGGCTGTAGACGTGTGTGAGGGGTGTGCACACACACGTGTACACACGTGTGGGGAGTGTGCCGTGGCTTCTGCCCAGGCAGGGCACCCGGGAGGGGCCTCCGGCCTCGTCCTTCGGTTCTCGCCACCCGCGCCTGGGTCTCTGGCCGAGGGCTGGGCGCTGGAGCTGGCCTCCCAGGTCCTCGTGACGGTGCCCCGACCCCTCGCCCTCGGTGGTCTGGACGGCCAGGACTGCCAGCTACCGAGGGCCACACACGCCCTGAGGCCCCGCTGCCGGACGACCTGGGAGAGGCCCGGGGGGATCCTGGGCGGGTGTGGAGGGTGGGCTCACCTGGCCTGGCCTGGGTGCACCAGGTGTCCCCCTTCGAGCCCTGGCGACAAGGGCGGAGCGCGGGAAGCCCCAGGAGACGCAGACAGAGCAAGTCTAGTTTTGCTCCCAGTCTGCGAAATGTAAAAAGTCCCGAGTGAACGCGGAGTGTTAGTCTGTCTGTTGAGATGACCGTGTGATGTTTCTGCTTTAATCTGGGGGCCTGGGGCTCAGGCGAGAGACACTAGGACACAGACACCTGTGGCCCGGTCCTGGGGCTGCGCGTCCCAGAGGAGGGTGGCTCCCTCGAGGGCGGGGCTGGCTTCCCCGAGGGCTCCCCCTGCGCTCCGCGTCCCCACAGGGCCACCTGTGTGCGTTGTGTCCTGATCTCTGCTTCCTATAGGGAGACCTGTCAGGTGGGACCTCATTTTACGTTGTGCATTTCTTTAAAGGCCCCGTCTCAGGTGTCCCTGGCGGCACAGCGGATGAGAATCCACCTGTCAGGGGATTCCCTGGTGGCTCAGGGGTGAGGAGCTCGTCTGTCCAATGCGGGAGACATGGGTTCGCTCCCAGATCCGGGAAGATCCCACAGGCTGCGGAGCAGCTCAGCCCGTGAGCCACAACTACGGAGCCTGTGCTCTGGAGCCTTGGAGCCACGACAACTGAAACCCGTGAGCCCTAGAGCCCGAGTCCCACAACAAGAGAAGTCACCGCAACAAGCGGCCTGCTCACCTCCGCTAGAGAGTGGCCCCCACTCCCTGCAACTAGAGAGGAGCCTGTGGTAGTAGTGAAGGTCCAGAACAGCCAAAAGTAAATAAATACATAAAAGAAAAAGAAAAAGAATCCACCTGCCAATGCAGGGGTCATGGGTTCAATCCCTGGTCCGGAAGACTCCACCTGTCAGGGAGCCACTAAAGCCCGTGCACCACAGCGACTGAGCTTGCACCCTGGAGCCCATGCTCTGCAGCAAGAAAAGCCGCCATAGCGAGAAGCCCGTGCACCACCGCGGAGAGCAGCCCTGCCCCACAGCCTGGGCAGACAGGGAAGACCCAGCACAGCCAAAAGTGGCAAATAAATACAATTATAAAAAAGACCCCGTCTCCGATCTTTATTGTGGTAAAATACGTACAGCAATGTTTACCGTGTTAACCGTTTAAAAAAATCACGGGCGTGCCGTTGATCGACAGCGCTGTGTTCGTCTCAGGCCTGCCGCGACGCGTGTCCGTCACAGAAGTCACCCCTCTTTCTTAGACTCTTTGAGCCCACGGGCCGTCGCGGAGTGCTGAGCCAAGCTCCCCGTGCCCCGCGGCGGGCCTTGGTTGCCGGTTTGTGCAGCAGTGTGTGTAGCTCGATTCCAGTCTCCCGGTTTAATCCCTGCCCCGCTTCCCTCCTGGTAACATGGCTTTTTCTACATCTGTAAATCTATTTCTTGTTTTTAATTATGACTTTAATAATCAGTTTATTCGTTTGACTGCACTGGGTCTAGTGGCAGCGCGTGGGCCCTAGTCCCCTGGGCAGGGATGGGGCCAGGAGTGCAGGGTCGCGGTCAGCAGAGCGCCCGGGAAGCCTGGTTCTTCTCGCTCTGAGCGCACACCTGGGGACACGAAGCGCGCTCACGCGGCGGTGCGGCCGTCACCGCCACCCACGCCGGAGTCTCTCCATCGTCCGGGTCGGCACTCGCCCCCGGGCCTCCCCGTCCCTGCCCCAGCCCTGGCACCCCCGCTGCTTCCGTCTGGATCCGACTCCTCTGGGGACCTCTTAGGAGAGGAGGCACACGGTGTTTGTTTTTGGTGACTGAGCTGAACTGAGCTGAGCACATAATAAAAAGTCTGCGTCGACTGCGGCTCCGCCTTCGTCCTCCTGGTCGGTGGGTGCTCGGGCAGGGTCAGAGCCTCCTCCCGTGTCGGGCTGGCTCCCGGCCCACCTTGGGGGTGGACGCCGGGGCCTCTGCCTCGTGCCTGCGGCGGGCGTGCTGTTGTGCGCACAGGCACGGATGTACCCCTTTGAGACCCTGTTTTTAGTTCTTTGGGGTGTGTCTAGAAATGGAATGACGGGGTCCCATGGTGACGCTCTGCCTGCTTTCCTGAGGAGCCTCTGCACGGGTTTCCAGCGGCCGCCCCGTCCGCATTCCCTCCAGCAGCGCGGGCTCTCCGCGCCCCCCACACCCGCGGTCTGCTGTTACTCTGGGTGGCAGCCGTCCGCGGGGAGCAGCGTGGTTCCGTGGAGTTTGTTTGTTTCTTATCTGGTTGCTCTTTAACTTAACTGCATTACAGTAGGAAATTTACCTGTGCTTGCAAAGATTCTGAACATGTAGCATTCTCTGCATGTAGATTTATTGTACAAATCTTTATCCCTATTGAAATTTTTTTGTCTACCTGATGAATCAAGTATTGATAGCTGTGTGGTATTCTATGACGGTTGAATTGTCTGTTTCTCCTTGTAGCTTTGTAGGTGCATTCACATTAGAATTATTTATTTGTGGGATCTTTGGAAAAATCGTGTTATGTATTCATTTGTTTACTGGTGGCTCTGGCTCTCCATCGCTGCGAGCAGGGCTGTCCTCTCGTTGTGGGGCACGGGCTTCTCGTCGCGGTGGCGTCTCGGCGTGGAGCCCAGGCTGCAGGGTACGCCGGCCTCCGTGGCGGTGGCTCTGGGCTCTAGGGCACCGGCTCAGCAGTCGTGGTGCTCCCAGGCTCAGTCGCTCCGCGGCCTGTGGCTTCTCCCAGGTCAGGGAGCACGCCCGTGCCTCCGAGGACGCCTCACGCTGAATCTTTCGTCGTTACAAATTGGCCCTCTTTGTCTCTACTGATAGTTTTGATTACATTCTATTTTGTGTAATATTTAGTCCAGTTTAGTCGCTCAGCTGTGTCCGACTCTTTGCCTCCCCATGAACTGCAGCACGCCAGGCTTCCCTTCCTTCACCATCTTCCAGAACTTGCTCTGACTCATGTCCACTGAGTTGGTGATGCCATCCAACCATCGTGCTGTGTGGCTGGCTCGGCCCACCTTGGGTGGACGCCGGGCCTCTGCCTCGTGCCTGCGGCGGGCGTGCTGTTGTGCGCACAGGCACGGATGTACCCCTTTGAGACCCTGTTTTTAGTTCTTTGGGGTGTGTCTAGAAATGGAATGACGGGGTCCCATGGTGACGCTCTGCCTGCTTTCCTGAGGAGCCTCTGCACGGGTTTCCAGCGGCCGCCCCGTCCGCATTCCCTCCAGCAGCGCGGGCTCTCCGCGCCCCCCACACCCGCGGTCTGCTGTTACTCTGGGTGGCAGCCGTCCGCGGGGAGCAGCGTGGTTCCGTGGAGTTTGTTTGTTTCTTATCTGGTTGCTCTTTAACTTAACTGCATTACAGTAGGAAATTTACCTGTGCTTGCAAAGATTCTGAACATGTAGCATTCTCTGCATGTAGATTTATTGTACAAATCTTTATCCCTATTGAAATTTTTTTGTCTACCTGATGAATCAAGTATTGATAGCTGTGTGGTATTCTATGACGGTTGAATTGTCTGTTTCTCCTTGTAGCTTTGTAGGTGCATTCACATTAGAATTATTTATTTGTGGGATCTTTGGAAAAATCGTGTTATGTATTCATTTGTTTACTGGTGGCTCTGGCTCTCCATCGCTGCGAGCAGGGCTGTCCTCTCGTTGTGGGGCACGGGCTTCTCGTCGCGGTGGCGTCTCGGCGTGGAGCCCAGGCTGCAGGGTACGCCGGCCTCCGTGGCGGTGGCTCTGGGCTCTAGGGCACCGGCTCAGCAGTCGTGGTGCTCCCAGGCTCAGTCGCTCCGCGGCCTGTGGCTTCTCCCAGGTCAGGGAGCACGCCCGTGCCTCCGAGGACGCCTCACGCTGAATCTTTCGTCGTTACAAATTGGCCCTCTTTGTCTCTACTGATAGTTTTGATTACATTCTATTTTGTGTAATATTTAGTCCAGTTTAGTCGCTCAGCTGTGTCCGACTCTTTGCCTCCCCATGAACTGCAGCACGCCAGGCTTCCCTTCCTTCACCATCTTCCAGAACTTGCTCTGACTCATGTCCACTGAGTTGGTGATGCCATCCAACCATCGTGTCCTCTGTCGTCTCCTTCTCCTTCCGCTTTCTAGTCCCCCGGCCTCACGGTCTTTACCGTAGCATCTTCTGGCTGCCGTGGTCGACACGTCTGACGCCCCCATGCCTCCCGGGGGGTCTGCGTGCCCGCTGGGAACCGTGTGTCTCCAGCCGGAGCCGGAGCCGCCCCCACAGCGCGCCTTGTTACTGGGTGTGACGGCTCAGCTCTCGTTTGTTTGAAAAGATCTTCATTTTGCCTTTATTTTTGAAAGCTGGTTTGGTCATCCATGGAATTCTAGTTTGTCTCCTTCCTTCTTTATTTTTACCTAAAGTTTGCTTGGCTGTGCCGGGCCTTCGCCGAGTCCTCATTCTCCCTTGTCCTGCAGGCTCCTCTGCTGGGCGTGCGCGGCTGCCGGCACCGGGAGCACCAAGCCTTCGCCGCCGGACCACCAGGGCCGTCCTCCCTCCTCCTTCGAAGAAACGGTTCCCCTCTCTTCTGGCTGGCATGGTTTTTGGCGAGTGACCAGAAGCAATCTTACTGCTGTCGCCCTGTGAGTACTGTGTCTTTTTCGTTTTTTTTTTCCAGAAGTTTTTGAGGTTTCCTCTGTAGTTTTGGTTTTCAGCAGTTGGTCGTATCAGGGATGAGTTTTCTTTGTATTTACCTTGTGCGGCTGCTGCTGTTTCAGCCAGCGTCTGAACTGAGTGGGCTGTTTTACTGTGGTCTTCTCTCTTCCGCCCTCGGGGCCTCCAGCCCCCAGCACGTGAGAAGCTTGGTAGTTCGGACGGGTGACCAAGTCCTCTGAGCCCCGCTCCCGATCCACAGGCAGAAGCCCGGGCCCGCCTGGGGCCTGCCTGGTGCCTGCCGTGGGGGCCCCGGGGACCCCGGGGACAGGCTCGTCTCGCTGTGGAGCTCAGGTCCGCTGGCGGCCCTGCGGGTGCTCTCCGCCTGCGCCCGGCTGTAATGGGGACGAGCCTTCTCGTCATCAGGAGCTGAGGGTTCAGCATCCTCTGCCTCCGACCAGAAGAGAACGTCACCAGGGCTCTGTTTTCACATCAGATCTTCTGGTAGCCTTGCCTCGTAGGCCTTTGGTGAACAGACCCCCTGCAGCTTGGCCGGGAGGCAGGCGGTGTTTTCTTCTCTTACCGTAGGTCTCCTGTCCCTGGACTCCATGCCCCCCGTGCCCCCCTCCTGGCTGTGCCGCCATGACGTCTGCGTCTGCTCCGGAAGGGGCACCTCGCGGCCGTGACGAGCAGCCTCATCTTGCAGAGTCTGGGTCACCCAGGCCGCTGCCTCCCCGACACTCGGGCCTTGGGCACTTGGACGCCAGCACCAGCCTCCCGGGTCTCGGTCCTCTTCTCACGCCCGGGCAGGCACGTCTTTTACCCACAGGATGTTGACGGGCCTGCCATCTGTCTCCTCACATATATCCCCCTGGATGGCCCTTCCTGCCCCCCAGGGACGCTCACAGGCCCACCCACTGTCTGGGGATCCCGATCTCCGAAGTGTGGTGGGGCCCACGCTTGGCGTAGCCCCGGGGTGGGCGTGTGGGGTGTCTCCGAGGCCGCCCTCAGCCCGGTGGACGCCTCTTCAGCTGAGGGACCTTTCTCTGGATCCTGTGTGGGCCCTGTGCGGGGTCCCTCCCCAGGGAGCTGCCCGTTCAGCCGGGCACGGGCCTGGGAACGAGAAGCCGTGGTGACAGATGACAAATGAGACCCACAGCACTGCATGGACTGCCGCGGAGAGCGCTGGCGGTGCCCGGGCTGAGCGCACGCCCCGCCGCTCGGAGGGGCCCGGGCAGGAGCACACCCGGGGTGGGAGACCCTCGCTGTGGCGCTGCTGGGCGGGAGGTCACGACACGGCTCCTGTGCAGCCAGAGCTCCCTGGGGAGAGGCTGCGGGGGCCCGGTGGGCACAGGTGGGCAGACACAGGCGAGGGGGCTGGCGGGGGCTGAGGCTGGGCGGACGCGGCAGCCATGGGGTCGAAGCCTTCCCTCCCCGGGATTATCTTTTTAAAAGTCTTTCACAGGGGCTTCCCTGGTGGTCCAGTGGGTAAGGACACCGCCTTGCAGTGCAAGGGGTGCCGGTGCGATCCCTGGCCTGGGAAGATCCCACGTGCCGCGGAGCGGCTGGACCGGTGTGTCCAATGACCGAGCCGGCGCTCTGCAGCGACAGAGGCCACTGGGATGGGAGGCCCACACGGGCCAAAGAACAAAGATGGATGAAAATAGATAAATGAAAGACCAATAGAAGTGGCCCGCCCGCCCCCTCCCTCCCCAGCCCGCCCCCCCTACCAAAAATAGTCTTACACAATCTATTGGAACCACCTCTTTGCCGTTAGTATATGGGATTTATTGCCCTGGGCGTTAATTTCAAATATCATATACGTTTAAGCTACCTAATTGTCTTTTGAAAGCTTGTTTCCGGTGTGGAGTCCACGTTTCATGAAATCAGCCGTTGGCAGTGACGGCCAGTGCGCCGCCAGGGCTTGTGGCCGTCGCCCCGGCCGGTTCTGAGACACGTTGCTAGATGGCCCTGAGGAAGCCCCCAAGCCCTTGGCCGTCAGCCTGCCAGCCTGCTGTGTCTGTGGCGTGCCTGTTCCAGACTTTTCTGAGAAATGGAGTCTTACAGCAGGACCTTCCTGGGGAGAGAGAGAGACCCGGGAGGCGGGGAACAGGTTCTGGGCCAGGGGTCCCCACACGGTCAAAGCTCGTCCTCTTGAGGGTGTGGACGGGGCCAAGAGCCTGCTGCACTCCTTGGCCCCCAACTGCCCTCTGGCCGGGCCTTTGGGGTGCATGGTCCAGGGCCAACGTGGGGCCCTGCTTCCGCTGGTCGTTTCCTGGAGGCCCTGGACGGTCACCCTGTGGCTGGATGGTCCTGCAGGGGCCATTGGCTCCACTTGCACATTCCAGGACAGCCACTGGGTGGCAGCAAAGATTGCCCCTGGCTGCTGCCAGGCCCTTAGCCTGCCTGAGGGCAGGTGGGCCGGCCGGGGGTGGGGGTTCGGCAGCCTAGGGGCGGGGTGGGGGTGGTGCAGACTCCTGGGCCCAGGTGTGGTCCTGATGGTGTCCCCCGTCAGTACGCCCACTTCGGTGCCCTCATGGCTTCTGGGGCTCCTTCTACTGCCTAGGGAGGGCTGAGTCTAGGGAGGGCATCAATGCCATTCCTCAGAGTGCTAGGCACCCTGGAGCTGTGGACAGGACGAGGTACTCAAACTCCCACGCACCCAGGGGGCTCGTCAGGTACGCAGGACCCCAGGGTGGGACATGGGTGTGGCCCGAGGTGGTTGTGGTTGTGGTCCCGGTGAGCTGTGGGCGTGCCCCCAGGGCTGCCTGAATCCCTGGTCGCTGGACAGTCGCTTTACAGGTGCGACCCTGAGCCTGCAGAGCATAAGGACTTACCTGAGGCTGGGGAGCTCCCGCAGCCGTAGCCCTCGGGGGTCACTCTGTGGCGAGGGGCTTCCAGAGGGGCCGGGGAAATTGAGGTTCAAGCTCCAGGCTCCCACCAACCTGCTGTGTGACCTCCCGAGGAGCCCCTCTGCCCAGTGGAGATTCCGGGAGCAGCCCCCCACCAGGGCTGGGGGATGAGGGTCTGAGCACCCCTTTGCCGGCCTCCGTCCCCCACTCCCCAGCCTCTGCACCAGTTTCAGTGGCGGCTCCAGCCCCGGCTCAGCCCCGACACGGCTCTGACCGCCAGTGAGCTTGGCGCTGGTGGGAGGGGTCAGTAGGACCCAGGCCCCACGGGGCTCGGGGGGCGCCTCCACTGGGGGCCCTGGAGCCGTGGATCCTGAGGTCAGTGGAGGCGCGACTCTGGCTCGTGTGTGTCCTGGGCCGTCCCTGGAGTCAGCCGGCGCCACGGTGGGAGCCGGTCCAGCACCGCGCCCCGGCCGAGCAGCCGCGGGGCCCCGCGGGCCCGTGCTCACCGCAGCTTGCGCTCCCTCCACCTGCCGGGCCCGCGGGCCCTGTGTCCTCGGCACGTGGCCCGTGGGGACCTGGGTGGCTCAGGGGGCTTCCTGGCCAGGCGCTGGCAGAAGGCCTGGTGGGGTGAGAGGCGACAGCCTGACGGGGGACCCTCGGGAGCTTGGGGCCCTGCCCTCCCCGTCTGCGGGGCCACGAGGCCCCCCGTCTGCGCCAGGCCCGGACGGGCGGGGCCCGGACCCTGGGGCGAGCTGCTGTGGAGGAGACGGTCCGGCCTCCCGGGAACCCTGGGGGTGCCCCAGCGGGGCTCCTTCTACTGCCTAGGAGGCTGAGTCTAGGAGGGCATCAATGCCATTCCTCAGAGTGCTAGGCACCCTGGAGCTGTGGACAGGACGAGGTACTCAAACTCCCACGCACCCAGGGGGCTCGTCAGGTACGCAGGACCCCAGGGTGGGACATGGGTGTGGCCCGAGGTGGTTGTGGTTGTGGTCCCGGTGAGCTGTGGGCGTGCCCCCAGGGCTGCCTGAATCCCTGGTCGCTGGACAGTCGCTTTACAGGTGCGACCCTGAGCCTGCAGAGCATAAGGACTTACCTGAGGCTGGGGAGCTCCCGCAGCCGTAGCCCTGGGGGGTCACTCTGTGGCGAGGGGCTTCCAGAGGGGCCGGGGAAATTGAGGTTCAAGCTCCAGGCTCCCACCAACCTGCTGTGTGACCTCCCGAGGAGCCCCTCTGCCCAGTGGAGATTCCGGGAGCAGCCCCCCACCAGGGCTGGGGGATGAGGGTCTGAGCACCCCTTTGCCGGCCTCCGTCCCCCACTCCCCAGCCTCTGCACCAGTTTCAGTGGCGGCTCCAGCCCCGGCTCAGCCCCGACACGGCTCTGACCGCCAGTGAGCTTGGCGCTGGTGGGAGGGGTCAGTAGGACCCAGGCCCCACGGGGCTCGGGGGGCGCCTCCACTGGGGGCCCTGGAGCCGTGGATCCTGAGGTCAGTGGAGGCGCGACTCTGGCTCGTGTGTGTCCTGGGCCGTCCCTGGAGTCAGCCGGCGCCACGGTGGGAGCCGGTCCAGCACCGCGCCCCGGCCGAGCAGCCGCGGGGCCCCGCGGGCCCGTGCTCACCGCAGCTTGCGCTCCCTCCACCTGCCGGGCCCGCGGGCCCTGTGTCCTCGGCACGTGGCCCGTGGGGACCTGGGTGGCTCAGGGGGCTTCCTGGCCAGGCGCTGGCAGAAGGCCTGGTGGGGTGAGAGGCGACAGCCTGACGGGGGACCCTCGGGAGCTTGGGGCCCTGCCCTCCCCGTCTGCGGGGCCACGAGGCCCCCCGTCTGCGCCAGGCCCGGACGGGCGGGGCCCGGACCCTGGGGCGAGCTGCTGTGGAGGAGACGGTCCGGCCTCCCGGGAACCCTGGGGGTGCCCCAGCGCGGACCCCAGCCCCCAGAGCACACAGCGGGCCCCCGCTGCCCGGCGATAGCCGCCCAGCCCTCTGACGTCTTGCGCTGACTCGTCCACCTGCTCCTGCGGGCGACCTGAGCTTGGCACCCGCAGCCTCCCCGCCGCCCCGAGGGCCCCGCCGCCCCGGCCGCCAGCCTCCCGCGGCTCCCAGCCTCCCGTCAGCCCGGCTCCCGTGAGGCTGACCAACAGTGAGAGCCGGGTGGCGGCCGGGGCGGGCGGCGGGAGCGGCCCCAGGGGCCCAGCTCGGAGCACTCAGCCCCCTGCGCTCTGGGCTCCGGTCTCGCCGGCTTTCTCGCGCGCCTGCTGCCGGGGGCCGGGGCGGGGCTGGCCTCCGCGGGGTGCTCACGTCAGCCCCGTGGGCTCCAGGGACCCCGTCTCAGCTGCCCGAGTCCCGGTCGACCCTCTGACGGGCCCTCCCGGTTGCCCGCCTGGGTCTGTGCGGGGTCTGCCCGAGCCTCGCCCAGCTCTGCGCTGGCCGGCTTCCTGCCGCGGTGCCGCTGTGCGAGGCCCAGCCCGACACCCAGGCCCGAGGGGCAGGTCTCCCTCGGGGTCCAGCCCAGAGCGCACAGGCGCCCGCGCACGGCGGCCCTCGTGGGCCCTGGTCCGGCGAGTGGGCGCGCGGAGAGTCCTGTCGGGGGAAGGGCGCCGCGCTGGCTCCCGGAGGGCTGTGCACCGTGGACCCTGCCCTGGGGCGGAGGCCGGGCCCCCCGCCTCCTGATCCTCGCGCTGTCCCTGAACCCACTGGCCCTGACCGCGAGGACTAAGATCCTGGACACTGGGTGCTTCTCGGTCACGGCGAGGGGCTCCTACAGGAGGGGCGCTGGCTGCGAGCCCATGGCCAGGAGGGGCCCCCTTGCATCCGGGACCCAACCCTTGGCAAGATCTGCCGATGGTTGGTGCCCCGTCGCGGGGCGGGGGCGAGGCCAGCCTGGCTGTGCCATGCTCTCCTTCTTGGGGGGCTCTGCTACGGCTCCTGGGGGTGTAGAAGGTTCGCTCACTGCAGGGATCTGCGGTGGGCGTCTCGCTGAGGATCCTGCTTCCCGGGACCCCTGCTGGCCGCTGGCCGCTTTGCCGCAACCCTCAGGCCTTGTTGTCTGTCGGTCGAGCTCCGATCCCTTGCTGAGTGGCGGGTCCTATGGGTCCCTCGAGTCCCATTATCCTGTCAGTGGGGGCCTTGGACGCCTTCCCCAGTGCCCTTGGCTGAGGGACACTGGTGCTCTGCCGTCTGGCGACGGTGGGCTGCGCTGGGGCCTGGCCCCCTCCCTCTACAGGCTGAAGACAGTTCACTGACCCTCCGAGGGCGCCAGCTGGTGGTCGCCGCTGCCCCCTTTCATGGATGGGAGGCTGGGGCCTGGCGGGCGGAGACACCCAGGGGGGCACACCCGCCCTCCCTCTGCCAGCCCTTCCCGGTCCCCCGGGCAGAGGGGCTTCCCGGCTCCTCAGCGGCTGGAGGGCACCTGGCGGGAGGCGGGCTGCTGCCCTTGTGGGCGGGGAACACGATGGGTGGACAGGCCGCCGCCGCTGGCTGGGAGCTGCCGCGGCAGAGAGGTCAGGCCTCGTGCCCTTCCCAGGCGGGCGCCGGGCCCTGCCCTCGGCGTCCCGGGTGGAGAGGCCCAGCTCCGAGGCTGGGGGCCGCGCCCAGCCGGGCCCCAGGTTCCCACCGCCCGCCAGAGACGGGCCCGTCAGCGCTGCCCCCTCGACTTCTTTCTCCTCCCCAATTAATTAATTTAAATTGACCATTAAGTCAGCCGAGGTTTTGATTGATATTTTCATTAGCAGGCCTGTCCGACGCCCCAGGAATGTATGGTAATGTCCAATCTGCGGCCGCGCTCCTCCCGCCGTGCTGAGTTATGGCTGGCACCGCGCGTCTCCCGGGGTAATTTGAATTCAGATGAGCTGCCGCAGTGTTCCGGAGCCCATGGCCAGGAGGGGCCCCCTTGCATCCGGGACCCAACCCTTGGCAAGATCTGCCGATGGTTGGTGCCCCGTCGCGGGGCGGGGGCGAGGCCAGCCTGGCTGTGCCATGCTCTCCTTCTTGGGGGGCTCTGCTACGGCTCCTGGGGGTGTAGAAGGTTCGCTCACTGCAGGGATCTGCGGTGGGCGTCTCGCTGAGGATCCTGCTTCCCGGGACCCCTGCTGGCCGCTGGCCGCTTTGCCGCAACCCTCAGGCCTTGTTGTCTGTCGGTCGAGCTCCGATCCCTTGCTGAGTGGCGGGTCCTATGGGTCCCTCGAGTCCCATTATCCTGTCAGTGGGGGCCTTGGACGCCTTCCCCAGTGCCCTTGGCTGAGGGACACTGGTGCTCTGCCGTCTGGCGACGGTGGGCTGCGCTGGGGCCTGGCCCCCTCCCTCTACAGGCTGAAGACAGTTCACTGACCCTCCGAGGGC
Organism: Tragulus kanchil; assembly: GCA_022376925.1. Taxonomy (NCBI): domain Eukaryota; kingdom Metazoa; phylum Chordata; class Mammalia; order Artiodactyla; family Tragulidae; genus Tragulus; species Tragulus kanchil. Next base: position 188,219,509 of record JAIOJX010000025.1, read on the forward strand.
GCCAGCTGGTGGTCGCCGCTGCCCCCTTTCATGGATGGGAGGCTGGGGCCTGGCGGGCGGAGACACCCAGGGGGGCACACCCGCCCTCCCTCTGCCAGCCCTTCCCGGTCCCCCGGGCAGAGGGGCTTCCCGGCTCCTCAGCGGCTGGAGGGCACCTGGCGGGAGGCGGGCTGCTGCCCTTGTGGGCGGGGAACACGATGGGTGGACAGGCCGCCGCCGCTGGCTGGGAGCTGCCGCGGCAGAGAGGTCAGGCCTCGTGCCCTTCCCAGGCGGGCGCCGGGCCCTGCCCTCGGCGTCCCGGGTGGAGAGGCCCAGCTCCGAGGCTGGGGGCCGCGCCCAGCCGGGCCCCAGGTTCCCACCGCCCGCCAGAGACGGGCCCGTCAGCGCTGCCCCCTCGACTTCTTTCTCCTCCCCAATTAATTAATTTAAATTGACCATTAAGTCAGCCGAGGTTTTGATTGATATTTTCATTAGCAGGCCTGTCCGACGCCCCAGGAATGTATGGTAATGTCCAATCTGCGGCCGCGCTCCTCCCGCCGTGCTGAGTTATGGCTGGCACCGCGCGTCTCCCGGGGTAATTTGAATTCAGATGAGCTGCCGCAGTGTTCCGGAGCCTGGCGGCCGGCCGCTGACGGATGGCACTCGGGTTATCACAAGGTCACCGGCGCAGCCGCCACCCGCCGCGGGAGGGGCCGCCGGGCTGGGCCGCCAGGGGAGGCGGGCGGCCAGCGAACCCCGAAAAGTGGCAGACGGAAGGGAGGGGGTCCGGGAAAGCGTGGCCACCTTTCTTGAAGGCGCGGTCCCTGGAGGGAGCCGGACGCCCGCCGTCCTCGGCGCCGCGGCCACCCCTCACAGGAGGGCAGGGCAGGGCCTTGCGCTGGAAAGCTGACCGGCGTGACCTGCGGAGCTCAGCCAGTCCCCCGAGCTGGTGGCGGAGGCTGGGATCTGCCCGCGGCTGACCGTCCCTGTCCTGGTCACCGCAGTTCCGAGAGCTGGACCTGCTCAGCCCGTGCTTCTCTGGGCGGGGCGGGATGCCAGGCTGCTGCCCACTGTGGGGGCTGTCCAGCCGTGTGGCCACGGTTGCTCACCTCTGTGCTCTGCGCCTTGGTTTCCCTCTCGGCACGGCGGGGCGACAGGGGCCTTCTCTTTGGCTTGGGGAGAGGAGCCCCGGCGAGGAGCTCCGTCCTCCAGGGCCGCCCCCACCCTGACTTCTGCTGATCTGTGCGGTGGGTGTGGCGGGGGAGGACCTCCGACTGGCCCCTCTCCTGGGCCCTCTGGGGGTCCTGCCCGCTGGCCCCAGGCCTGGGTGGGGACTCCTGGGGGCCTCGAGGGTCTTGGAAACACGGTGCCCTCTACAGACACCCCAAGTGCTGGTGTCCGGGCTGGGCCAGCGTGAGACAGACCGTGGACAGGATCTGCGTGGCCGTCCTGTGGGCCCCCTGGCCCAGGGGGCGGGGCGGGGCTGCGGGCTGAGAAGGAACCCCGCTGAAGGGCCACTCAGACGGCGCTGCCTCCGGCCAGGGGTCCAGGCTCGCGCTTTGACCGTTACAGAGGCTGGACGGTGAGACCTGAGCCCGTCGTGTCCTGAGTGGGCCGCGGGGGGTCTGAGGCGGGCGTTCTCCCCAGCCTGTGGGTCCTGCTGACCCTGAAAACCATGCTGGGATCTCGGTGCTACAGAGGTGGGGCCCAGGACCACCCGGGGGAGGGCGTGGGGTCTGCCCTCGTCCAGCAGGGAGGAGCTGGCACGGGTCTGTGTTCTCGCCGGGACTCTGTGGGACTCGCCCCAGACCCTGTCCTTGCGCCCTGTGGGCTTGGGGGGCAGACGTGCCCCACAGGGCCCCCATCTCAGGTGGCTGTGCCCTCATGTATCCTGGCCAACCTGGACGCCCTCCCTGGACCCCACTTCCCGATTCCCCCTTGCAGGCGTGTGTGGCCATCCAGTGGAAGTCTGGCTGAGGAGGCGAGAGGGCCGGGGCTGGACCGAGCTTTGGAAGGCTCTTCGGGGTAGCTGCCTCCCTGGGGGGCAGGAGGAGAAGGGGGCAGGGCGAGCGGGCTGGACGGCGTCGCTGACTCAAAGGTCGTGAGCGTGAGCAGGCTCCGGGGGCCGGTGGGGGGCTGGGGGGCCTGGTGGGCTGCCGTCCACGAGGCCGCAGAGAGCCGGACAGGACTGAGCGGCTGAACAACACCGGGAAAGGCACCCCGTCCTTTGCATTTCTTCTTATCTGCTTCCTGAACAGAGGTGTGGAGGTCGGGGCTCTGGCAGGTGCTCTGAACCACGAAGCAGGACGCTGTGTGCAAGGAGCTGGAGCAGAAGGCCGGAGGAGCGGGGGGCTCCGAAGGCTGTGCCCCCAGCCCGCTCTGGCGTGGCCTTCTCCGGCTCCGGCCCCGTGAGAGAGACGCGGGCACCTGACTCACCAAGCTGCTTCTGCTGGTGGCGGTGACTTGGTGTTGCTGGTGGAGGCGTCGGCATCCGGCACAGTTCCTGAGCGAGGCGGGCACCAGGCAGGATCCCCTGGGAGAGGCCGCAGCTCCTGGACAGGCCCGCGCGGGCCCGGACGGAGCCGAGCCGCCCGGGGGGTCCTGTGGGGCGCTCCACGGGGGGCGGGGCCGCTCCAGCCAACGGCCGAGACCAAGGTCGCTTGGCCACAGGAGAACAAACAGGCTTTTGTGAGGCACGGGTGCAGTGTTGATACAATGAAGGAAACGTGGGGACGAGAGCCAAGGGCCGGGAGATGGGCGGTGGGTGGGGGGCGGAGGGGCGCAGCCGACGGGGAGCCGTCGCTCTCCTTTGCTGTGTGGGAAATCTCTCCACACGGAGCAGCTGGGACTCAAGCGTTCACTGCCTCACAGCTCCTGAGGGTCTGGGCCCTGGAGGCAGGCCCACCCGGCCGAAGGCTCGAGCGGGGTGGGGTCTCCAGGAGTCGCGAGACCTCAGTGGGGCAGGAGGCCATCCTCTCCTCGCCCTCTGGTCGCCACATCCAGGCCACAGTCCAGGGAGGGGAGGAAGGCGCCGCGTCCGGGTCAGGAGGGTCTGAGGGCCTTCACGAATGTCCACAGACCAGGAACGGTTAAAGGTGGAAAGCGTGAGAACGGAGAAAAAGCACACGTCCTTGACAAGAGACGAATTCCCGAGTGGGGCTTCCCTGGCAGAGAATCTGCCCGCGATGCAGGCGAAGACACAGGAGCCCAGGTTCGGTCCAGGGTGGAGCAGATCCCCGGGAGGAGGAAGTGGCCGCCCAGGCCGGTGTTCTTGCCTGGGGAATTCCATGGACAGAGGAGCCTCGAGGGCTGCAGGCCACGGGGTCATGAGAGCCGGACACAACCTAGTGACTAAACTACCACCAATGACGTCCACGGCGAAGAGATGGAAAGCCCAAGCGCTCGTGGGACAAACGACGCAGCATCCAAGTGTGAAAAGCAAAACCTCCCAACAGCAAAGAGAACACAGCAGGGCACAGCTGTGACGGCCGCCTTCGAGCAGACCAGGGACTACACATTCACACGTGTACACGGGATCTGAATGAAACTGTCTGTAGAGTTTGCCGTGTCCTGTATGTACACAGCAGACTTCCTGTGCCCTGCTCGGAAGAGCCCTCCCTCATCCCGCGTGTGTGCGCGCTACGTCACTTCAGGCGTGTCCGACCCTTTGGGACTCTGTGGACTGGAGCCCTCCAGGCGCCTCTGTCCACGGGATTCTCCGGCAAGAACACTGGGGTGGGCTGCTGTACCCTCCTCCAGGGCGTCTTCCCGACCCAGGGATTGAACCCAGGTCTCTCACGTCGCCTGCATTGGCAGGTGGGTTCTTCACCACCGGGCCACCTGGGGAGGACACTTTAAGCGATTAAGGAGCATTTACTAGAAGGCGGTGTCTAGAGCTCCACGAAGACTGTCTCAATACAATTTTCAAACAGAAGCAACCACGTTTCAGGCTCTGGCTACAATGTAACAGCACTAGGCACCACTAACAGAGACTGAAAGGAGGAAACACCCTCCTGCCATTAAAAAATCATCTCTTTCTTCCTTAAATATACATTGACTCAAAGAGGGAACAAAAGCCTGTCCTTACGGGGACTTTGGAAAATAGTGGCATTGAGATGCTACACACCAAAACTCAAGAGCTCGGACTGTGTTTCGGATCTCGAGTTAAACAGAAAAGGCCAGTAGTGTACAGCCCTGGAGCCCCTCCTGCGGGCCTCCCCTCCCGGCCCCGCAGTTCACACGCCGAGGGGCCCCGCCGCTGCCCGGCGCCGAGCCTCCCCCACCTCCCAGCCGTGGCGTCTCCCGCCTCAGGCACGGAGCTGAGCGAGCACAGCTCCCTGGCCAGTCTAGGAGCGTTTCCTCCCCAGACGCGGCGAGGCCCGCCTCCTGTATTTCGTTTTGTCTCATTTCCTTTCGTCTCTTTGGCTCCTGTCACCAGTCTGTAGTGACAGAAGCCCCCAAGTCATGGACCGTGGTGCATGTTCCAAGGGTCTCCTGCTTCCTGGGGGCCGGGCAGGGAGCCCCGGGTCCAGCACCCCAGGGAGGGTGGACGGCAGAGCCGGCCTGACGGCCAGGGGCCCAGCGGGTCGTGTCTGGGGAGGCAGTTGGCTGGTCTCTGTCCGGGAGATAAGAGGGCGTCCCTCAGACGTCTGCCCCCAGCCCTCTGGCCCTCCCCGCTTGAGCGCTTGCTGGTCGTCCCCGCGTGGCAGCTCCGAGACGCAATTTCTGGATGGATGGCAGCGCGTGGTCCTCACGGGTCCTGTCTCTGCCAGCCCGCTGCTCGCGAAGCCCCGCGTGCCCGCACCGTCAGCGTGTGGAGCCCTCGAGGCCGTCCGTGGATGGACGCGCCCGGAGCAGCGGGAGTGGACGCCTTCCCGCCTCCCTCACCCGGAGGAGCCCTCTTCCTGCCCCTGCCGGGCTGCGTCTCCTAGGCCATTGCACTTTAAGCGATTAAGGAGCATTTACTAGAAGGCGGTGTCTAGAGCTCCACGAAGACTGTCTCAATACAATTTTCAAACAGAAGCAACCACGTTTCAGGCTCTGGCTACAATGTAACAGCACTAGGCACCACTAACAGAGACTGAAAGGAGGAAACACCCTCCTGCCATTAAAAAATCATCTCTTTCTTCCTTAAATATACATTGACTCAAAGAGGGAACAAAAGCCTGTCCTTACGGGGACTTTGGAAAATAGTGGCATTGAGATGCTACACACCAAAACTCAAGAGCTCGGACTGTGTTTCGGATCTCGAGTTAAACAGAAAAGGCCAGTAGTGTACAGCCCTGGAGCCCCTCCTGCGGGCCTCCCCTCCCGGCCCCGCAGTTCACACGCCGAGGGGCCCGCGCTGCCCGGCGCCGAGCCTCCCCCACCTCCCAGCCGTGGCGTCTCCCGCCTCAGGCACGGAGCTGAGCGAGCACAGCTCCCTGGCCAGTCTAGGAGCGTTTCCTCCCCAGACGCGGCGAGGCCCGCCTCCTGTATTTCGTTTTGTCTCATTTCCTTTCGTCTCTTTGGCTCCTGTCACCAGTCTGTAGTGACAGAAGCCCCAAGTCATGGACCGTGGTGCATGTTCCAAGGGTCTCCTGCTTCCTGGGGGCCGGGCAGGGAGCCCCGGGTCCAGCACCCCAGGGAGGGTGGACGGCAGAGCCGGCCTGACGGCCAGGGGCCCAGCGGGTCGTGTCTGGGGAGGCAGTTGGCTGGTCTCTGTCCGGGAGATAAGAGGGCGTCCCTCAGACGTCTGCCCCCAGCCCTCTGGCCCTCCCCGCTTGAGCGCTTGCTGGTCGTCCCCGCGTGGCAGCTCCGAGACGCAATTTCTGGATGGATGGCAGCGCGTGGTCCTCACGGGTCCTGTCTCTGCCAGCCCGCTGCTCGCGAAGCCCCGCGTGCCCGCACCGTCAGCGTGTGGAGCCCTCGAGGCCGTCCGTGGATGGACGCGCCCGGAGCAGCGGGAGTGGACGCCTTCCCGCCTCCCTCACCCGGAGGAGCCCTCTTCCTGCCCCTGCCGGGCTGCGTCTCCTCTCTCGCGCTTTCGGGGGCGGCTTTGCTGCTACGCAGCCCCAGCCTAGTGCTCGTCGTGTCCAGTGACCTGAGAGCAGGAGGCTGGACGCGCCCCGTGGAGGAGCCCACAGGCCGGGTGAGCTCCACCCAGGCCGAGCGATGGCCCCGCCAGTGGGGTTGGTGCGGCCGAGCCAGTGACAGTGTTTTGCTCAGCTCTCTTAAACACAAGCCCATGTGAAACAAGGTTCCGTGTCGATGAATTGGCGAGGACGTGGTGGCCAGAGGCCGGCAGGAAGCGGTTCCAGGAGCCACAGGTCAGTGCTTGCGGGCCCAGTGATTCCGAGCTTGCGGGGTGATAGCAGAGGAGGGCCACTGGGGCTTGGGTGGCCTTGGCCGCGCAGCCCGCCTTCCACGTGCCCCCCGTGGCTGTGTGGCCCCTTCCACGTGCCCCCCATGGCCGCGCCGCCCTCCTTCCTCGTGGCCCCGTGCTGCTCGGGGGTGTCTTCCGCCCCTCACCCCTCCCCTGGTGGCTTCTCGTGGCCCTTCCTCGGGGTTCTGCCACACCGACTCGATGGCACCCAGGATGACCAGGGTGTGGTCGTGCGGGCCGGGGTCTGCAGGGCTCCTGGACCTGCCAGCTCCACTCTGCCGGCACCGGCTCTGAACTGGCCTCGAAGCCCGCTGCTCCCCAGGTGTGAGCGTGTCCGATGCTGCATTTATCTGATTCCTAGAGGGGTCGACCTCCCTGAATGGGTTAGACTCTTGGCTCTTCCCTCTGTGATTTGCCTGATCATTTACTCTGTTAGGTTCTCCAACTTTTCCGGGGGAGATAAGAGGGCGTCCCTCAGACGTCTGCCCCAGCCCTCTGGCCCTCCCCGCTGAGCGCTTGCTGGTCGTCCGGCGTGGCAGCTCCGAGACGCAATTTCTGGATGGATGGCAGCGCGTGGTCCTCACGGGTCCTGTCTCTGCCAGCCCGCTGCTCGCGAAGCCCCGCGTGCCCGCACCGTCAGCGTGTGGAGCCCTCGAGGCCGTCCGTGGATGGACGCGCCCGGAGCAGCGGGAGTGGACGCCTTCCCGCCTCCCTCACCCGGAGGAGCCCTCTTCCTGCCCCTGCCGGGCTGCGTCTCCTCTCTCGCGCTTTCGGGGGCGGCTTTGCTGCTACGCAGCCCCAGCCTAGTGCTCGTCGTGTCCAGTGACCTGAGAGCAGGAGGCTGGACGCGCCCCGTGGAGGAGCCCACAGGCCGGGTGAGCTCCACCCAGGCCGAGCGATGGCCCCGCCAGTGGGGTTGGTGCGGCCGAGCCAGTGACAGTGTTTTGCTCAGCTCTCTTAAACACAAGCCCATGTGAAACAAGGTTCCGTGTCGATGAATTGGCGAGGACGTGGTGGCCAGAGGCCGGCAGGAAGCGGTTCCAGGAGCCACAGGTCAGTGCTTGCGGGCCCAGTGATTCCGAGCTTGCGGGGTGATAGCAGAGGAGGGCCACTGGGGCTTGGGTGGCCTTGGCCGCGCAGCCCGCCTTCCACGTGCCCCCCGTGGCTGTGTGGCCCCTTCCACGTGCCCCCCATGGCCGCGCCGCCCTCCTTCCTCGTGGCCCCGTGCTGCTCGGGGGTGTCTTCCGCCCCTCACCCCTCCCCTGGTGGCTTCTCGTGGCCCTTCCTCGGGGTTCTGCCACACCGACTCGATGGCACCCAGGATGACCAGGGTGTGGTCGTGCGGGCCGGGGTCTGCAGGGCTCCTGGACCTGCCAGCTCCACTCTGCCGGCACCGGCTCTGAACTGGCCTCGAAGCCCGCTGCTCCCCAGGTGTGAGCGTGTCCGATGCTGCATTTATCTGATTCCTAGAGGGGTCGACCTCCCTGAATGGGTTAGACTCTTGGCTCTTCCCTCTGTGATTTGCCTGATCATTTACTCTGTTAGGTTCTCCAACTTTTCCCTGAAGTTGGAAAGCATCAATTTCCAAAAGTTGCTGATGTGGCCTCAGTCCCTAGATCTTGGCTTTTTCAAAAAAATTTTATTTGTTTATTTAATTTTGGCTATTCTGGGTTTTCACTGCTGCCACAGGCTCTTCACTAGTTGCCGGGAGCGGGGGCTACTCTCTAGCTGAGGTGAGCGGGCTTCTTGTTGCGGTGACTTCTCTTGTTGCGGAGCTCGGGCTCTCGGGCTCACGGGCTTCAGCAGTTGCGGCCCAGGGGCTCAGTAGCTGCCGCTCTGAGGCTCCAGAGCACAGGCTCCAGAGCTGTGGTTCACGGGCTTCGTTGCTCGGCAGCACGTGGGATCTTCCCAGATCAGGGATCGAACTTGTGTCTCCTGCTTTGGCAGGCGAACGCTTCACCACCGAGCTACCTGGGAAGCCCGATCCTGGCATTTGGCTTGAGCTGGGGATGCAAGTCTGTCCAGTCCCCTCTCAAACCGATCTGCTGAGGGATGTAATAAAACATGAGCAGACGCTGGGCTCACCGAGCTGCTTCCTGCTCTTCGAGATGCTCCCGTCGCGTCTCTCCCCTGACTCTTGGAGCTGGCCATGTTGACGCGGGAAGTTCCAGCACTGAGAACACAGCCCTGGGCTTGGCTAGAAGTGTTTTGTTACGCCCATGAGGATACACATACCTGCACGTGTGCCCTGTCTGTGTCCTCACACCCATCTGTACACACGTGTACACACGCCCCCACACGCACCTGCACACACATGTGCGTCGACACAAGTGCACACCTGCACACGTGTGTACACACGTCTGCACATGTATGCAAGCACACACGCCTCTGACACGCAGACATGCACACACACACATCCCGTCCGCATTTGATTTCCTCTCGTGCCGTCTGCGTGTGCTCACTTTGGCGTCTGGTTCACCTGGGTTCATGAGGGGCCCACCCCCACCCTCTTCTGTTTCTGACCCAGCCTGGGTCGGGCAGTGAGGGGCCTGGTGGGGTCTGGCGCCTCTGGTGGGGAAGCTGTCCTTTTCAAACACACCTGTTTGGAGGCTTCTTCTGGGTGGTGTTTCGAGTACCGGCTCTGGGTGCCGTGGGGGCATGTGAGAGACCAGTGGGGTCACGTGGCCATGGGAAGGGGTGAAGGGGTGGGCCTGGGTAGGGGGCAGGCTTCAGCAGAGAGTCAGCCTGGGGAGCTGGGGGATGCCAGTGAGCCGAGCTGGGGTCTGGGGCCCTGGGCGTGTGAGCCCGAGCTCTGCACGGCTGCCGCTGGGGGCGGGAGGCCCCGGAGGGAAGACGCACGTGGCGCCCAGGAGCGAGGGACCCCGTCCCCAGGCAGCTGGGCAGGATGCCGTACCACCAGGATTTGGGGGGCGGGTGGGAGCAGGCTCTGGAGAGAACCGGGGTGACTTGGGGCAGCTGTGTGGCCTGCAGGGCTGGCAGGAGGCCTGCCAGGCTGCCCCTCCCCAGGAGGTTCCGGCACTGAATGAGCGCCCCAGGGCCGGCCCGCCTCCTCGCCTGTCTCCCCATCCGACGCCAGGCACTCACACTGCTGGCGGGGCCTTGCGCCCTCCCAGCTACGGGAAGCCCGATCCTGGCATTTGGCTTGAGCTGGGGAGCGTGTCCAGTCCCTCTCAAACCGATCTGCTGAGGATGTAATAAAACATGAGCAGACGCTGGGCTCACCGAGCTGCTTCCTGCTCTTCGAGATGCTCCCGTCGCGTCTCTCCCCTGACTCTTGGAGCTGGCCATGTTGACGCGGGAAGTTCCAGCACTGAGAACACAGCCCTGGGCTTGGCTAGAAGTGTTTTGTTACGCCCATGAGGATACACATACCTGCACGTGTGCCCTGTCTGTGTCCTCACACCCATCTGTACACACGTACACACGCCCCACACGCACCTGCACACACATGTGCGTCGACACAGTGCACACCTGCACACGTTTTACACACGTCTGCACATGTATGCAAGCACACACGCCTCTGACACGCAGACATGCACACACACACATCCCGTCCGCATTTGATTTCCTCTCGTGCCGTCTGCGTGTGCTCACTTTGGCGTCTGGTTCACCTGGGTTCATGAGGGGCCCACCCCCACCCTCTTCTGTTTCTGACCCAGCCTGGGTCGGGCAGTGAGGGGCCTGGTGGGGTCTGGCGCCTCTGGTGGGGAAGCTGTCCTTTTCAAACACACCTGTTTGGAGGCTTCTTCTGGGTGGTGTTTCGAGTACCGGCTCTGGGTGCCGTGGGGGCATGTGAGAGACCAGTGGGGTCACGTGGCCATGGGAAGGGGTGAAGGGGTGGGCCTGGGTAGGGGGCAGGCTTCAGCAGAGAGTCAGCCTGGGGAGCTGGGGGATGCCAGTGAGCCGAGCTGGGGTCTGGGGCCCTGGGCGTGTGAGCCCGAGCTCTGCACGGCTGCCGCTGGGGGCGGGAGGCCCCGGAGGGAAGACGCACGTGGCGCCCAGGAGCGAGGGACCCCGTCCCCAGGCAGCTGGGCAGGATGCCGTACCACCAGGATTTGGGGGGCGGGTGGGAGCAGGCTCTGGAGAGAACCGGGGTGACTTGGGGCAGCTGTGTGGCCTGCAGGGCTGGCAGGAGGCCTGCCAGGCTGCCCCTCCCCAGGAGGTTCCGGCACTGAATGAGCGCCCCAGGGCCGGCCCCGCTCTCCTCGCCTGTCTCCCCATCCGACGCTCCAGGCACTCACACTGCTGGCGGGGGCGCTTCTTGCGGGCCCTCCTCGGGGCTCGGCTGCAGCCGGAGGGCAGCAAAGCCCCCTCCCGCCCAACAGAGACTTTTAATACACGTTTTCTAGGATTCTCAAGGGTCAAGAATCCTTGAGGCTTGCCCATGGCTTGGACAGAAGCCAGGCTCAGAAGGGCCCAGGAGCGTTTCCGGAAGACGCACGAGCCGTGAGACGTTTCCACGTGCGACCTGTCCACTGGCCTGGAACCCAGACCGGGAAGGAAGGCCACGCTCAGCTCCTGGGCTCGTCACTGGTGTCGCCTCCCGGGGAAGCCTTCCTGGGTGCCCCGCTGGCGCCTGCAATGACGCAGGGGCTCCTGCCCGGCCTGGCTCTTTCTGGAGGACGCGTAGGGGTGTGGGCGGCCGGCGGCATCTGTGCCAGGGGCCAGGCCTGGGCGGCAGCTGGGGGCCTGGGACACGACGAGGAGGCTGCCTCTGCTCCCGGAACCGGGCCGGTCGTGGGGGCGGGTGAGAAGGCGCCACCGCGCAAGGGACGCCCAGCCTGACCGGGGCCCTCAGGGCCTGGGAGAGCCTCGAGGGGCGCGTGGGTGCACGCCTTTCGTGCTAGTGGATGTGTGTGCGTGTGTGTGCGCTGGCGCGTGTGCAGGTGTGTGCGGGCTCAACCGCGTGTGTGCACAGGTGGGCGGGCCCACCCACCGGCTCTGCTCAGACGTGCACATACCCGGGTCACTCGAGATGCTCGGAGGCACGCGCGTGTGTGCGGGTGTGCGGCTGCCGAGAGGCCGGGCTGAGGGCCCGGGGGCCCCGGGCTGGGCTCCGCCTCCCTCCTGCGCGGCCGGGTCCCCGCGGCTCGGAGACCTTCACCTTCACGGGCAGGGCCGTCAAGGGCCCCTCGCGACCTGGTGTAAATACAGCGACCCCCCTTCGGATAAATACAGGATGCATCAGAAGATTTAAGGCACCTGTTGTGTATTTAAGAGAATTATATCTTGTTTATGGTTCAGTATAAAACGCATAGCTGATTTATACAGCGGCTGCTCCCTCGCAGAGGAAATCTCATTTCAATCATAAATGGCAGGATTTGATTTAAGAATTCATTCTTTAATGGGTCTGCAATGTTCAAATTTAAACCCATTCAATTCATCAGCCAAATATTCAATATGGGGCACAGGGAACTCATTTAGGCAAACAGAGACTTTTAATATAAATTTTCCAGGAGATTTCTCCATCGATTCCGCAGTTTAGTGCAAAATGATTTGTGCGATACATTCTCGGGGATCAATGCTGCCGGTCAATGGCTCCTATAAAGTGCCTCCCCCGCCCCCGTGGGTCAAGGAACTTTGGCTCTCCTCGAACTTCCCCAAAGGCCAGCAGCCAAGCCATCCCGCCTCCCTGGGCCCGCCCGCCGCCCACCTGCCGCCCACAGGGCCGCCGCCCCGCCCTGCGCTGACAAGGGGAAGGCCGGCCGCTCACTGTGGCACACAGGCCTGCTGTCTGCTGGCCTCTGCGGCCAGGCCTCGCCACTTGGCCGGGTCCGCCCGACGCAGCCGCTGCCTGCCCGGGCCGTGGTGCCCGACAGTCTCGGCCAGTGAGGGTGCCCACTGCCAGGGGGCTGGCTGCCCTCTTGGACCCAGGTCTCCCATGCTGGCCAGCCTGCGGGTCACCGCCCAGGCAGCTGGTGAGAGCCGTCGGGGCCAGGCCAGAGCCGCCCTCCGTGGCCCGGGTTCCAGGGTTGGTCTCCAGGGCAGACGCTGCGGCCGACGAACTACGGGCCGCAAGGCACCAGGCCAGGGCCCCTGCTGCAGTCGGCCAGCAGGAGGGTCCCAGGGCCCCAGGGCCGCACTGCAGCCCCCACACCCCGGTCCCCCCTGAGCAAGGGAACGGTGTGCCCTCTGCACGCCGGGCTGGGCTGAGCGCTGGACCGCTTGCAGGGCAGCGCACCACACCCCCGTTTCCGCGGTGAGCTGCTGGGCCTCAGGGGCCTGCCCAAGGCCACAGGCAGGGTTCACAGCCACGCCGCTGGCGCCCGTGGGCAAGGCCAGGCCAGGCTGGGCGGCAGCAGGAGGGGCAACGAGGGCGATCGCCGTGACCAGGGCTGGGCAGGCCCCCGACGCCCCGGGCGGGGAGGGACTCTGAGCGCCGCGGCCGAGAGCGGCCCGAGAGACGCTGCTGCTGCCGCCCTGGGCGGGCCGGCTCCGGGCGCGGGGCGAGGCAGCTCTGCAGGCCCGGGCGCCGGGCAGGTCGGCGCCCAGGCAGTCCGGCGCCAGGCGGCCGCAGTGCGGGAAGTTAGGAGGACTGTCCGGAAGGGCTCTGGGACGGCCGGGGCGGTGGGGGCGTCGGGGGCCTTCTCGCAGCACGGACTGTGAACTGACCGTGAGCTCTGAGCTGAGGCTCTGAGCCCCAGGGGCGAGTCCTCAGGCTGGGCCCCTCGTCCTCTGACCTGCCCGACTCCACCTCGGGCGTCCTGCCCCCACCGTGCTTCCTGTGGGCCCGCAGGCCTCTCCCCAGCCTGGCGCTGGGCTCTCCACTGCTGCTCTGGCCCCCCAGACTTTGTTTTAATATTTATTTTTAAATTTTAGGTGCAGAGCCTTAGTTGAAGCATATGGGCTTCGTTGCCCCGCTGCCCTGGGGCAGGCGGGATCTTAGTTCCTCAACCAGGGATCGAACCCACGTCCCCTGCGTTGGAAGGTGGATTCTTAACCACTGGACCACCAAGGAATTCCACCCCCCGCAGACTTTAAACCGGGACTCCCCTGGGTCCTCAAGTTCCTGTCTCCGTGGGCCCTGGGAGCGCCCTCACGCCCTTCTGAGAACGAGTCAGTCCGTCTCCCTCCACTCCTGGACTCACCCCACACGCGCACCTGCTCCCTCGGCCCGGCTCCCCCAGGCAGCGCTGGGTCTGAGGGCTGGACCTACAGGACCAGCGCCACCGCTTCCCAAGCAGGAGAGGAGAGCTGGCAGGCCGCGGCGGGGCGTGGGCTTCCAGGGCGCGGCAGGGTGAGGCTGTCCCGGGCTCTGTGTGCTGGGGGCGGGCGCTGGGTGGCCCTGAGTGCCCTGGGGGGCGGCCAGCCCCTGTGGACAGGCTGCCAGGGAGCTCCGCAGCATGCTTTGGGGATCGTGGGTGAGCACAAGCTCAGGGAGGCCACCGCGGGTGTGGCTGAGCCTCTGCAAAAGCCCAGGCTTGGAGGGAGGTGGGACGGGCGCCGGTCTGGGCCTCCCTGAGAGAGGGAGAGACACGGCGAGAGGGCCCTGTATCCTGGGCTGGGGGCAGTCTCTGCAAGGACCCCAAGGCCAAGGTGGGGCGGCCACTCTCCACGGAGGTCGGGTGCCGGGCGGTGCTCCCGCTGCCCCAGAAACTCCAGGTGGGCGTCAGGCCAGTAGATCTGTGGGGGCCACCACCCTCGGCTGCCTCGGTGGTGACCCGTGCGTGGGGTCCTCCAGCAATGAAAAGCAGGGCCTGTATTGATTTCATTTCCAAATTATTAATCAACTTCACAGCTCAACAGAAATATTGTATTGTTCAGCTTGGGCAGATCCAAACGGCTCTCCCTCGGGCGAGGAGCAGGGACCGGTGAAGGACGCGGGTGATGAAGATCCCAGCCCCCATGGAGGCCACGGCTCGTCCACCAGGCCAGGTGAGTGCCGGGAGGGGCTGGGGCTCGGAGCCGCACGTGGGGCCAAGCCAGGGCTCTGCTCCCGGGACCCGGGCGGGGGGAGCAAGGCGCTGCCACGTCGGCCGACTGTCCGGGTGTGCCACCTGCCCTCCGTGCCCTGCGGGCTCCTGTGGCCAGCGTGGGGGCCCCTCGGTCCACCGTCTGCCCGTCTGGGGTCCGACTCCCCGTCTCGGCCCAGCCTGTGATTCTCAGAGGGTCGCGCCACGCTGGCTGTGTGTCCGCTCAGCCCTGCCCACCAGGAGCCCCTCTAGGCGGCCCCTCCCCAGGACCCCGCCCCCTGGAGCAGGGAGCACGTGGGGGGCGGGGGCGGCGGGCACAGCAGCGCCAGCGATTCAGGGGCAGCGGGATTGCGTGCTGGAGTGGGTGACTGTGGGAGCTTGCGGCGGCTGGGCTTCTCTGGCCTGTGAGCAGGGGACACCGACGTGGTGTGGACCCGCCAGGTGCGGGGAGAACACAGTCAGTCTGTTGGGATTAGCGGTGGGCATCCTCGGTGATTCTGTTTGTTGAAAGACTCCTTGTTTTTTAGAAATAGACTCGGAAGCACACGGGGCTAAGGGAGTTTGTGTGAAGAACTCACTCTCCAATTACCTGGGGGCAGGGGTGGGGGTAGAGACGGAACCGGATTCCCAAACTAGCAGAGGGCAGTGGGCACTTGGGTTCTTTGTACACAGAGTGTGTTAACACTTCCACAGGAATGTCGATAAATGCAATTCAAACCCACTCAGATACCACCTCACACCGAAGAGGACGGCCGTGATCAAAGCCGAAACCAAGAAATACCCCCAGGGCTTCCCAGGTGTTCCAGTGGGTAAGGACACCGCCTTGCAGTGCAAGGGGCGCCGGTTCGATCCCTGGCCTGGGAAGATCCCACGTGCCGCAGAGCGGCTGGACCGGGGTGCCCAATCACCGAGCCGGAGCTCTGGAGCGCATGCGCCTAGAGCCGGTGCTCTGCGACGACAGAGGCCACCGTGATGGGAGGCCCACACGGGCCAAAGAACAAAGTTAAATAAATGAAAGATCAATAGAAGTGGCCAAAAAAAAAAAAAAGAAATACCCCCAAACAGAAAGCAACACATGCCGGTGAGGGTGTGAAGCAATGGGCACCCTTGGGCACTGTCGGCGAGAGTGTGGGACACAGCATGGCACTTCCTCAAAAAATTGAAGCCGAGCTATCCTCTGATCCCGCAATCCCACTGAGTTTACACGCCGAAGAGCTGAGACTGAAGATGTGTTTGTGCACCCATGTCCCAGAGGCCCTGTGCCCGGCACTCAAGACAGGAAGCCACCCAGCGGCCAGGGATAGTGGGTGATTACTGAGGCTTAAGAAGGAAGGAAACTCCGACACCTGCCGCGACGCGGTCCGCCCCAGGGTCTAGAGGAGTCAGACTCACAGAGACAGGAAGTGGATGGTGGGGCGGGGTGGGGCGGGGCGGGGGCACCCGTGTTGATTAGGGAGAGTTTCTTTTTTTTTTTTAATAAATTAAGTTATTTTTTTAAAAAAACTTTTATTTATTTATTTTCGGCTGTGCTGGGTCTTTGTTGATGTGTGGGTTTAGCTGCTCTGCGATATGTGGGATCTACCCGGATCAGGGCTCGAACCTGTGTCTCCTGCATTGGCAGACGGGTTCTTATCCATGGAGCCACAAGGGAAGCCCTAGGGAGAGTTTCTAATGAGACAGGGAAAGCGAGCCGCGGCGATGGGGGCGCCAGCTGCATACGCCTGGGGCTGAATTCCAGGCCACTGGACTGCACGCCTGAAACCCTTACGATGGTAGATGCTACCTTATGTATTTTTACCTCAATTAAACTGGTAATGCAATATCCCAAGCCCATCGGATGATGCGATCTATGTGGGTAAACTGCATGCTATGTAATTCATGCCTCCACAAAGGTTTCTTTTGCTTTTCAAATTTAATTTAATGGACTTCCCTGGTAGCTCGGCTGGTAAAGAATCCGCCTGCAATGTAGGGGATCCGCCTTTACGGGGTCGGGAAGATCCCCTGGAGAAGGGAACAGCAACCCACTCCAGTATTCTTGCCTGGAGAATCCCATGGACCGAGGAGCCTGGCGGGCTTCCACAGTCCACGGGGTCCCAGCGTCCAGCACACCTGAGAGACAAGCACTTTACAAGCTGTTTTAGCGCAGGATCTGGTGCCGTCGTGTTAACTCGGGGTCCCAGTTTCCAGGCCCTGCTGGAATCTCAGGTCTGAGTGTCCCTGCCCCTGGCAGGGGAAATTTATGCCCCATTAAAGCTGTTCAACAAAGAGGCTGCCCTTGGAGTCGGGACCTCAAGGGGCAGAGAGGCCCGGGGGCTGTGGCAGCTGCATTTACAGAAACTGAGACCAAGGGGCTGACCTGGGCCAAGGTGTCCCGTGAGCAGGCTGCTCCCCTATTTTGGGGGCATGTTGGAGGCCTCGTGTCTGCTTCTGTTGTATGGGGCAGGCCGAGGGCAGGCTGGACTCGGGAACTGCCCGAGAGGTCACCCAGAGCCTCACCTTGCCCATGGTGCGCCAACTGCCAAGCCGGCTCTAATGCTGGAAGGACCCGTGTTGATTAGGGAGAGTTTCTTTTTTTTTTTTAATAAATTAAGTTATTTTTTTAAAAAAACTTTTATTTATTTATTTTCGGCTGTGCTGGGTCTTTGTTGATGTGTGGGTTTAGCTGCTCTGCGATATGTGGGATCTACCCGGATCAGGGCTCGAACCTGTGTCTCCTGCATTGGCAGACGGGTTCTTATCCATGGAGCCACAAGGGAAGCCCTAGGGAGAGTTTCTAATGAGACAGGGAAAGCGAGCCGCGGCGATGGGGGCGCCAGCTGCATACGCCTGGGGCTGAATTCCAGGCCACTGGACTGCACGCCTGAAACCCTTACGATGGTAGATGCTACCTTATGTATTTTTACCTCAATTAAACTGGTAATGCAATATCCCAAGCCCATCGGATGATGCGATCTATGTGGGTAAACTGCATGCTATGTAATTCATGCCTCCACAAAGGTTTCTTTTGCTTTTTCAAATTTAATTTAATGGACTTCCCTGGTAGCTCGGCTGGTAAAGAATCCGCCTGCAATGTAGGGGATCCGCCTTTACGGGGTCGGGAAGATCCCCTGGAGAAGGGAACAGCAACCCACTCCAGTATTCTTGCCTGGAGAATCCCATGGACCGAGGAGCCTGGCGGGCTTCCACAGTCCACGGGGTCCCAGCGTCCAGCACACCTGAGAGACAAGCACTTTACAAGCTGTTTTAGCGCAGGATCTGGTGCCGTCGTGTTAACTCGGGGTCCCAGTTTCCAGGCCCTGCTGGAATCTCAGGTCTGAGTGTCCCTGCCCCTGGCAGGGGAAATTTATGCCCCATTAAAGCTGTTCAACAAAGAGGCTGCCCTTGGAGTCGGGACCTCAAGGGGCAGAGAGGCCCGGGGGCTGTGGCAGCTGCATTTACAGAAACTGAGACCAAGGGGCTGACCTGGGCCAAGGTGTCCCGTGAGCAGGCTGCTCCCCTATTTTGGGGGCATGTTGGAGGCCTCGTGTCTGCTTCTGTTGTATGGGGCAGGCCGAGGGGCAGGCTGGACTCGGGAACTGCCCGAGAGGTCACCCAGGGAGCCTCACCCTCTCCTGAACCCTAGTGGATGCGCCAACTGCCAAGCCGGCTCTAATGCTGGAAGGACGGGCGGGGCCTCTGTCTGGTGGGCCGGGGACAGTGCAGGTCGCCTGTCAGGTGAGTGCAGGAGGTCTTCTGTGAGCGTGGATATCCCCGGTCTCCGCGGGAGGCAGGCTGTGTTCCCACCCCTGGAGGTGGATGGGTTTGACTCTGGGGGGAGGAGCGGGGTCTTCTCGGAGGAGGTGGAGGCAAGGACGGCAGCGGACGCCGGGCAGTCCCTGGTGTGTGGCGTGGGGGATGCGCCCGCTAGGCGCTTGGGCAGCACCAGACCCCTGGGCAGGGCAAGAGCGCAGGGGCTCCGGAGGCCTGGCGACTTCTTCCCCAGAGTGAGGGCTTGATCTCGGGCTGGGAGGCCTGATCCCGGTGTGAGGCGCTTAGGTCACCGATTGTGACCTCACTTCTCACTCTTTTTTTAAAAAAAACTTCATTTATTTGGCTGCACCAGGTCTTAGCTGCGATGTGTGGGATCTAGTTCCCTGACCAGGGATCGAACCCAGGCGCCCTGCATGGGCAGCTCAGGAGTCTTAGCCACTGGACCACCAGGGAAGGTCTACTTCTCGCTCTTAAGTCTGCATTAATCCTTTCTTCTGAGCTGCTCAGTGGGGGGTGCCCAGCTCGGGAGCAAAGCAAGACTGTCCTCGGCCTGCGGGAGGTCCTCAGAGGGACTGGCTCAGGGCTGCTCTGTCCTGGGGGAGGCAGAGGTGGCCCTGCCTGGCCGGCCGCGCTGTGGGAGTGCCTGGGGGCCCCGGATCCCGGGGACCAGGGCTGGCAGGCGGTGCGGGGTGGAGGATGCTGGGCTGGGCATGGCTGCGTCTGGCTGAGGGCTCAGCCCTGCCCCCAGGACCCCGTTCCCGTCTGCCGGCCTCCTCAGCAGCCCAGGGTCACACAGGGGGCAGAGCCTTGGTTCTGGGGACCACAGGCCTTGCCAGGGGCTCTGCCTCCCACCGCTGTGCCCGTGGCCCAACCCCAAGGCGCCTGAACGCAGGCTGGCCGGTGCTCCACGCAAGGTGGGTCCAGGTTTCGACGCTGCCCCGGGGCGCCACGCTGGGCCCAGCATGCCCTAGAGGAGGTCATCCCAGGAGCGCTCACCCCCCCTCCTGAACCCTAGTGGATGCGCCAACTGCCAAGCCGGCTCTAATGCTGGAAGGACGGGCGGGGCCTCTGTCTGGTGGGCCGGGGACAGTGCAGGTCGCCTGTCAGGTGAGTGCAGGAGGTCTTCTGTGAGCGTGGATATCCCCGGTCTCCGGGAGGCAGGCTGTGTTCCCACCCCTGGAGGTGGATGGGTTTGACTCTGGGGGGAGGAGCGGGGTCTTCTCGGAGGAGGTGGAGGCAAGGACGGCAGCGGACGCCGGGCAGTCCCTGGTGTGTGGCGTGGGGGATGCGCCCGCTAGGCGCTTGGGCAGCACCAGACCCCTGGGCAGGGCAAGAGCGCAGGGGCTCCGGAGGCCTGGCGACTTCTTCCCCAGAGTGAGGGCTTGATCTCGGGCTGGGAGGCCTGATCCCGGTGTGAGGCGCTTAGGTCACCGATTGTGACCTCACTTCTCACTCTTTTTTTAAAAAAAACTTCATTTATTTGGCTGCACCAGGTCTTAGCTGCGATGTGTGGGATCTAGTTCCCTGACCAGGGATCGAACCCAGGCGCCCTGCATGGGCAGCTCAGGAGTCTTAGCCACTGGACCACCAGGGAAGGTCTACTTCTCGCTCTTAAGTCTGCATTAATCCTTTCTTCTGAGCTGCTCAGTGGGGGGTGCCCAGCTCGGGAGCAAAGCAAGACTGTCCTCGGCCTGCGGGAGGTCCTCAGAGGGACTGGCTCAGGGCTGCTCTGTCCTGGGGGAGGCAGAGGTGGCCCTGCCTGGCCGGCCGCGCTGTGGGAGTGCCTGGGGGCCCCGGATCCCGGGGACCAGGGCTGGCAGGCGGTGCGGGGTGGAGGATGCTGGGCTGGGCATGGCTGCGTCTGGCTGAGGGCTCAGCCCTGCCCCCAGGACCCCGTTCCCGTCTGCCGGCCTCCTCAGCAGCCCAGGGTCACACAGGGGGCAGAGCCTTGGTTCTGGGGACCACAGGCCTTGCCAGGGGCTCTGCCTCCCACCCGCTGTGCCCGTGGCCCCCCAACCCCAAGGCGCCCCTGAACGCAGGCTGGCCGGTGCTCCACGCAAGGTGGGTCCAGGTTTGGCTGACGCTGCCTCCCTGGGGTCGACAGATGGGATTCAAGGGGGCGCCTTGGCCCAGCATTTTCTGCTGCAGCGCTCCCGCCTCCAGCCTGTGTGTCCCGCTCCAGGAAACTGAGGCCCAGAGCTTCCACAGACACCAGTCCGTCCTCCTCGGCCCGGAGAGGACCCCCCCGGGCTGTGTGCAGGGGCGGGGGGCCCGGGGGTGGGAGGTGGAGGGCCGAGCCCAGGGAGTGGCTGTGATGGGGGGGAGAGCTGGGGGCCGGGCCCCCCTCCGGGCCCCAGCGGGGGGCAGAGCTAGGGGCTCTGAGCCACGTGGAGGCGTTCACTCCCCGCCCCCGCCCCGCGCTGAAGCCAGGCAATCTTTTCAAACCACATTTGCTGTCTTCTTGTTTATTTTCGGGCAGCAGCAGCAATTTTCGATACCCACCTCAGATATGGCTCGGGTCACCTGTCATTCCAGAAAGGTCAGCGATTCATTTAAAGTTCCATCACTCTTCACATAAGCAGGCGAACACCGTTTCATCCGCCGCGGCCTCTGTGCGGGCTGGGGACAGGCCTGCGGGCTCCTTCCTGGCCCGGAACAGACCCCCGCCCCGGGGGTCGCCCCACGCCCCCCACGAGCACACGTTCACTTAGAGGCAGTTCCGGGCCGGGCCCCAGCCTGGCCCTTCCCGCCCGGCTCCTCAGACGGAACCACCCGGTTGTGAATGTGTGTCAGGCCCCGGGGAGCCACGTGCCGGCGGAGGACCGGCCTTCTGTCCGGGGGCCCAGGATGTGACGAGAGGCTGATGCAGGTGGGACTGGGGTGCGGGGCTCTGAGGGGCCATGGGAACCCCCCGCCCCACGGCCTGAGGTGCCCAGTGGATGCCCAGTGTTCTCATGGAGGCCAGGGCGAGACTCGGCGGACAGCCCCCAGTGAGGATGGTGACCGGGGGTCTTTCCAACCCCGAGTGGTGTGATCCTGGGGTTCTTGGGGGGTGTTTGGGGTCCTCCTACCACAGTGGGCCCCAAGGGCAGGACTAGGTCCTGGGGTCCCTGACCTCCAGGGCTCCGCATGGCCCCAGCTGGGGGGTCCCTGTCTGTCTGTCTTGTCTGTGCCCACGTGCTCCAGGAGGACAGCGCCCAACAGAAAGCCACGACAGCGGGGGCGGCTGCGGGCGGGGAGGCGGGGCAGGCGGGCAGGGGTGCAGCCCAGGGCCGTCGGTGGCCGGACCGCCAGCCTCGGCCTCCTGCCCGCCTGGCCGGCGGCAGCCTCGTTCCCCAGGGCTGCCGGGCCCTGAGGCACAGTGGCGGGGGTGGGAGTCAGTGGGCGCCTCCCACATCCTTCCACTGAGGTCCTCCGGGACCAGGAGGGCTGGGGGGTCCTGTCCTGGCCCCGCCCGTCGCTGCGGGTAGTGTTTTGGGATCCTTCTGGCTTGGGGCCTGCCACGCCCACCTGTTCACACGGGGGACCACCTCCATGGGCTCCTGGGAGTGCGGGGTGAGCACACGGCTCCTGCCTGCCTGCCCGGGGCTACGGCCTTGTCCCAGCTCCCTTCCCGCCAGCAGCATTTTCGATACCCACCTCAGATGCCGGACTGTCATTCCAGAAAGGTCAGCGATTCATTTAAAGTTCCATCACTCTTCACATAAGCAGGCGAACACCGTTTCATCCGCGGCCTCTGTGCGGGCTGGGGACAGGCCTGCGGGCTCCTTCCTGGCCCGGAACAGACCCCCGCCCCGGGGGTCGCCCCACGCCCCCCACGAGCACACGTTCACTTAGAGGCAGTTCCGGGCCGGGCCCCAGCCTGGCCCTTCCCGCCCGGCTCCTCAGACGGAACCACCCGGTTGTGAATGTGTGTCAGGCCCCGGGGAGCCACGTGCCGGCGGAGGACCGGCCTTCTGTCCGGGGGCCCAGGATGTGACGAGAGGCTGATGCAGGTGGGACTGGGGTGCGGGGCTCTGAGGGGCCATGGGAACCCCCCGCCCCACGGCCTGAGGTGCCCAGTGGATGCCCAGTGTTCTCATGGAGGCCAGGGCGAGACTCGGCGGACAGCCCCCAGTGAGGATGGTGACCGGGGGTCTTTCCAACCCCGAGTGGTGTGATCCTGGGGTTCTTGGGGGGTGTTTGGGGTCCTCCTACCACAGTGGGCCCCAAGGGCAGGACTAGGTCCTGGGGTCCCTGACCTCCAGGGCTCCGCATGGCCCCAGCTGGGGGGTCCCTGTCTGTCTGTCTTGTCTGTGCCCACGTGCTCCAGGAGGACAGCGCCCAACAGAAAGCCACGACAGCGGGGGCGGCTGCGGGCGGGGAGGCGGGGCAGGCGGGCAGGGGTGCAGCCCAGGGCCGTCGGTGGCCGGACCGCCAGCCTCGGCCTCCTGCCCGCCTGGCCGGCGGCAGCCTCGTTCCCCAGGGCTGCCGGGCCCTGAGGCACAGTGGCGGGGGTGGGAGTCAGTGGGCGCCTCCTCCCACATCCTTCCACTGAGGTCCTCCGGGACCAGGAGGGCTGGGGGGTCCTGTCCTGGCCCCGCCCGTCGCTGCGGGTAGTGTTTTGGGATCCTTCTGGCTTGGGGCCTGCCACGCCCACCTGTTCACACGGGGGACCACCTCCATGGGCTCCTGGGAGTGCGGGGTGAGCACACGGCTCCTGCCTGCCTGCCCGGGGCTACGGCCTTGTCCCAGCTCCGACCCCTCCTGGGGTGCTGTGCTCGTCCTAGGGCCCCGCCTGCCCCAGCTCTTGGCTCCCTGATACCCCAACAGGGGGCATGGCTCCCCCAGCTGGGAGTCAGCCTGCCCTACCCCCCATCTGGGGATCATCCTGTCACCTCCAATGAGGCACTGACGGGCTCGGCCTTGGCCTCCAGCCTGGGGCGCGGGCGTCAGCCGTGGGCCGTGGTCACTGGCCCGGCCTCGCAGATCGAGGCTGGGTCACCCTGCTGGCTGCGGGCTTGGGGGCCAGCCGCCAGGGCCCACTGGTCTCAGGAGACACGCGAGCATTTCTGTGAGCTGTTCCCCAGGGTGGGGGTCCGCGGTCAGGGGAGCCGACCTAGAGATGTGGGCCCACCCACAGTTCCCCGGTGACCCCGGGGGGCCGCACCGCCTAGCCCTCAGCCTCACTTGGCCAGGTCCCCACGGGGCTGCTTTCCGGTCCTCGTGGCGGGGCCGGGGCTCAGGGGACTGGGGGTGTCCAGGCGGATGGAGTGGCCTTACCACCCAGGGGCCCGGGTTAAGGAGGCCCAGTGGCCCCGGGCACCCCGGCGGGGCTCCCCGGCGGGAGCCCACTCAGCCGCCCGCCGGGCTCCTCGCTGCTGCAGGGGCCCTCGAGACCTCTCCTTCTGGGGAAAATGGTGGGGAGCCACGGAGCCCAGAGTCCGCTGAGGTCGGGAAAGACCGGAGGGACGTGTGCTGCCCGGAGGCTGGGCGGGCGGGGGTGGAGCCTGGGCGGGGCCTGGCTGAGGAGGCGGGGCGTGTGCGCGGAGCTGGGCGGGGCCTGGCTGAGGAGGCGGGGCGTGTGCGCGGAGCTGGGCGGGGCCTGTACGGGGAGGGGACGGCGTGTGAGCCCGGCACGCGCCTCTTGTGTACTTGGTGTGCGTGTGTGAGCAGCGAGGCCGCGAGCTGGGCCGGGCTGGGCGTGCCAACGAGTCCCCTCGGGGTGGTGCTCCGGGTCATGGCGGGGCAGCGGGGCACCAAGGCCCTCGCCAGGGCACGGCTGAGGACTGGTAGGTACCTGCCGGAGCCGGGTTTGGGCCGAGGCTGTCGCCCTCGCTGCCCTCGGGTGGGGTTCTGAGCCCTGGGCTGCCTCCTGCCGTACCCTGGCCTCTCTGGGCCTCGACTCTTCATCTGTGGAATGGGTACACGTTCTTGTCAGCAACCCTCTGTAGCCGGAGGACAGTCCAGGCGGGGTTCCCGGCTGACCAGCCTGTCTCCCAAGGGGCAGGACTTCCAGAAGATTCCAGGACCTCCTGGGGCCCTAGGGGCGTGGTCTGCTGAGATACCAAGTCCTGGCTCTACTGACCACGTCCACCCTCACGCGCTCCCTCGTCTCTGCCGCGTGGCTCTCCTGGTGCCTCCTGGCCCCTTCCCCACAGAGCCGGCCTGGAGCCCTGGCCCCCGGGCTGCCTAGCTGGTCCTGCCAGGCTCCCTGCCCCTGGAGCTCACCTGTCTGCTTCCTCCGGGTTGGGGAGCAAGGCAGAGCGGGGTGGGGGCTCCGAGCGATGCAGCTCCCAGGAGGGGCCAGGTGAGACCCCGGGGCAGCGCGAGCCCTTGAGGGCCGGGCCTGCCGGGGAAGGGAGCCCCTCCTGGGCTGCACCAAGGGCCCAGCCCTCCCTGTGGCCACGCAGTGGCTTCTCCCCCTGATGACCCTGCGCTCTTCCCGCCTCCACACACTCTCCTGCCACCCGCACACCTGTCTGTCCGTCCGGAGTCCACCGGCTGGCGCAGGGCACCGTGGGGACCAGACCGTGGGCTGGGCGCTGGGCCCCAGAGGACACGGCCGGCTCCAGCGGACTCGTCTGCACAGACAGGTGACAAGGGGGTGGAGGGCAGGGTGGGGCCGGGCCCCCCCTGAGCTCCTCAGTTCATTCCTGGGGTGCTCTCTTGGCAGGCGGCCCCATCCCCTCCTGGGCCGCCCCAGAGCAGAGGAGGCAAAGCCCACCTGCTCCTTCTGCCGTGCCGGCCACTGCAGCCCCCTGCGCCAAGGGCTCCTGCTGGGGGTGGGGGCCGCCCCCGCCCCCAGCCGTGCAGACCTCTCGTCCTGGGGATGAAGGGCCGGCAGGGGAGCAGCCCCGCGCCCGCACACCCCTGCACACCGCAGGGGAGGAGAAAGATAAGTGATGGGTAGTATTTTAAGGCATATTAACCCAATTACAAGTATATTTTTACAATCGTGGCTCCAACATTTATCACGCGGCGTTATTAGCCCCCGGAGCCGGGCTGTGTCAGATGAAGGCTATGAAACAGGAGCGTTTCATTACGTTCTGCCGCACCAGGCGCTGCCGCCGCGACTCTTAAACCGCATGATTTTATCAAAATCTTCGGAAATTGAAGCAATCACTAAAAGGTGTCGGGGAATTAAAATGTTCTGTCTCGGTGAAAGAGATACACTTCTTGTAACATATATCAGGGGTCTTTTTTTAAAAGACACATTACTATGCAGAGAAAAGGCATGAGAGCGGGAGGGGGCATTCCAGAAGCATCCGGCGACAGCAATTCTTCATGCTTAAAAATCGTCTGTGAGGCACGCGCCGCCGGAGCCTCTCGGGGCCTCCCCGCCGCCGCCTCGTCCAGCCTTGCTCGTCACCCTCCTGAGACGGCTGGGGGTGCATCAGCCCCCGGGCCTCAGAGCCGAGGACGGAAGTCCAGGCAGCCTGCACCCCAGCAGGGTCTGGCTCTGTGTGCACCCCTCTGGTGGGGAAGGTCGCAGGAGGGCCGGGGATTGGAATCGGCCCCCGAATTTCTCAAACAGTCGGCTGGCCTTCGGGGCCGCGGTCAGGGGGCAGAGCGCTGGCTGGGGCCCTGCTGGGCTGAGCTGCTGTCCGGCTCCTGGGCTGAAATGGGGCACAGCAGGGGCCACCCCGAGGGCGTGGAGGGCCCCAGGGCCTCTGCTGGGGCACCTGGGACCTGGAGGCTGTGGAGGGTGGGAGGGGAGTCTCTGCAGACGCACGGCCCCGGGGAGGGACGGCGCTTGCCCCCGCCCTGCTCAGAAGCTCTGGGGGTGGGGTGCTGGGGGGCAGATGCCTGTGCGGGGCCTAGGGGTCATCACGAGGCCGGCCCCTGCCACACTCGGGGTCTGCAGGCTCCTGGCGGACGCCGGGGAGGAGCTCAGTGTTGGGGGGCCGTTGGGGGGCTGGCTTCGCCAGCGGATGTCAGCGAGCTGCAGTCCGCTGCCAGGGCCGGGCCCGGGCCGGGGAAGGGGAAGCCTGTGGACGGGCTGAGGGGGAGGGAGACGGGGGTGGCGGGGAGACCTGGGTGGCCGGGCCTGGCTCCAGCCTGCACGGAGGACCTGGGGCGTGGGCATCGCCAGGCCTCCGTGTGGACCGGGGGCTGCTGGACCTCAGGGCTCTGGAGGGCTGGCCGGGGTGACCTCCCTGCACCGGGCTGGTGAGTGTTGCCCTTCTTGAGCCTTGCAAAGGCGGGGGACGTTCGCCTGAGGCCTAGCCAGCAGCACTGTGCTGCCCCGGGGCTCCCAGACCCGCCTTCTCTGTTGTCGTCCCTCCTTTTAAACGGAGGGCTGTCTGAGAAGCAGCTGGTTAGAAAGCTGGAGGCAACCGATTTCCTCCGGGGCTTAGAGGCCCCGCACCGTGGGAAGGGCCGAGGGTGCTGGACGGCGGGCGCCCGGCGAGGGGGGCACACCAGCCGGTCCTCTCCTCTGAGCGACCCTGCAGCGGCTCAGCGCTGGAGGCGGGGGCGTGACGAGGGGCCCGGGGTGGGAGGTCTGAATCTTGGCCGATGCCGGTGCTCTGGCTGGGATCGACTGCTTTCGGAAGTCCAGGCAGCCTGCACCCCAGCAGGGTCTGGCTCTGTGTGCACCCTCTGGTGGGAAGGTCGCAGGAGGGCCGGGATTGGAATCGGCCCCCGAATTTCTCAAACAGTCGGCTGGCCTTCGGGGCCGCGGTCAGGGGGCAGAGCGCTGGCTGGGGCCCTGCTGGGCTGAGCTGCTGTCCGGCTCCTGGGCTGAAATGGGGCACAGCAGGGGCCACCCCGAGGGCGTGGAGGGCCCCAGGGCCTCTGCTGGGGCACCTGGGACCTGGAGGCTGTGGAGGGTGGGAGGGGAGTCTCTGCAGACGCACGGCCCCGGGGAGGGACGGCGCTTGCCCCCGCCCTGCTCAGAAGCTCTGGGGGTGGGGTGCTGGGGGGCAGATGCCTGTGCGGGGCCTAGGGGTCATCACGAGGCCGGCCCCTGCCACACTCGGGGTCTGCAGGCTCCTGGCGGACGCCGGGGAGGAGCTCAGTGTTGGGGGGCCGTTGGGGGGCTGGCTTCGCAAGCGGATGTCAGCGAGCTGCAGTCCGCTGCCAGGGCCGGGCCCGGGCCGTGGAAGGGGAAGCCTGTGGACGGGCTGAGGGGGAGGGAGCAGGGGGTGGAGAGGAGATCTGGGTGGCCCGGGCCTGGCTCCAGCCTGCACGGAGGACCTGGGGCGTGGGCATCGCCAGGCCTCCGTGTGGACCGGGGGCTGCTGGACCTCAGGGCTCTGGAGGGCTGGCCGGGGTGACCTCCCTGCACCGGGCTGGTGAGTGTTGCCCTTCTTGAGCCTTGCAAAGGCGGGGGACGTTCGCCTGAGGCCTAGCCAGCAGCACTGTGCTGCCCCGGGGCTCCCAGACCCGCCTTCTCTGTTGTCGTCCCTCCTTTTAAACGGAGGGCTGTCTGAGAAGCAGCTGGTTAGAAAGCTGGAGGCAACCGATTTCCTCCGGGGCTTAGAGGCCCCGCACCGTGGGAAGGGCCGAGGGTGCTGGACGGCGGGCGCCCGGCGAGGGGGGCACACCAGCCGGTCCTCTCCTCTGAGCGACCCTGCAGCGGCTCAGCGCTGGAGGCGGGGGGCGGTGACGAGGGGCCCGGGGTGGGGAGGTCTGAATCTTGGCCGATGCCGGTGCTCTGGCTGGGATCGACTGCTTTGGGGGCGGAGGGTACCTGGGGTCTCGCTTCATGTAACTCTTCAACGTTCCCAGACAAAAGTTCAAGTAAACAAGTAGTTTTACAACCGTTCTAATGAGACATTTGAGCGTAGGGAGAGCGCCGGCCCTCCCTCCCACCCCCTGGAGGGCCCTCCACCAGCGCTAACCCCCACCCCACCCTGCCTGCACCGGCTTCCTGGAGGCCCTGCCCCGGAGAGGGCTGTGGTCGAGGTCAGCATGGCCAGGGCTGAGGGAGCAGCTGCTTATGGACACGTGGAGCTGAAAGGGTGGGAGCTGGCCGCCCTAGAACCTTTCCGTGAGGGGCGGACCCCTGGACCCCTGCACGGCTGCCCTAAGACCCTGCAATGGGTAGACATGGGGCTTCTCGGGGACCATGGGGGGCCTCGGGCAGGGCTGGCCAGCCAGGAGGCTCGGGCCCGACAGGGTGTGGGGAGCAGCTGCCCGGGGGCGGGGCCTCGGCCCCCAAGGGTGCCCCTCCTGGGATGCGGCCCTGGGTGCTTCCACAGGTGGCCTGGGAGTAGCCCTGAACCCCTGGGTGTCCTCTCTCCTCTCGTCCCTCTGTCCCCAAGTACACTGGAGCCTGGCTCAGGAGGAGGGACCCGCATCCCGTCACAGGGACAGTGCAGGCAGGCAGAACGGCCACGTCCCTGGCTGAGCCAACAGTGACCCATGGGCACAGCCTATCCTGTGGGCCTCTCTGGGCCACTGGGAGGCCGGAGGAACAGCCTGGTCCTGGGGTGTGGCTCTCCTTCTCCAAGTCACAGGAGAAAAGGAGACAAAGGGTCTGAGTGGACCACAGGGGCCCAGCCACGGCCTCTCCGGTCCATCGTGGTCTGACTGGGTTGCGTGGGGTCTTGGCTGGCTCCCAAGGGCCGCCCACCCTCTTCCGGGCACAGGCTGAACTGCAGGATGCTGGGCAGCCTTTGTGTCAGGAAGGGTCAGTCGTGGCCAGGGTCTGGTCAGGTGCCATGAATTTGCACTAAGGGCCATTTTCCGGGGCCCCACCCTGGCTCCGTCCTGCCCCTCTGGCCACTCGGAACGCCCACGGGCTTCGCTGGGTCGCAGCACCCGTGGCAGCCAGGGGGCGGGCGGCTGTGCGGGCCTCCTGTGGACAGGGCTCAGGGGCGACAGACCACCTGTGCCCCTTCCTCAGCCTCCGGTGCCAGTGTCCCGTCTCTGCGGCCTGGGTCCCCCGCACGCTCGCCCCGCCTCTGACCCCTTGGGTATGGGTCGCGTGCCCTCACCCCGGGCCGTGGTGCAGAAGCGAGGGGCGTGGCCCAGTCAGCGAGGCCGAGGCCACCGCGTGGACGCTTGGGGAGGAGGCGAGAACCTTCTGGACCTCATACCCCGACGGAGCGTGGAGTTCCGTCCATGGTCTGGGGAGTGCGAGGAGGGGAGGGAATGGAGGACCCCCACAGTGACTGTCGCAGTCTCAGCCTGGGGCCCTGGGGCCGGGCCGCGGCTGGCCTCTTTCTCCTCGTGCTCCAAATGAGCTGAGTCGCTGGCTCTGAGACCAGAGCCCCCAGGGACCCCAGGGCCCTTCCCTCGTTTCCCTCCCCTCCACTGCACCCCATCGGCCTGCCCCTCCAGGCCGCACCCCGGCCTCCGGGAAGCCCTCCAGGCTATGCCACGAGCTGAGAGTTCCTGTGTTTGTCTGTCTGCCCTGTCTCTGGGCCTGGTGGAGAGAGGCCCTGGAGGCAGGCCACCCACGGGCCCCGGCTGCCTTCCTTAGCCAGGACCTGCAGGAGGGATGGGGTCTGCCCCGAAGGGCAGCTTGGAGGCGCTGTTGCGGAGCGGTGGCCCCGGCTCTGTGGACTGCGGGGCTGGGGGCTCCGGGCACCCCTCCCGCCCAGGCCCCGCGGGGCAGCGGGGACGTGCCAGCACCAGCCGGGCTCTCCGGCCCGTAAATTCCCCGTGGACGGCAGTCCTCCCGAGAGCGTATCTCCTGCTTGTTGGTGTCACAGACTTTGCCACGCTGGGGTCAAGAGTTATCCTGCCCGTCTTTTGTGTTCTCCGCCCACCCTCTTCCGGGCACAGGCTGAACTGCAGGATGCTGGGCAGCCTTTGTGTCAGGAAGGGTCAGTCGTGGCCAGGGTCTGGTCAGGTGCCATGAATTTGCACTAAGGGCCATTTTCCGGGGCCCCACCCTGGCTCCGTCCTGCCCCTCTGGCCACTCGGAACGCCCACGGGCTTCGCTGGGTCGCAGCACCCGTGGCAGCCAGGGGGCGGGCGGCTGTGCGGGCCTCCTGTGGACAGGGCTCAGGGGCGACAGACCACCTGTGCCCCTTCCTCAGCCTCCGGTGCCAGTGTCCCGTCTCTGCGGCCTGGGTCCCCCGCACGCTCGCCCCGCCTCTGACCCCTTGGGTATGGGTCGCGTGCCCTCACCCCGGGCCGTGGTGCAGAAGCGAGGGGCGTGGCCCAGTCAGCGAGGCCGAGGCCACCGCGTGGACGCTTGGGGAGGAGGCGAGAACCTTCTGGACCTCATACCCCGACGGAGCGTGGAGTTCCGTCCATGGTCTGGGGAGTGCGAGGAGGGGAGGGAATGGAGGACCCCCACAGTGACTGTCGCAGTCTCAGCCTGGGGCCCTGGGGCCGGGCCGCGGCTGGCCTCTTTCTCCTCGTGCTCCAAATGAGCTGAGTCGCTGGCTCTGAGACCAGAGCCCCCAGGGACCCCAGGGCCCTTCCCTCGTTTCCCTCCCCTCCACTGCACCCCATCGGCCTGCCCCTCCAGGCCGCACCTCGGCCTCCGGGAAGCCCTCCAGGCTATGCCACGAGCTGAGAGTTCCTGTGTTTGTCTGTCTGCCCTGTCTCTGGGCCTGGTGGAGAGAGGCCCTGGAGGCAGGCCACCCACGGGCCCCGGCTGCCTTCCTTAGCCAGGACCTGCAGGAGGGATGGGGTCTGCCCCGAAGGGCAGCTTGGAGGCGCTGTTCGCGGAGCGGTGGCCCCGGCTCTGTGGACTGCGGGGCTGGGGGCTCCGGGCACCCCTCCCGCCCAGGCCCCGCGGGGCAGCGGGGACGTGCCAGCACCAGCCGGGCTCTCCGGCCCGTAAATTCCCCGTGGACGGCAGTCCTCCCGAGAGCGTATCTCCTGCTTGTTGGTGTCACAGACTTTGCCACGCTGGGGTCAAGAGTTATCCTGCCCGTCTTTTGTGTTCTAAATTTAATTGTTGCACTCCTTTGCTCCCTTAAAAAGATCAGTAAAAACTGTTAATTTGATCAATACTTAATTTTTTCACCCGAAGCGCGTTTCTTCTGCTGGCCCGTGATAAGCAGGCGGCGGGGCAGGGGGACAAGTAAATTGTCAGGAATTTCTCCACTCTCCCGCGGCCGCTCCACCACTTAGAGCCGTGTAATTTATACCCTGGCAGTCGCTCTGCAATTACCCTGTCTATTGCTGTCGACAGTATCGCACTATCTTTTAAATAGATCCGGCTTGGCTGGTCCGGACGAGCCAACAGGACAAATGACGCCATCCCTCATCCCGCGAGCCCTAAAGAGATAAGTCCCTTAAAGAGGGGCCCATTTATCAGCTGATACAAGCTGGGTACGTACAAGCCCACTTCTTTGTTTGGGCTCTTTTCAGATTTCTGAAGCTATTGATCTGCCGAGGGGGCCAGGCTGGGGCGTGGGGCGGGGTGCCAGGCAGCCCCGGGCTCGGCTCGCCCGCCACGCTGACCCCTGGGGTGGGCCGCGCGGCTCCCCGCTGCCTTGGGGCCCCGGCCGGCCGGGCCTGCTGCAGGTGCCAGACCTCGGTCACGGGGCAGGCGTTCCTCCGTCCTGCGGGTGAGGAGGCGGCCCTGACGGGGTGGCAGGCAGGTGCACCTCTGCCCCTCAGCCCCTCAGGTTCACAGGCTGCAAAGTCCCAGCTGCTCCCTGACACCGCGAGGCCTGTGCTGGGGGCCAGGAGGGACGACCCAGGCTGGAGTCCTGGCCCCGTGCCTGCTCCTCCGCTCCTGCCTGGAAGGACACTCCCATCCTCTCAGCTTCCAGGTGCACTGGCTCAGACATGGGCACGCGGCGCCTGTGGGGTCTGCACCCCAAGACCGTCAGGACTTTGCACAAGGAAGCAGGGTGACCGGCAGGCGCTGGGGGCTGCATCAGAGTGGGCAGCGAATGGCTGATTCTCAGGAGGGCTCCGAGGCCGCTGGCCACGCTGGGGCCCCTCCTGGGGTGATGGGCACTTGTCTGGGGGCACCCTCAAGGCAAGGGTGGGGCTGGTACGGCTCTGTCCCCAGCTGGCCTGGCACAGGTGGCGGGGAGGGTCTCCTTGCCGGCACGGCACCATTCCGTCCCTCACGGCCCTTTCGGGTCCAGGTGGGCCCCCTGCTGGTGGGGCTGGGCCTTGCAGCTGAGCTGACGGCACCAGCATCCTGAGCGGCCTGTGTCGGGGCCAGGAGGGAATGGGGCGCCTGGTCCAGCCCTCTGCGTTGGGTGGTCTCGGGCCTCAGCTGGGCCCCCGTGTTCATCTGGGCTCTGCCAGGACCTTGGGACAGGGCAGCAGGTGGACTGTCCTGGGAGCCCTGGAACCAGGACCCATCCAACAGCAGCCGGCACCCGTGGGGTGGCGAGCAGCCCTTCCAGAGCCTGTCCGCTCACTCTTGGTGGGACTGGAAGGGCAAACGGACCCTGAAGGCTCCCCAGCAACTGTTTCCACGAGGCCAGGGGCCGGCCTGGGAGAAGCAGGAGCGGGGCCTGACCCTTGGGCGGGAGGAGGTGGACTGGCAGCCTCTCCCAGCCCTGGCCATCCCCTCCGCCCACCGCCTGCCCCCGCCCCTGGGATTTACCCGTCCCGCACACCGGAGGGCCGGCGGGAGGGGGGCTCCTGGAGGCGGGGCCTGGGTGGGCAGGGTCCTGCCGCCTCCACCACCCCATCAGCTCTGGGTTCTGGCCTGAGTGGAGGGTGGCTTGCACCCCACAGCGCTGACCCTGGTCAGTGAAAAGAGAGCAGGAGTGTCCAGCAGGCGGGCGTCAGCTCCTGAGCACCTTGGGAAGGCAGGCAGTGGCACTGGGGCTCGTGTGGGCGCCCCGGAGCAGAGGCCAGCCCGAGGGCCGGCTTCACACAGGGGCGTCCACCTGAGCCTTCATCCTGTCTGCGCCCTCCAACACCCCTTGGGCACGTGGGCCTTCCCCAGGTCCTGCCTCCAGGGACAGCGGGCCACGCTGGGGCCCCTCCTGGGGTGATGGGCACTTGTCTGGGGCACCCTCAAGGCAAGGGTGGGGCTGGTACGGCTCTGTCCCCAGCTGGCCTGGCACAGGTGGCGGGAGGGTCTCCTTGCCGGCACGGCACCATTCCGTCCTCACGGCCCTTTCGGGTCCAGGTGGGCCCCCTGCTGGTGGGGCTGGGCCTTGCAGCTGAGCTGACGGCACCAGCATCCTGAGCGGCCTGTGTCGGGGCCAGGAGGGAATGGGGCGCCTGGTCCAGCCCTCTGCGTTGGGTGGTCTCGGGCCTCAGCTGGGCCCCCGTGTTCATCTGGGCTCTGCCAGGACCTTGGGACAGGGCAGCAGGTGGACTGTCCTGGGAGCCCTGGAACCAGGACCCATCCAACAGCAGCCGGCACCCGTGGGGTGGCGAGCAGCCCTTCCAGAGCCTGTCCGCTCACTCTTGGTGGGACTGGAAGGGCAAACGGACCCTGAAGGCTCCCCAGCAACTGTTTCCACGAGGCCAGGGGCCGGCCTGGGAGAAGCAGGAGCGGGGCCTGACCCTTGGGCGGGAGGAGGTGGACTGGCAGCCTCTCCCAGCCCTGGCCATCCCCTCCGCCCACCGCCTGCCCCCGCCCCTGGGATTTACCCGTCCCGCACACCGGAGGGCCGGCGGGAGGGGGGCTCCTGGAGGCGGGGCCTGGGTGGGCAGGGTCCTGCCGCCTCCACCACCCCATCAGCTCTGGGTTCTGGCCTGAGTGGAGGGTGGCTTGCACCCCACAGCGCTGACCCTGGTCAGTGAAAAGAGAGCAGGAGTGTCCAGCAGGCGGGCGTCAGCTCCTGAGCACCTTGGGAAGGCAGGCAGTGGCACTGGGGCTCGTGTGGGCGCCCCGGAGCAGAGGCCAGCCCGAGGGCCGGCTTCACACAGGGGCGTCCACCTGAGCCTTCATCCTGTCTGCGCCCTCCAACACCCCTTGGGCACGTGGGCCTTCCCCAGGTCCTGCCTCCAGGGACAGCGGGCCGACTGCTGTGGGCAGCACCCATGGGGGGCAGCCTTAATTCCCTACATGGGCAAGGCCAGGGGCTGCACTGTCCCTGGGCCCCCAGTCTCAGGCATCTCTGCAACGCCAGCCTCCCCTCCTTCGGGGCACCCCAGCAGCCCGTGGCTGGTGTTCACCTGCTCCTTTGACCCCTTGGCCTCCAGACTGAGGGTCTTAGGGCCTGGCCCGGCCTGGTGGGTGGGAGCTGGGCCCGGGGTGCAGGAGCTGGCGCGGCAGGAAGAAGGAAGCTGAGTTTAGGGCAGAGGGTGCGGATGCTGGCTGTGCCATGCGGCAGCTGGTCTCTAAGTGAGACCTCCCGAGGTCCCCCACCAACCGAGTGAGGGTCCCCGGAAGGGACGAACTGCGGCTGGCTGGGACCGCGCAGGCCCCTCCCCCGGGAACCCGGGGCTGCTCCGCGGCGCGTCTCCTCCGCGCGTCTCCTCCGCCGGCCTCGCCCGCCGCGTCCCTGTCCCTGTCCGCCGAGACGGATGGGAGCGCGGGGTCGGCCCCGGAGGCGCGGCGACACGCCGAGGGTCATCTGTTTGGTCTTAATTTAGAAAAGCTTCACAAGATTATGACGCGGCATTTTTTCGCCTGCGGTGCTCGATGGTATCGGGCGTGTTCAGGGCTCAGCTTTCCCGTTTATCTTCCTCAGAAAGCGGCGTTAACACGCAGGCACAGCGGGCCAGACTGAGCCCCCAGAAACAGATAGAAACGAGCTCCACCGTGTCTCCCTTTAAAAACAGCACGCGTCTGTCCTCCAGCGGCGGGTGCTGGGCTCAGGCCTGCGGCCGGACGACAGACGGCCTTGGGCTTCGGCGTCTGCCCTCCCACCTAGCTCTCCTCTGGCCCGGCCTCCTGTCCTGCCGCTGCAGGGGGCACCGGCTGCCCGGCAGGGGTGGCTGTGGGACCAGGGGCTGCTGGCTGAGCAAGGGGAGCCCGGGGGCAGCGTCAGCGTGCCCCGGGCTGAGCTCCTGATTTGGGGACTCTGGCTCCTCCCTCTGCTGGGACTCCGCCCTGTCCACCTCTGGAGGGGCTCACGTCTTGCCCTCCAGGGACTCCCAGACGCCTGGACGGACCCCGAACCCACACCTGGAAGGAACCACAGGTGGGATGGACACGGAGCTGGTCCCGTGTCCAGAACAAACGAAGACTCACTGGTGCATTCACTCAGAGTAACATAAGCATTCCAGCTGAAGGCGGGCACTGTGCCGCAGGTGCCGTGGAAACAAGACTGACTGTCCCTCCGTCCTCCCAGCTTACCACGCGCTGGCTCGCACCTGCTCAGGAAGGCCACCATGGGCCACGATTTCCCTCTCAACTCCAGTTCTGGCAAATGCCGCAATAGGTGGCTTTTCAAGGTGGGGCAAAGATCCTGGAGGGCAGAGGGTACAGTGCGTGCAGAGGGGACCAGCCTGCATGGATACGGGGCAAGGCAGGGCCTTTTCCACTCTGGAGAAATGGAAAAGGAGAGAACAAAAAAGTAAAACAAGTATAGAAATTAGAAAGCACACAAGATGACATAAGCCAACTCTAATATAAGGTAAGGGCTTCCCGCATGACTCAGTGGCAAAGAATCTGCCTGCAATGCAGGAGAACTTGGGTTGGGAAGATCCCCTGAGGAAGGAAATGGCAACCCACCCCAGTATTCTTGCCTGGGAAATCCTATGGACAGGGAAGCCTGGTAGGCTACTGTCCATGGGGTCACAAATGAGTTGGGCACAACTTAGTGACTAAACAACAGCGAATATAAAATAAGCATAATAAACGTAAGTGACTTAGATTCAATGACCTGAAAGCAGAGGCTCACAGATTGGATGCGAAACAAGATACTGCAGTACGTTGTTGGAGAAGGAATGTTTTAAAGGAAGAGGCACAGAAAAGCTCAAAATCAAGGAAGGAACAGGCACAAAGGCAGTGAGAACACCCTGTGAGTGAGCCTTACCAAGTCCAGCGCAGCCTTTCCTTCCGAGGGGAGGTCTCGCCCGGCCCTTGTGCAGACGTGGCCCCCTCAGAGACAGGACGCCAGAGAAGAGACCACAGACCCCCAGCACGGCTGTTGCTACAGGCTCCCCCCTCCAGGGGCCAACACGGCGCCTCTAGGGCATGACGGACAGCCTGGGTGTGGCGGAAACCTTAGGTCCTCCTACAGCCAGCCCCACCCAAGGGGCTCTGACTGCCCTCCTCGCCTGGCCTCCACGCATAGGGGAGCCCCCTGCTGGAGCAGGTCTGCCAGCGGCCAGAGCGAGGTGGACGTGGGCCACGGCCCGCAGGTACACAGGTGAGCATCTGAGTGCTGTGTGCCGACCTGGTTTGGGGGAAAGACCTGGTGTCTGTGAAGCTCCACCTTTGAAGTTGTTTCTCGTAGCCTGAGCGTTTGCAGGTAGAGTGGTTCCCAAAGACTCCTGAGATTCCTGCCACTGAACGGAGCCGCTCTGTGGACAGCCTCCCCTCCACTCCGGTGCTCCAGGCCGGCGGCAGGGCCTTAGTCTCCCGGGCCGTGCACGCAAAAAACACCAGCAGGATCAGGCCCTCTGCTGCTCCCTCCCATTTTACTCGACGGACTTCAAAACCTTAACGATAAAGTAACAGGTGCTGATCATGAAAGTTCATAAAATGCAATTATAAAGCAAAAAAAAAAAAAAAGAAGAAGAAAGAAACAGAATGGAAGGAAGAAAAATATCAAGGGGTTGGAATAAAGCTATTAAAAAGAATTTGGAGTAGTAAATCTTTTTAAAAAATATATATTTATTTGTTTGGCTGTACTGGGTCTTAGTTGTGGCATGTAGGACCTCGTTCCCTGACCAGGGGCTGAACCCGGGCCCCCAGCATTGGGAGCGCGGAGTCTTCACCACTGAACCTCCAGGGAAGTCCCAGAGTCACAACTGTAACATCAGACAAAACAGAATCAACGTAAAAAGATCTTGAGACAAAAAAAGCATATTAGACATTGATTCAAAGGAATAATAGATCCAGAGGATATAATAATCATAAATATATGCCCATTAAACAATATAATCTTAAATATGAAATTATAAATGAGAAAATTACTGCGAGAAATACATGACGAAGCCATGGTAGTCAGAACATATGGCAAGAAGCTCCTCTCATAAAATAATAGATTAAATACACAAAAACGCAGTATAGATATTTAAATCTGAATGGTACATTATTGAATTACATCTGTTATTTCCCTATCACTTTACATATCCCATGGAAAATATGGGTTCTTTTGTGCAAAACTTATTGTTCACAAGCATGGGCTGAGTGCCCTGCCACTGCTGTGCGGACTTGCACACACACGCACAGACACACACTAAAAGGGATGAGAGCATTTGGGTTGCTTGCATACCTGAGGGTTCTGAGGAGAGTGGTGCTGGCCTCCCAAGCACGCGTGTGCTGAGTTGCTCCGTCGTGTCTGGCTCTGGGACCCCGTGGGCTGCAGCCCGCCAGGCTCCTCTGTCCCTGGGATTTCCCAGGCAAGAACATGGGAGCCGTTGCCATGCCCGCCTCCAGGGGATCTTCCTGATCCAGGGCTCGAACCCACGTCTCTGTGTCTCCTGCATGGGCAGGCGGGTTCTCTACCACCTGGGAAGCCTTGGCCTCCTAAGCAGCTCAGAAATGACTTGAGAGAAGAGGAACGATTCTTGCTGCGGTTAGGGGCTGGGGCTGGGGTAACGCTCCCGCGCGTGGGCTTGTGTGGGCTGCCTCTCCCACCTGCGCGAGAGGAGGGCGAACCAGGCTCTCCTGTCCTCCTGTCCAGCGACGCAACAAAGGGACGAGGGAGGAGGGGCTCAGAGGCTGTCAGCAGACCAACATCAGAAGCTGGAGACAGACTGCTCGTTAGAGGCACAATGGAAGACGTGAACCGACATGATACTGACTTATATTTTCTGACAGTAATGCAGACCAACAAATAACAAGGAATAGTGAGGGGCTTCCCTGGCCGGCAGCTGAGGCCCCACGCTCTCGAGGCAGCGCCGTGGGCCTGGCTGGGGAGCCAGATCCCCCATGCCGCAACTGAAGAGGAAGGCGCGAGGCAATTTCAAATACTTAAAGCACTGCAAGGTAAGAGTTGTGCATGTTCCTAAAGCAACAAAAGAAACAAACTATGGTTTTAAATACATTTATCAGAAAAGAAAGAAAGAATGAAAATAAGTGAGCTAAGTAACCAGCTCAAGAGGCTTTTGGGGAAAAAAGATCAAAATAAGAAGGTACATTATTGAATTACATCTGTTATTTCCCTATCACTTTACATATCCCATGGAAAATATGGGTTCTTTTGTGCAAAACTTATTGTTCACAAGCATGGGCTGAGTGCCCTGCCACTGCTGTGCGGACTTGCACACACACGCACAGACACACACTAAAAGGGATGAGAGCATTTGGGTTGCTTGCATACCTGAGGGTTCTGAGGAGAGTGGTGCTGGCCTCCCAAGCACGCGTGTGCTGAGTTGCTCCGTCGTGTCTGGCTCTGGGACCCCGTGGGCTGCAGCCCGCCAGGCTCCTCTGTCCCTGGGATTTCCCAGGCAAGAACATGGGAGCCGTTGCCATGCCCGCCTCCAGGGGATCTTCCTGATCCAGGGCTCGAACCCACGTCTCTGTGTCTCCTGCATGGGCAGGCGGGTTCTCTACCACCTGGGAAGCCTTGGCCTCCTAAGCAGCTCAGAAATGACTTGAGAGAAGAGGAACGATTCTTGCTGCGGTTAGGGGCTGGGGCTGGGGTAACGCTCCCGCGCGTGGGCTTGTGTGGGCTGCCTCTCCCACCTGCGCGAGAGGAGGGCGAACCAGGCTCTCCTGTCCTCCTGTCCAGCGACGCAACAAAGGGACGAGGGAGGAGGGGGGCTCAGAGGCTGTCAGCAGACCAACATCAGAAGCTGGAGACAGACTGCTCGTTAGAGGCACAATGGAAGACGTGAACCGACATGATACTGACTTATATTTTCTGACAGTAATGCAGACCAACAAATAACAAGGAATAGTGAGGGGCTTCCCTGGCCGGCAGCTGAGGCCCCACGCTCTCGAGGCAGCGCCGTGGGCCTGGCTGGGGAGCCAGATCCCCCATGCCGCAACTGAAGAGGAAGGCGCGAGGCAATTTCAAATACTTAAAGCACTGCAAGGTAAGAGTTGTGCATGTTCCTAAAGCAACAAAAGAAACAAACTATGGTTTTAAATACATTTATCAGAAAAGAAAGAAAGAATGAAAATAAGTGAGCTAAGTAACCAGCTCAAGAGGCTATAAAAAAACAGACGTATAGATCTAAAAATAAGATAGAAATAAAGATAAGAGCAGGAATCAATGAAAGAACATTTTTAACATTAGAAGGCTAGAAAAGATTTACAAAACTAACGTTCGTACAGTCGTTATCAACATAACGGTCAGACTTCTGGCCAGATTGAGAGGAAGAGAGAAGTGAATAAACACAGAATGACAAGTGGAAAATAACTGAAAAAATAACACAGGCAAATTACAAATGACCACACACATGCTCAGAGCACAGATAAAACGGATACATTTCTGAAAGTATATAGAATGCCAGAATTGACACCAGACTCAACAGAAAGCTTAAATGACCAAAATCCACTAGAGAACCTGAAATAGGAAACACATAATTCCTCATTAGAAACCTTTGAGAAAGATAAATTATTTCTTATGAAAACTCTTCTAGATTATAGAAAATAAGAAAAAGTCTCTTGCATCATGTTATGGGTTAGTAATGCACTTATTCCAGAATCAGACCAAAAAAAGACAATTTTAAACAATTTTTTTTGGCCATTCCATGTGGCATGTGGGATCCTAGTTCCCAGATCAGGGATTAGACTCATGCCCTTTGCAGTAGAAGCATGAAACCACTGGACCACTGAGGGATTCCAAAGCATTTTCAACAAAAGAAAATCATAAATAAAATATAACCAAGTCTAAGTGCACATTAATTTTTTTTATATTTAGAAAAATATCAAATGAGTTTATTCCAAGAATGCAAAGATGGTTCGACGTCAGAAATCCTTCCTTGTGACTGACCTCATGAGTGGGCATGAACTCGACCCCCACTCCCACCCCACCCACGAGAGGATTTGATCATTGTGACGGTTAACTTTACAACTCGACGGGGCGGTGGGGCACCCGGCCGCGTGGCCAGACGTGATTTGGGGCGTGTCCAGGAGGCGTCTCGGGACAAGATTAGCACCTGGACTGGAGACTCAGTGACGCCACTGGGCAAGGCTCACCCAGTCAACCCAAGGCCTGAGCAGAACAAAACTACATATTTTTTCTTTTTAAAATTTGTTTTAAATTGGAGTATAATCACCTCACAGTATCGTGTTGGTTTCTGCCGTGCGACAGTGTGAATCAGCCACAAGTGCACGCGTGTCCTCCCCTCCGGGAGGTGGCCGAGCGCCGAGTCGGGCTCCCTGGGCCACGCTGCGGTATCCACGGCACCTGTGGCCCTGGTGCTGCCCACGTGCGCTGTCCAGGCCTCCCGCCCCTCCTCCCCATGGTGCCCAGAGTCTGCTCTCCGCGTCCGGCTTCTACGCCGGCCCTCAGGCGGGCTCCTCGCTCCCACTGTCCTAGATTCCACGTGGGTGTCGGTGGCTCAGCCGTGGCTGGCGCTGCGGCCCCGTGGACTGTGGCCTGACGGGCTCCTCTGTCTGCGGGATTTCCAGGCAAGAAAACTGGAGTGAGTTGTCATTTCCTCCTCCAGGGAGAATAAAAATGTTGCATAAGAGGGACCACCTCTTGTCTGTCTGCTTGAGCTGGGACGTCAGTCCTTCCTGCTTTCAGACTCAAATGGAAAAATTGGCTTATCTTGGTTCTCGAGCCAGATCTCAGATTGGACGTTTCACCACCGCCCTCCTGGTTCTCAGGCCTTGAGATCTGAGCTGGACGACACATCATCCATCCTCCTGGGTCTTCAGCTTGCCAACTTGGGACTCAGTTTCCAGAATTGCGTAACTCAGTTCCCTGTGATAAACCTCCCACTACACCCAAACCCACACCCACACCCACACACGGTAAGGGCATGTGATTTCTTTTTTTTTAATTTTACTTTCAAAATTTTTATTTAGTTATTTAAAAAAAAATTTCCCCATCATGCCTCTTTTATTTGTATATATATTTTCATCCATCTTTTATTCTTTGGCCTGTGTGGGCCTCCATCGCAGTGGCCTCTCTCGCTCCAGAGCACTGGCTCGTAATTGGGCACACTGGTCCAGCCGTGCTGCGGCACATGGGATCTTCCCGGGCCAGGGATCAAACCGGCGCCCTTTGCACTGCAAGGCGGAGTCTCACCCCACTGGACCACCAGGGAAGCCCTAAAAATTTTATTTATTTTCTTGCTGGCCTGGGCCTTCACTGCTGCACGGGCTTTCTCTAGTTGTGGGGAGCAGGGGCTACACTCTAGCTGTGGAGCCTTCTCTTGCAGAGCACAGGCCCTAGGGCACGTGGGCTGAGCAGTCATGGCTCCCAGGCTCCAGAGCACTGGCTCAGTAGTCCTGGCGTGTGGGCCTGGTTGCTCTGAGGCCTGTGGGGTTTTCCTGGACCAGGGGTCGAACCCATGTCCCTCATATTGCCAGGCGAATTCTGTACCACTGAGCCACCAGGGAAGTCCAGGACGTGTTATTTCTATTGCTCAAACTAGTCATTGAGGAGAATGGAATAAGCCAAAAAAATAAATAAGAGGTTATTGGATTGGAAAGACAAAACAAACTTATTTTATGAAGATGATGTGATTACCTACATAGAAAACCCAACAAAGTCAAAGGCAAATCGTTAGGATTGATAACAGAATTTAGCAAAACTGACAGATACAAGATCATTGTATTTGCTGTCAATTGCTACCTAACAAATTACCACAAAAGTCAGCAGCTTAAAGCAAACCAGTGCTGATTACCTCCCGGCTTCTGTGAGTCGTGAGTCTGGGAGCAGCATTGTTGTTGCTCAGTTGCTCAGTTGTGTCTGACTGTCTGTGACCCCACGGACCGTCACACGCCAAGCTTCCCTGTCGTTCACTATCTTCTGGAGTTGGCTCGAACCCGTCTCCACTGGATCAATGACAGCACCCCGCCATCTCCTCCTCTGTCATTTCCTCTCGTCCCGCCCTCAGTCTCTCCCAGCGTCAGGGTCTTTTCCCGTGAGTCGGCTCTTTGCATCGGGCGGCCCAAGATTGGAGCTTCAGCTTCAGCTTCAGTCCTTCCAATGAATATTCAGGGTTGATTTCCTTTAGGAGTGACTGGTTTGATGTCCTTGCTGTCCAAGGGACTCTCAGGAGCCTTCTCCAGCCCCGCAGTTCAAAGGCATCAATTCTTCAGTGCCCAGCCTTCCTCACATTCGCACATGATTAGTGGAAAAAATAGACAGCCTTTGACTATATGGATGTTTGTTGGCAAAGTGATGTCTCTGCTTTTGAATGTGCCGTCTAGGTCTGTCATAGCCTTTCTTCCAAGGAGCAAGAGACTTCTGATGTCATGGCTGCAGTCACCATCCATGGTGAGTGTGGCACTCAAGAAGATGAAGTCTGTCACTATTTCAATTGTTTCCCCAACTATTTGCCATGAAGTGATGGACTGGATGCTGTGATATTTTTTTGAATGTCGAGTTTTAGGCCGGCCTTTTCACTTTCCTCTTTTGTCTTCATCAAGAGGCTTTTTAGTTCCTCTTCGCTTTCTGCCATAAGGGTGGTGTCGTCTGCATGTTGATATTTCTCCTGGCAACCTTGATTCCAGCTTGTGATTCATCCAGCCCGGCATTTCACATGAGGTACTCTGCATAGCAGTTAAATAATCAGGGTGACAATATGCAGCCTTGACATACTCCTTTCCCAGTTTGGAACCAGTCCATTGTTCCACGTCCAGTTCTGTTACTTCTTGACCTGCATACAGGCTTCACAGGAATAGGCAAGGTGGTCTGGTATTCTCATCTCTTTAAGAATTTTCCACAGCTTGTTGTGATCCACACAGTCAAAGACTTTAGGGTAGTCAATGAAGCAGAAGTAGATTTCCATTTCTCTGGAATTCCCTTGCTTTTTTTATGATCCAGTGGATGTTTTCAATTTGATCTCTGGTTCATCTGCCTTTTCTAAGTCCAGCTGGTACATCTGGAAGTTCTTGGCTCGCGTACTGTCGAAGTCTACCTTGAAGGAATTTGAGCACGACCTTGCTAGCATGTGAAGTGAGTGCAGCTGCGTGGTAGTGTGGACATTCTTTGGTATTGCCTTTCTTCGGAATTGGCATGAAAACTGACCTTTTCCAGCCCTGTGACCACTGTCAAGTTTTCCAGATTTGCTGGCATATTGAGGGTAGCCCTTTAACAGCCTCATCGTTTAGGATTTGAAATAGCTGAGCTGGAATTGCATCCCCACCACTAGCTTTGTTTGGGGTAATGCTGCCT
This sequence comes from Tragulus kanchil, assembly GCA_022376925.1. NCBI lineage: Eukaryota > Metazoa > Chordata > Mammalia > Artiodactyla > Tragulidae > Tragulus > Tragulus kanchil. Next base: position 188,262,780 of record JAIOJX010000025.1, read on the forward strand.
AAGGCCCGCTTGACTCCAGGGTGCCTGGCTCTACGTGAGTGACCACACCATCGTGGTTCTGGGCGCCTCTGGCTCCGTCTTTCATGATGTAGAGACCACACATTGGCTGGGATGCATCATCCGAAGGTTTGACTGGGGCTGAAGAAGCCCCTTCAAGACGGTGAGCCTCATGGCTGCAGTCACCATCCATGGTGAGTGTGGCACTCAAGAAGATGAAGTCTGTCACTATTTCAATTGTTTCCCCAACTATTTGCCATGAAGTGATGGACTGGATGCTGTGATATTTTTTTGAATGTCGAGTTTTAGGCCGGCCTTTTCACTTTCCTCTTTTGTCTTCATCAAGAGGCTTTTTAGTTCCTCTTCGCTTTCTGCCATAAGGGTGGTGTCGTCTGCATGTTGATATTTCTCCTGGCAACCTTGATTCCAGCTTGTGATTCATCCAGCCCGGCATTTCACATGAGGTACTCTGCATAGCAGTTAAATAATCAGGGTGACAATATGCAGCCTTGACATACTCCTTTCCCAGTTTGGAACCAGTCCATTGTTCCACGTCCAGTTCTGTTACTTCTTGACCTGCATACAGGCTTCACAGGAATAGGCAAGGTGGTCTGGTATTCTCATCTCTTTAAGAATTTTCCACAGCTTGTTGTGATCCACACAGTCAAAGACTTTAGGGTAGTCAATGAAGCAGAAGTAGATTTCCATTTCTCTGGAATTCCCTTGCTTTTTTTATGATCCAGTGGATGTTTTCAATTTGATCTCTGGTTCATCTGCCTTTTCTAAGTCCAGCTGGTACATCTGGAAGTTCTTGGCTCGCGTACTGTCGAAGTCTACCTTGAAGGAATTTGAGCACGACCTTGCTAGCATGTGAAGTGAGTGCAGCTGCGTGGTAGTGTGGACATTCTTTGGTATTGCCTTTCTTCGGAATTGGCATGAAAACTGACCTTTTCCAGCCCTGTGACCACTGTCAAGTTTTCCAGATTTGCTGGCATATTGAGGGTAGCCCTTTAACAGCCTCATCGTTTAGGATTTGAAATAGCTGAGCTGGAATTGCATCCCCACCACTAGCTTTGTTTGGGGTAATGCTGCCTAAGGCCCGCTTGACTCCAGGGTGCCTGGCTCTACGTGAGTGACCACACCATCGTGGTTCTGGGCGCCTCTGGCTCCGTCTTTCATGATGTAGAGACCACACATTGGCTGGGATGCATCATCCGAAGGTTTGACTGGGGCTGAAGAAGCCCCCTTCAAGACGGTGAGCCTCATGGCTGTCACCAGCTGACCTCAGCTTCCTGCTATCATTGGTGGCTGCCACGGGTGTTGTCATAGTTTTGGCGAGTGGGGGCTGCTCTGGAGCTGCCACGTGCCGGCTTCTCTTGTTGTGGCGCTCAGGCTTAGGCATGTGGGCTCGGTCACTGTGGCTCCGGGCTCTAGAGCACAGTCTCAGCAGCTGTGGGACACGGGCTTCGTTGCTCTGTGGCCTGTGGGATCTTCTCACACTGGGGATTGAATTGGCGTCCCTTGCATTGCCAGGTGGATTCTTAGCCATTCGACCACCAGGGGAGCCCTGAAGTCCTTAAGGAAAACACACAAGATCCTGTTGTAGCAAATTGCAAGTCCCAGATCTGCTGAAAGGCCTGAATGAAAGGAGAGCCCTGTCCAGTGCGTGGACAGTGGGTTTCACATCTCAAAGATGGCAATTAACTCACACGTTAAATATGATTTAATTCAAATCAAAGGTGTTTGAGAAATGTAACCATTTCTACATTTACATTAAGATGTGAAGATGCAAGAACATTTCAGACATTTTTGACAAGGAAGAGCAAAGAAAAAGGGGCCAGCCTTACAGTTAATAAAATATTCTACAAAGACTCCTGAGAGTCCCTGGGACAGCAGGGAGATCAAATCGGTCAGTCCTAAAGGAAATCAGCCCTAAACATTTGTTGGAAGGACTGATGCTGAAACTGGAGCTCCGGTGCTTTGACCACCTGGTGTGAAGAGCGCCTCACGGAGAAGAGCCTGGCGCCGGGAGAGGCCGAGGGCAGGAGGAGAAGGGCCACAGCGGGTGAGACGGTTGGACGGCATCACTGACGCCGTGGAGACGGGTCTGGGCGAGCTCCGGGGGACAGTGGAGGGCAGGGCAGCCTGGCGCGCTGCTGTCAGGGGGTCACAGAGTCAGACGCGGCTGGGGGGGGAAATTGACTCCAGGGTGCCTGGCTCTACGTGAGTGACCACACCATCGTGGTTCTGGGCGCCTCTGGCTCCGTCTTTCATGATGTAGAGACCACACATTGGCTGGGATGCATCATCCGAAGGTTTGACTGGGGCTGAAGAAGCCCCCTTCAAGACGGTGAGCCTCATGGCTGTCACCAGCTGACCTCAGCTTCCTGCTATCATTGGTGGCTGCCACGGGTGTTGTCATAGTTTTGGCGAGTGGGGGCTGCTCTGGAGCTGCCACGTGCCGGCTTCTCTTGTTGTGGCGCTCAGGCTTAGGCATGTGGGCTCGGTCACTGTGGCTCCGGGCTCTAGAGCACAGTCTCAGCAGCTGTGGGACACGGGCTTCGTTGCTCTGTGGCCTGTGGGATCTTCTCACACTGGGGATTGAATTGGCGTCCCTTGCATTGCCAGGTGGATTCTTAGCCATTCGACCACCAGGGGAGCCCTGAAGTCCTTAAGGAAAACACACAAGATCCTGTTGTAGCAAATTGCAAGTCCCAGATCTGCTGAAAGGCCTGAATGAAAGGAGAGCCCTGTCCAGTGCGTGGACAGTGGGTTTCACATCTCAAAGATGGCAATTAACTCACACGTTAAATATGATTTAATTCAAATCAAAGGTGTTTGAGAAATGTAACCATTTCTACATTTACATTAAGATGTGAAGATGCAAGAACATTTCAGACATTTTTGACAAGGAAGAGCAAAGAAAAAGGGGCCAGCCTTACAGTTAATAAAATATTCTACAAAGACTCCTGAGAGTCCCTGGGACAGCAGGGAGATCAAATCGGTCAGTCCTAAAGGAAATCAGCCCTAAACATTTGTTGGAAGGACTGATGCTGAAACTGGAGCTCCGGTGCTTTGACCACCTGGTGTGAAGAGCGCCTCACGGAGAAGAGCCTGGCGCCGGGAGAGGCCGAGGGCAGGAGGAGAAGGGCCACAGCGGGTGAGACGGTTGGACGGCATCACTGACGCCGTGGAGACGGGTCTGGGCGAGCTCCGGGGGACAGTGGAGGGCAGGGCAGCCTGGCGCGCTGCTGTCAGGGGGTCACAGAGTCAGACGCGGCTGAGCGACCAAGCAACAGAGACGCGGGAAGAAACCAGCCGGGCGGTGGAGCTGGACCGGATGAGCAGACCCTCAGACCCTAAACGCCAGTCCCCACGAGCTGCGTTTGTGGCAACTTGATCTATGACAGGGGTACGAAAGAGGCTTTTGTTGTTGTTGTTGTTAAAGAACAGTGCTTTTGAAAAACGGATTCTGCAAATACCCTGACCCTCTCCCATTGAGAGGCGGGAGGGTATGTGTCTCCTGCCCCGCGCCCGGGCTGCGCTCAGTGGCCTGCCTGTGGTCAAGAGGATGCAGACAAACCAGACCACAGAACAGCTGGCCTGAGGGAGGCCATGCGTCTGCCCGTCCTCCAGAACGCGGGTTCTGGCCGGGCACGAGGTACAAAACCTTCTACCACAAACCCATGTGGGCCGGGCCTCAGGTCGCGCTCAGGTGCCAGCCCAGCAGAGCTCCCGGGAGAGGGCCGGTGCCCACCACACGAGAGCAGCCACCACGCGCCCAGCCAGCCTCCGAGTGGGGCTCACGTGAGCCCTTCCCACTCCCAGGAGCTCCAACAAGACCAGGGCGAGACACGTGCCGAACGTCCCGAAGGGTCGGGGCAATGTTCTGTGCAGGAGCAGAAACTGGATTAGATACGACTGAGGAAACCGGGTCGCTCTGTGGGCAATGGAGTGTGGAGCCCCTCCCTCTTGCCTCCCACGAAGGGGAGCCTCGCGTGAGAAGCGGGAGGCCTGAATGCAAATGATGCAGCCGCAGGAGGCAGCGCGGGCGGGGTCCTCGTGCCCTCGAGTGCGGAAGGGTGAACACGGCGGGTGCGGCTGAGCCAGAAGGAAGGATTCCACGTGCCATGCTGGCGAGTGGGCACCAGCGAGTGGTGGGCAGAACATTCAGGAGACCACGCTGTGTCCCCTCGAGAAAAACGAAGCCTCAGAAAGGAAGCCGGCGGACGACAGGAGCCAGAGAGGACCCCGCCCCAGCCCCGTGTTTCCGCACAGATGGCGCTCGACGGCTCTCGAGGGCACTTGCCCACGTGGCAGCGGCCCAAGGCCCCGGCGCAGGACGGGTGCTGGCTTCCCCGCACAGTGGAGAGGCGAGCAGGTGCCCTCCGGGCGAGGGGTCGGGCCCGGCTGGCTCAAGGTCAGCCTGGGGGGGTGTGCCCAAGATCCCGCGGGCCCCTCTGTATCCCCTGTGCCCATCTCCCAAGACTGTCCAGGGCGCTCGGTGGTAATCCTTGGCTGAAACTGAATGTGAGGACTGGATGTTTGTTCTCCCCAGTTCACATGTGGAAGCCCCAACCCCAAGGTGGAGGTGCCGGGAGGGTATGTGTCTCCTGCCCCGCGCCCGGGCTGCGCTCAGTGGCCTGCCTGTGGTCAAGAGGATGCAGACAAACCAGACCACAGAACAGCTGGCCTGAGGGAGGCCATGCGTCTGCCCGTCCTCCAGAACGCGGGTTCTGGCCGGGCACGAGGTACAAAACCTTCTACCACAAACCCATGTGGGCCGGGCCTCAGGTCGCGCTCAGGTGCCAGCCCAGCAGAGCTCCCGGGAGAGGGCCGGTGCCCACCACACGAGAGCAGCCACCACGCGCCCAGCCAGCCTCCGAGTGGGGCTCACGTGAGCCCTTCCCACTCCCAGGAGCTCCAACAAGACCAGGGCGAGACACGTGCCGAACGTCCCGAAGGGTCGGGGCAATGTTCTGTGCAGGAGCAGAAACTGGATTAGATACGACTGAGGAAACCGGGTCGCTCTGTGGGCAATGGAGTGTGGAGCCCCTCCCTCTTGCCTCCCACGAAGGGGAGCCTCGCGTGAGAAGCGGGAGGCCTGAATGCAAATGATGCAGCCGCAGGAGGCAGCGCGGGCGGGGTCCTCGTGCCCTCGAGTGCGGAAGGGTGAACACGGCGGGTGCGGCTGAGCCAGAAGGAAGGATTCCACGTGCCATGCTGGCGAGTGGGCACCAGCGAGTGGTGGGCAGAACATTCAGGAGACCACGCTGTGTCCCCTCGAGAAAAACGAAGCCTCAGAAAGGAAGCCGGCGGACGACAGGAGCCAGAGAGGACCCCGCCCCAGCCCCGTGTTTCCGCACAGATGGCGCTCGACGGCTCTCGAGGGCACTTGCCCACGTGGCAGCGGCCCAAGGCCCCGGCGCAGGACGGGTGCTGGCTTCCCCGCACAGTGGAGAGGCGAGCAGGTGCCCTCCGGGCGAGGGGTCGGGCCCGGCTGGCTCAAGGTCAGCCTGGGGGGGTGTGCCCAAGATCCCGCGGGCCCCTCTGTATCCCCTGTGCCCATCTCCCAAGACTGTCCAGGGCGCTCGGTGGTAATCCTTGGCTGAAACTGAATGTGAGGACTGGATGTTTGTTCTCCCCCAGTTCACATGTGGAAGCCCCAACCCCCAAGGTGGAGGTGCCGGGAGGCGGGGTCCTTGGGAACTGACCAGGGCTAGAGGAGGCCAGGAGGGTGGGGCTGTGACGGGAAGAGCACCCTGACAGGCAGGGGCGGCGTGTCCACCCCCGCTGAGGGCACAGTGAGAAGGCACGCCTGCTGGCTAGGACGCAGCCCTCGCAGGAGTCGGATTGGCGGCCAGCTTGATCTCAGGCGCCTGCCCCCAGGACTGCGAGAGAGCAAGCCTGCTCTGTGTGCCCCAGTGGGGTCTCGTGGGGGCAGCAGCAGCAGACGGACACCGTGGCGCTCAATTGTAGGTGTCCCCTTGGCTCGGCGATGGTCCCCATGGTTCAGCCACACACCGGTCGAGCTGTTGTGCTGAGGGCGTTTTGTAAATTACTTATTTTTGACTGTTGCATCTCCGTTGCTGCGTGGGCTTTCCCTAGTTGTGGGGAGCAGGGGCTACACTTTGTTGGGGTGTGCGTGAGGCCCTCTCACGGCTTCTCTTGTTGCGGAGCCCGGGCCTAGCTGCTCCACAGCATGTAGGATCTTCCCAGACCAGGGATTGAACCTGTGCCCCCTGCGTTGGCAGGCAGACTCTTAACCACTGGACCACCAGGGAAGTCCCTATGAGGATACTTTTTAGGTCAGAGTGATGCTTAAATCATCAGACTTGGAGTAAAGCAGATTGCCCTGCACTCTCGGTGGGCCACATCCAAGCAGTTGAAGACCTTAAAAGAAATAAAAGAAAAGGTACTAACCTCCACCGAGGAAGAGGGAATTCTTCCTCCAGAATTCTGCAACGTCAGCTCTTCCCTAGGTCCCCAGCCTGCCAGCCCACGCTCACCCCCACCGCAGAATTCAGACTCGCCATAAAGTAGCTCTTTCTCTGCGTAAGCACACACACTCTGCACTTAAGCCCGCGTCTGTGTTACCCAGGATAGCCACACCCACGCATCGCACGGCTTCTGTTTCTCAGGAGAACTCCGACAAGCTCAGGGCTGCCGCGGTCACCCCAGGGTTCCCGTCTTCCCCGTTCTCGGCCATCAGGTCTGTCTCAACGCCTGCTCAGAGGGCTGGATGCTGTCGGGCTCCAGTCACGCTGTCCCGTTCTCTCTGAGCGCTTCGCCCAGCTGGACGACGGCATCTCTTGCTGCTCTGAGGCTCATTTCTGGGGTGCCAGAAAGGCCAGGCCTTCCGCCACGTGTGATATTTAAGGCTCCCTCCGCCCGCCTAGGAGCACTAACACACACCGACTGCCCAGCTGGGTTTTCCAGTCAGAGTTACAGAGGCAGCAGGACCATGAGGAAGGAAGACCCGGCGGCAGGCATAGCGGCCACGCTGGGAGTATGTTCGGAGAAGATGAAAACGCAGATTGAATTTTGCTTCTTTTTAGCTTTTGCCCTCTCCCCTCCTCGAGAAAGGGGGCATAATTATCAAATCCCGTTGGATCTGGGTGCCGCCCCAGCACGGTGCAGGTCAGAGGGCCCGCCTGGGGAGGGGCCGCCCGCCTGGCCTGGGACACCGTCTCTCCACCCTGACCCTCGGCCCGGCCTCGGCTTCCAGTTCGAGCTGCTCTCGTTTCCGGGAGCCCTTTTCTGCCGCAGGGTGGCCTGCGGGCTCTGGACACGTCTGCCTGATGCCGGCAGGGTCGGGAGGCTTGGAGTGGGCTCGGGGGCCCCAGAGGAAGGTCCTGGGGGCACTTCATCTCCACGGCCAGAGAGGCCTGCTCCTCACGCCGGGCCAGCCAGGACGACCAGGTGACCGTGTGCCGCCTGGCCCTGCGCCCGGCCTCCCGCAGGTGCGGTCTGGCTCCGGCGGGCGGCTGCTCCGGGGCTGGCGGCCGCGGGCGCCCCGCTCACACTCCATCATCGACGGATGACAGCGGGAACGGTGGGAGTTCATTACAGGGACCATGAATTGTTGGAGGTAATTTAGATTACAATTTAAAGTTTAATTTAAAAATCTATCAACAAATGTGAAAGTACTGGAGGAACATTTTAAAATGCACTTTAATCTCAGCAGCACAAATAGCTTTTCGGGGCTCTAAACATCATCACCTGGAAAAACAGTAAAACTTTACTGCATCTTTAATTAAATTACAAACACAAAGGATAATTAACTTTTTTATTTTTATTTTATTCGTGCCATTGTTTCTCCTGGAGTCAATATCTTGCAGCTGCAGGAACGGCTGTTACGAGGAAGTTTACGGCCGGGCCTGATGTGTGCGGCTGCCTGAGGATAAATGTCCCCCGCCCGGCCCAAGCGGGCGAAGGGCCGCCCCCCGGGGCCCCCTGGCTGTGCCCGCAGCGCCACCCCTCCCTGTGGGCCGGCCCTGTGCCCCCAGCCAGGCGAGTGTGGAGACACGCGCGGTGTGTGCGTGCCAGGCCGTGCCTCTGGGCGTCATGCTCTGACCTCTAACTCGCTCAGTCCTCTCAGCGGCTCTTTCCCAGGCGGCGAGGACCCTCCTGCAGTCAGGCAGCAGGAAGTCACTGTGAACAGGCACTGAAGTCCTCAGGGGCAGCCCCACCAGTGACCCTGGCTCCCGGGCGCCTGAGAGGGACACACGGGCCTCCGCCTCCAGGAGTGCGTCCTGCAGGGCCCTGAGACGCTGGGGTGAGCAGGGGGCTCTTCAGGGGCTTCAGGTGTGGGGGGCCCTGCTGCAAGGCCCAGCTGGCCACCTGGGGGCTCCCTGGAGATGGGCTTGCGGGTTCTGGAGGTCCGGAAGGGGGCGGGGAGGGCGGTAGGGGGAGGCAGCCTGGCTGGCAGGGAGCACAAGGGGTCTCGAGGTCAGAAGCGTGAACCCCAGGGATGTCATGGGGGTAGCCCCGTCCTGAGCTGGGAGGGGCCAAGAGGGGTGGCCCCGGAGTGGGAGGAAGAGGGCTGTGTTGGAGGGATTCGGGGGAGCTCCTCCTCCCTATCTGTGGGTGTGGGGGCGCGAGGACAAAAGGGCTGGACAATGCCCCGCCCTCCTCTCTCCTTCCCCTTCCCTAGCCTCCGTCCGGCCTGGTTGGGGAGGGGGCGTGTGGCTTCGTCCCCTGCCTCTCCTGTTCCACCCACGCCCCTAGCGGGAGTGAAGGCTGGGGCCCCGCCCTCCCAGGCTGTGTGGGCGGGGCCTCTCACACGCGGGGTGGAGCCCCGGGGCTGCGAGGCTGTTCAGGTCGGGGGCCCTCCCTCCCAAGGGTCCTGAGCCAGTAAAACTGGGTGATGGTCCCAGCAGCGCCCCTTTCTCCCGGCGTCTTCCCAGCCCCCAGCCCCAGGCCTGGTGAGGGGTGGAGGCATCGCCCTGAGGTCCCCCCACCTCCTGCCCCACAAGGGGCCCAAGCTATACCCATACGCACACCCACTCATGCACAAGCCCTCACACACACACCCCCTCATCACGCCCAGCGCCACAGCCCCCGAGTGTCCTGCCGGGCAAGGACTCAGCCCGCAGCCGCGGCTGCAGCGGGAGGGGGCCCGTGGGGCCGGGGACAGCTTTGGGCCCGCCCCCTGGGCCTGGACTGCTGGGGGCCGGCCCCTGGTGCAGGGAGGGGGCGGCTGCGGCGGGCGGGTATTCCGTTTTAGTGCGGTGGCTGCTTAATTATTGGTTAATCTAGCAATTTAGCATGCTTCATTTAATTCTAATTAGGAGAATTAATGGGCAGGGAATGAGGATTCCAACAGAGTGGCAGAAAACAAGACTGAGCCTGGACAGTCCAGCCGGGGGGCTGGTCCTGGAGGGGGCTGGCCCAGGAGGGGCTGACCCCAGGAGACAGCCAAAGGGCAGGTGGGGGGCTCCAGAGGTGGGAGGAATCACCCAGTCGCCAGGGTCTTTAAGGGTGCAGGGGGCCTTGGGCAGCCTGGCCGTACCCCAGGGGTGCTCCCCAGCCCCCCCAGCTCCCGGGCCTGGCGGCGCCTGCGCGTTGGTCTGCTCATCAGGCCGGCTCCCTGACAAGGCCCGACATTGGACAAGACTGTTCCTCTAATTAAGGTGCTAATTGAATTAAATGGCTGCGGTAATGAGCAGATGAGCAGCATAAAAAGTAAAGAGTCAGATAGGCCAATTAACAAGCGCGCGGAGCATAATTATAACATTGCAAATACACGCGGCTGGCCTCCAGATTGTTAATTGTTACCAGGGGATTTATGGTAATTGGCCCACAACAGGCAGCAGCCAAACCTGCCCAGGGTCGGTAATTAAAAAAATGATATTCTACACAAATGCCGGATGGGCTAATTAGATCTTGATTTACATAAAGGCCGGTGAGGAGGCCTGCCCACCTCCCTGCTCAGGGCAGGGCAGGAGCCCCTGCAGGCTGCGTGGCCAGCGTGGCCGCCGGGCTGTCCAGGTCGCCGGCAGCTGACTGGGGAGGGCGCGGCCACCCCGAGCCTGCGGGCACTGCACACGCTCGGAGCTGAGCGCTCGGGGCCAGCTCTCCCCACTCCCCACTGGACCCCGCTCCCACCTGCCCCCAGGCCCCGCCATCATCTGGAGGCCAAGGTGGCCTCAAGTCTGGCTTTCAGTGCCCCCCTCACCCCTGCCCCCCCGCCCCCCCGTGTACCTTCTCCTGGTCCTCTGGGCCAAGTGAGGGCCAGCTCTCCCCGCCCCGCCTCTCTCCCCGCCCCGCCTCTCTCCCTGCCCAGTGCAGTGTTCAGCGTCTCCAGCAAGGGTGGCCGGACCGGGAGGTGGGTTTAGGACAAGGGCTGAGGCTGCTGACGCTGATCTGGGCTCCCAATTTGGGCTGTGCCTCCTCCACGCTGCCTCCTTGGAGGGGGCCCCGGCTCCAGCCCCTGGGATAGGATGTGGCCCCCGCTCCCTCAGTCCGCGAGGACCAGAGGGGACAGGCACACGGACAGGCTGCGGGAGGTGACCGGAGACAGAGAGGCAGGCAGGCTGTGTGCTCTGGGCAGGGCACCCCTGCAAGGCGGAGGGGACCCAGGACTGGCCCACCCCTCCCCAAGGAGCCCACTAGCACCGCACTGTAGAGATGGGAGCTGGGATTTGGAGAGGCTGTGCAGGGCCCAGTGGGGGACACTAGCGCCTTGCTCCCCACAGCTGTGCTTCCCTGGAGCTGTCCCCTGGGGCCGGCACGTCCCGGGCATCCCTGAACCAGATCCCCACCCCCACTGGGGCAGCGTCCCGGCCGCCCCTGTGCCACCGCCGCCGATGACTTCTCAGGCAGATTTACCGTGACGTTCACACTCTGAACAGAAAACTCTGCCTCATTTACAAATGTAATTTCAATTGAGGGTAGTTTTCCAATCTCCTTTCATTTGGGTCCCAATTGAGCCCCTTCTCGCCGAGCTGATGGGGCATGCAGTTTGGGCTAATTAGATCTTGATTTACATAAAGGCCGGTGAGGAGGCCTGCCCACCTCCCTGCTCAGGGCAGGGCAGGAGCCCCTGCAGGCTGCGTGGCCAGCGTGGCCGCCGGGCTGTCCAGGTCGCCGGCAGCTGACTGGGGAGGGCGCGGCCACCCCGAGCCTGCGGGCACTGCACACGCTCGGAGCTGAGCGCTCGGGGCCAGCTCTCCCCACTCCCCACTGGACCCCGCTCCCACCTGCCCCCAGGCCCCGCCATCATCTGGAGGCCAAGGTGGCCTCAAGTCTGGCTTTCAGTGCCCCCCTCACCCCTGCCCCCCCGCCCCCCCGTGTACCTTCTCCTGGTCCTCTGGGCCAAGTGAGGGCCAGCTCTCCCCGCCCCGCCTCTCTCCCCGCCCCGCCTCTCTCCCTGCCCAGTGCAGTGTTCAGCGTCTCCAGCAAGGGTGGCCGGACCGGGAGGTGGGTTTAGGACAAGGGCTGAGGCTGCTGACGCTGATCTGGGCTCCCAATTTGGGCTGTGCCTCCTCCACGCTGCCTCCTTGGAGGGGGCCCCGGCTCCAGCCCCTGGGATAGGATGTGGCCCCCGCTCCCTCAGTCCGCGAGGACCAGAGGGGACAGGCACACGGACAGGCTGCGGGAGGTGACCGGAGACAGAGAGGCAGGCAGGCTGTGTGCTCTGGGCAGGGCACCCCTGCAAGGCGGAGGGGACCCAGGACTGGCCCACCCCTCCCCAAGGAGCCCACTAGCACCGCACTGTAGAGATGGGAGCTGGGATTTGGAGAGGCTGTGCAGGGCCCAGTGGGGGACACTAGCGCCTTGCTCCCCACAGCTGTGCTTCCCTGGAGCTGTCCCCTGGGGCCGGCACGTCCCGGGCATCCCTGAACCAGATCCCCACCCCCACTGGGGCAGCGTCCCGGCCGCCCCTGTGCCACCGCCGCCGATGACTTCTCAGGCAGATTTACCGTGACGTTCACACTCTGAACAGAAAACTCTGCCTCATTTACAAATGTAATTTCAATTGAGGGTAGTTTTCCAATCTCCTTTCATTTGGGTCCCAATTGAGCCCCTTCTCGCCGAGCTGATGGCATGATTAGACGGCGCACACGCTGCGGCAGATTGGTCAAGCGCGGCCCTGTAAATTGGGAAGGATGTTTTATCAGGACACGTCACCGCCGCCGCTGGCAGCTGTGGGGTGCTCCGGGCTGTCCCCTCAAATCACAGTTATGGAATAATTTAGCTGCGATTCTCTGCGATTACTGCGGCCACTGATCATGCTGTCACATTCCAAGTGAGCACTTCATCCTGCGTTTATTCATGCCAGATCTGTTTTGCTTTCGTAATGAGCACATATTACCCCGGCACAAAGAGGGTGAAGACGTCCGTGGTGATAGATAGGTGCGAGATTAAATGGGATCTTTACGACTTCTGCAGCCATCAGTTCTGACTGTGTGATAAGACGAGTCGACTTGGGTCCTGATTTGCTCTTTATTGGAGCTGGTATTAGCATGCGCTCGCCTGCGCGCGGGCTGATCAAACCCATTTAAGGTGGAATCTTGGATTCAGGAGCTGGGAACCAGCCGGCACGGATGCTGCTGCTCCTGGGCTCGGTAGGGCGTCAGAGCCTGGGCTCCCAGGGGGTCAAGCCCACGAGGTCAGTCCTCCACTCCCTGAGGGTGACTCCACCCCGTCTGCCTGGGGCTGCAGGCGGCCAGCTGCACTCCCACCCCCAGCAAGGCCAAGCAGCCTCTCCCTCCCAGCCACGCACCCGGGCTGGGAAGGAGACCAGTCCGTTAGGGCCCAAGGTGCCAAGCCACTTCCTGGGTGGGGACAGGAGACTGCCCCAGCTCCCCTGGAGTGCCCCAAATGGGATTTGGAGAGGCTGTGCAGGGCCCAGTGGGGGACACTAGCGCCTTGCTCCCCACAGCTGTGCTTCCCTGGAGCTGTCCCCTGGGGCCGGCACGTCCCGGGCATCCCTGAACCAGATCCCCACCCCCACTGGGGCAGCGTCCCGGCCGCCCCTGTGCCACCGCCGCCGATGACTTCTCAGGCAGATTTACCGTGACGTTCACACTCTGAACAGAAAACTCTGCCTCATTTACAAATGTAATTTCAATTGAGGGTAGTTTTCCAATCTCCTTTCATTTGGGTCCCAATTGAGCCCCTTCTCGCCGAGCTGATGGCATGATTAGACGGCGCACACGCTGCGGCAGATTGGTCAAGCGCGGCCCTGTAAATTGGGAAGGATGTTTTATCAGGACACGTCACCGCCGCCGCTGGCAGCTGTGGGGTGCTCCGGGCTGTCCCCTCAAATCACAGTTATGGAATAATTTAGCTGCGATTCTCTGCGATTACTGCGGCCACTGATCATGCTGTCACATTCCAAGTGAGCACTTCATCCTGCGTTTATTCATGCCAGATCTGTTTTGCTTTCGTAATGAGCACATATTACCCCGGCACAAAGAGGGTGAAGACGTCCGTGGTGATAGATAGGTGCGAGATTAAATGGGATCTTTACGACTTCTGCAGCCATCAGTTCTGACTGTGTGATAAGACGAGTCGACTTGGGTCCTGATTTGCTCTTTATTGGAGCTGGTATTAGCATGCGCTCGCCTGCGCGCGGGCTGATCAAACCCATTTAAGGTGGAATCTTGGATTCAGGAGCTGGGAACCAGCCGGCACGGATGCTGCTGCTCCTGGGCTCGGTAGGGCGTCAGAGCCCGGGCTCCCAGGGGCTCAAGCCCACGAGGACAGTCCTCCACTCCCTGAGGGTGACTCCACCCCGTCTGCCTGGGGCTGCAGGCGGCCAGCTGCACTCCCACCCCCAGCAAGGCCAAGCAGCCTCTCCCTCCCAGCCACGCACCCGGGCTGGGAAGGAGACCAGTCCGTTAGGGCCCAAGGTGCCAAGCCACTTCCTGGGTGGGGACAGGAGACTGCCCCAGCATCAGACTATCCCCCACCCAGTTGGAGGGGACACTGTCTATGTTCCCAGCCTCCGGCCTGCCGTCATCTGCTCCCACGGGTGCCCCTGGGACACCCCACCGGCTAGACATGGCCCGTCCACCTCTCTGCGGCTGCGGCTCAGGGGGAAGCCCTCCGGTGCCAGTGCGCTGGCCCAGACGCAGCCTGGAGCCCGCGCCGCACCCGTCCTGTCTCTCTCCTAAGGGGGAAGGCCAGCTCAGCCAGGTGGCCGCGCGGCCCCCGAGCCCCGGCAGGGTGGGCAGTGGCTGCTTCTCTTGCTGGGGCAGACGAGGCCCCTTTGCAGTGAGGGGTGACTGTTCCTACTCGCCTTTAGAAAAGCAGGACTGTTTCACAGCCCCCGGGGGACACGCGGTGCGGGCCAGCCTGGAACCTGTCCGCGTTTGTCCGCATCCTCAGGTATCTCGAACCTCTTACATCAGACCTGCTGAGGCTGTGGGCAGGGGGAGGGACGGAGGCCCACCGGGCCGACCCTGCGGACGTCCCCTCCCCAGCCCAGCCCAGCGCTCTGGGCCCTGAGCCGACGTGTGCCGTCCCGTCCGGCTGCTCTGAGCGGCCGTCCCCCTGCCCACCATCCGTCCACCCGGCCCGTCCAGGGCCCGCCCCGCCTCTGCCCGCCAGGCTTCCTGGGAGGCAGCTTTGTACACAGCCACCACACTCCTGCTCACACCAGGTGACGGCAAGGTCCTCGCTGCGGTCGCCCTTGGCGGCCCTGAGCCTGGTGCGGGACCAGTTGACCGAGGCGGCCCCGACACCTCATGGGCGTGGACACCAGCGCAAGAGCAGACGGGCCTCCGGGGAGTGGGGTCATCGCTGAACCTCACTCTCCTGCAGTTTCAAGCCCGCAGCCAGGTCCCCCTCGCTCACCCAGCCTGAACTACAGGAGTCGGGGCTCTCTGGTCGGTGGAGTGGCCGGGTGGGGGGCTCCCGCTCCTGAGGGCCCGCCCACTCCCAGCCCCGGCCCAGAGCTCTCCTCCTGCAACTCCCTACCCATCACCCACTGCCCACAAAGATCTCTACTTGCTGAATTAAAAAGGGAATGGCGCTGTTTATGAGCACCCAAGGGTTGGGGGCCCCTGGGAGGACACTGTCTATGTTCCCAGCCTCCGGCCTGCCGTCATCTGCTCCCACGGGTGCCCCTGGGACACCCCACCGGCTAGACATGGCCCGTCCACCTCTCTGCGGCTGCGGCTCAGGGGGAAGCCCTCCGGTGCCAGTGCGCTGGCCCAGACGCAGCCTGGAGCCCGCGCCGCACCCGTCCTGTCTCTCTCCTAAGGGGGAAGGCCAGCTCAGCCAGGTGGCCGCGCGGCCCCCGAGCCCCGGCAGGGTGGGCAGTGGCTGCTTCTCTTGCTGGGGCAGACGAGGCCCCTTTGCAGTGAGGGGTGACTGTTCCTACTCGCCTTTAGAAAAGCAGGACTGTTTCACAGCCCCCGGGGGACACGCGGTGCGGGCCAGCCTGGAACCTGTCCGCGTTTGTCCGCATCCTCAGGTATCTCGAACCTCTTACATCAGACCTGCTGAGGCTGTGGGCAGGGGGAGGGACGGAGGCCCACCGGGCCGACCCTGCGGACGTCCCCTCCCCAGCCCAGCCCAGCGCTCTGGGCCCTGAGCCGACGTGTGCCGTCCCGTCCGGCTGCTCTGAGCGGCCGTCCCCCTGCCCACCATCCGTCCACCCGGCCCGTCCAGGGCCCGCCCCGCCTCTGCCCGCCAGGCTTCCTGGGAGGCAGCTTTGTACACAGCCACCACACTCCTGCTCACACCAGGTGACGGCAAGGTCCTCGCTGCGGTCGCCCTTGGCGGCCCTGAGCCTGGTGCGGGACCAGTTGACCGAGGCGGCCCCGACACCTCATGGGCGTGGACACCAGCGCAAGAGCAGACGGGCCTCCGGGGAGTGGGGTCATCGCTGAACCTCACTCTCCTGCAGTTTCAAGCCCCGCAGCCAGGTCCCCCTCGCTCACCCAGCCTGAACTACAGGAGTCGGGGCTCTCTGGTCGGTGGAGTGGCCGGGTGGGGGGCTCCCGCTCCTGAGGGCCCGCCCACTCCCAGCCCCGGCCCAGAGCTCTCCTCCTGCAACTCCCTACCCATCACCCACTGCCCACAAAGATCTCTACTTGCTGAATTAAAAAGGGAATGGCGCTGTTTATGAGCACCCCAAGAGTGATATTTACGAGGCTGAAAGTAAGTGATTACTGCCCGTAGACAATGGGACGGCGCGAGGGGAAGGCAGGCAGGCGGGAGGACTTCCTGCGATAAGGCCGAAGCTTTCCTTTTCTCATGCTAATTCAGGCCAACTCTCGCTGTGAGGGAGGGACAGTCCTCGCCTTTCATCCGAAACCTCAGTGCAGTGCTGAGCGCTCCAGGAAGGGAGTGCCAGGACAGACACCTGCCCTTCGCCAGCGGGACAGAGGGCCGGAGGGAATGGGAGTGCCAGCAATCCAGGACGTGGGGAGACATCGGAGCCCCAGAGCCTGCAGTCTCAGGCCCTGGCTGGTGAAGCGGCGGGGCGGGGCCTCGGCGGGGCGGGGCCTCGGCGGGGCGGGGCCTCCCTGCCGGCCAGGCAGGCCCCCTGGCCTCCTCCCCATCCCCGCAGCCATTGCCCTGCCAGGGCTCACAACGTTTGCTGAGGGACTGCGGGATCTGCCCTATGGCGTGCATGCAGTGGCCATGGGATGAGCTCTCTCCTGCCAAGCTCCCACAGCCGCCGTCCAGGCTTGGTCCCTAGGACAGGTCCCACAGACACCCAGGATGCACCCAGGAGTTCCTTTAGCCTGGCCTCTGCTGGGGGAGACACCCCCATATTGTCATATTGGGACAGGGCCTGGGAGGGTGGGCGGCTTGGGGGTTCTCTCTGGGCCTGGAGCCCCAGGCCCTCTGTTGTCTATGGGGTGCTTCCCACGTGTGTGGGTCCCCCCATCTCAGGACCCAGAGCCTCCCCGGGAAGTATGTCCCATGGCACTGTTAGGCGTTGCCCCAAAGATGAGGGGGCGCTGGGGTCCTGAGGGGGGGTTCCCCTCCCTCCCTCCGTGGTCCACCTGCTGCCTCCCTCCGACCAGGGCGCAGAGGGGCCCTCAAGAGTGACGAGTGAGTGCTCCCCCAGCCACTGGGCGCCGCCCCTTGGGAGCTGCGCCCCTGGGAAGGGGAGGGACTGCCCACGCCCGCTGGTCCTCCTCCCTCACCCTGTGTTTCTGGGGGGCTGTGCCCCGGCAAGGCCTTCCAGCAGGAATGCTGGTGCTTCCGACGCCTCAGTGAGGCCGTCCAGGGAAGGAGCCCATTAGTGAGTCCCCCCACCTCGCCCCACTCCAAAACTCCTCTGAGGCACCTGCTGCTGTCGGGGGCCGGGAGGGCTCTGCAGGACCCGAGTGGAGACCCGGGTTCAGCTGACACTCTCCACCTGCAGCTGAGGCCTGGGGGCAAGACCGGCCTTAGTGCAGCTCTGACCTGAAGGCCACAGGCCCCCAGGGGCTGAGCTGCAGGGTCACCTCCGCCCAGGGCCTTGGGCGGCAGACCCTCCGAGGCTGGCGGGCCGGCCCTGCCCGGCAGTGCAGTGCCGGGCCTGAGCCTGGGAGCACCTCACCATCCCTGAGTTCACAGGGGCACCCCCAGTGCCGGCATCGTGGCCGCGCGGCTCCAGCCACAGAACTGGAGCTCCCTGTCTGATGCCCATCGGAAGAGCTCGGGGCTCAGAAGCTGGGGAGAGGGCGGCAGGCGCCGTCAGGCAGCCGGGAAATGGAAGGACATGCTGGGGTTCCCCTGTGAAGGCGGCGGCCCCTCACTCTCTTTCCTCGCTTCCTCTCAACAACTTCCCAGAAAGTGGGCGGGGGGTGAGCTGACAGCGGATGACAGACGGCCTCGGCCCAGTGCACTCCTTGGGCCGGAGGGCCGGGAGCTGGGGCTCTGGAGGGGCGGCTGGGGCGGCGAGCCGGGCGCGGGGTCTGGGAGCTCCTGGGCCGAGGTGGAGCTGGAGGAGGGTCCCGCGGCCTAGGCGGTGCCGCCCTGGGCGGGGGCCGGCGTGCCAGGGCCCCGGTGAGGCACCCCAGGATGTACATGGAGAACCAGCCGGGGGTGGCAGGGCGGACGCGGGTGGCCAGCCTGGGCGCCGTGGGAAGGGGCCTGAAGCCCCGGGTGCCGCCGGCCCGCCTGGCGTGGCTCCTGCCCGCTCTCCCGCGGGAGGGCCTGGGGGCTGTTCTGTGCCCCTGAGCTGCCCTGGGCCACGAGCCGAGCCGCGCACTCTGGGTGCCGAGGCTGAAGAGCGGCTCGCCCCGCTTCCACCTTAAGGGGTGACGCGCGGACGCCCCTCCACCCCGCCGCCCGGTGACAAATACTGATGTCTAAACCGGCGCCTGCACTGCTCACGGTCTTTGCTGAAATGTCACCTGTTCCTATCTAACGATTTGCATAATGCAAAGCTTCTCACTCGTAAAATACAGATTAAGAGGGGAAGGGAGTCATTCTGGAACCAGGGAGCCATTTCAAGGGAAATGGGAGGGAGGCCGGGAGGCCCGCGCTTAACCCCGTCCCTGCCAGCCGCGGCTGGCCTGGCGCCTCGTGGCTGCCAGCACCTGCCTCCAGCCACCAGAGGGCCTAGGCCGAGGGGGCAGACGGCCGAGTGCTCTCCAGCCCTCCTCGCAGCCTGCTGGGGCGAGTGCCTTCACTCTCCCCGGAGCCTGTGGCTCTGGGGTACGCGGGCACCTGCACAGGGAGGAAGGGGCGGCCGGGGGCTGAGGGCCGGGGGCTGCTCAGGTAGAGTCTCCCAGGTAGGGGTGACCCACCCCCGCTCTGGTCCTCAGACAGCTCAGAGGAGTGCCTGCGGCCTGGGGCGGGACCGGACCCACTTTGCGATTGGGCGATTTGGTTGGTGGCCTCAGCAAAGCCCGAGCGCATGCCCTGGGGGGCTGGGCCCTGCTGCCACCTGGGAGGTGGGCTTGCTTGGCCACCCTCTCTGCCTGAGCTGGAAGATGGGGGACAGAACCAGGGCCTGGACTGGCCTCCAGGAGGGAGGCCCGCTTGTCCCTCTGAGAAGGGCGCCCGCCGAGGCCTCCCTCAGGGGGGCACGCTGTGGCTGGGACGTGTGGCTCCGGCCTCAAGACCAGGAGGGGGCAGTGACCCCACGCTGGGTGCCAGGGCCCCGTGAGGCACCCCAGGATGTACATGGAGAACCAGCCGGGGGTGGCAGGGCGGACGCGGGTGGCCAGCCTGGGCGCCGTGGGAAGGGGCCTGAAGCCCCGGGTGCCGCCGGCCCGCCTGGCGTGGCTCCTGCCCGCTCTCCCGCGGGAGGGCCTGGGGGCTGTTCTGTGCCCCTGAGCTGCCCTGGGCCACGAGCCGAGCCGCGCACTCTGGGTGCCGAGGCTGAAGAGCGGCTCGCCCCGCTTCCACCTTAAGGGGTGACGCGCGGACGCCCCTCCACCCCGCCGCCCGGTGACAAATACTGATGTCTAAACCGGCGCCTGCACTGCTCACGGTCTTTGCTGAAATGTCACCTGTTCCTATCTAACGATTTGCATAATGCAAAGCTTCTCACTCGTAAAATACAGATTAAGAGGGGAAGGGAGTCATTCTGGAACCAGGGAGCCATTTCAAGGGAAATGGGAGGGAGGCCGGGAGGCCCGCGCTTAACCCCGTCCCTGCCAGCCGCGGCTGGCCTGGCGCCTCGTGGCTGCCAGCACCTGCCTCCAGCCACCAGAGGGCCTAGGCCGAGGGGGCAGACGGCCGAGTGCTCTCCAGCCCTCCTCGCAGCCTGCTGGGGCGAGTGCCTTCACTCTCCCCGGAGCCTGTGGCTCTGGGGTACGCGGGCACCTGCACAGGGAGGCAGGGGCGGCCGGGGGCTGAGGGCCGGGGGCTGCTCAGGTAGAGTCTCCCAGGTAGGGGTGACCCACCCCCGCTCTGGTCCTCAGACAGCTCAGAGGAGTGCCTGCGGCCTGGGGCGGGACCGGACCCACTTTGCGATTGGGCGATTTGGTTGGTGGCCTCAGCAAAGCCCGAGCGCATGCCCTGGGGGGCTGGGCCCTGCTGCCACCTGGGAGGTGGGCTTGCTTGGCCACCCTCTCTGCCTGAGCTGGAAGATGGGGGACAGAACCAGGGCCTGGACTGGCCTCCAGGAGGGAGGCCCGCTTGTCCCTCTGAGAAGGGCGCCCGCCGAGGCCTCCCTCAGGGGGGCACGCTGTGGCTGGGACGTGTGGCTCCGGCCTCAAGACCAGGAGGGGGCAGTGACCCCACCCTCGCTGGCCGCCGGGACACTGTGCAGCCGCACCCCTGACGTCCTCCGTGTCCAGGGCGAATCTCCCACGTGCTGCTGGCCCAGCCCCAGGACCCCTCTCTCTGCTGAGCAGCCTAAGACGGGGTGGGTCAGAGTGAAGGCAAGGTCAGTGGGGGCAAAAAGAACAGGGGTCCCCAGGACCAGAGAGGAAGCTGGCTCCCAGGTAGGCCGTGTGTGGGCACTGGGCGGGGAGCCTGGCTGGGGGAGGTTACCCTGACGTCACGTCCCAAGGGAGGGGTTGAATCACAGGCCTCCTCCCCACCCGGCAGGGAGAGCAGAGCCCTGCTCCATCCACAGCGGGCCTGGAGCCCCTCGAGCGCCTCGGCCTCCGCCTCTGGCCTCTGGGCCGCAGGCTCCTCTGATCGCAGCCTCCGGCAGCTGGGCTTCCCCACCCCCCTGCCTCCCGCCAGGACTCACCCGTCCTCTTCCCACTTCTGACGGTGACCGAGCTGGGCAGCCCCTCCCTGGCGCCCTCCCTCACCGCCAAGACCACCACCAGCCCCTCCGTCACCAGCGCCGTCAGCGGGCGCCCACCAGCAGCCTTGATGCCCGGCTTCCCTCCGCGCCTGTCCCTGCCGGGGCATGGGCTCAGAATCACGGACCAGCGCCAGCTGGCTAACAGCTTCTCTCGGCCTCTTGGGGAAATTCAGTCCCCTCCCCTGGAGAGGCCACTCCTCTGCTCCCTTCCTCTCCCACTCTGGGCACCGAGGAGTTACTCTCCTGGATCTGAAGTCCCAGCCCTCTGGGACCGAGGCTCCACGCACTCTCGGGGCTGCGCTCAGCGGCCTCGGCGTCTCCCACTCTCTGCGACCCCATGGTCGGCAGCCCGCCAGGCCCCTCTGTCCACAGGACTCCCCGGGCAAGGACGCTGGAGTGGGCTGCCACGCCCTTCTCCAGGGGGTCTTTCCCACCCATGGGTAGAACCCGCATCTCTTGTGTCCTCCTGCACGGCAGGCAGATTCTTTACCCCCTGACCTACCTGGGGAGCCCAGGTGAAAATCGCTCAGTCGTGTCCGGCTCTCTGGGACCCATGGACGGCAGCCCGCCAGGCTCCTCTGTCTGTGGGGGTCCACCCGGCGAGAGGACTGGAGCGGATCACCATGCCCTCCTCCAGGGGATCTTTCCAATGCCAGGGATCGAGCCCGGCCTCTCTGCTGAGCAGCCTAAGACGGTGGGTCAGAGTGAAGGCAAGGTCAGTGGGGGCAAAAAGAACAGGGGTCCCCAGGACCAGAGAGGAAGCTGGCTCCCAGGTAGGCCGTGTGTGGGCACTGGGCGGGGAGCCTGGCTGGGGGAGGTTACCCTGACGTCACGTCCCAAGGGAGGGGTTGAATCACAGGCCTCCTCCCCACCCGGCAGGGAGAGCAGAGCCCTGCTCCATCCACAGCGGGCCTGGAGCCCCTCGAGCGCCTCGGCCTCCGCCTCTGGCCTCTGGGCCGCAGGCTCCTCTGATCGCAGCCTCCGGCAGCTGGGCTTCCCCACCCCCCTGCCTCCCGCCAGGACTCACCCGTCCTCTTCCCACTTCTGACGGTGACCGAGCTGGGCAGCCCCTCCCTGGCGCCCTCCCTCACCGCCAAGACCACCACCAGCCCCTCCGTCACCAGCGCCGTCAGCGGGCGCCCACCAGCAGCCTTGATGCCCGGCTTCCCTCCGCGCCTGTCCCTGCCGGGGCATGGGCTCAGAATCACGGACCAGCGCCAGCTGGCTAACAGCTTCTCTCGGCCTCTTGGGGAAATTCAGTCCCCTCCCCTGGAGAGGCCACTCCTCTGCTCCCTTCCTCTCCCACTCTGGGCACCGAGGAGTTACTCTCCTGGATCTGAAGTCCCAGCCCTCTGGGACCGAGGCTCCACGCACTCTCGGGGCTGCGCTCAGCGGCCTCGGCGTCTCCCACTCTCTGCGACCCCATGGTCGGCAGCCCGCCAGGCCCCTCTGTCCACAGGACTCCCCGGGCAAGGACGCTGGAGTGGGCTGCCACGCCCTTCTCCAGGGGGTCTTCCCGACCCAGGGATCGAACCCGCATCTCTTGTGTCCTCCTGCACGGCAGGCAGATTCTTTACCCCCTGACCTACCTGGGGAGCCCAGGTGAAAATCGCTCAGTCGTGTCCGGCTCTCTGGGACCCATGGACGGCAGCCCGCCAGGCTCCTCTGTCTGTGGGGGTCCACCCGGCGAGAGGACTGGAGCGGATCACCATGCCCTCCTCCAGGGGATCTTTCCAATGCCAGGGATCGAGCCCGGGCCTCTCCCTGACGGTGCCGGGGCCGGTGGTCGGGCTCACCCTCTCCGGACAGCCCGGAGGAGGAAATGGCAGCCGCCGCCAGTCTTCTCGCCTGGACAGTCCCACGGCCAGAGGAGCCTGGCGGCTGCAGTCCGTGGGGTCACAGAGTCCGTCACGACTGAGCACGTAACACACCGGACACGGAGAGCCCAGCCCTGCCTTCCCCACCTGGTCCTCCAGGGTTCGACGCGAGGCGTCCACGTCTGGGGAGGACATCTGGGGCCAGAATACAGCCCTGCCCAGTCTTCACGGTGGACCTCAAGGACAACATCCCCCCACGCCTGCATTTTGTTCAACACGCGGCCAAGGGGTCACCCAGTGATTCACAGCTAATCCAGTTACTAGGTGTTGAGGGGCGGCGGAGAGACCATGCAGCCCCCCTGCGGGCCCTGCAGCCCACCCACCAGGAGCCCGGGTCCAGGGCTGGAGCCCTCACCCGCCCAGAGGCACCCGCCCTGTCTCTGCTGGGGGGCTGACCCTGCTCGGCGGCCTCCAGTGCTGTCCACAGGGCTGTCTCTGAGCCGCTGAGCAGTGAGCGGCCAGCTCTCAGAGACCCTAAGGGACGGGGACTTCCGGCTGCCCACTCTTGACCAAGGTCGCCCAGGAGGGGAAGGGCGAGGGGGGAGGGGCAGCCTTGAGGGCTGCCGGGAGGAGGCGGCGATTCCTCTCGGCTGTAGATAAAAAGTCGACTAATGGCTTTTCGCTAATGAGAAAAGCCTGGCTGATTATGACAAATCGCCGGGAGCAGCGGGCTAAGCGGCGACACGTGCGCCACTGGCTGCCAGGAGAGGCCGGCCCCACCCACCCGCTTCTGGCCAGGGGCGCCCCAAGCGCCGCCCTGCCCGGGTAGGGGAGGGGCCGAGCGGGAGTAGGGCTGTAGGTGGAAGAGTGTTGGGCGGAGCGTCGCTCCGAGCCCGCGACCCCAGCGCAGGCACGCTCGCGTCCTAGCCCCGGCCCCACCCCGTCTCCTCCCCGGGTGCCCCCTGAGCCCCTCCCCGCTAGGCTGCTCTGCTCCCCTCTAGAGTGTGTGGGTGTCAGAGTGTTCGAAGGTGGGGTGGGGGCACCCTGCCGATGCCACGCCCAGGGGCTTTCCAGGCCTTCCCATTCCCGGCGGAGGAGCAGCCTGCGGCCGGGCTGGGGGTGCGCCCCGGAGCCCCCGGTGGAGACGGAGGCAGGGCTGCGCTTGGGGGCGGGGCTGAGGGCCAGCAGAGCCGCTGTGTCCCTCCGCGTCCCGCCCGCCCTGACGGGGCGTCCGGCTGGAGTGGGGCGCCGGCCCTCTCCGTTCTGTCCAGTGGCGGCGGTTCAGCTTCCGGGCGGGGTGGGGTCCGGGCAGGACAGACAGCCGGCAGCTTGGCCGTCTCTGCAGCTTTCTGTATGGAACCTTCCGGCCGGAGCAGACTGTCTTCCATCCCACCCTCCGTGTGGAGCCTCCACTGGGCGCCGCGCTCTGTGCACGACCCGGGCGACCCGCCTGCCTGCCCGCAGCGGCCTCCCGGCCAGCCGCCCCTCCCTGCCCCTCCCTCCACTGTCTCACCCGCTGGTAGCCCCCAAGGTGCCCCCTTCTAGGGCTTGACCCGGGGCATTTTGAACCCAGGGACTCCCCCTGCTGCGTCCAGCTCTGCGGGACACCCCTTGGTCCTGTTTCTAGAAGCTGCTCTCTGGGGACGCTCCTCTGTCGGGGCTCCTCTGGGCTCTGCCTGCCACGGGTGCTCTCCCAGGCTGGACCCTGCCCTAGCTGAGCAGACTGGGGGTCCTGAGCGACCCGGCCCTGTGGGCAGCAGGGATCTGGGGAGACGTGGGGTGTTGTGTTATTTAAAGGGGTTGGGGGTCCAGATAGCTCTGCGGGGGGCACGAGGAGAGGTAAGACGGCGTAATGGGATTTTCCATGTGGAACGACCGTCTTATCTGGGCCGCGCGTGTCATCCATTACCGCTAATTACGCCGGCCTGACCGCGCCTCGAGCCCAGCGCCCGCCGGGCGGGCGGCTCTGTCCCTGTTGTCCTCTCCGGCGCCGCCCCCCTCGGCCGGGCGGGAAGGGCCCGGGGTCTCCCTATCGTCCCGGAGCAGCAGCCAAATGTCATGGGCGCCCTCGTGATAGATGAAGCATGGAAATTAGTTCCAGAGTTTAACTGATAACCGCGGAGCATGGCTACATTCGGTTATGGCAGGGTGGTGCACCCTGCCGATGCCACGCCCAGGGGCTTTCCAGGCCTTCCCATTCCCGGCGGAGGAGCAGCCTGCGGCCGGGCTGGGGGTGCGCCCCGGAGCCCCCGGTGGAGACGGAGGCAGGGCTGCGCTTGGGGGCGGGGCTGAGGGCCAGCAGAGCCGCTGTGTCCCTCCGCGTCCCGCCCGCCCTGACGGGGCGTCCGGCTGGAGTGGGGCGCCGGCCCTCTCCGTTCTGTCCAGTGGCGGCGGTTCAGCTTCCGGGCGGGGTGGGGTCCGGGCAGGACAGACAGCCGGCAGCTTGGCCGTCTCTGCAGCTTTCTGTATGGAACCTTCCGGCCGGAGCAGACTGTCTTCCATCCCACCCTCCGTGTGGAGCCTCCACTGGGCGCCGCGCTCTGTGCACGACCCGGGCGACCCGCCTGCCTGCCCGCAGCGGCCTCCCGGCCAGCCGCCCCTCCCTGCCCCTCCCTCCACTGTCTCACCCGCTGGTAGCCCCCAAGGTGCCCCCTTCTAGGGCTTGACCCGGGGCATTTTGAACCCAGGGACTCCCCCTGCTGCGTCCAGCTCTGCGGGACACCCCTTGGTCCTGTTTCTAGAAGCTGCTCTCTGGGGACGCTCCTCTGTCGGGGCTCCTCTGGGCTCTGCCTGCCACGGGTGCTCTCCCAGGCTGGACCCTGCCCTAGCTGAGCAGACTGGGGGTCCTGAGCGACCCGGCCCTGTGGGCAGCAGGGATCTGGGGAGACGTGGGGTGTTGTGTTATTTAAAGGGGTTGGGGGTCCAGATAGCTCTGCGGGGGGCACGAGGAGAGGTAAGACGGCGTAATGGGATTTTCCATGTGGAACGACCGTCTTATCTGGGCCGCGCGTGTCATCCATTACCGCTAATTACGCCGGCCTGACCGCGCCTCGAGCCCAGCGCTCCGGCCGGGCGGGCGGCTCTGTCCCTGTTGTCCTCTCCGGCGCCGCCCCCCTCGGCCGGGCGGGAAGGGCCCGGGGTCTCCCTATCGTCCCGGAGCAGCAGCCAAATGTCATGGGCGCCCTCGTGATAGATGAAGCATGGAAATTAGTTCCAGAGTTTAACTGATAACCGCGGAGCATGGCTACATTCGGTTATGGCAGCCCTAATTGATGAGCTCATTAAGTCCATTATTAGAGAAATTGATTTCAAATAGGCACTTAGAGCGGGTTGCAGGAGGCAGGTGGGGCAGGAGCTTGGAAGGCAGAGGAAGTCGCAAAAATACATAATGAGGCAAGTAATTTTATACGTTTGTTTAATGAAAAGCCTCAACAGCACACTCGTGGCCGTGTGGGTTTTAAACACTCCTTTTATGTACTGATCAAGCTCCCGGTGGGGGGCTCCCTTCGCAGCCCAGCCCACCGTCTCCACGGTCGCCCCTAATTAATTAATTAACCCTGGCCAGGCGATCAATGAGTCAGTCACGTAGAATCGACACTCCGGCTGCCCCGCGTCTGCACGCCGGGAGAGGCGGCCGGGCGGGGCTCACGTCCGTCCTCGTCCCCCAGCAGCTGGCCCCAGCCCTGCCCAGCCCAGAGCCTCCGCCCCGGGACAGATGCAGTGCAGTGGCGACGGCGGCCGGAAGGCCCCGGGGTCACCCCGACTGGTGACGGCAGCACCGTCCCTCCAGGCTGCGCTCCGGGGCGGCTCCAGTGGCCTCAACCTGACCCTGACCGTGTCCCTCCCGGGGGTGGGGGACGCTCAGGGCTCTTCCCGGCTCAAGGTCACAAGGAGACAGGGGTCCCACAGGCGGACACAGACACATGCACATGGACACATGGAGGTACTGATGTGGACATACGTGGAGTCCACGCTCAGAGGCTCATGCAGACACGTGTGTGAGGACATGTGAGGACACACGAGGACACACGAGGATTCAGGGACACTCGCCGACACGCGGACAGTCACACAAGGCCTGCCTCTCGTCGTGTGTCCTCGCGTCCCTTCTGAGGCCACGCCTCCTGTCCCCTGGCCAGCCTTTCCTGACTCGGCGCCCTGGCGGCTCCGATGGCAGAGAATCCGCCTGCAAGGCGGGAGCCCTGGGTTTGATCCCGGGCTGGGAAGGCCCCTGGAGAAGGGACAGGCCGCCCTTTATCGTCCCGGAGCAGCAGCCAAATGTCATGGGCGCCCTCGTGATAGATGAAGCATGGAAATTAGTTCCAGAGTTTAACTGATAACCGCGGAGCATGGCTACATTCGGTTATGGCAGCCCTAATTGATGAGCTCATTAAGTCCATTATTAGAGAAATTGATTTCAAATAGGCACTTAGAGCGGGTTGCAGGAGGCAGGTGGGGCAGGAGCTTGGAAGGCAGAGGAAGTCGCAAAAATACATAATGAGGCAAGTAATTTTATACGTTTGTTTAATGAAAAGCCTCAACAGCACACTCGTGGCCGTGTGGGTTTTAAACACTCCTTTTATGTACTGATCAAGCTCCCGGTGGGGGGCTCCCTTCGCAGCCCAGCCCACCGTCTCCACGGTCGCCCCTAATTAATTAATTAACCCTGGCCAGGCGATCAATGAGTCAGTCACGTAGAATCGACACTCCGGCTGCCCCGCGTCTGCACGTCGGGAGAGGCGGCCGGGCGGGGCTCACGTCCGTCCTCGTCCCCCAGCAGCTGGCCCCAGCCCTGCCCAGCCCAGAGCCTCCGCCCCGGGACAGATGCAGTGCAGTGGCGACGGCGGCCGGAAGGCCCCGGGGTCACCCCGACTGGTGACGGCAGCACCGTCCCTCCAGGCTGCGCTCCGGGGCGGCTCCAGTGGCCTCAACCTGACCCTGACCGTGTCCCTCCCGGGGGTGGGGGACGCTCAGGGCTCTTCCCGGCTCAAGGTCACAAGGAGACAGGGGTCCCACAGGCGGACACAGACACATGCACATGGACACATGGAGGTACTGATGTGGACATACGTGGAGTCCACGCTCAGAGGCTCATGCAGACACGTGTGTGAGGACATGTGAGGACACACGAGGACACACGAGGATTCAGGGGACACTCGCCGACACGCGGACAGTCACACAAGGCCTGCCTCTCGTCGTGTGTCCTCGCGTCCCTTCTGAGGCCACGCCTCCTGTCCCCCTGGCCAGCCTTTCCTGACTCGGCGTCCCTGGCGGCTCCGATGGCAGAGAATCCGCCTGCAAGGCGGGAGCCCTGGGTTTGATCCCGGGGCTGGGAAGGCCCCCTGGAGAAGGGACAGGCCGCCCACTCGAGTGTGCCGGCCTGCAGCCGTCCACGGCTCGTCCACGGGTTGCAGGTCAGGCACGACCGCGCGCCTTTCCCTCCCCGTTTGGAGCACCAGCTCTGTCCCTCCTCTTCCTGCCCTGGTTCCGTCCTGATGCCCGGGCCACCGGCGCGACGAGCCAGGAGTCCTCCGGCTGCCCCCTGAGTCCCAGGCCCTTCCACGTCTCCACTGGGGGTCTCGGGCTGAAGCCCACTCTGCTCCCCAGTGCTCGGTCGGTTCCCGTGGCTGTCCAGCCCCGACTCTGTGGGGCTGTCCCGAGCCAGCTTCCTGTCCACGTGCGAGGCCGCAGGGTCCCCTTCCTCAGCCCTCGGCCCCCCGCTGCCTGGCCCCCGAGTCCACCTCCCGTCCTCCGTGGGGAGGAGAGCCCCAGGCGGCCTGGAGCCGGGGCCCCTCTGGCCTCGACCTCCATCCGGGCTCCACCCTCTCCTGCAGTGCCCGCCCTGCTGTGCCCGCCCCTGCTGTGCCCCAGCACCTGCTTGGGGTCCCTGTGCCCAGGGCCACCTGCCCCTCGCTTCCCCGCCTTGTGTCAGGGCCGCGCTTCCCCCACCTGCTGGCGGGGAGACCTGTGGCGTCTGTGTCCATCCCACTGGCGGGTAGTCCTGCGGGGGTGGGGGCACGCGGTCAGTCGTGTTCCCAGAGCAGTGCCTGGCAAGGGGGCGGGAGCGGGCAGCTAAGGAAGGTCCACCTGGCTTCAGTGAGCCGGGCCGGACTGTCACTCAGTCTGCACGGCGGGGTCTGCACGCCGTTCAGAAAATCCTGCCGATGAGACACCGCAACAAGCTGACTCCGGTCCTGTCAGTACGATCCTTAGAGCAGCGGGCAGCCGGGGCGCCAGGCGGGGCGGGCAGAGGGCGGAGGGAGGTCTCAGCCTGCGCTCGGGGCGCTGACGTGCGAGGGAAGATGGAAAGTTCAGGAAAGAACAGGCCGGGTGTGGGCTCGACGAAGGGCGTGGGGCCGGAGACACGCCTCCTAGGGGCTGGAGGGCCGGAAGGTCGAGGTGGGGGCAAGTCCAGGGCAGAGAATCCGCCTGCAAGGCGGGAGCCCTGGGTTTGATCCCGGGGCTGGGAAGGCCCCCTGGAGAAGGGACAGGCCGCCCACTCGAGTGTGCCGGCCTGCAGCCGTCCACGGCTCGTCCACGGGTTGCAGGTCAGGCACGACCGCGCGCCTTTCCCTCCCCGTTTGGAGCACCAGCTCTGTCCCTCCTCTTCCTGCCCTGGTCCCGTCCTGATGCCCGGGCCACCGGCGCGACGAGCCAGGAGTCCTCCGGCTGCCCCCTGAGTCCCAGGCCCTTCCACGTCTCCACTGGGGGTCTCGGGCTGAAGCCCACTCTGCTCCCCAGTGCTCGGTCGGTTCCCGTGGCTGTCCAGCCCCGACTCTGTGGGGCTGTCCCGAGCCAGCTTCCTGTCCACGTGCGAGGCCGCAGGGTCCCCTTCCTCAGCCCTCGGCCCCCCGCTGCCTGGCCCCCGAGTCCACCTCCCGTCCTCCGTGGGGAGGAGAGCCCCAGGCGGCCTGGAGCCGGGGCCCCTCTGGCCTCGACCTCCATCCGGGCTCCACCCTCTCCTGCAGTGCCCGCCCTGCTGTGCCCGCCCCTGCTGTGCCCCAGCACCTGCTTGGGGTCCCTGTGCCCAGGGCCACCTGCCCCTCGCTTCCCCGCCTTGTGTCAGGGCCGCGCTTCCCCCACCTGCTGGCGGGGAGACCTGTGGCGTCTGTGTCCATCCCACTGGCGGGTAGTCCTGCGGGGGTGGGGGCACGCGGTCAGTCGTGTTCCCAGAGCAGTGCCTGGCAAGGGGGCGGGAGCGGGCAGCTAAGGAAGGTCCACCTGGCTTCAGTGAGCCGGGCCGGACTGTCACTCAGTCTGCACGGCGGGGTCTGCACGCCGTTCAGAAAATCCTGCCGATGAGACACCGCAACAAGCTGACTCCGGTCCTGTCAGTACGATCCTTAGAGCAGCGGGCAGCCGGGGCGCCAGGCGGGGCGGGCAGAGGGCGGAGGGAGGTCTCAGCCTGCGCTCGGGGCGCTGACGTGCGAGGGAAGATGGAAAGTTCAGGAAAGAACAGGCCGGGTGTGGGCTCGACGAAGGGCGTGGGGCCGGAGACACGCCTCCTAGGGGCTGGAGGGCCGGAAGGTCGAGGTGGGGGCAAGTCCAGGGCAGCCGGGGCGGGCCTGTCCTGCAGGAGCCCGGGCTCCCCCTCCACCGCCCGGAGCCTCCCGGTGCCTCTCGGCGCTGGAGCCCGCGGTCGGGGCGCTGGGCGCAGGGTCTGCGGGCGCCTGCCCCGAGCTCACGGCAGCAGCAGATGCCCGTGCGTGCTGGACTTCCAGCGCACAGAGCCTCGCGCTGCTGCCCACGCTGCCCACGGGAGGCCACGTCCTGCTGTGTGCGCGCAGGGGACCCTGCCCCCGCCCAGGCAGGGGACCTCAGCCCCGTGAGGGGTCGCTTTGGTGCTGACTCCGCTGGGTGTTACATCGCCCAGAGCTAAGAAGCCAGACAGCACACGGCGAAGGCTCAGGAGGGCAGGACGGAGGGGAGGCGGCAGTGCCCAGCGGACAGACGAGAGGCCGCCCGCTGCCTCTTTCCGGGCCTTCGGAAGGCACCGCGGGCGCAGGCTCCTCCCTCTGCGAGGTGCCAGGCAGCTTGTGGCATCGGAGCGGCCGCGGGGCCCGGAGGTCAGAGCCGCTTCCAGCTGGGGGAGGTGGACGCCAGCCTCGGGGCCGCCCTCGGAGAGGTGGGCGGACCTGGGCCTGCCTCCGCGCCCACCCCTCTGACCCCGCGCCGCGAGCCGCTCTCCGGCTGCTCCCTGGGCTGCGACAGGGAGGACTGTCCAGTCCAGCCCTGGCTCCAGTCACGGGCCGGGAGCAGAGAGGTGGACGGGGCGCCCAGACACATGGGACTGCTTCCCTGCGGGGGACCCGGGGGTCTCGGGTCAGAAGTTCCCAGCGTCGGTAAGAGTCCCTCCGCGGTGTCCTGTCCCAGCTCAGGGTCCCTCCCCCGAGTCAGGGCCCGGCTGCGGTGAAGGGCCGTGGGCCGTGGGCGCGGGCCGAGCCGCCGGTCCAGCACGCGCCCCTGGCTCGGGGTCGGGTCTGCAGCTGCGAGTGAGCGGTCAGGCCCAGACGTAGCAGAGGCGCCCGTCTCGGACACGCCCCGGCTTTTACGTGAAGTCCGTCCACACTTGGTGTGCTTTAACTCACACAAACGCTGTTGCAGCAAAACAGACACTCCAGCGAAAGAGACAGCGTCGTGTGGCCAGTGCAGCCAGCCTGGTGTGCGGCGTGGCAGAGCCTGGGACTGCTGGCCGCCCCTGGGGGGAGGTGGGCGGCCAGGGGTGGGCATCTCCAGGCCCTCGGGGTCCCTGCGTAAAAGCCCTTCTCAGCCCCTCTGCCCGCCCCGTCTCCGGACCTACGGGTCCAGAGCTGCCCGAGTGCTCCCGGCGTCCCCTCCTGCCGCCAGGGCCCCGAGGGAGGTGGAGAGTGGGGCCCGGGGCGAGGGACGCCCGCCCCTCAGCCCTCCAGGGCCACCAGCCTGCCTGGAGAAAGACCGCTGCATCCAGTCCGGCATCAGGCACACCCTCTCATCCCCCTCGGCCTGTGGGTCCTCAGAGTCCTTTCCCACCGGTCTGTGGATGCAAGCGGCCAGTGCGTCCAGCGTCGGCCCGAGGGGCCACCAGAGTGCCCGAGCGGCGGCGGGCGGCCCTCTGCTGCCTCCACTCCCGGGACCGGCGCCGAGACAGATGACAGAAAAGCGATTTACAATTTGGCCCGCTCTGTTTCCAATTAAAGTGTGGACATTAGTTAATATGCAGGGCTGGGACTCTCGGGCGGAGATAATGTGTAGATAGGTCCATAAAACTCTGCTCGGAACAAATAATTCTGCACAAATTTGCAAACAGCACGGTTTTTGTAAATAACCGTCATCTTTCTACCAGCTCTGCTGCCGATTATGCATTTTTCCTTCACGATAATGTAATGACGACCTCATTTACCTATTGTTGCCAGGCCTTGGGTGCAGCCGACGTGATTGTCCAATTTAGTCCAAAATCCATCCTGATGGCATTAATTCATATTGACCAAGCGTTTACAAATTGAGCTGCTTCCCCGCTGCGGACGGTGAGCTCGCTAACAAGCCCAAGCCCGCCTCGCACACCCCGCTGACTCGGCACCTGGCCCAGCCCCCCTGAGGCCCCCTCTTCCGGCCGCAGCCCCCAGGGAGCGGACGCGTTCCAGGGCTGGACGGGGAGCCAGGCCAGAGAACTGCAGGGTGGTGTGGGGAGGGCCGAAGAGGGGACTCCTGCTCTGAGAGGCAGCGGGCAGACCCCCTGAACAGAGCCTGAGTGAGGAGGGGGAAGGAGGAGGAGGGGAATGGAGAGACCACCCCCCCTGCCGGAGCGCTCAGTCGGCTCTTCTGTGAGATGGGCCCCTGGGCCCCTGCCGCAGGGTCTCGATGAGGACGGGGTGGCGCTCTGGGAGGTCGCCGTCCCGCTGAACTGCCTGTGGGTTGGTGAGGTGACCTTTTACATTCATCTGTTTATTCCTTGGATCGCGGCTGGAACGTTGGCTTGTGTGCGGGGGGGCGGGGTCTGCTTGGCCCCCGAGGCCAGCTCCGGGCTGGGCCAAGACGGGCACTTGCTGAGTCTTCCTCTTCCTCTGGGGCCATGGACACGCGGCGCCCCAGGAGTTGCTTAGAAATGCCCGCTGGTGGCTAGTGCCCTCCAGGTGGCTTTGATCATCACTTGTTTCTCTCTGGTTTGATCTTCACAAGTTCACCAGGGGTTTGCCGCGCGGACGGGAGAGAGGGGACGCGTGGGGTGGACGGCGCCCACAGCTGCCGCGTGGCCTGTGCTGAGGACGCAGACGTGATTCCTTGGCAGTCCTGCACTGGGGGGGCATCGTGGAAGCTGCGGATGGATGATCAAAGTGGGGTGGGGGGGCCGAGGTGATGCGAGCCAGCTGGCTGGGTGGGCTGCGGGTGAGGGGCTGGCAGGGGGCTGCTGGAGGGTGGTCTTGGGAAGGGACAGTCGGGGTGCACCTGAGTGGGAGGGTGGCCTGCCGGGCTGGTGGTTGGGCACATGGGTGGCTGAGGGGTGAGTGGCTGGACGGCTAGGCAGCAGGTGGGCTTTGGTGGGCGAGTGCTGTGGGGCCGGGGTGGATGGACGGGCGTGGGCAGGTGGGCAGGTGGGGGGTGGGGGGTTGATGAGTGACCACGTGGGTGGGCGGGTGTGTGAGTGCGTGGGGACAGATGAGGGGTGGACGGGCGCTGGTCGGAGGCGGGTCAGCGGAGGGAGGGAGTGCCGAGGGGCCGGCGCATGGCCTGCTGACCATGGTGCCAGGTGGGTGGTGGGCGGGCGGGCGGCTGGTGGGCGGCACACGTGAGGGGCAGGTGCCGGGGGCTGGGGAGCCCCGCGACGCTGCGGGCCTATGCTGCCCGCCGCTGCAGCAGCACTGAGGCCACGTGCGGTCGCCTTCTCACCTGATGCAGTCTGAGGGAACAGAAACCAACCAAAGAAGAGAGCTGCTGGGTGCGCTGGCAGGCCAGAGGGGTGCTGGGAGAAGACCCCAGCCAGACGGGGTGGGCGGCAGCGGGGTGCAGGCTGCAGGTTGGGACGGGGGGAAGGGGAAGCACTGGGGTGGGGCCAGAAGCTGGGGCCCAGGTCTGGATGGGGAGAGGCCCGGCATGGATAGCCGCGTGGCGGGGCCTTCCCAGGGCGGGGGTGTCAGACAGGCTCTGAGAAGGCAGGGTGGGCTCCCTGGAGGAGGAGGTGCTGGAACATGTATTGATGTAAGTTGCGGGGCAGGGAGCATGTACACTATGCCCTGTGGTCTTCCCTTAGGGACAGGCTCTGGGGGACAGTGGATCCAAAAGAGGAGGGACCACGTTGTGCCAGTAGAGAAACAGGGTGCCCCCAGGCCTGGCCCTTGTTGGGGAATAGCCATCTGGTTCCCCTTCCTCCGGATGTTTGGTCCACACTGCCATGTCCTGGCCATGCCGTGGCCTCGGGCTCGGGGGGCGTGGGGACGAGACGGGGCAGGTGGCAGGGCCGAGCCCGAGCCCTGCAGGCGGTGGTGGGCTGTGACGGCGACTTGTGCTCCGGACCTCGCGCCCGAGTCTCTGGGGCCGTGGGCGCCCCCGCCGGGCAGCCCTTCTCCCCACAGAGCTGCTGGGGCCCCTCCCGGCCCCTGCCCTCCACGTCCTCCTGCTAAAAAGCCAGATTTTTCTACTATTTGTGCTGCTTTTAATCCATAGGAAGTCAATTTTCCACTCATATATTAGTTTATTTTATATTTTCAAATGAATTCGACTATACATTGATCTCCTGTTGTGGGCATTGTGTCCTGAGCGAGGATTACGCGCTGGAGAAGTGAGCCCAGTGGCTCACGGAGGTTGCTCTGCGCCCGAGAGCTCTTATCTTGAAAAGGGAGAGTCCAATTTTATTGAAACAGCTAAAATCCCACTTAATTGAATTTTTTCCCTCTAAGATGTACAAGCTTAGACACTTTTGCTTTCCAATTCAACTCAGGCTCCGTGGCGTTTAAATTTCCAAACCCATAAAGACCTTTATGAAAAAGACCCAGCAAATATTGTATTTCTGAGCCTAGCCGCCCCAGCTGGAGCATGTTATCAATATTCTGAGGAACACCCTCTGATCCTGCGCCTTCCGGGCCTGCGAGGCTCCTGCGGAAGAGGCTCCTCCGGGCACCCCTCACGGCGGGCCTGCGGGCGGGCGGGGCTGCAGAGGCGCGGAGGCCTCCCGCCGCCTGCCGGCTCTCAGGCGGGTCTCTCTGTCGCCCCCGTGGAGCCAGCGAGGGGCCCGAAGACGGCTACTCCTCGCTCACTCCTCCTCTCCGCCTGTCTCAGGCCCCGGCCAGGGGCTCCAGCTCCACCTGCTGGGTCCTGCCTGCGCTCGGGCACCCCGCGCGCGTCCTGGCCCGGTCCTGCTCCCCAGGAGGGGCCCTGGCACCTGGCCCCAGCCGGCCTCCCTCGGCCCCGCTGCCCCTTTGCCCGGCGCTCTGCAGACCACGTTGTGGGAGGCTTCTGTCCCTCAGTCCAGACGCAGGGCGCTGCGCCGACGCCAGGTGTTGGGCGAGGGTGCCTGTGGGCCCCGGGTGCCAGGAGGGGCCCTTCCACACCTGCGTCCTCTTCTAGCCCGGGGTCGGGCCCCTCGGGCAAGAGCCGCAGCAGGTGCCGCGACGGATGCGGGGGGCCTGGGGACCTCTGTCCGGAGGAGGGCACACCTCAGCCCCGCCCTCCAAGACGGCTGCCCCGGCCGGTGCCTCCCGGGCACAGGGCCCTGCACACGGCCTCGGCCAGGGCTCAGCCTTCCCACCAGAGGACTCTGTCCTGCTCTGACCCCACGGTCCCTTCTTCAAGGCCTGGACCCGCCACCCATCCCCTCCCCACTCCTGCCGGCCTCCTCATGAGTCCTGGGGACGAGGGCCTGGCGGTGCGGGGGGCCAGGTAGGTGGGCCCTGGGGACCTGGGGAAGCTCCCGCAGGCTCTGGAGTTTCCAGAACTCACCAGGCATGCCCCCCAGGCCCTCTGTGGACGACTGCAGACCTCAGAGCCCACGGCCCTTCCCACGTTGAAGGGGATGGTGGCTCTGAGCACAGTCGGCCCCCGGCAGCCCCAAGGTCGACTGCCCGCCTGCTGCCTAGCCCCCTGCACTCTGCTCCCCACCAGGCTGGTGGTCTGAAGGCTCAGCGTCCAGCCCTGGGCCCCCTCAGGGCTGTGGACTCCAGAGGCGCCTAGGCAGAGGGGGAGCAGACCCTCCTGGGGCCACAGCACCCCACCTCGGCCTGGACCCTCCTCCTGTTGGCCTGGCCACCTTGCCCGGCCCGGTGACCCTCCGTGACCCCTGGTGCCTCTTGGAGCTCCGCCTCTCAGACGGCAGGTGACGGCTTAGGAGCGGGGCTGCCCTGAGCTGTGGTGACGAGGAAGGGAGCTAGGTGCCCCGGTCCTCGCGGTCGCTCACCTGCTCCTCTGTGCGGGGCTGCCCCGCTTACTTCCTTGGCTCACGGGAACTTCCAGAGAGTTCTCTGACTGGTGCTCCCCAAGGGCGTGGGTGGTGGGGGCGGAGAGGGCCTGGGGAGCTGACCCCGCCGTGACACGCCCACCCAGCCGGGGCGCGGCCAGGCCCACGGGGAGAAGCGACCACGGGTGGAATCGAGTCACGGAAACAAAAAAGGGCTTCTCATCCCGGATACGGCCGAGTGGGGGTCGGGCCTCACTCGCCTCCCCCACCCGCCCGAGACGGCGGCCCCTGGACCTGGATGGGGGCGCAGGCGGGGGAGCCTGGCGGAGGGGCCGGGCAGGACGCTGCGGGAGCCTGAGCTGGGCGCTGGGGGGCCTGTTTCCGCGTAGTCTCCGGCTGCTCCTTCCTTCATCCTTCAGCAGCTATTTCCTGCACAGCCTCTGGGGTTCTGCCCGAGGCGTTCCCAGCCTGGGGCACAGTCCCGAAGGTCACACAGGTGGAGTGACCGCTCCCAGAGCCGGCAGAGGCTCCCAGAGCCGGCAGAGCCCCAGGGAGGGCAGGTCAGCTCGGGAGTCCCTGCGGAGCAGCAGGCTACGGGGGGCGGTGCAGGGGCCCTGGACAGGGGCCCCTGGAGCCCGTCGTCCTCCTGGCCATCCTTCTCCTTCCCTGGCAAATGCCCCACTGTCTCTTCCTGCCCCCCCACGTCATTTCTCCCCTGAACTCACGCCCCTCGGGACTGGTCCCCCACTCCGTACCACCAGTGCCGTCTCAGAAGGATGGGGCTCTCGCTCTGCAGGGGTGAGGAGCTCCGGCTCCGTAGGGACCCACAGCTGGTCCTCAGGAGGGTCCCCAGGCCAGGGGGCTTGTGGCTGTGGCGACCAGCATCTGAGGACCGCCGTCCCTCCAGCCCCGCAGCCCCCTGGCCCTGGGGAAGGTCTGTGGGGTCCCGACTCCGGGGCGCCGGCCACCCTCTGCTCTGGCTGCACCAGGCTCCCTCCAGCCCACAGACCGGCTCCTCCCCCAACAGAAGGATATGGGGCGTGTCCCTCTGGGCGTGGGGGCAGTGCACCCAGCCAGCACCCTGGGAGCAGGGGCCCCTGAGCAGCCTCTGACCTGACCGTGCTTCCCTCTGACATGCCCTCCCTGGCGGTCAGTGCTGGTGGCCAGAGCTGGCGGTCGGTGCCGCCCCCTGAGCAGCCGGCAGGTGAAGGGGTGTCCCTGGGGTAGAGCCAGGGCCTGGGGGGCAGGCGCTGCGGTGCCCGGCAGGTCCAGAGGGGCGGTTCTGTGCGCGCCCTCGCCCCCTCCCGCCTCTTCTGCGGGTGGCCGGCTGGGCCTCTCTGTTCGCGTCTGGACATGGAGAGGGCCCGTCCGGCCAGGCGGTCACCATGCATTTTAATAGTGGAACGTAATTCTGGGGGAGCAGAGAAATGAAAGTGCGAAGTCTATGAATTATTACAAACGCACTCCATCTCTGCGGCGGCATCTGGGCCCTGGGCTGGAAAGCCTTTTTCTCTCGTGTTTAAGTTAGCGTGGAAGATGGAATAGTCACAGAGACACTGGCCACTCCAGCCTGTTACTGCTGCTCTGAGTCCCTATAAATACTTTTCTGATTTATAGCCTTGCTCTGCTTTATAAATGGAAAACCAGAAATGCCTCCAAGAGCAACTTTTCGATGCCCACCGCTCCCTGTCCGTCCACACCTGCTGAGGGAGGCCTCTGCCTGGAGCCGGGCTGGGCTCAGCACGGATTTGAGCAGGTTACCAGCTGGGCCTGTGTTCCTGGGCAAAACCGGGAGAGCTGCACCCCAGCAGCTCAGAAAGATGGGGCTCTCGCTCTGCAGGGGTGAGGAGCTCCGGCTCCGTAGGGACCCACAGCTGGTCCTCAGGAGGGTCCCCAGGCCAGGGGGCTTGTGGCTGTGGCGACCAGCATCTGAGGACCGCCGTCCCTCCAGCCCCGCAGCCCCCTGGCCCTGGGGAAGGTCTGTGGGGTCCCGACTCCGGGGCGCCGGCCACCCTCTGCTCTGGCTGCACCAGGCTCCCTCCAGCCCACAGACCGGCTCCTCCCCCAACAGAAGGATATGGGGCGTGTCCCTCTGGGCGTGGGGGCAGTGCACCCAGCCAGCACCCTGGGAGCAGGGGCCCCTGAGCAGCCTCTGACCTGACCGTGCTTCCCTCTGACATGCCCTCCCTGGCGGTCAGTGCTGGTGGCCAGAGCTGGCGGTCGGTGCCGCCCCCTGAGCAGCCGGCAGGTGAAGGGGTGTCCCTGGGGTAGAGCCAGGGCCTGGGGGGCAGGCGCTGCGGTGCCCGGCAGGTCCAGAGGGGCGGTTCTGTGCGCGCCCTCGCCCCCTCCCGCCTCTTCTGCGGGTGGCCGGCTGGGCCTCTCTGTTCGCGTCTGGACATGGAGAGGGCCCGTCCGGCCAGGCGGTCACCATGCATTTTAATAGTGGAACGTAATTCTGGGGGAGCAGAGAAATGAAAGTGCGAAGTCTATGAATTATTACAAACGCACTCCATCTCTGCGGCGGCACCGCGGGCCCTGGGCTGGAAAGCCTTTTTCTCTCGTGTTTAAGTTAGCGTGGAAGATGGAATAGTCACAGAGACACTGGCCACTCCAGCCTGTTACTGCTGCTCTGAGTCCCTATAAATACTTTTCTGATTTATAGCCTTGCTCTGCTTTATAAATGGAAAACCAGAAATGCCTCCAAGAGCAACTTTTCGATGCCCACCGCGTCCCTGTCCGTCCACACCTGCTGAGGGAGGCCTCTGCCTGGAGCCGGGGCTGGGCTCAGCACGGATTTGAGCAGGTTACCAGCTGGGCCTGTGTTCCCTGGGGCAAAACCGGGGAGAGCCGTGCACCCCAGCAGCTCAGAAAGAGCTTTCTATTTGTTTGGGGATGGAGCTGGGCGTGCACACACGTCAGGGGGCCGTTGCAACCTCTGCAGGCCCGGTCCAGAGGAAGGCCAGATTCCCCATGAGCCTCGTCTCTGCCCCCCAGCACCACTGAGGACCAGCAGCCTACCGGGGCCGCTGCTCACGGGCCCACTGGCGGACAGGGAAGCAGGTCGGCTCGCCGGTGGGGTCCAGTCTGGGGAGGGCGCAGCGAGCGCAGGGAGCGCCAGCCCCGCCTCTGGGTATTACAGTGACCCAGCATGAAGGGAGCCGAGTCTCTCTGAGGCCAGGTCGCTTGTCCCCAGTCACGCAGGCCCCACTCCAGGGCCGGGAGTCGAGGGGCTGCCCCTTCCCCGCAGGCGGTGTGACAGCGGCCACCCCTCCCCGTCCCCCCGCCAGCCGCAGGGGCCTCCTGGGTGTCGCCCCCAGTGGTGATGTCATCGTGGCTCTGGAGCACCCACAGCCACCCCCGCCTCAACGCTACTTTTAAATTTATTTTTAATTGAAGGATAATTGCTTTACAGTATTGTGGCGTTTTCTTCCGTCCATCAACACATATCAGCCACGCGTATACACATGTCCCCTCTCTCCTGAGCCTCCATCCTGCCCCGGGGCTATTCTTCATGGCTCTCGGATTGTGGGAAAACTGGTGTGGGCTTGAAGAAATAGCAGCTTTGGACGTGCTCTGTGAAGTCTTGGGTCATCTGGAGACTGAGCCTCTCGAAGGGAAAGAAGCACACTTCTGTTATGAACCGGGGAGTCACAGGCTGTCGGGCCGGGGACCAGGGCTGCGGCCCCTCCTCGGGCCTCACTGCGGACGCGGCGCTTCCAGAAGGGGCGTCAGCACCGTCCACCCTGTCGGCTCTGCCGGGCTGCCCCTGCGACCCCCGGGCCTGCACCCCCAAGGCTGCGAGGGACAGTGAAGGCGTCAGTCCTCAGGCCTGTCTGACCCTTTGCCGCCCACGGACTGCACCCGCGGGCTCCCCTGTCCGTGGGCGGCTCCGGGCAAGCAGACTGGAGTGGGCTGCCGTTCTCTCAGCGGATCTTGCCTGGCTCTGACGTGGTTCCTGGGAAAACGGAGGAAGGCCAAAAATTTCTATTTGTTTGGGGATGGAGCTGGGCGTGCACACACGTCAGGGGCCGTTGCAACCTCTGCAGGCCCGGTCCAGAGGAAGGCCAGATTCCCCATGAGCCTCGTCTCTGCCCCCCAGCACCACTGAGGACCAGCAGCCTACCGGGGCCGCTGCTCACGGGCCCACTGGCGGACAGGGAAGCAGGTCGGCTCGCCGGTGGGGTCCAGTCTGGGGAGGGCGCAGCGAGCGCAGGGAGCGCCAGCCCCGCCTCTGGGTATTACAGTGACCCAGCATGAAGGGAGCCGAGTCTCTCTGAGGCCAGGTCGCTTGTCCCCAGTCACGCAGGCCCCACTCCAGGGCCGGGAGTCGAGGGGCTGCCCCTTCCCCGCAGGCGGTGTGACAGCGGCCACCCCTCCCCGCCCCCCCGCCAGCCGCAGGGGCCTCCTGGGTGTCGCCCCCAGTGGTGATGTCATCGTGGCTCTGGAGCACCCACAGCCACCCCCGCCTCAACGCTACTTTTAAATTTATTTTTAATTGAAGGATAATTGCTTTACAGTATTGTGGCGTTTTCTTCCGTCCATCAACACATATCAGCCACGCGTATACACATGTCCCCTCTCTCCTGAGCCTCCATCCTGCCCCGGGGCTATTCTTCATGGCTCTCGGATTGTGGGAAAACTGGTGTGGGCTTGAAGAAATAGCAGCTTTGGACGTGCTCTGTGAAGTCTTGGGTCATCTGGAGACTGAGCCTCTCGAAGGGAAAGAAGCACACTTCTGTTATGAACCGGGGAGTCACAGGCTGTCGGGCCGGGGACCAGGGCTGCGGCCCCTCCTCGGGCCTCACTGCGGACGCGGCGCTTCCAGAAGGGGCGTCAGCACCGTCCACCCTGTCGGCTCTGCCGGGCTGCCCCTGCGACCCCCGGGCCTGCACCCCCAAGGCTGCGAGGGACAGTGAAGGCGTCAGTCCTCAGGCCTGTCTGACCCTTTGCCGCCCACGGACTGCACCCGCGGGCTCCCCTGTCCGTGGGCGGCTCCGGGCAAGCAGACTGGAGTGGGCTGCCGTTCTCTTCTCCAGCGGATCTTTCTGACCCAGGGATCGACCCCAGGTCTCCTGCATTGCAGGCGGATTCCTGACCGTCTGAGCCACCAGGGAAGCCCCAAAGGTGGTAGAGGAGCATGGGATGGACTGCCTGGGGTTGCTCCAGAGACACCTTTATCCAAAATGTGGGGTGGATCTTGCTTGTGAGCAGAAGGCCTGGGATGTGGCACGCTCCTCTGTCTACCCGGAGGGG
Organism: Tragulus kanchil; assembly: GCA_022376925.1. Taxonomy (NCBI): domain Eukaryota; kingdom Metazoa; phylum Chordata; class Mammalia; order Artiodactyla; family Tragulidae; genus Tragulus; species Tragulus kanchil. Next base: position 188,303,878 of record JAIOJX010000025.1, read on the forward strand.
CAGAGACCCCACTGGTCCCACCTTACGCCTCGGCGGGGCCGGCCCTGGGCACGGCTGCTGAATGGGGGGGGACACTAGGCTTCAGGTCAGGTCGAATTCTCACAACCACAAACAGACGTGCAGGGCCTCGGCGCCCAGCGGGAAAGCAGCCTCGGGCTGGGAGCAGACCTGGAGCTGAGACCTGAGGCTTGGCTGGCTCCCAGCCCTGAGTGGGGAGGCCACAGCCACCAGCCACACCCACGGCGTGAGCCCAGGCAGCTAGGAGCTGCGTGCCAAGGGGGTGCCGGGCTGCATGATGAAGCTGGGCCCCCGCCACTCAGGCCCGCACCCCTCCACCCGCTTCCCACGGTCCGAACAAGAAGGAACCGAGTTCTAGGGCAGCCGGGGCCTCTGCGGGCAGCTGGCTGGGGACGGCGTGGGCTGTGCTGGGCTTTCCATCCTGCTGCCCCGTGGGCAGGTCGAGGTCCGTATCTCAGCTCCTCGCGGGGCAGAGGGGAGGCGGGGGGACAATGACCCTGTTCAGTGCGGGCCTGGGCTGGGGTGGCACTGGCTGCCGAGAGCCTGGCCGGTGGGCTGGGCGTCTGGCATGGCTTCTGTTATGAACCGGGAGTCACAGGCTGTCGGGCCGGGACCAGGGCTGCGCCCTCCTCGGCCTCACTGCGGACGCGGCGCCCAGAAGGGGCGTCAGCACCGTCCACCCTGTCGGCTCTGCCGGGCTGCCCCTGCGACCCCCGGGCCTGCACCCCCAAGGCTGCGAGGGACAGTGAAGGCGTCAGTCCTCAGGCCTGTCTGACCCTTTGCCGCCCACGGACTGCACCCGCGGGCTCCCCTGTCCGTGGGCGGCTCCGGGCAAGCAGACTGGAGTGGGCTGCCGTTCTCTTCTCCAGCGGATCTTTCTGACCCAGGGATCGACCCCAGGTCTCCTGCATTGCAGGCGGATTCCTGACCGTCTGAGCCACCAGGGAAGCCCCAAAGGTGGTAGAGGAGCATGGGATGGACTGCCTGGGGTTGCTCCAGAGACACCTTTATCCAAAATGTGGGGTGGATCTTGCTTGTGAGCAGAAGGCCTGGGATGTGGCACGCTCCTCTGTCTACCCGGAGGGGCAGAGACCCCACTGGTCCCACCTTACGCCTCGGCGGGGCCGGCCCTGGGCACGGCTGCTGAATGGGGGGGGACACTAGGCTTCAGGTCAGGTCGAATTCTCACAACCACAAACAGACGTGCAGGGCCTCGGCGCCCAGCGGGAAAGCAGCCTCGGGCTGGGAGCAGACCTGGAGCTGAGACCTGAGGCTTGGCTGGCTCCCAGCCCTGAGTGGGGAGGCCACAGCCACCAGCCACACCCACGGCGTGAGCCCAGGCAGCTAGGAGCTGCGTGCCAAGGGGGTGCCGGGCTGCATGATGAAGCTGGGCCCCCGCCACTCAGGCCCGCACCCCTCCACCCGCTTCCCACGGTCCGAACAAGAAGGAACCGAGTTCTAGGGCAGCCGGGGCCTCTGCGGGCAGCTGGCTGGGGACGGCGTGGGCTGTGCTGGGCTTTCCATCCTGCTGCCCCGTGGGCAGGTCGAGGTCCGTATCTCAGCTCCTCGCGGGGCAGAGGGGAGGCGGGGGGACAATGACCCTGTTCAGTGCGGGCCTGGGCTGGGGTGGCACTGGCTGCCGAGAGCCTGGCCGGTGGGCGGGCTCTGGACAGCGTCTGAGGGGCCATGGCTCGGAGACAGACCCCTGTGCCATGAGGGGCAGGCTCTGGCCGGGGGTCAGGCCACCGGAGCGGCGTTGGCCTTCAAGGACAAGGCTGTCCTGGGGCGGCTGGAGTCGAGTGGGCGGGACGAGACGGGGCCACCAGCTGCGGCGGGAGGACGGAGAGGCTGGGACGGCCTGCCCTGGAGACGCGCTCTCGTCAGAGCGGAGGGCTCCCGCAGCCGGCGTCCTCCTGTGCACCCAGCCGGCCGGCCGCCATCCATCCACTCATGCCTCTACCCACCCGCCCGTTCATTAGGAAGGAAATGACATAAAATCTGGGTCTTAACAGCTGAATTTTGTTAGTTGAAGCAAAGCAGCGCAGAGAGAGAAACGATGCAGAGGTGAGCCAGCCTGGGAAGTCACGGGCACTGACGTGCCCAAGGTCTCGCCGGGTCCGGGCCTCCTCCGGGGGGCGGGGCCGGGCCGGACTGAAGCTCCATCCAGAGGACTCACGCAGACCGCTGCTCAACCGGCCGTGAGGGAGGCGGGCAGAAGAAGACAGGCGGGGAAGTGGGCAGCGAGGAGTGGCCAGGCGAGCGGGGCATCAGAGAGATTCAGCCGGGGGACGGAGGAGCTGGCTGCGGGTGTCGGGTCTGCTCCGGTGCCCCCGGCTGCGCCCCTGGAGGCAGGTCCCTCCCTCTCTGCCAGCCCGAAGCTGGGAAGCTCTCCCCTCCGTGAAGCCCAGGGAGACCCAGGGACCACCTCTAAGATCCCTAGAGGCCGGGCTCTCCAGCCTGTCAGCGTGCGACTGGTGAGCGTCTCCCGCCCCGTACCCCTTCCTGGGGCAGCAGCCCTCACCTGCTCCGCCCACCGCGGACCGGGACCCAGCCAGGTGGTCCGACTGCAGCTGGACGGAGGGACCCTCAGCCCACACCTGTCTGGGGGAGGGATGGGCTTTCATCAAATAAACTGCTCCGAGTTTCATGGAAAATCCTGCTCCAGGACAGCCAGGTGGCCCTGGAAAGCAGGCCTGGCTGGTCACTTTCCCGCCGCCTCACGCCTCACCGCCGTGTGCCCAGTCGTCCTTCCAGCCCTCCTGGCCTACCCCCATGCTGCTGACCAGTGGCATCGGAGACTTTCTAAATCATGCCGGCTCAAGGGCCCAGAATAAACTGAGGGCGCAGGCTGGACCGCCTGTAACACACGCAGAAGTCGCTCTCTATGGCCACTGTCCCCGTGTCCCCTTGCTGGCCAGAGAGGCTGGCCCCCCCGCATCGGTTCATCAGAAGGGAAGTTCTGGGTCCGGGAAAGTCAGCTGTCCAGCGCCCCTCCCCAGAGGCGGGCCCCTTCACCTTTCCGCCGAGGGCTGAGCTCAGATGTACAGTTCCGGCTCAGATGCCGTGAGAAAACTTCCATTATCCTGGCAATTTCCTAAATCATTGGTTCTTGCATGTAAGAGACAGGACAAGTTCACCGTGTGGGGAGGGGCCTGGTGGAGAGAGCCCCCTGTGCTGGGGCGGGCCGGAGGGTCACCCTGGGGCCCAGGGTCTGGGGAGTCTGGGTCAGCCGGGGAGAGCGCCCAGGCTGTGTCAGACCCCAGCTCCCCAGGAGCCGCCATCAGTTGGTGCCACTGGCTGTCCCTGGTGACGGGGAGGGGGTGGGACCCTTGGTCATTTCGCTGGGTGCCCACTGAGGGGGCCAGGGTGCCATCCAGCGCCCCCTACCCGCCGGGAGCCCCCTTCATCCCGGGCAGGAGAGAGCCAGCTGCGACCAAAGAGTCTGTGTCTTTGTGCAAACAGGCCCGAGGGGGCGGCCGCCAGGGAATTGGGGAGCTCGGACCGCAGCCTGCCCTCGAATGTTGACGCCGCACCGTTCCCCGTACCCAAAAAGTGTCCATCGACTGCAGATGGACGGCAAAGCAGTCCGTCTGCGCCTGGGAGCGCCGCGCAGCCGTGAGCAGGACTGACGTCGGCATAGGCTGCAGCCGCACGGGTGGACCTGGAGGCGGCTGGTCAAGCGGAGGAGCCAGGCCTCAGAGGTCACCCAGCGCAGGACTCCGCTGACCGAGGAGTCCAGCTCCGAGGGACAGCAAGCCGGCCGGCGGGCGCGAGGGGTGCTGGGGAGGGAGGGCCGGCTGGGGCGGGGTTTCTCTGGGGAACGGAGTGCTTGGCACACGGTGGGGCCGGCTGCCCAGCGCGGGGCCGCGCCTCCTGCCGCCGAGCGCGCAGGTCAGGACGGCCCACTGTACGCTCTCTGGATCTCACTTGCCCCAAGAACATGAGTAAGGCAGACGAGGGACGGCTGGGGCTGACGAGGGCGAGGCGGAGCTGCAGTCGGGGGCGCGCCGCATCTCCCGGAGGCTGCCGAGGGGCGTCCGGCTCCACGGGTCGGCACGGGTGGGCCTGCAGATGGTCTCAGGGCCACTCAGGGCCCGCCGGGCTGTGGCCTTGGCCGGGAGCCCAGCAGGGGGGGCCGCCCTGTGCAGCTCTGGTGCTCCTCCCGTGGGGGCACCCCCTTGGGGTCAGGGTTGGCTGAGCCCCCCAAGGAGAGGGCCCGGGGAGGGATGTGGGGCACGCCTGGGTGCACCCCGCTCCTGAGGGGGCGCGGCTCCCACCCACCGCCTTGCCCAGCACCACCTCCGCCGGCGGGGCCCCCACGGGCGACACAGGAGGGCTGAGTGCGCCCCGCGCTGGGTCCAGCAGCCTTGGAGAGCACAGGGGCCGGTTCTGCTGGGCTGGGGGAGAGCCCCAGAAAGGACCCGGATCGACGGGGGCCCCGGAGTGAGGCGTGTGCCCCTCCTGCCCCTGGAGGTCGGGCCCCGGGTGGGGTCCTGGCTGCAGGGCTCCCCGGAGGCGGGCGGCACGGCTCCGCCCAGAGCCGGGGGCTGCCCCTCGTCCCGGTCCTCGGCAGGCGAGGCGCTGAGGACGGGCTCAGTCCTGTGACGGCTGCCGCCTGGGGCGGACGGGGGCGGAGGGGCAGGCCGAGACTTGGGATCTCGGCCTGGCTTCAGCTTGGGCTCAAGGGGCTCCATCTCATCTGACGAGGAGGTTGCCCCCGTCCCTGGGTGTTTTGACGGGTAAACGGGGAACCCGTCAGCCTGTGCGGGGCCGGAGCATGCACTCTGGATCACGGGTGCGGGGCTGGACCCCAGGGCCGCCCGGGGACGGCAGAGAAGACCCCTGGCGGGCAGGAGCGACGCCTCCTCCGGGCCCGCGATGGGGCGGCCGCAGGGGCTTAATGGCCGGGAAGCCCCGGGCCGCGCGGGCCGCCCGCCGTGTAATGGAGCTCTGACGCGAGTAACTCCGGGCTGAGCTAATCGAAGCTGAAAAGGTGGAATCAGCGTGTGTCCTCTCCTTTCGCCGCCTTCATCAATCCCGCTAACTGGGTTTGAGCTCCGCTCTGTGAGGGGAAATTAATATGTAAGACGTGGAGGCCTGAGCGGCCGGGCCGCCAGCGGGCGCTCGGGCAGGGCGGCCGTGGGCCCGCCGACCCGCGGCCTGGGGAGGGCGCCCCGCCCCCGCCCGCCCATCATCAATTCAATTACCGCGAGGCTGATACATATTCAGGCCCCGGCCGGAGGGAAGGGGCGGCCAGACAAAGGCGTCTGCATTTACCCAATAATAAGTTTCATTTGGAGTAGGTTTGAAAACAATTCCCCGTCACATTTGTCCCTGTCAGATCACATTATTCGCAAATGAAGTTCACAAAGTATCAATTCAATTTCAATGAGGCGCCGCGGCAGGGCTCGGCTGGGGCTGCGTCCCCACCGGGCTGCGGACAGCGCGGCAGTCAGAGGTAATCAAAGGCTGGCCGGTGGTAACACTTTCCATTTCACCCCTTTTGTGCACATCTGTTCCTGGGTAATCCCATTCTCTACACTTCCAAATCACTGAAGACTGCGGGCAGGGAGGGCGGGCGCGCCGAGCCCACTCCCGCTCGCCCCTGCTCCGCACCGCAGCCGAGGGCAGGGTCCGCGGGGCCCGGGCCTGCCCACGACGCCTCCCTGGGCCCTGGGCGCCTGGGACCGGCCCGTCCACCTCCCGCCCACCCGGCTCCCCCGACATCCACGGGGCTCCGAGGGCCAGGCGCTGTTCGGCGACCGGGTGGCAGGCCCCACGCCTCTGTCTCCACCCAACTGGAGGCCCCTCCCCACCTGCCTGAGAGAGGTCCTGTCTCCTCCCTGGGGAGGGGCAGCTCCTGGCCCGGCTCCGGCCTCTGATGGGTGATGAGGGTGGGGCACCCAAAGCATCCAGCAGGGAAGTCCCTCCCCTCTGCTCTGGACCCCCTGCCGAGCTCCGGGCCTCCTGGCACGTGGGCCCTCCTATCCCAGTGCTGGCTCATCTTCCGCCCCTCTACCACCTCCGAGGGGCAGGTGGCCCCTTTCCAGTAGTCCCAGCATACAGGGGGCTCCCCTGGGGCAGAGTGGTGGGCGGAACTGGTCAGATTGGCCTCGTCTCGAAGGATCTGCATGTAGGACAGGTTCTGCCCCCCTCAGCCAGGGGTCTGCCCCTGTGTGCTGGCTCAGCACGGGTGGCCCGACAGCGATCAGGCTAGAGGGACCAGCCACCCCGACTCCGAGAGGGCCGGAGAAGGCCAGTCCTTCCCATGCTGGGCTGGGCCACGTCTGGGCCTCACCAAGACCTCAGACCCCAGGTGAGCCGCAGGGAGCCAGGGGGTCTGATATCAGTACCTGCGCAGGAGGCTGGTCCCAGATCTCAAAAGCCGGGGGCAGGCCCTCGTCCTCCTGACCACAGCCACACCGGTGGCTCTGGAGCTGGCCTCTGGGACGTGACACGCCCCTGGGGGTGTCCCAGAGGCCGAGTGCCCAGCCCTGGGACTCGCAGGGCAGGAGGCAGGGGTGCGGTGCCCCAGTGCCCCGCCCCCGCCCCCAGGTGTAGCTGCCGCTCCTGGGCCCCCCGGTGCTCGCTGCCCAGCGGGGCTCGCCTGGGCTGAGCTGTGGGTGAGCGCCGTGCCTGGGGCCTGTGCACACGCAGGCAGGCCAAGGCGAGCCTGAGTGAGGGAGTCCCGGCTGGCTCCTCCTTTTTCTGCTTTTCCGAGGCTATTCGCCCCCTCCCCGAGGCCAGGCTCCCTGCTCCAGGAAATCGCCTGCCTCCGGGCAGGGCCTGCGGTGCTGGAGTGATGGTGCTCGGAGGCCCGGGGGCCGAGGCCCTGCCACGGGGTGGGGCTGGCCGCTGGGCTGTGCACGAGGGCCACGTCGCCTACCGTCCTCATCCATGCTGCGGGGGGTCAGAAATGGGAGAAAATCGCCGTTTCATAGCGTTTGTTTGCCTGAAGTTAATCAGTGATTTTTAGAACAGTTTGCGGCTCACAGAACATCAAGCAGGTGTACAAAAAGTCCCACCCCCACCGCCCCTGGACGCCCCGCAGCGTCCCCGTCATCCACAGGCCGCCCAGGGAACCTTGGTCGCGATCGTCACCCCTCGCAGGCCACGGTTTACGAGGGTCACGCTCGGTGCGGGGCCTTCTGGGGGTCTGGACAAGCATAACCATGTCTGCCCCCCAGGACCGCGTCCCACAGAGCAGTCTCCCCGAAGCTCCTCGGCTCCGCCGGTTCCCCTCCGCCCTCCGCCCCGGCACCCACTGCCCCTCCACTGTCGCCAGTGTTGCCTTTTCTGGACGTCACAGTCTGGATCACAGTGCGGAGCCTCCTGGGACTGGCTTTTGTCACTTAGTCACACGCGCGGAAGGCTTCTCCACCGCTCTCACGCCCCGCCAGCTCCCTCGCCTCAGTGCTGAGGGGTGTCCCGCGGTCTGGATGGACCACCGCTTCGTCACCTGTCCGTCACCTTCAGAAGAACGCCGTGGCCGGTTCTGCTCCGGCAGCTGAGGACGGAGTTGCTGTGAGCCCCCGCGTGCAGGCTCCCGTGCCAACGGGGGCTCGCCTCCCCGGGGAGGAGCTCAGGGGCCTCGGGCGCGGAGTCTTGTGAGCATCCTCACGTCTGTCCATCCGCGGGGCCAGCGGGAGGAGATTGTCACTTCGTGGCGTTTCCAGCAAAGGCTGAATGTTCACTCTTGGAGACTCCAAGGACGGCAGCATGCCAGGCCTCCCCGCCCTTCACCGTCTCCCGGAGTTTGATCAGACTCACGTCCGTGAAGTCGACGATGCCATTTGGCCACCTCGCCCTCCGTCGCCCCTTCTCCTGCCCTCAGTCCTTCCCGGCATCAGGGTCTCTTCAGTGAGTCGTCTCTCCGCCTCAGGCGGCCGAGGTATTGGAGCTTCAGCTTCAGCACCAGCACTTCCGGTGGGTGTTCGGGTGGATTTCCGTCAAAACTGTTTTGAATGGTCTCGTGGCTGCCTCACTCTGGTCGCCTGGCCAGGCTGCAGGGCCCGGGAGGGTCTGGGACCTGAGCCCGTGGGGGCCCCGCCCCACAGCCCCTGCGGCGGCGGGCTCTCCAGCGGAGGGTCCAGCAGAGGCTATTCGCCCTGGGGAGGGCACGTCAGCAGGGGGCCCAGCAGCTGGCCTCATTCTCCGGAGACCCACGGGCACGGGAAGCAGGAGGGCAGGCACGCCTGGGCTGCGTTCTGCGCTGACCCCACGCGTGGACGCGGAGGGCCCTGTGCGTGCTCTGTGGACGCTGTGAGCGACGTGGAGAGGCACCGGAGGGGCCGCTGGCCTGGCCCCGACTGCAAAGGCAGACAGCGAGGTTGCTCTGGGCTTGGTTCCTAGGGGCCAGCCTCGCCCCCAGCCTATTTCCTGGGTGCCCCGGGCCCCACCCCTGCCCCACCCTGGGCCGGAGGGACGGGGCGGGCCACAGTGGCCCAGCCCGGACGCTGCCCCGCGCCTGCCGTGGTGGCCGGGTCGTGCTGGCCCTCGGCTCTCTTGATATATTGATCCCACGGCCAGAGTGTGTTGTAAAGTGAGGTGATCATAATGAGATTTACAGTTCTTACGGGCGAAGCCGCAGTAACGCAGAGCGAGGGCTTGCCCGTGTCGTTTACGGCTGAAAGATGGTGACCGTGGCGCCTCCAGCAGGCCCTCGCGAAGAGGGGCTCTGGCAGCGGGACCCCTGGGCCTGCTAGGGCGGACCCTAGGGCGAAGGGCAGGACGCGCACACGGTGGCTGTCATCTTTTTCTACGACTCAAATGGCTTTTCTTCAAACCCAGGTCGCTCAGAGCCCGTGGCACGGCTGACCAGACTTGCGGGTGGTCTGGGGTGAGACTGGGCTCCATGTCCTCGTGTGCCCGCCGCACACTCACAGGTGCACACGTGTGCACAGGCACGTGCGCAGCCCCGCCCCGCCTGGCGCCCTTTCTGAGCCCTGGTGAAGCAGCCTTCGGTCTCTGTCCTGCTGGGACCGCCCCTCCTCCGGCTGACACGTGAGTGTCCAGGTCACACTGGCGCACCTCACAGGCCCGCGCCGCCTGTGCCTGGACCCGGCCGAGCCCCCCTGCGCAGCGGCGTTTCCTGGCGGAGGCTCCGAGAGGCCCCAGGCCTCAATATGTCACGCGTGGTCACCAGCGCTGAGAGCACATCTCTCTTTGCCAAACAGCTTCCCCGTGCCCCGCTCTGTGTCCCCCCCAGGGCTCCGCGTGGGGCTCCAACACCCTCTGCTGAAGAGCAGAGCCTCTGCCGGGGATGGGGATGGATGTGCCGGGCCAGGACAGGCAGGGGCGGCCCCAGGAGGTGCTGCGAAGTCCCGGTCCCAGGGGTGTCTCGGAAGAGGTGACCCCAAGCTGGCTCCAGTGCTGGCCCCTGCCCGGCCACCTGCACTGTGTCCAGAGGGGCGACATGCGGGCACGAGGCTGGCTTCCTTCCCCTTGGGCTGCAGAAGCCTGGCCACGCCCCCTCGGCCCCCAGGCTCAGGCTCTCGTGCTGGACAGACAGAGGCCACAGCCTGGTGTGGCTCCCTCACCCCGCAGGTGGAGCGGGAGGCCAGAGGGCTCCCAGTGCCTCCGGGCCGGAGGAACCCTGCACCTGGCAGCTGCCCGCAGGCCAGCCGGTCGGTGGCTCTCCCGGCCTGGGCATCAGCCGGACACTGGGAACACAGAGATGGATCGAATTCGGCGCCGCAGCCGAGGCGAGAATGCCCGGCCTTTAAAGAGAAACTTATCTGTAATTAAAATCATGCACAAGTTTTAGAAAGAGCCTGTTTACCACGGGGAAGAAAGCTGATTGTGAAAATGAATAGGCTTCCGTTGGGGCTGGGAGTGTTTAATTCAGAAATAAATCCCCCCACAGAGGCGCTCTGCGGGGCTCTTTTCCCCTGCGCTTTCGGGCGCCCGGCCGCACCGCTGCCAGCACCGTTGAGCACGGCTCGCAGCCCGCCCGCTGGCGCCCTTTCTGAGCCCTGGTGAAGCAGCCTTCGGTCTCTGTCCTGCTGGGACCGCCCCTCCTCCGGCTGACACGTGAGTGTCCAGGTCACACTGGCGCACCTCACAGGCCCGGCCTGTCCTGCCGGCCGCCCCCGGTGACGGAGTCAGGCCGGTCACAGGCCCGCGCCTGTGCCTGGACCCGGCCGAGCCCCGCGCGCGTTTCCTGGCGGAGGCTCCGAGAGGCCCCAGGCCTCAATATGTCACGCGTGGTCACCAGCGCTGAGAGCACATCTCTCTTTGCCAAACAGCTTCCCCGTGCCCCGCTCTGTGTCCCCCCCAGGGCTCCGCGTGGGGCTCCAACACCCTCTGCTGAAGAGCAGAGCCTCTGCCGGGGATGGGGATGGATGTGCCGGGCCAGGACAGGCAGGGGCGGCCCCAGGAGGTGCTGCGAAGTCCCGGTCCCAGGGGTGTCTCGGAAGAGGTGACCCCAAGCTGGCTCCAGTGCTGGCCCCTGCCCGGCCACCTGCACTGTGTCCAGAGGGGCGACATGCGGGCACGAGGCTGGCTTCCTTCCCCTTGGGCTGCAGAAGCCTGGCCACGCCCCCTCGGCCCCCAGGCTCAGGCTCTCGTGCTGGACAGACAGAGGCCACAGCCTGGTGTGGCTCCCTCACCCCGCAGGTGGAGCGGGAGGCCAGAGGGCTCCCAGTGCCTCCGGGCCGGAGGAACCCTGCACCTGGCAGCTGCCCGCAGGCCAGCCGGTCGGTGGCTCTCCCGGCCTGGGCATCAGCCGGACACTGGGAACACAGAGATGGATCGAATTCGGCGCCGCAGCCGAGGCGAGAATGCCCGGCCTTTAAAGAGAAACTTATCTGTAATTAAAATCATGCACAAGTTTTAGAAAGAGCCTGTTTACCACGGGGAAGAAAGCTGATTGTGAAAATGAATAGGCTTCCGTTGGGGCTGGGAGTGTTTAATTCAGAAATAAATCCCCCCACAGAGGCGCTCTGCGGGGCTCTTTTCCCCTGCGCTTTCGGGCGCCCGGCCGCACCGCTGCCAGCACCGACCTTATCGAGCAGCATCGCACGCGGGCCGGGCTGCGGGCTCCCGGGTGGCTGGAGGACTCGCCGCAAATCCCGCTCCTCCGCTTGTGAGCCATAAATTAGCTCAGTTAAAATCAGCAGGACACGCTTATTCCAAGTTTATGTTTCCCTGTAAGCAGGCGGTGGAGACGGCGTGTGAGAAGCAGCAGCCTCAGTCACCGGCGCCGGGATTTAGGGCGGTGACGCTGGTCCCCTCGGAGGGGCCTGCCCGGACGAGACGGCAGGAAGGCCGTGAATCACGCCAGCCGGGGTGCCCTGCCCGGCACTCCGGGGGGCCGTGGCCACAGGCCTGTCCACCGGCGGAGAAGCTGATGGGTCCCTTGGGGCCACCTGCACGTGGAACCTGACCGCCTCTGTGCCTAAGTCCTCTCCACGGTCCTGGCTCTGGTGGACGACCCTGCGGCCGGAATCCAGCTGGCTTTCTGGGTATTGATTGAAATTAGGACCATGAATTTGGGGGATTCCCTGGTGGTCCAGTGGTTAGGAGGGCTGTGAGGTCACGGAGCCCAAGTGCTGCGACTAAAACTCCATGCAGCCAAACAGATAAAGGCTCTAAGAGCGGGGGAGGCCGTGAGCAGATGTGTCTCCGGAGGTGACGGTGCTGCCGCCCAGGGCGAGGCCTCGCCTCCGCCTCAGCTCTGCTTGGGCCGGGCGTGGGGACGGAGTGGGGGTCAAGGTCACACTCGGGAGGCCAGCGAGTCAGTAGGTCAGATGGTATCTGATTGTTACGGTGGTTTCCTAATTGTGATGGTTAACAGAACGGCCTTGTTCTTAGGACGTTCCCACAGAAGGGCTCAGTATTGAGAGGGTCCGCATGTCCCTAGTACATACGTGTATGTATGTCTGTGTGTGTGAGCGTGTATGTGAGTTTGTGTGTGCGCGCATAGAGACAGAGGCAAAAAATTGCATCCTGAGTGACATGAATAAGAACAAAAGTACTTAAAGCTGGTCACTTTCTGTCTGTTTTGTGGGATCTCGGTTCCTCAACCAGGGACTGAACCCAGGCCGTGGCAGAGACTGCACCGAGGGCTAACCACGAGGCAACCGGGGGACTCACCAGTCATGTTTTAAAATGATATTTTCAATAGGCGGGGGGTGGTAGGTAGTGGATATCCGCATGGAATAAAGCAAATGCTGACCCCACGCAGAAAGCATCTCCGCGGTCTCAGAGTAGGGAAATACGTCTTAAGTGCTACGGCGTAACGTACTCATTCCAAAACATTCTAGAAATTCAGAGCTTTTATTCATCAAAACCCCACCAGGCTGTGAGGATTGCGGGGCTTCCTCCAGGGCTTCTTGATCGCGGCACAGAGAGTTGTCTCGAACCTACAGGAAGCCACGGATAGCGTGTCACAAAGAGCACCCCGTGGTCAACTCATAAATGCAGGAAAAGATCCCGGACCCCATTTGTAGGCTGGCGCAGCTCATCAAGGGCCTTCCCCGGTAGCTCAGTGGGTAAAGAATCTCCCTGCCGTGCAAGACATGCAAGAGACGCCGGTTCAGCCCCTGGGTGGAGAAGATCCCCTGGACTAGGAAATGGCCACCCACTCCAGTCTTCTTGCCTGGTGAATCCCATGGACAGAGGAGCCCGGTGGGCTGCAGTCCATGGAGTCACAAAGCGTCCGACACGACTGAGCATGCACGCACGCAGCACATCAGAGCCAAGATGAGATGGGACGACCGCCCGCCCCCGCCCCCGCCACTGGCAGCCGAGAAGGAAAAGGTGGAGAACACCAGAGGAGATGAGCACGAGCAGGGAGGCGCTGCTGAGTGCTTAGTGGCCCTCCGGGGGAAGGAGCCCTGACCTCCAGTGTCGGCAGCTGCCACGGTGTAAATGCTCCCACACGGCTCACGTGGCATCTCTAACGCGGCCCCGGGGGACATGTACACGAGCCCTGTGAGCCCCCGTGTGCTGACCCAGCCTCCACTTCTGAGCTGCTGGGCTCTCCGGTGCCGCTGGTGACCACGCTCAGCACAAGCGTGCCGGAAAACCACCGGGAGGTGCTGACCAAGGCGAAACAGAGTCCAGCACTCGCCTCAGGAGCGTGCCAACAGAAGCAGGAAGTGAGCTGTGCGAGAGTGTTCTCACCGGTGCTGTCTGGGAGAGCACCGAACCGGAGACGGCCAGCAGCCGCAGGTCGGACGATGGTTCGTGGAGCAGCGACGGTGGAATCTTTTACATACGAGAGGAAGGACCCCTACCGCGCACGGTGCCATGAATGAGCTCCCTGCACAAAGTGGGAAAGCACAGTTACTCACCGTGCGATCCGTTGTCTGAAGTTCCAGACACAGTAATGAACTCTGGGGCTGGGAACCAGGATTCTGGCTACCCACAGGGGGAACAGAATGCCACATTAGACGGCTGGTGACATCCTATTTCTTTTTTTTTTTTTTTAAGATTTATTTATTTATTTATTTTGGGGGCTGGGGTGGGGAGGGGCTGGGGTGGGGAGGAAGGGGGCGGATGGACCATGTCTATTGGTCTTTCATTTATCTATTTTCATCCATCTTTGTTCTTTGGCCCACGTGGGCCTCCCATCGCGGTGGCCTCTGTCGTCGCAGAGCACCGGCTCTGGGCACATGCGCTCCAGAGCTCCGGCACGGTAATTGGACGCATTGGTCCAGCCGCTCAGCGGCACGTGGGACCTTCCCAGGCCAGTGATCGAACCGGCGCCCCTTGCACTGCTAGGCGGTGTCCTTACCCACTGGACCACCAGGGAAGCCCGACATCCTATTTCTTGACTTGGAGGAGGATACACAGATTTAATTTTGTGACAATTGAGAGGTACAGTTAATTTTTATGCACCTTTAAGACTATGATTTAATTTTAAAGGGTTTAAATAATCATGAAGATGTTTATGCTCTAACAATGAATAATCCAAAAGGGAAATTAAGACAATTCTATTTACAGTAGCATCAAAAGGAATAAAACACTCAGGAATAAACTCAATCAAGAAGGCAAAGTATTTACTCTTTGGAAACTATGAAACACGGCTGCAAGAAATTGAGGAAGACATAATAGATGGGAAAACATCCCATGTTCATGGACGGGAAGATTCAGTTTCATTCAGATGACACTGCTACTCAGAGCAATCTACAGCTTTAGTACAATCCCCACCAGAAGCCCAACAAGACTTTTTGCAGAAACAGAAACTTTCATCCTGAAATTCATGTGGAATCCCATGGGACCCTGATACTCGAAGTCTTGAAAAAGACAGTTCCTGATTTCAAAACTTATTACAAACCTACGGTGATTAAAACAGCGTGGCACTGGCGTAAGGACAGACTTATCGACCAACGGAATAGAATAGAGAGCCTAGGATTAGCCCTTCACACAGACGGCCGGACGATGTTCAACTAGAGTCCCAGGACTATTTGATGGGGGAGAGGGGTAGTCTTTTCAATAAACGGTGCTGGGAAAACTGGATGTACACTTGTAAACTGGACCCTTACCTCACGCCAGATACAAAAGTTAACTTGAAATGGGACTTCCCTGGTGATGCAGTGGGTAAGAACCTGCCTTACCACAGCCACAGCGCCCGCGTGCCAGAGCCAGTGCTCCGCAGGAGAAACCACTGCAATGAGAAGCGTGCGCTCCACAACTAGAGAAAGCCTGTGCAAAAGCAACAAAGACCCAGCGCAGCCAAAAATACGTAACTTTTAAAAAATAAAAATGGGCAAAGGACTTGAATAGACACTTCTCCAGAAGAGATGTATGAATGGTCAACAAACACGTGAAAAACTGCTAATTGTCCGGGAAATGCAAACCCAAACCACCGTGGGGAGATGCCACCTCACACCTATTAGGCTGCTATTAAAACAAATCAGACAGAAAAAACACAAGAGGAAAGAGCCAGTGCTGGTGGGGATGTGGAGAGACCGGAGCCCCCTGTGCCGTGGGCGGAGGACACGGTGCCCCCGCTGGAGAACAAGGTCGAGGCTCCCCAGCGACTGAAACAGAGAATCATCACAGGGCCCAGCAATGTCATTTCTGGGTAAACACCCCAAAGAACTGAAAGCAGGACATGCTGGTGCACTCGTGTTTGCAGAAGCGGAATTCACAAAGGCCAAGGTGTGTCCGTGGACGGGTGAGTGCAATCCGTCCAAACAGTGGGGTCAGTGGCCGGATTCAGTCACAAAGGACAGACACGGAGCGGCTCCACCCACAGCAGGGCCAGCGCAGTCACGCCCGCAGAGCCGCCGGTGGAGCGGTGGGGACCGGGCTGCAGGGAAGGGGCGTCTCTTTAAGGGGACAGAGCGCCAGACCCACAGGATGGAGGACTTCTGGGGACTTGGCCAGGGCTGTACAACCACGTCTTTGTGCACCAACTGTCACTCGAAAGTGCTCCGGGTGCTTCCCTGGTGGCCCAGCGGCTAAGACCCCGGGCTTCCGGTGCAGGGGTCTGGGGTTCGATCCCTGGCCAGGGAACTAGATCCTGTGTGCTGCAGCGAAGACCTGGCGCAGCTAAATCACTAACGAACTAATTAAAGTGGTTCGGGGGCTTCCGTCGTGTTTCACTGCGACAGAGAAACACATAAACAAACCAGGAAGAGGCCATATCCGTTTGGGTCCAGTTCGAGCAGGGACGTCCACTGCGAAAAGTCACTGGTGAGAACAAAGGATGAACTGCAAGAGTGGGACGCCGGCCCCTGGGGCTGAGGGAGGGCCCACGTCCTGCGGAAGGGCTCCTCCTCGGAGCTGGCCTCCGGGCGCCGCGCCCACGAGGCCACGCAGCCTGGCCCCACGCTGAAAGAGCAGGGAGGGCGCCCTGCCTGGGCGGCCCTCACGCTGGAGTGGCAGGGGGCCACTGACTCGGGGCTGCTCCTGGACGAGCCGGGGGACCACGAGCCACAGCAGTGAGTGGCCGTGAGCACCACTGCCCTGTGGGCCCCAGAGGCTGGAACGCTGGTCCAGCGCCCAGCCTTGGTGGCCCCACCGCTCTGGGCACGGACGGCTGTGCCCCTCCCAGGCATGGCTGTGAGTTTTGCGAGGAGATGAATGTTATCTTTCACTCGCATCTTCAGAAGCTCTAGGAACCTTGTGAATCTGGAGAAAATGAAGATGAAGATGTCCACTGGCCTCAGGATGTCCGCCTCCCGGGCCCCGGAAGACGTGTCAGGGATGGCCGGCCGAGCCAGACGACAGAGCTGCGGCCACAGGCCAGAGGGAGCTGGTCTTCTGGGAGGACGGTCCAGGCCACGCAGGGCACAGTGGGGAGAGGGAGGGGTGTGCGGAGACACCTGTCGCCCAGCCTCCCGGTCTCAGGAAACCAGCGTGTGCAGGCCTCTGGCCGCCACCGAGCTGAGCCTCCTGGTGCCGGAGACCGCAGCCGGGTAGCACCGCCCCGGCCCCCTGGCTGTGGGACCTCCCTGGCTGGGGCCCTCCCCGGGGTGCGGGGGGGCAGTTCCCAGGGGGTTGCCTGGGGACACAAGGAATTAAAGCTCTGGCAAGAAGAGGCCCAGCTCAGCCCTGGGGCTGACGACCAGTGATGCACAGGCTCCTGGGCCTACCTGGGCGGGCAGACCCGCACAGCAGCCGCGGGGAGGCGTGCTGGCCGTCCATCGCTGGGCTGCTGGCCGCGCCTGGCCGGTGCTGCCTTGCACCAGGACTCCAGGTGGCCTCGTCGCCGCTGGTCTGGGTGGAAGCCCCCCGCTGGAGCGGGCCTCACCGGGCGGGCCTGGCGGCCAGGCCCGTGGGCCTCCTCTCACCCCACCCACACTAGTCTCCCGCCCGGCTGGTCCTCCTGGCTGCCCCACCTCTGGACCCTCACCCATCACCCCGTCCCCTTGTCTGTCCTTCGGCCCCCTCAGCCTCCCACTCCCGTCCCCGTCTGTGTCTGTGATTCTGTCTGTTGCCGAACCCCACCCGCCTCCGGGTGCCCCGCTGCTGCCTCCTCCTGGAAGACCTCCCGGTGGTGTCCTGCCGCCTGCCCTGAGCCCCTCCTTTCTCTCGGCCTCGCAGGGCTCAGAGCAGAGAGGAAGTTCCCGTGTCCGAGTGACGCTACGACGGGCTTGAATTTGATCCGGGGACACTGACTCCTTCCCGGAAGCACAGGCGGTCCTGACTCCGGGGCAGAGTGTGGGAGCTTCCAGCCCCCGTCCAGGCCCAGACGGGGTGGGGAGCGGGTGGAAGCGGTGCCTCTTTCGGAGCCTCTGAGGCTCCCCCAGCGTAGGAGCAGGTGCGGCTCTGGGACTCACGGGCCGCCGCCGCCAGCCCTGCCTGGAGAGGAGGTGCTCCCGCCGCGGTCAGGAGAAAATGCCCACCTCCCCTCGTCCTCACCGTGGGGTCCAGGAACACTGGGGGCAGGGGACCAGGGTCCCCCCCAGGAGCAGGGACGGGGGGCTGCTGCTTCTGGAGGCCCTGGGACAGCTGCAGGGGGGAGGTGTTGTCACAGACCCCGGCCTGCCGTGACTGGCCCCGGGCCCCCGGGCCTCTCTGCGGGGTGGGCGGCGGCAGTGCTCACCTCGAGGGGCGACTCAAGGTCCAGAGCCCCCAGCTTGCCTCTCCTGGCGCCCGTGTCCACGCCCACTGCGCCCAACAGGTGTGGGTGCCGGAGCCAGCCTCGGTCTTCCTCGGTCCGGGTTCTCAGGGGTCACTGGGCGTCCCGTCCGCACACAGGAGGGGTTCTGTGTGGCCCCAGGGCTCAGGGCCGTGTCCTGGGGCTGCTACTGGACCCCCGTTAACTTTTAATTTCAAGTCTCCAGGCAAAGCACAATGGACTTTTGACATACAAATATTAAAAATTAAATTTCCCGAGTTCATTATCTGATAATTAGAACTAAATAACATCTTAACTGAGAGGCCAGCCCCACACAGATCAAGTCAGTTCCATTTAAGATTCCATTAGACCGGTGTCGGAGCTGTAAGTAATGGACCATAAAATTTAATTTGGAAATGATCTCGCGCCGTGATGGAGCGATAGCGCTCACAAAGGAGCGGGCGCCGGGCGGCCCCGCTCGCAGAGTGGGCGGAATTCAAAGGGACCCGCCACCGCGGCCCAGAAGAACATGTGTTCAGCGCTTTCTCCTTTCTCGGGCCCTGCGGTATTTAAAAGTCAGAATTGACCAGTGTAGCTCCGTGTAATTACAAAGATCCCCTTATCGGAGTCTATTTGCAGGCGCAGAGAGAAAAGGCCGTGCTGGCCTCTCGCAGCTCATTTACATGCGCGGGAATCCGCACCTAATCACAGCGGAGTCGATGGCACTTGGGCGGTTCTGTCCTCCCGGTTCTGGCCTCGGCCACCTCGCCGCTCACCCCAGGAGGGCCTGGCCCAGGCCTGCAGCAGCCGCAAGCACCTGCCCCCCGCAGGAGGGCTCCCGCCCCCAGAGCCTCGGCAGCTCCCACAAGACCAGGGTGAGAGTGGCCAGGTCTGTCCAGCCACCGCCGGACCCACGACCACCACGCCTGGGCTCAGGCACGGCTCTCGGCTGGCTGGCCCAGCATCCCTCGACCCGCAACTGCCTCCCCTCAGGAGCCCACCGCCAGGACCCACGACCACCACGCCTGCGGGGTCTCACACGAGCCCCGTGCACCCCGGGCCCCCGGGCCTCTCTGCGGGGTGGGCGGCGGCAGTGCTCACCTCGAGGGGCGACTCAAGGTCCAGAGCCCCCAGCTTGCCTCTCCTGGCGCCCGTGTCCACGCCCACTGCGCCCAACAGGTGTGGGTGCCGGAGCCAGCCTCGGTCTTCCTCGGTCCGGGTTCTCAGGGGTCACTGGGCGTCCCGTCCGCACACAGGAGGGGTTCTGTGTGGCCCCAGGGCTCAGGGCCGTGTCCTGGGGCTGCTACTGGACCCCCGTTAACTTTTAATTTCAAGTCTCCAGGCAAAGCACAATGGACTTTTGACATACAAATATTAAAAATTAAATTTCCCGAGTTCATTATCTGATAATTAGAACTAAATAACATCTTAACTGAGAGGCCAGCCCCACACAGATCAAGTCAGTTCCATTTAAGATTCCATTAGACCGGTGTCGGAGCTGTAAGTAATGGACCATAAAATTTAATTTGGAAATGATCTCGCGCCGTGATGGAGCGATAGCGCTCACAAAGGAGCGGGCGCCGGGCGGCCCCGCTCGCAGAGTGGGCGGAATTCAAAGGGACCCGCCACCGCGGCCCAGAAGAACATGTGTTCAGCGCTTTCTCCTTTCTCGGGCCCTGCGGTATTTAAAAGTCAGAATTGACCAGTGTAGCTCCGTGTAATTACAAAGATCCCCTTATCGGAGTCTATTTGCAGGCGCAGAGAGAAAAGGCCGTGCTGGCCTCTCGCAGCTCATTTACATGCGCGGGAATCCGCACCTAATCACAGCGGAGTCGATGGCACTTGGGCGGTTCTGTCCTCCCGGTTCTGGCCTCGGCCACCTCGCCGCTCACCCCAGGAGGGCCTGGCCCAGGCCTGCAGCAGCCGCGAGCACCTGCCCCCCGCAGGAGGGCTCCCGCCCCCAGAGCCTCGGCAGCTCCCACAAGACCAGGGTGAGAGTGGCCAGGTCTGTCCAGCCACCGCCGGACCCACGACCACCACGCCTCGGGGCTCAGGCACGGGGCTCTCGGCTGGCTGGCCCAGCATCCCTCGACCCACAACAGCCTCACCTCAGGAGACCCAGGCACGGGCGTCGGGTCAGCTTGCCGCGTCCTCTTCGCCCTCGAATCTGGGATGCGAGGTCAGCAGGCCCGAGACCTGACCTTCCTGCCCAGGCACCCGCTGGGTCTCCCACTTCACCAGGAGCATTAATCAGGCCGTCCAGCCCCGAGCCCCAACTATAGCCATCAGACCCACTCTTGGCTCTGCGTTAAAGCGCCATGTGTGTTGGGCAGAACCTTCCAGAAGGCTCTTCCATGAGTATAGAGAACTGCTCTGGAGTTGGGGGACCCCCTAGGCCCCGAGAGGTCCAGGCTCCTCCAGGCCTGGCCTGGTCTCACCAAGGACCAACTGCTGACACATAACTGGAGACCAAGGGCCTTGTTGGTGGGACACACAGAAGGGTGACCCGCTGGCCACAGGCCGGGCCTGATTCCAGTGCGGTCCAAGGCTGGCGGCATCCACCGTCCACTGGCCCTGTGTCCCAACCCAGCACGCACGGCTGCCGTGCTCTGTGTGCCGGCTTCTGGGAGGGGCGTGCTGTGGGCATGGCCCCCGGGCTGCGCCGTGGACAGGGCCTCGGGGCTGGTGGGGGAGGAGGAGGCCGCTGCCCTCCTGGGCGGAGCCCCGGCCCCCGCAGGGCTGCCCAGCAGCCCGGGCACACACCGCTGGAATGGTCAGGGCTGAGGCTGCCGGCCACGAGCGCAGGCTCGACACTGCCCTGTGGCTCCACCCGCAGCCCCGGCTCTGCTGGAACCGGTGCTGACGCTGGACGGCTGCTCGGCTCCGCGGACCCCAGGCTTTCCCGTGGACCCCTCCTTTCACGGGGTGGGGCTCCCCTGCCCTGCCGCCCCCGGCAGACACCCTGGCCGCGGGGAGCAGGAGGTCTGCAGGCCAGGCACCCAGTGGAGGCCCCTGGTGGCCGTGACTTTGCGGCTTCACGTCCTCCCAGGGCAGGCAACCGGGCCAGACTCTGCCCCTGCGGTGAAGTGGGCTGTTTGCAAAAGCCCCCCTCTCCGGGTCTAGGCGCCAGCGGGGCCGGGCCGGGCTCTGCCGGGAGCTGCCCTCCAGCCGGCCCTCCGGCCCCTGGCCTCTGTTCTCCACTCGGACAGCAGTGCAGCCCCCATGCACAGTGCCCCCCAGAGAGGCCCCGTGGCTGGAAGCGAGAGCGACGGCGGGCCCGGGCACTGAGGCCTGGGCGGCGCCCTCCGTCCGGCTCCGAGCCCACCCTCCGGCCCACTCCAGCAGCCAGGGGTCCGCCTCGCGGACCCCCAGCAGCCAGGCCGCCGTGAGGAGAGCTGTGTCCCCAGCAGCCCGGGGTGAAAGCGCCATGTGTGTTGGGCAGAACCTTCCAGAAGGCCCCATGAGTATAGAGAACTGCTCTGGAGTTGGGGGACCCCCTAGGCCCCGAGAGGTCCAGGCTCCTCCAGGCCTGGCCTGGTCTCACCAAGGACCAACTGCTGACACATAACTGGAGACCAAGGGCCTTGTTGGTGGGACACACAGAAGGGTGACCCGCTGGCCACAGGCCGGGCCTGATTCCAGTGCGGTCCAAGGCTGGCGGCATCCACCGTCCACTGGCCCTGTGTTCCAACCCAGCACGCACGGCTGCCGTGCTCTGTGTGCCGGCTTCTGGGAGGGGCGTGCTGTGGGCATGGCCCCCGGGCTGCGCCGTGGACAGGGCCTCGGGGCTGGTGGGGGAGGAGGAGGCCGCTGCCCTCCTGGGCGGAGCCCCGGCCCCCGCAGGGCTGCCCAGCAGCCCGGGCACACACCGCTGGAATGGTCAGGGCTGAGGCTGCCGGCCACGAGCGCAGGCTCGACACTGCCCTGTGGCTCCACCCGCAGCCCCGGCTCTGCTGGAACCGGTGCTGACGCTGGACGGCTGCTCGGCTCCGCGGACCCCAGGCTTTCCCGTGGACCCCTCCTTTCACGGGGTGGGGCTCCCCTGCCCTGCCGCCCCCGGCAGACACCCTGGCCGCGGGGAGCAGGAGGTCTGCAGGCCAGGCACCCAGTGGAGGCCCCTGGTGGCCGTGACTTTGCGGCTTCACGTCCTCCCAGGGCAGGCAACCGGGCCAGACTCTGCCCCTGCGGTGAAGTGGGCTGTTTGCAAAAGCCCCCCTCTCCGGGTCTAGGCGCCAGCGGGGCCGGGCCGGGCTCTGCCGGGAGCTGCCCTCCAGCCGGCCCTCCGGCCCCTGGCCTCTGTTCTCCACTCGGACAGCAGTGCAGCCCCCATGCACAGTGCCCCCCAGAGAGGCCCCGTGGCTGGAAGCGAGAGCGACGGCGGGCCCGGGCACTGAGGCCTGGGCGGCGCCCTCCGTCCGGCTCCGAGCCCACCCTCCGGCCCACTCCAGCAGCCAGGGGTCCGCCTCGCGGACCCCCAGCAGCCAGGCCGCCGTGAGGAGAGCTGTGTCCCCAGCAGCCCGGGGGGTGCCGAGAAGGGCCCCCTGGGAGTCCGTGAGGCTCCCGGTGGGCGGCGGGCGGCTTTCGACTGTGGTCTGCGCAGGCAGGACGGGGTCACTGCCGGGGCCTCCCGTCCTCGGGCCGCGACGGAGGAGGCTGACAGCCCTCCCCCTGCTCCCCGAGCCCCCGCCAGGCGTGGCCGCAGCTCCCGTAGAAGCCCGGAAAGCGTTTGAAATTAATTGTTCCTGAGGTGCGCGGGTGACCCGCGGCGTCCGCAGCGCCGGGCGCCCGCGTCTTATCTCCCGGGCGGCCTCATTTGTCACTTCTCGCTGAACACACCCACTCCCATTATTTCTGTAATTCTTGCCAATAACAGCCCTTCCCCTAATGAAACCCGCATTATTGGAAGGTTGCCGTCCTGACCCAGCGGAGATTAGCTGTGTACTCTGTTATGACTACATATGTAATTGTATAATTGATTTTAAAATCTACTTTTGTGTCCCCACATCATAAAGTAAGCAGCCCATTAGGAGGAGAAATATAATTAATACATCTCTAACCGCGTCTGCCCCGGGGAGAAGGCCATCCGGGGAGGGTCCCCTGGCAGGGTTTGGGGAGGGAGGCCGCGGGGGCCTCCCGGCTCGTCCTCCCAGGGCCACCCTTCAGGCAGGCCTGGGGCTTGAGGGCCTGTGGGTGTCCGAGGGAATCCGCATCAGGTGGGCCGGGGAGAGCCCGGCGGGCGCTCCGGCCGTGCTCCAGGCCAAGAATGGGACGCGAGTCACAGCTCTGCCGCGGCCACGCCCACAACCGGTGGCCCGGCCCGGCGCCCCGCAGCCGCCCTCTTGCTGAGGTCCGTCCTGGCCACCTCTGGGCCAGCGCTCTGGCAGCTGCCTGTGAGCGGCCTCGCGGAGGGTGCTGGGGAGGCCGGGGCGAACCCCGCCCCCTCCATCCCAGCCTGGTCTCTCCAGATCCCCGTCTCTGCCTACGGGCTCCTCACAGGGTCACGGAGCTCTGGGCGCCCCTGCTTGCCGCCTGCCCTGTGGGGCCCACACTCTGCGGGGCCCTGACTCAGGCGGCGACCCAGGTGGGGTGGTGCCTGACGGCTGGACCTCAGGCAGCGTGTGGCCGCGTGGAGCGACAGCGGCGGGCGGGGGTGGGGGGCGCCGGCTCCCGGCTAGTGGCCCCCATCCCGTGCTTTTCTGCTGAAAGTCGCTACCGAGATACGTACGGCTCACATGCCATTTAAAGTGCACACATCCCTATTTCTTAGTGTTTTCAGAGGTGCAATGGTCACTAAGTCAATTCCGGAACATTCTCCTCTCTGGCCGGCCCCCGTGCTGCCAGGCCACCACTCATCCACCCTCTGCTTGTCCTCTGGATGCCGCCCGGCAGCTCACCGACGCCCGCCGGCCCTGGGGCGGCTTACGCACAGGTGCCCCCACGCCTGCCCATCTGAGTGTGCGTGGATGCCGGGGTGGGCGGGCCACAGGCCAGAGCTCAGGCAGGGAGGACACAGGGCGACCCTGCCATCATGCTGGGGGGCAGGGGCACAGCGGGCCACCCGGCCCCGGGCTCCCGAGGACAGCCTCCCCGCACGGCGGGCTGGGGGCCGGGGGCCTGGCCCTGCCTGGAGCGTGCTCCTCGCTGCCTCAGCCCCAGGCAGTCAGGCAGGGCCGGCGGGCACGGGGGTGGCCTGCATGAGGCCGGAGCCGGGCCTGCTCTGCCGCCCGGGTGCGGCCTTTGTGCCGACAATGAACCCGGGAAGGTCACAGCTCAGTCTCCATAAAGCTCTGCCTGACCGGCGCCCGTGACAGGCTTGCCCACGCAGGTGTGCGACCTGCACCTGGAGACCCGGCGAGCTCAGGCAAGCGTCCGGGTCCCCTGGTGCAAACAGGGCTGCGAGAACATGCGCTCTCGGATCAGCTCGGGTAACTGGCTCAGGCACCGAGGCTCGGGGCTCATTTTTAAGGGGCAGCTTGTCTCCAGAGAATGGAGGGGACTGCGAACGGACCCCGTGGATGGGGCGGGAAGCGCGTTTCATTACAGCCTCTTGTACTAGAAGGAAAAATCAATGACCAGCGATCGGCGGGGGTGTCCCTGGTGATGCAGCTGGAGCTCCGGGGAGGGGGGCGGGGACCCCAGTCGTCCACCGAGCGTCTCTCCTCAAGGCCTTTCTGGGGGCTCTTCTGTCCAGATGCCCAGACGGCTCTGGTGGCCGAAGAGCCCCGACCCCTGCGAGGTGCCCTCACAGCTGTGCCAGCCGCCGCTCGGGCCCAGCGCCGCAGCGAACGCGGGGGTCCTGCTCCAGGGTCGTGGCCGCCATCGAGGGTTGCAGGGCACCGGGCACCAGGGCCCTAACGCCCTGGACGGAAGACACGGCTGCCCCCACCCCCACCCGGCAGCCGCAGCCCACGGCCCTAGGGGGAGGGGCACTGGGAGCAGAGGATCTTAACCTCACCCGCCTCACGCCCCGCCCGGCCTCGCCTGCCTGCCCACAGGGCTCGGGGTGAGCCAAGGTCACCCCCGGTGGCCCGTCCCCTAGCCCCTCCCGCACACGTCCTGCAGGTCCGGCTGTCACGGCTCCGGAGCGGGGGCTCACCAGATCCGCCCTTAAATCCCGCATCAGGCGCTGTTCCTCAGGGGCCTCTGCGGAGAGGGCATGTGCGCAGCCTGGGAAGACACACGGAACGGAATGGATGTAAGAAGTCGGCTACTCAATCACGGAGATGAAGAGCCACCTCGAGAGATTGTTCTGCTTAAAAAATGTGGTCGCGACTTGCAAATATGTTTTTAGCAGCAATTTTATTACAAACTGTCCCGCCGGGCAGCGCCTGGGAAGTTATGGGATGCCGCACTCATTCCTCAGAGCCCCGGCTGCAGCGGGAGGGCGCCGGGGGCAATTTATCCTGTGGAGCCCGGGGGGAGGGCCCGAGAGGGGGACGGAGGGGCTGGGGGGGGCTCGCTGGGTCCAGGGTCCTTC
Organism: Tragulus kanchil; assembly: GCA_022376925.1. NCBI lineage: Eukaryota > Metazoa > Chordata > Mammalia > Artiodactyla > Tragulidae > Tragulus > Tragulus kanchil. The sequence goes on from JAIOJX010000025.1 coordinate 188,328,891, forward strand.
CCAGGGAGGGGCCAGGGGCTGGCTGACCTGGGTCTGGTCCCCCACCAGGCCCTGCTCCAGCGCCTGTGCGGGGGAGCCCTGTGGGCGGGAACAGACAGCGCTGGCTGGGTGCGGCCTGGCCAGGACGTCCGCCCGCAGGCTCCCCGGGGACGCTGGGCCGGAGCCCTCCTCCCTCCGCCGGGCAGGCGGGACCTCCAGCGGGAACACTCTGGCTCTGGTTTCCTGCAGAACAGAGGAGAGGGAAGACTCCCCAGAGCCCCGGGGACATTTCAGTCCGGGGAACCCGGGCGCTGGTCCTCTCCGTGAGGAAGACCCGAGACTTGGGCTCCGCGGACGCTCCTGGCCTCTTCTGGAGGGCCAGAAGCCAGAGAACGCCGGCCAGGTCCTTGGTCGCAGTCTCACTGGCCGGCAGCCTCAGACGGCCCGGACCCGCCTCCCCGTGCCCACACCTCGAGGGGTCCCTCTCCTTGGCTGAGACCTGGTGACTGGCTTCCACACGGCAGGAGGGGTGGGCGGGGTCACCTCTGGGAGCAGGTGGCCAAAACTGGTGGCCCCACCGGCTCAGTGGCTCGTGTGCTCCCTCCTGGGGTGCTCACCCCACCCTGTCTCCTTCACACTTGCTCTGGGCGAGGCCAGCAGCCGGCGCGTCTCCCCTGCAGCCTAGAGAGAAGCCCGAAGTGAGGGCCAGCAGGTGGGGAGGACCTGCTGACGCCTGGGAGTAAGCTTAGGAGCAAGTCCACTTCCTGTTAAGCTCTGCGATGCCTGCGGTCCTGGCCGCCGAGCGGACTGAAGCCCTCGGGGAGACTCTGAGCCAGAGCCCCCAGCCAAGCGCCTCGCAGACTTCCCACTCTCGGGAGCTCTGAGACAGTGGATGTGTGCTGCTCTCTGCGGCCATCGTCGTCACCATCATCACCACCGCCAGTACCAGCACCCCCCCCCCACCCCTCTCTGGCCCCGAGTGCCGTCGCCGCCCACCAGGTGAGGACCGGGACGCAGCCGTCCAGCCGCTGGCTGGGGCGCCTTCCGCACAGACGGCGGTGACTGGGCTGTCGGCCACGTCCAACTCCAGCTGCAAGCTGAATCCAGCTTTAAGACTAAGGACGGCCTTCTTTGGCCCGAGGGGGTGGGGCTGACCACGCTGCTGGGCCCAGCAGAGACGGAAAGGCCGGGACTGGCCAAGAGAGGGCTTCCTCCTCACCCCGCCCCTGAGCACTGCTTTCCTGAGATCTAGTTCAAACAACCCACGTGGCAGTAACTCCCATGTGCCACCTACACGTTCTGGTTTGCTCCAGGGGTCTTAAAGCCAGAGTCCCGCGTCAGCAGAGTGCCCACGGCAGCCCGGGGTGTGGAAGCCAGAGGGTGTTCCCCGTCTCCCTGTCCCCAGTGACAGCGAGGAGGCCGGCGCCTCCGAGAGCAGAGGCTGGGGTGGGGCTGGAGGCCTGGACCCACCAGGCCCAGGGAGTCGGCTGCCCCTCAGGAAGCCCACCCCACTCCTGGGAAGCCTGCGCCCAGCTCCCCGCGCTCCTGGGCACTGGGCAGGCGGGCTCCGCCGCACCCTGAGCCAGCACCGGGCGGGTCTGCTCAGAGGGCCGCCCCCTGAAGCCCCGCGGGCCGTAATGGATGGCACTTAATTCATCCGCCCAGGAGGGAGATCAAACGGTGACGGTACCCACACAGCCACTCGCACTGACTTCCTGATTCCCATTAACCGCAGCCAGAGGGGCACCCTGAGTCACCCTGAGCTCCGCCTCGGGCAGCTGACCCAGCGGCCTGGGCGCGCCACCCAGGATTCCACACGTGTGGCCGCCTCAAGGCCGACGAAACTGCCCACGAGAGGAGCCCCTGGCTTGCAACGAACAGATTTACTCAGGTCTCGCTTCAAACAGCAATTAGATTTCTGCAGCTTGGAGCAAGACACCCCTCAAATCAGGCCCAGACAGGGGTGGGGTGGAGGAGGAGCCACACCCGCTCACTTTCTATCAAGGCCGGGCCCCTGGGCTCTGCTCCAGAGGGCGGCTCCCTGGGCCGCCCAGCAGCAGGGCTCCGAAAACTTACAAGGCCCCCGCCCCGCTCCGTTCCACCCCCTCCCCCGGTCTCCCCACCCCAGTTCCCAGGGCTTTGTTCTCAGAAGCCCCAGCCCCACTCGTCCCAGAAAGGAGTCTCTCCCTGGGGCTGGGGCAGGGGCCCAGTGAAAAACCGTCTGTTCGCTCTGGACCCCACGGCCATCCGTCGCCCGGGCCGCGGGCACGAGGCCTGGACCCCTCGGCGCGGGACAGATTTTCCAGGCACATCCTGTTGAGCACTGCTTTCCTGAGATCTAGTTCAAACAACCCACGTGGCAGTAACTCCCATGTGCCACCTACACGTTCTGGTTTGCTCCAGGGGTCTTAAAGCCAGAGTCCCGCGTCAGCAGAGTGCCCACGGCAGCCCGGGGTGTGGAAGCCAGAGGGTGTTCCCCGTCTCCCTGTCCCCAGTGACAGCGAGGAGGCCGGCGCCTCCGAGAGCAGAGGCTGGGGTGGGGCTGGAGGCCTGGACCCACCAGGCCCAGGGAGTCGGCTGCCCCTCAGGAAGCCCACCCCACTCCTGGGAAGCCTGCGCCCAGCTCCCCGCGCTCCTGGGCACTGGGCAGGCGGGCTCCGCCGCACCCTGAGCCAGCACCGGGCGGGTCTGCTCAGAGGGCCGCCCCCTGAAGCCCCGCGGGCCGTAATGGATGGCACTTAATTCATCCGCCCAGGAGGGAGATCAAACGGTGACGGTACCCACACAGCCACTCGCACTGACTTCCTGATTCCCATTAACCGCAGCCAGAGGGGCACCCTGAGTCACCCTGAGCTCCGCCTCGGGCAGCTGACCCAGCGGCCTGGGCGCGCCACCCAGGATTCCACACGTGTGGCCGCCTCAAGGCCGACGAAACTGCCCACGAGAGGAGCCCCTGGCTTGCAACGAACAGATTTACTCAGGTCTCGCTTCAAACAGCAATTAGATTTCTGCAGCTTGGAGCAAGACACCCCTCAAATCAGGCCCAGACAGGGGTGGGGTGGAGGAGGAGCCACACCCGCTCACTTTCTATCAAGGCCGGGCCCCTGGGCTCTGCTCCAGAGGGCGGCTCCCTGGGCCGCCCAGCAGCAGGGCTCCGAAAACTTACAAGGCCCCCGCCCCGCTCCGTTCCACCCCCTCCCCCGGTCTCCCCACCCCAGTTCCCAGGGCTTTGTTCTCAGAAGCCCCAGCCCCACTCGTCCCAGAAAGGAGTCTCTCCCTGGGGCTGGGGCAGGGGCCCCGTGAAAAACCGTCTGTTCGCTCTGGACCCCACGGCCATCCGTCGCCCGGGCCGCGGGCACGAGGCCTGGACCCCTCGGCGACGCGGGACAGATTTTCCAGCGCGGCACATCCTGTTGCGGCTCATCCACGTGCGCGTCGGAGGGAAACCACAGAGACAGCAGTTTAGGGGCGCTGCGGCGGGGGCGGCGGGCAGCTGCCGGCGGGGACAGGCTTCCTTTCAAGGTGAGGGGGACGTCGAGGAGCGGGCAGTGACGGCGGCCGCGCGGCCTTGTGAATGCGATGAAAAATCACAGGACTGTGCACTTGACGACGGTGAACTTTATGTTACATGAATTACATCTCAATTTTTAAAAACAGGGGAAAAAGGATCTCCTACAACTTAATACTAAGAAGACAAACAACCTAATTAAAAACAAGCAGGAGATGTGAGCAGACTTTTTTCACTCCAGAGGACCATGGATGCAAATGAGGACACGAAGGTGCTGCCTGCCTCCCGTCTTCAGGAAGACTCTGCTCCGCGCCGGCTGGACGCGCCTCGCCGAGAGGGAAAGGGCCCAGGCCGCCGAGGCCGTGCGGGATGCCCGTGAGATTTACCGGCCCCGCACGGTGGCCTTTCGCGAGGACAGACCCCACAGATCAGCGCCTGGGGAATCCCAGGATAGCGGTGCCCAGGGAAGGAGACAGAATTCCAGCAAGAGAAGACGAATCTACATCAACAGAAAGATCAGGACTGCCCAGGGGGGGACTGGGGGCTGGGGACGAGGGGCAGAGACCACGCCATCACCCAGCGCTGGGCCATGTACGCACTGAGTCCACACACCCTCACCCACCTTCCACGTACAGGGTGCCGTGCGCCCGTCACACCTGGACGCCGTGGGCCCGCCCTGGGCCTGTCCTGCCGGCCCCGTCCTCTACCTGTGTTCTCCAGCGGAGCTGGCAGGTGGACATGGGTCCGGCACCCCTGGGGCTCTGGCTGGATGCTCCTCCAGCTCCTGGGGGGCCTGGAGCCCCTCCTCCTGCTCCCTCGATTGGAGGCCTCCCTCCAGATGCTCGGAAGTCGGGAGTGTCCAGGTGCCAAGATCAACGTGTCCCTGCCCGGCGGGCGTGACAGTGAACTCAGGGGCGGATGGATGGGCAGGAAGTGGTGAAGGCAGCGGAGCAGGCGGCCTGGAGGCTGGCACCGGGTCGCCCCAGACCCGCGACGCTGGTGCTCTGTCGGCCTGCCCCCTCCTCCCCTGCCCGGGACCCGCCCAGGGGCTCCGAGCCCAGCTTCCCCCCTGTAAGGCGGACTCCGGGCATCGTTCTGCTCCAGTGGTGAGGAGACAGGGAGCTGCCGGAGGTCCTGCTCTCAGGTCCCAGGCTTGTGCCCCCAGAGGAGGGTCAGAGCGAGACCCTGAGGCTCAGGTGCTCCCTGAGGGTGGCCTAGGTCAGGGAGGGAGGCCCTAAACAGAGCCCCCTTCTCTCCCCACCCCATCTGCCCAGAGCCGCCAGTCAGAAAACCGGGGAGCAGCCATCCCTCCAAGCCCCTCCCCCCACCCAGGTGGCCACTCCATCCCCAGGCCTGGCGGGGCCAGCCTGCCCGCGCCGCACGTCCCTGCCTCGCTGTGGCGGGCCTGTGGGGTGGGCCTGTCTGCCTCTCTGCAAAGCTGGACGTCTCCAGCTGCCAGCCCGCCACGGCCCAGGGGAGCAGGATTGCCCCAGACAGAGAGCGGAGGCTCCGAGTGTGAAAAATCGGACTGACAGTGCCACGCTGATAGCTTGTTGAACGAGGGAGCCCGACGCCGAGGAAATTTACATTTATATAGTGCGTTTCTCCGGGGCCTGGCCAGGGCTGCCCCGCGCGCCCCAGGCTGTGGGGAGGCAGAGCCTGTGACACCGGCTCCGGCGGCCGGGGACGCGGTGGAGCGGCCCCCACGAGGTCCCCGGGCTCCCCGCCGTCCCCGTCCCTCCAGCCTTACCTCCCGCCCTCTGTCCGCCCTCTGGCAGGCTCATCCCCACCCCAGACCTCCCTGCCTCTCCACGGCGCCAGCTTCTGGCCTCTGGCCACCGCCCTGACCCCGTATCTGAAGCTCCAGGCCTGGCCAGAGGCACAGAGCAGCGGGCACGTGCGGACCAGGAGGAGGCGCTCTCCACACGCTCAGCAGAGCCGAGCCTGGTGGCACCCCGATCTAGGACTGTCCCTGAAGGACTGCGTCCAGGTGTCTGGCCGGGTACCTGGTCACAGCAGGCAGCCGTGTCTGCAGGCGGGGCCAGCCCAGCCCGGCCGGGGCGGGGGCAGGGAGCACGGGAGGCAGAAGGGGCCAGCACTGCTTGAGGGAGGCTCAGGGCGCGAGGAGGCCCTCCCGGGACAGGAAGACGGGAGGTCCCAGGACAGGGGCTCCTGCTCGCAGCCCCCCGCCTGGGTGACCTGCAGACAGGCAAGGGGAAGCCACACGGGCAGTGGCCCCAGGAGAGTCCTGGGGAGGGAGGCTGGGGTCGCGGGCGTGAGAACCTCACGAAGCCACAGAAACGAGGCCAAGGGAGGACGCAGCCCGGAGCCCCAGGCCGAGTCCACAGAGCTGGCTGTGCGTGTGGAGACCGGAGAAGCCAGCCCTCGTGGGCAGCCGCAGGCGGAGACGGGGCGCCCACGCCTCCCTCCTAGACTGAAATAAGCTGCAGACGGAGCCCCCATCCCGGCCCCCATTTCTAAACGAAACCTCAGAGGAGAGAAAAGCACAGAAGCTGCAGAAGTCACTGCACAAAACCAGGTGCTCAAGGGCGAAACCTGCCCCTTCCGAAAGGACAAGCAGGACATCAGGCTGACGGCAGTGTTCGCAGCAGCTGAGAGGCGGAGGGCTGGGATCCTCACTCTGAAGCGACTTCTAGGGCTTCCCACGTGGTCCCGTGGGTAAGGACACCGCCTTGCAGTGCACGGGGCGCCGGTTCGATCCCTCGCCTGGGAAGATCCCACGTGCCGCGGAGCGGCTAGACCGATGTGTCCAATTACCGAGCCGGAGCTCTGGGGCGCATGCGCCCAGAGCCAGTGCTCTGCGGTAAGAGGCCACCATGATGGGAGGCCCACAGGAGCCAAAGAACAAAGACGGATGAAAACAGAGAAATGAAAGACCAATGGAAGTGGCCCGCCCACTCCCCTCCCTCCCCACCCCACCCCCCAAAAAAGATAAATAAATAAAATTACAAAAAAAAAAAAGCAACCCCTACACCGTGCACAGCCAAGGACCCACAGCGCCGGAGAATAAACCAGGACTGCGGAGGAGGCGGCCTCCCCGCCCCGCCCGCAGGCTTCACACGCGCCGCCCCTCGCCGGCCCTGGCTTGAGCCCCGCTGCCCCGAGCCCTCTCCTCTGCCCCAGGGCAGCCCTGTGCCCGCCCCCACCCCACCAGGGTGGACCCCCCAGCTCTCCTCCCGGCCTCCATGGGCCGTGGGATCACGGGCAGCTGCCCCGGTCCTGACCTCCGCCAGGCGGGCATGGAGTCCCAGGCCGGCACTTCCTTCAGGGCCCTGCTGCGGCCACCTGGAAAGTCCTCGTTTCTCAGGGTCACGGGCCCCTGCTCCCGCTGGGCACCCGGCACCACCGTGCCTGCCGCCTCACCCTCTGTGGCCAGCCAGGCCACCTGAGACTGGCCTCCCACCCGGGCTGCCTGCTCTCCGGGAGGCCTCCGCCTGGCTCTGTTCGAGCCCCGGGCACAGGCAGCCCTGTGATCAGGGCTAGTCTCGCCCGTCACCTCCTCTGTGGACCCTTCCCGGTCCCCTGCCGGCCCCATGAACACATGGCGGCCCCATGTCCCATGGGCCCACGGACACCTGCTCCGGCCACTGGACAGGCTGCTGCGTGTGGCTGGCCTGGCCCAGCAGTCACGTGGGCGCAGGGCCGGTTCCAGGCCCAGTTCCATAGGTCAGGCTGGTGCCCGGGGAGCGGTCTGGGCCAGGACAGCAGCCCCTGACTCACAGTCCGTCCTGACCACAGGCCTGGCTTGCCGCCTCCTCCCACCCCACTAGGGACCCCAGGGACCCCAACCCCCAGTCTGTGGCCCCTCTGTCCTGTCAAAACGTGGATGGGGTCCCAGCCTCTCCGCGCGCGGCCCTCTGCCCCGTCAGAGCACGGACGCTTGCGCGCCAGGCAGCTCGGGGCTGAGGCTGAGCTGGAACCCTCTCCCCGAGAGCAGGCGTGCTTCCTGGGTCCCGTGGCGGCACCAGAGCCCCCTCCCGCCCCCTGCCCCCGCCCCTGCTCCTGCAGCCTGGGGGCGGTGCTCTGGGGCAAGGCCAGCCCTCACAGCTGAGGGTGTGCAGGGCTCCAGGCACCGGGCCCGGGGGCCTCTGCTTCTGGATGGGGACAGGGGGCCTCTGGCCTGGAGCTGCCCCACCCCAGAAGCCAGTCCCGTTCCCGAGGACAGTCGCCGGCCGCCGTGTGGGGATGCCATGGCCGCCTCTGACAACGCTGCAGGTGTTTTAAATAAAACCACTTCATTCGATTCACCGAGCGAGGAGGGAGACGCGGCCCCTGCGAGGGCGTCCGGGGGTTTCTCCAGGACGAGGCGGTGAGTGCCACCCCGGAGGGTGCCTGGCGCACTTCCGCTGCCTCCCCAGAGCAGGGTCATCATGCTGGTCACGGCGAGCATGGCATTTTCCTATTTCCTGCCAGGCGGGACGGTCGGGGGGATCCTGGCCCCTGAGGCCACCACCACGCCGATGCGGGGCCGGGTCCTCTTGCAGTGGCTGAACCTGAGGGTCTGACCCACGTGCTGGGGCCCAGGCTGAAGAAATGGACGGAAAGGGGGCCTCCCCCTCCCAGCAGCGTCCTCCCCGGCTCCCCAGCCCACAGAGCTCAGACCCTGGGCTTCGGCCAACCTCACCCTCTGCTCCCCACCAGGCCCCGCTGGACCCCGACACATCAAGAGGGGCTGGGGGCTGTTTCCGTGCAGGGAGGGGTACTTGAGGGCGGGATCCCCACTGCGAGAGGACACAGGAGGGGCCAGAGCAGGGATGCCCCCGGGAGGAACAGGACCCAGGCAGCCAGAAGCCCCTGAGCCTCGTGCCAGGAGGGCTGCCCCGCGCGGATCAGCGCCTGGGGGCCGGCTGACGTCACACGCTCACCCTCAGTCTAGGGCGCCTTCAGGATGACCGCATGGCTGCCGCGCGGGACAGCAGGGGTTAGGCAGGGCTGATGGTCAAGTCAGGTCAGGCGCCAGAAGGGTAAATGACAGGAGGGCAGGGGCCACAGAGGGCAAAGATCAGGGAGGTCAGAGGTCAGGAACGTCAGAGGCCAGGGAAGGCCAAAGTCAGGGGGCTCCTGGCCAGCTTCTGGAACCCAGAAATCATCATTCCGCCCTGAACCTGGGCCCTGATTGGACCAAGTCAGGGTGGGGCCGGGCCCTGGCAGGGGATTGGCCACAGAGTGCACGTGACTTCCGTGGGCCCGTGGTATGCACTGGGACAGCAGCGGGGGCCAGGCCTCCTGTGTGGTCTGGAGCCAGAGGGGTCAGGTCCAGGGGTGAGTGGGCCCTGGCAGAAAACAGCCCCAGGCCCCGAGGGACACAGGGTCTCCGGAGGGTCGGCCAGTGCTGTGGGTAGGGGATGGCCGCAGGCAGGAAGGCCCAGCTGGGGCCGGCTGGGAGGCTATGGGGATACTTGACTGTCCGGACTCGGGGGGCCTCAGCTGTCCCTGGGAGCCTCAGTGGCCGGGCTGAGTGAAGAGCCGACGCCTGGCCTGTTCAGACCAGGGCCAGCGTGGGGGTCTCTGGCCACCTGGGTCTTCCGGGAAGCAGCAGGTCCCCTGAGGCCCCAGAGCGCTGGGCTCCTGGGACCCAGGCACCCCAGATGGGCTCCGGCTTGATTTTTACGCTGCCTGTGAATGATCAATTTCACTCCCTCCAAGACAAATGCCTCGTCAGGCTGGCCGCCCGGACCCCCTATTTATCACCATTTAATATATATTAAGGCGCTCTCACCTCTGATCAGGAAAACAAACAACAAAGCTGCATCCGTCCCGGGGCAGCAACAGGCGGAAGGCAGGTGGGGTGTGGGTGGGTGCGGGGGTCTCCCCGCCGTCCGCCCCGGCGGAGCCCGGGACTCGGCTCAGAGTGCGGAGGGGGCACGCCCGCAGGCAGGCAGCTCTGCCAGCACCGGCCTCCCCCACAGAGGAGGCAGCGGAGGGACCCGTGGCCCGCACGCGCCCGCCCCTCCTGGCCCCTCTGGGCAGCTCTCCGCCGGGACCGCACCCTGGCCAGACCGCCCGGCAGGAGCGACGCAGGGTGGCAGCCCGGGTCTGGGTCCTGTTCCGGCCTCCCCTGCCGGGAGACCCTGTGGCCTCCAGGTTGGGGGGGCGTCTGAGACACACCGTGAGGAAGCGTGCTGGTTCCTGGCCCCCACCACACAAACGTTTAGTGGGGAGGACTCTTCATCTGGGAGAGATGGACCCCAAGGAAAGCCCTGGGCCCTGATTGGACCAAGTCAGGGTGGGGCCGGGCCTGGCAGGGGATTGGCCACAGAGTGCACGTGACTTCCGTGGGCCCGTGGTATGCACTGGGACAGCAGCGGGGGCCAGGCCTCCTGTGTGGTCTGGAGCCAGAGGGGTCAGGTCCAGGGGTGAGTGGGCCCTGGCAGAAAACAGCCCCAGGCCCCGAGGGACACAGGGTCTCCGGAGGGTCGGCCAGTGCTGTGGGTAGGGGATGGCCGCAGGCAGGAAGGCCCAGCTGGGGCCGGCTGGGAGGCTATGGGGATACTTGACTGTCCGGACTCGGGGGGCCTCAGCTGTCCCTGGGAGCCTCAGTGGCCGGGCTGAGTGAAGAGCCGACGCCTGGCCTGTTCAGACCAGGGCCAGCGTGGGGGTCTCTGGCCACCTGGGTCTTCCGGGAAGCAGCAGGTCCCCTGAGGCCCCAGAGCGCTGGGCTCCTGGGACCCAGGCACCCCAGATGGGCTCCGGCTTGATTTTTACGCTGCCTGTGAATGATCAATTTCACTCCCTCCAAGACAAATGCCTCGTCAGGCTGGCCGCCCGGACCCCCTATTTATCACCATTTAATATATATTAAGGCGCTCTCACCTCTGATCAGGAAAACAAACAACAAAGCTGCATCCGTCCCGGGGCAGCAACAGGCGGAAGGCAGGTGGGGTGTGGGTGGGTGCGGGGGTCTCCCCGCCGTCCGCCCCGGCGGAGCCCGGGACTCGGCTCAGAGTGCGGAGGGGGCACGCCCGCAGGCAGGCAGCTCTGCCAGCACCGGCCTCCCCCACAGAGGAGGCAGCGGAGGGACCCGTGGCCCGCACGCGCCCGCCCCTCCTGGCCCCTCTGGGCAGCTCTCCGCCGGGACCGCACCCTGGCCAGACCGCCCGGCAGGAGCGACGCAGGGTGGCAGCCCGGGTCTGGGTCCTGTTCCGGCCTCCCCTGCCGGGAGACCCTGTGGCCTCCAGGTTGGGGGGGCGTCTGAGACACACCGTGAGGAAGCGTGCTGGTTCCTGGCCCCCACCACACAAACGTTTAGTGGGGAGGACTCTTCATCTGGGAGAGATGGACCCCAAGGAAAGCCCTGGGCCCCAAGCATCCACGGCAGCTGGAGGCCATGGAGTGGACAGCCCCTTCCATTCAGCCCCAAAGCCGCTGTTGGCTTGTAAGGACAGATTCTATAAGGCATCCGACCCCAGAGCCCGAGACACAGAGCGCCCCCACTCCATGGACGGAGAGACTGAGGCTCCCGACAGGCGGGCTTGTGTGTCAAACAGCCCCTCCCACTGGGGGCCCAGGCCCTGTCCCAAGGGCTGCCCTGCGCCCTCCGCCCTCCGCAGCATCTCTCGGTGGCCACTGGCCACGCCCTCTCCCATCCCATAATAAGCCCGGCCCCTGGGGGCGGAGCCCAGAGGCGCCGGCTCCGGGGCTGCCAGGACTGCGGTGGGAGGGGAGGGGCGCGCCCGGGCCACTAAATCAGTCCACGCCTGTCACCAGCTCGGGGCCGCGGGAGCCGCCCGAGCGGAAATAACAAATGGCTGTCATTGTGGAGCCCAAACCTGTGATTATAATTATCACATCCTCGGTGACCTTGCGTAAACTTTAATCCCTCTCCAATGGAGCATTTAAATAGCCTCCGCTGCGCACCGCGGCCCCGGCCCGCCCGCTGGCCCCCGGCCCGCAGCTCCCCGGGGGCAGGGACGGCTCCGCAGCCGCGCTCGCCCGCCCTCGCGACTCGCTGGGTGGGAACCGGCCGGGGCGCAGGCTGAGCCCAGCCGGGAGGCGGCTCTCCCACACAGCGGCCGGCAGCGAGGCAGGCGTGGGGGCTTGGGCAGCACCCTCTGTGTCCCCCGCCCCCACGAGGATGGAATGAGAGCCCTGGAGGAAGCCTGGTGGGGGGACTTGGCCACGACTGTGGGGCCTGGGTGGGGTGCCCCGGACTGGGCTCCTTGCAGGGATCTGCAGACAGGGGGAGGATCTGGGGGGCTGGAGGCAGCGGGAGACGGGCGGCGGGGCCCGAAGAGGTGGGCATGGGAAGCAAGAGTCAGGAGGAAGCCTGCACCTGCCGTGGCCACTCGGAAGGGGTGACAGCCGCGGGGAGCAGAGGCAGGAGGGGTGAGCACACAGCACACATGTGTACACGAGACACGCGCCTGTGCACACAGGCACACCCCGCTGACGCACGTGTGGACAGCACACGTGAGCACACGCCGTACGCCTCGGTCGTGCTGAGGGAGGGCGGGGGCGCCCGGGGCCCAGGACTGAGCCTGGGAGGAGGTGCCAGACAGAGAGGAGACAGAAGCCGGGAGCAGAGGGTGCCTGTCAGGGGAGGCGCACAGGCCAGCCGGGTGGGTCCTGGGGTCAGAGGTCAGCGGACAGGATGTGCTGAGGGTTTCAGAGGAGGTCTTGGGGCCAGGCCTGAGCTGGGACCTCCTAGGACAGGTGGCTGGCAGGGGGAGGCGGCACGGAGTGGGGACCCGCAGCCCGGTGGAGGCGGTGGGTGGGGGCTCCCGGCTCTGCGGGGGCAGCAGGTGGAGCAGCTCCAGGGCCCGTCTCACCCCCAGCACAGCCAGGGTCAAGGGCGCCGGGGCTGGGGGCTGGGTGGGGCCAGGGAGGCTGGGCTGAGCGCGCAGACCGAGACTGAGGTCCCCCAGCCGGAGGCCTGAGGGGCCACTCAGGCCACGCCTCCCGGGGGGTCTGCCTCCGTTTCCCACTCAGCCTTAGACGGGGCGGACGCGGCGGCTGGAACTGTGCGACTTAGGGAGGAGGCGCCCCTGGTCCAGGGCTGGGACCTCCGCTACCGCCGGGACGCGGAAATGTCAGTGCCGAGTTTGGGCCCGAAGCGCAGCCGCCCCTCGCGTCGCAGGGCGATAGCACAGCTGCCGGCTGCCAGGCGGTCACCCTCGACGGGCTGTGCCCACCCTGCCCGGGGGACGCTCGGCCCCCGCAGGACCCCTCTCTGCGGGCGCCAGGCGAGGGGGTGTCTCGTCTCACACCCAGGGGCTGCGCACTCGCGGGGCCCCCCGCCCGCCCCGCATCCTCTGAGACGCCCCCCAGGAGGCAAGAGCCAGGGAGATGAGGGGAGCCCTCAGGGGTGCCCGGACCCCCACGTAGAGCAGGGCGACCTCTCCCGCCCACAGCAGGGGGACAGCGCAGTGTCCCCACCCTCGCAGCTGGCCCACCCGGGGACGCCGCACGGACGCACGCACACGTGTACACGATCACGTCTCCCCGGCACGCACCGCCTCTGGGGACGGACGCCTGCGGGAGCCGGGGACTGCCCACCCTTCCGGGGCCTCCCCCAGCCCAGGCTGCCAGGACAGAGGTGAGGTCGGCGGGCTGTGCAGCAGCAAGGGGGGGGCGGGGGAGGCCGTGACACCGTCCTGGGGCCCAAACCCAGGCGCCGGGGGCACAGGGACAGCCCCAGCTCATTCCAGACACAGGTGTGCGTTCTTCCATCCATCTGCCCACCCATCTGTCTTCCTCGCCCCTTCCTCCGCCACGCACTGGCGCGGCCATCCGTTCACTCCTCCGCGGCCCAGTCGAGCACAGGCTCACCCGTCCGTCCACCCATTAGTCCACCACGTCCTTTGTGGGCTCATCTGCCCGTCAAGCCCCGTCCGTCTCCACATCTCTCTGCATCCATCCACAGCTGTTCATCCATCCGTCAGCCTCTCCAGGCATCTATTTTTCCCACCCGTCAATGACACATCCCTGTGAAAGTCTGGCACCCGAGAGCTGGTGCCGGCCTTCCCAGGAACCCAGGGAGGTCACCCGTGCCCAGGAGGGAGCGGGTGTGCAGGCGGCAGCACCAGGGCCTTCTCCTTCTCGCTGGTCTCTTGGGTAAGGAGGCAGGAGGCTGAGGAGCGCTGGCGTTCAAGCAGAGAAGAGGACGCGAGGAACGTGTCCGGGAAGCAAGGGCCTGAGTGAGAGAGAGGAAGGGGCTAGGACTGCTGGGTGCAGAGGACCCCGGAGGCCGTGGCCTCCAGTTTACAGAGTGGTCAGCACAGTGGTGTGTGGGTTCGCAGCCATGGGCACCTCTCAGGGGCGTCCACACATCTGCAGGTTGGCCATGCGTCCATCCCTCTGTCTGCCCTGCCTGCCGTCCATCCGTCCTGTCCACCCTGTCTTCCTTCTTTCCATATGTCCATCCACCCATCCTTCCGTCCGTCCACAGGCCTCTCCCCTTCTCCATGCCAGGGAAGGTCCTGGGGGCAAGAGCCCGCTCCTGCCCTGAGGACTGACGTCGGTGCACCCAGGGCACAGTGGGTGGCACCGTGGGGCGGCGGTGACTGTCCTGTAGCTGCCAGGGGCCCGAGTCCCAGCGCCTCATCCTCCTGCCCCGTCCTGGGCATCCCCCTGGGCCTCTCAGCTCTAGCGGGGTGTCTCTGAGGCTGGGAGCTGGCGCGAGTGGGGCCTTCCTTCTTTCCGCCACTGCCCTTCCCGTGTCTTCAGACCAGGCGTGATCCCAAGCCCGTACGTCCTATGAGCTACAAAAACCAGAGGAACGTGACACTGGTCGGCATCCTCCACGTGACTCTAGACTCCTGTGCCCATTGTGGGGCGGGGGCGGGGGGCCACACCAACAGGGTCGCTGGCCCCAGGAGGCGCGATGTCGCCCAGCTGCCCCGCTGGGCTGCCTCTGGCCCTCGGAGGAGAAAGCCTGAAGCTGCCGCCAGGCCTTTTTGCAGGGGCCTCAGCACAGGGAGGTTCAGCACGGGGGCCGGGCAGCCCCAGAGCCAGCGCCCATCGTCACTCAGGACGCAGCCGTTGCCTGAACACCCGGGCCCAGACGGCCAGCCCTGGGGGCAGGGCAGAGGAGGCCGCGGGCGAGGGCTCTGCTGGAACGCTGCAGGACGACCGGGCTGGCTGCCTGGACTGGACTGGAAGGCAAATCCCCGACACTCTCATCCCACGGGACTTGTGGCAACGGCTTGGGTGCAGGCCAGGCCGGGCACCTTCCGTCCTGCTCAGGGCACTGCAAGACTCTCTCTGCCCTCACATGGTGGCCTCGCCGGGACACGGGTGCCTGGGACCACCGCCCACGCTGCCCCAGCCTCCTGCTGAAAGCCCCTCTTCACTCAGAGTGACCTTGACACCGGGAGGCATCCCGAGTGATCAGGAGGAGCGCGTGTGCTCCGTACACATTTCACGCTTTTCGAAATGACATTTGTCCGCTGCGAGCTCAGCTCTGACCCGCGCCCTCCCGCCCCGGCTCGTCCACTGGAACCCCAGCCTGGAAACTCCAGCCCTCTGGGCCCCTTCTCAAAAGACGTCTCAGAGACCGAGTGCCTCAGTCTCATCGAGCCAAGCCTCTTCTCCCTGTGAGCAGGCAGGCCCCCCAGTCCACAGGTCCAGCCCCCATCAGCCACAGGAGATGAACAGGAAGAGGGGACCCTGAAGGATTCCAGGGAGACGGGACCCCCACCAGGGCCAGGCTGGTCCCCCACCCGACCCTGCCCACCTGCCTGCGGCTCCCTGGGCCGTGGAGACGACCTGGGCCGCGCGCCCGAGTCACCCCGGGGGTCTGTGGCTGTTCCCCGGGCTCCCCCAGCACTGCCCAGGCTTGGACCCCCAGCGGGCTCGTTGGGTCCCAGGAGCAGAGAGCAAGCTGGTGCTGGGAAGACAGGTGAGGCAGGCGCGCCCCCAGCCGACCCTCCCTCTCCGGCCCTGCAGGGCGGTGCAGTGGCCCGGCCCTGGCCACATCCCTTCCCGAGCTCCTCCGCGGGGCGGGGCGGGGCGCAGAGGCTGAGGCTGGGAAGCCCCCGCGCGGGCGCGGCCACACGTGTCTGCCCGCGGCACCCGAGCACCCTGGTCCTCCGCTCCCCTCCTCCCATGGTCACCTGGGCCCTGGACTGGGAGGGGCGCCAGAGCCCTGGGGGTCCCCCCCGGGTGCCCATGGGAGGCTGGCGGGCGGCGGAGGCCTCCTGGAACAGAGGTGCCGTCTCCCCTGGGACCAGGGGCCACTGGGGAGCCCGCAGGCAGGCCAGGCTGGAAGCCCCTCGACCTGGGCCACCCTGGGAACGCGGGTGAACCAGGCCCCGCGGGCAGGGCCCCAGGGCTGCTGGCTGGATCACCTCTGGCCAGTTCCTGGTGGTCCTGGGGCCTCCTGGGCTCCCTACACAGAGACCTCAGGCAGCCCCGACACTAGCGGCGAGGGGTGTGCAGGGGGAGGGGTCTCCCAGACCCCCTGTCGTCGGCCGGGCCTTCCTTCTAGGCTGGTGCTGAGGTCTGTGTCGAAGGCAGCTCGACCCCGAGGACCCGGGTGGGGGCGGGAGGGCTGAGCTTCCTCGGCCCAGGGCCCCTCCCAGACGCACAGCACCCGCCTGGAAAACCCGTCCCCCTCTGGGGCTGCAGGAAGGGCAGGCCCCCAGGCCTCCACGCCATCCGCACCCGCCACGAACACAGAGCACAGCACTCGCGCATCGGCCCCGCCCAGCCGGAAGGACGCTCCGGGACACCTCCTCCCGGAGGCGGGGCTCCCCCGCCCCGCCCCGCCCCGCCCCGCCCCGCAGCAGGTGCCTTTTGAGGGCTCAGCGCCCAGCCCCAGCGCTGCCGGTGGTCACAGCTGCCATCCTGCCGGCTCACCTCCAGAGGGCTGGCCGCCCTGCCTCTCACCTCGGGGTGGAAGGGCCGACCAGGTCATGCTCAGACACAGAGTGTCCGTCCCACTTTCCGCGGCTCCCTCCAAGGTCTGCACAGGCTTCGGCGAGGCTGGGCTGCTGGTGTTTTACGTAGGTGGACGCACACCTTGGAGGAGGGGCCGGGCTTCTCAGGGCGTGTCCTCAGCCCACCACGCCCCAGTTACCCCCATCACCTTTGGCCATGAGGGCCTGGGGGCCACACCTTGGCCACGGCAGGACACCAGACCCCACCCAGCAGGGCCACCTGCTGCCCCTGCCAGATGGGGAACTGAGCGGGCCTGGCGTGGGGTTACACAGCCCTGCTTGAACCAGAGGGCAGGCGCCCCCTTCCCCTGTGCTGAGCAGACTGCTGCTGGCTGACCATGGCCTCGTGCCTGGGCCCAGTCCCAGGTCTGCCGTGGATGGCCCGCAGCACCCGTACATCTCTTCCTAAAACGACCCCTGCCAGCCAGACCCTCTGCACAAGCAGTAGGACTCCTGCTCTCCACCTGGGAAGGGATCGGATGGGATGGGCCAGCCCAGCTCAGCCTGTGCTAAGCCAGCACCCGGCCTCACGCGCACACGGGCTGATCTTGGCTCCCTCAGGGACCCTCAAGTCTGACTTCCTCTGACTCCATCTTGGTCGGCCCGTATCTGCCTTTCCACCACTCAGGCCATGAGAGCCAGCTCAGCTCCCTCACCCCCACTGCTGGGCCAGCCCTTGGCCAAGCTGGACCAGTCACATTCCTGCTCCTGGGAGCAGAGGCGGGCCTCGGGGAGAGGAGCGGGTGTCCCGGAGGCTAGTGTGGCCCCAGAGAGAAGTGGGGGGCACTGCCAGGGACCCCAACCCACAAGGCAGCACAGGAAATGCCAGCTCAAACAGCCACGTGGGCCAAGGACTTCTGCTTCAGGCACAGTTTGATCCAGCAGCTCAGAGCGTCCGCAGCAGCAGGCTTCCCTGCCCTTGGCGGTGACTCAGGAAGGAGACGTCCTTCCTAAGGAAGCTGGGGCTTTCAGAGGCCCGGCTCACACCCTGTGGGCAGGTCTTACAAGGAAGAGGAAGGAGTGGGAAGAGGGGAGACCCGCTTGGGTCACGCGGGATCCTGGGAGAAGAGGGCAGTCGAACTGGGCGCTGACCTCCCAAAGACGGCAGGAAGGGGGCTGGAGAGGCTCGTGGGGGACAGCCCCCTTCCCATGGTTCCAGCTGACCTCCCTGGACCCAGCATGCATGAGGCTGGACACCTCTAGATGGAGGAGGGGCTGCCTCTGGGGGCCTTCACCCCACAGCAGACCTCTGAAGGGACGGGGGTCCCCACCCCCGTGGCCTCTCAGCTTGGTTGAGCCACAGCTCCCGTCTGGAGGGGTCCCCACTCAGAACATGGTGGCAAATCCCAGGTGTGAGCTCCCTGGGACCCTCAGGGGCTCTGGACGGGCCAGGGAGGGCAGGTCGTGGCATCTAGCCCCTGGGGCAGGGGACTGCAGGCAGGCGGTCAGCAGCTCTGGGTGAGAAGGCTTGGCCTGGGTCCCCACCTGAGGCCTTCAGGGCACCCTCTGCCCGCCCCACTCGGCCAGGGACTCAGCCTCCTGGCAGCTGGACGGTGGCTCGCTCTGGCCACATGTGGGCCCAGGGCCACAGGCGTGCCCCGTCCACCCAGGTGCCCGTCACTGCCGCCTGTTGGTGAGGGGGCTGCTCTGACCGTCGCTCAGGAGCCTGTGTGCCGGGAGTTAGTAAGTTCATTATCTTCTGCGGCACGATAAGCCCCGTTCTGATTGCTGCATTAAGGGGCAGGATGGGACGGCAAGATTATAAATTACAGGACGTGCTCACGTGTCTTCCTCTCCAGGGTCAGGCCAGAGAAGTTAATTATCTTTATAGGTCCAGATAGGGCGCAGGATGACCAGAATGCCTGGCCCCGGGTCCGAGCCGGCGGGACGCCGCCTTGCCTACCCCCGCTGGGAGGACCCCACGCCAGCCTCCCTGGGGGGCCTCCCAGCCTCTGTCCCCGCTGCCAGGCGCGGGTCCCTGGGCAGCAGCGGTTTCTTGTTCCTCCTGCCCACGCAGGGGAGTGGGCTGGGCCCGGCTCGGCTCTCTGAGTGGCCGGCGGGGCCATCAGTAACCCTGAAGGATCCTCGGCAATCTTTTCTCCCCCAATTGCCCACCACAGCCTATATTACAAATACATAAATCATAATGTTTCAACAAAAGCAAAATTTAATTTTCTCCTTTCAGCCGTTATCTGGGCCGGGTGGTATATGGCAGGCTGCGCCCGGCTCATTTATTACCCCCGCTGAATGGATAATGGCAGGCCGCGTCGATTGTGGGAGCTTTGTTAGGGCTCTGAATGTGCCGCATGGGCCGCGGTGGCCCAATCTCCCCACATCTGTAATAGATACACGGGACTCTATTATTCCTTGCCAGAGCAAAATTAAATAGTTGTGTGTGTGCCTGGGGGCGGGAGAGGACGCCTGGCAGGCGGCGGAGGAGAGTCCCGGCGTGGAGGGCGCTGCTTGCCCCGCGAAGGCCAGACCCTCCTGGGCAGGTGTGTGGGGTCCTGTGGGGGCCCTAAGCCGAGGCCAGGCTCAGGCACGGGGGCAGCTGCCCTCTGGGACCACAGGCACAGCTCCGTGGTCAGGGACCCTCCACCTGCATGGCCCGACCCCCTGCCCGTGCAGTGGGCCCGTTTCACAGACCCAGGAAGCGGAGGCTGGGGAGCCAGGGTCTGCCTGGGCCAGGGCAGACCCAGCGCTGACCTCCTCCTTGGGGTCCCAGTGCTTCCGGGCAAGCCGCCTGCTGAGGAGGCACCGGGATCCCTGCCCCTGGAAAGCCCTAGTGGATCCTGGGGCTCTAACCCAGGGTCAAGCTCTCACGCCCCCTCATCAGCCCACGCCCCTTTCTGTCCACCACGCAGCCTGGGAACACGTCCCGCCCCTCCAGGGCGTAGCGCCTCGCCCAGGCCCCCACTGTGGGGCTCCCCTCTCTGCCCCGAGAGTCAGGAGTCGGGAGCGTGCTCAGATCAACCCTCGCCCACCGTCCCAGCTGAGCGGAGCAGGGACCCTGACCCCCACTGGCAGGTCAGTAGACACGTCCAGTGCACGCCAGGGTGCAGCTCACCTCCGTGGCCGCTCGGGGCCCAGAGCTGGCTCCTCCCCGCGAGTGCCTGGTGGGGCCAGGGAAGGGGGCCCCGCCCCGGACCCTCCCTGAATTGTGGTGGCCCCGGCACCCGTGAGCTGGTCCTCCAGACAGGCTGTGCTCTCCCTGGGAGTGGGGTGGGGACCCCCAGAGGAGCCCCCTCTCGTGGGCAGGTCCTCACGGCCTCCGCATCCCACACAGTGAAGCCACAGCGGGGAGAGTCGCAGGCTGGGCGGGCAGCCCCTTCCCGCACTGGGGAGGCGGCCCCGGGGGGCGGGAGGTGGAGGTCTGTGACGGGAGCCTGGCCACACGGGCACACGCGTGAGGCCCTCACCTCCTGCCACATCTCCTCGTGCCTGTCTGCAGACGTGTCCTGCCCTGGCCGAGCCTCAGGTGCCCAGGCCTCACCTGCGGGCCAGAGCCCGAGGCCCCCACGCCCTAGGTGGTCGCCGCTGCGGCCCCGTGGCCGGTCCAGCAACCCAGCCTCCCCGTCACCGCCTGCGGCTGACCACCGCTCTGGCCGAGCCCGCCTGGCCCGAGGGAGCTGGGGTCCTCCTGGCCCGCTGGCTCCCCCGGTGCTGCTGCTCTCCAGGCTGCCCGGCCGGCCCAGGCAGAGTGGGCGCGGGGCGGAGCACGCGGAGAGCGCCGTCAGCCGCTGGGGGCGCGTGGGAGACCCGGCTTCCTCTGGTGCCTTCAGGCAAACGCTCTGTCTGCTGGGAGCTCCCAGGCGGGTCCCCCGAGGGCCGGGCGCCTCTGGCTGTGAGGCTCGGCAGCAGGCGCGCTGTCGCGGGGGGGCAGCTGCGGTCACCGCCCCGCCATGACCGTCGCGGAAGAGACCGCGTACACGGGCAGCGGCCACTCTGCTGTGCGCCTGGAACTGCCGCAAGCGTGCGAAGCGCTGCGATTCTAAAAGATGGTGATAAAAAATGAATAAAATAAAATAAATGAGGGAATGTCCCAGCGGCCCAGGGGTTAGGACTCAGTGCTTTCACTACCCGGGGCCTGAGGTCAACGCATGGTCAGGGAACAAAGATGCTGACCGCCACCCAGTGTGGCCAAAGAGCCAATTGTTTTTTATTAAAAATAAATAAATAAACCAGAGACCCTAAAGAATCTCAGTGCGGTTTAAACTTCTTTCACAAACCTGATGTGGGGTTGGGCTCCCCGCCCCGCAAGGGGAGACTGCAAAGGGCCTGGATGAGCGACTGGCCCTCAGGACTGGCCGCCCTGCCTGCCTGCCTGCCGCCCGGCAAACCCGGCCCCACCTGCCTGCGCTGGGCGCGGGCGGGCACGCGGGAGTGCCCGGGAAGCACAGGGTCAGGACCGGCCGGCTCCTTCCTACACGGAGCTGCTGTCCCAGGGACCACGGGGCCCCAGGGATGTGACAACGTTGGTGTCAGAAGTGGCACCCGTGGGGTGGGGAGGCACGGTCCCCCGCGGTGGGCCAGCGAGGAGGCTGCCGCAGCTGGTGGAGCGGCGGCCGGGGGCCACTGGCAGCACACGTGGGCTCTGAGGCCCACAGGGGCATTTGACTTCCCTGCAGTGAAGGTTTGAGAGGGGAGCCATGGGAGGGGTGTGCTAGGCTCCCCAGCAGCACGGAGGGCAGCTGCGGGGTGGGGGGCGGGCAAGCCGCGGTGAGTAGAGGCGGGGCCACGGCCACGGACACGGCCAGTGAGCTGACGGCGGGCGGGGCCGGGAGAGGGGCTCAGACGCGCTGACAGTAGAGGCCGCGGGGACACGATGAGGTCGGGGTTTGGGCCGGAGCAGCTGGAGGAGGGAGACGGAGCTGGGAGCAGGCGACAGCCCCAGTGGGAATGGTGTCCTGCCCCTCGGCGCTGAGATGCTGGGGCTGCTGGGTCATGGCCAGATCCCTAGGAATCTGGAGAGAGGTCTGGAGACGGCAGCGTGGGCGTCCAGATACGGGGAGGTTAGGCCATGCGACCAGGGAGAGGGCGGGAGAGGCAGGAGAGGAGGCGGGAGGAGGGGAGACGGGGAGGAGGGAGAGGAGGGAGAGGAGGGAGAGGGTCCGCCTGAGCCCTGGGCACTTAAGAGTCCGGAATGAAGAGAAGCATGGGGGGCAGAGGAGAGGCCAAGTGCAGAAGAATGCCCCAGGAGCAGGCAGCAACTGAGGGAGGGGCCAAGATGAAGCCCAGGAAGGGACAGGGCTCCCCAGGAGCGCGAGGTCCGGGAGAGCTTACAAGGGTGGAACGCCGGCTGAGCGGATGTAAAAGGAGGGAGGTCCGCAGGGGGCCAGATGGAGGAAGAGGCTCCGCTACCCTCCCGAGGGAACAGTGGAGGGCTTACTTCCATACGTGAAGCCCAGCGTGGAAACCCTGGCCATCAGGCCAGGCTGGACAGTGGCCCGGCAGAGCACAGGGAGGGAAGACCTGCGCCCCGTGTGCTGCCCTAGAAGGCTTCCAGGCTGCGGTTTAGGGGGGTAGGCGGACACAGCCCAGGCTGTGGGACAAGGTCCAGCAAACCCGTGTGGACCCGAACTCCAGAAGGGGGTGGGGAGGACAGGAAGACCATTTCAAGAAGCAACCGGTGAAGCTTTTCCAAATTTTATGAAAACTCACAGGTCCAAGAAGCTCCGCAAGCCCCGAGCACAGCTTAGTGAGACCGGCGACAAGGGCAGAGGCCTCCAGCCGCGGAGGACAGACCTCCCGGGCGCCAAGACCCAGAGACAAGGGGCGTGGGAGCCAGGGGGTCGCAGAGCAGCGTCTTTAGCGAGAGCACCACCGCTGTCAGCCAGGAATTCTTCACTCGAGGAAGTGTCCTTCAAGCCCAAAGTCAGAATAACGACTTCCCAGACACTGAAAGAGCTGAGAGAACTCATCCGCCACCCTCCGGGGGAGTCGGGGACCTTCTTCACGCGGAAGGATCCAGCGCCAGACAGACACCTGCATCTGCCACGAGTGGTAACTATGGTAATTGAGCGTCCCCGCAAAACTATAAACAATCGTGTCCTGCAAACACTGAAGACACACGTGGGCCTAAAGAGCACAAGGACCCGGAAAGGAGAGGCTGGAACGAGCCGGCACCGCGCCGCTCCCACAGGATCCGCGAAGCCGTGGGAGGGCCACCCGGGCGTGGGCAGAGAGACGCCGGAGAGGCGCTTGTAACCCCCAAAGCAACCCCTGAAAGGGCAAAATTCAGAGTCATCGTCGACAAGCTAATGAAAGAAATAGTTACAAAATACTCAATCTAAAAGACAGAAAAAGGGGAGGGAAACGGACCGAAGGACAGACAGGTCTGCTCAGCGCAGTGGCTCAGTCGTGTCTGACCGCCACCCCACAGAGGGCAGCGCGCCGGGCGTCCCTGTCCTCCGCCATCTCCAGAGCTGGCTCAGACTCATGTCCATTGACTCGGTGATGCCAGCCCCCCATCTCATCCTCTGTCGCCCCCTTCTCCGTCTGCCTTCTGTTTTTCCCAGCATCAGGGTCTTTTCCAATGAGTTTTCTATTCACATGAGGTGGCCAAAGTATTGGAGTTGCAGCTTCAGCTTCAGCCCTTCTAACGAATATTCAGGGTTGATTTCCTTCAGCATTGACTGGTTTGATCTCCTTGCCATCCAGGGGACTCTCAAGAGTCTTGGCCAGCACCACCACAGTCCAAGAGCATCCACTCTTCAGCACTCAGCCTTCTCTATGGTCCAGCATGACTACTGAGAAAACCGTAACTTTGACTATACGAACCTTTGTCAGCAAAGTGGTGTCTCTGCTCTTTAATATAGATGGGACAAATGAAAATAAAAAGAGGAGAATTTAAGCCCAGAAAAATTAGTATAACAGTCACCACAAGTCAAACACTGCCATCAAAAGGCTGAGGTTATCTGATCAGATAAGCTACCTGCTACCTGCATAGAACCCACTAAAAATACAGGCAATATGACTGAAAGTAAAAGCATGGGAAAAGACTAATTGGCTGATGCTCATTGAAGGAAGCTGGAGTGACAATATTAATATCAAAGTCGATTTCAGAACAAGAGCGTTACCAGAAATAAAGAGAGTCCTTTCATAAGGATGGGGGGTTAAGTCACTAGGAGGACATAAATGTCTTTAATGTTTACACACCTAATAACAGAGCTTAAAATACTTGTAGCAAAAACTAAGAATAGCACAAGGAAACAGACAAACCCACTGTTGCAATTGGAGATCTCAACTGCCCCCCACCCCCATAAGTGATGGACAAGTAGAAAGTGTATCATGAAGAATACGAAACCCTCGAAGGCACATGGACTAATCTGACCTGGATGCTGTGTGGGGCACTAGGAACAGCAGACTTCATATTCTTTCCAAGTGCATAACGAACACTTACCAAGAAAACCCATGCTCTGGGTCATAAAACAAGTCTCAAAAAATTTTACAGTATTCAAGTCATACCAAG
Organism: Tragulus kanchil; assembly: GCA_022376925.1. Classification (NCBI taxonomy): domain Eukaryota; kingdom Metazoa; phylum Chordata; class Mammalia; order Artiodactyla; family Tragulidae; genus Tragulus; species Tragulus kanchil. Next base: position 188,352,748 of record JAIOJX010000025.1, read on the forward strand.
TATGTTCTCTGATCACAAAAGAATTAAACTAGAACTCAATAAGAGAAATGTGCCTAGGAAAATCCTAAATGTTTGGAAATTTAAAACCATACCTCTAAATAACCCCTGGGTCAAAGAAGAAATCAGAAGAAAAATGAGAATATTTTGAATCTAATAAAAACACAACATATTGAAAAGCTGAGATGCGGCTAGAGCAGTACAGCACTGAGAGGAAGGCCTCTGTTGGAAAAAATCAACTACCTTCACTTCCACTTTAAGACACAAAGACCAGGGACTTCCCTGGTGGTCCAGTGGTGGGGACTTCCTCCTAATGCAGGGCACCTGGGTTCAGTCCCCGGTCAGGGAACCAGATCCCAAATGCCACAGCTGAGACCCAGCTCAGCCAAATAAATAAATAAGTAAAAATAAATATTAAAAAAAAAAAAAGAAACAGACCCTAAATCAATGACCTCCATTTCTGCCTTAAGAAACACGGGGAGGGGCTTCCCCTGGTGGTCCAGTGGGTAGGGACACCACCTTGCAGTGCAAGGGGCGCCAGTTCGAGCCCTGGCCTGGGAAGATCCCACGTGCGCGGAGCGCTGGACTGATGTGTCCAATTACCGAGCCGGAGCTGTGGAGCGATGCGCCCAGAGCCGGGGATCTGCAACGACAGACGCCACCGCGATGGGAGGCCCACAGGAGCCAAAGAACGAAGACGGATGAAAGTGGAGAAATGAAAGACCAATAGAAGTGGCCTGCCTGCTCCCCTCCCTCCCCAACCCGACCCCCGCCCAAAATAAATAAATAAATAAATCTTAAAAAAAAAAAAAAAGAAACACGGGGAAAAGAGCAAACATGACTCAAAGTGAAAGGATGGAAGTAATAAATATCAGAACACAAATCATGGAAACAGAAAAGGACTCAAGAAAATCAATGAAATTGAAAGCTGGTTCTTTGCGAACCTGAGTAAGACAGGCAAGTCAGACCAACCAGGAGTAAAAGACAAAGGGCAGGAATGCCCAGCTCTCACTCCCGTCCAGATGAGAAAAGTGGTAGCACCACGGACCACGCGGCCACTGAAAGTCTATGCTATAGATGCGCTATGCCGATGAACTGGGCAACGTAGAAGAAAAGGACAAACTTCTTAAAAGATTCAAACTATCAAAGCCCTTTCAAGAAGAAATAGAAAATCTATTCTACAGCTAGTAAAGATTGAATGTTTAGTTAAATGCCTTCTAAAAAAGAAAACCCCAAGCCCAAATAGGTCTCAAGAAGAAATAATGACAAGTTTTCAGGAACTGATCCAGAATACTGAAGAGAAGAAGACACTTTCCAGCTCATTCTATGGGAGACGAAAAAACCAACTTTAAAGACACAAAGACCAGGGACTTCCCTGGTGGTCCAGTGGTGGGGACTTCCTCCTAATGCAGGGCACCTGGGTTCAGTCCCCGGTCAGGGAACCAGATCCCAAATGCCACAGCTGAGACCCAGCTCAGCCAAATAAATAAATAAGTAAAAATAAATATTAAAAAAAAAAAAAGAAACAGACCCTAAATCAATGACCTCCATTTCTGCCTTAAGAAACACGGGGAGGGGCTTCCCCTGGTGGTCCAGTGGGTAGGGACACCACCTTGCAGTGCAAGGGGCGCCAGTTCGAGCCCTGGCCTGGGAAGATCCCACGTGCCGCGGAGCGGCTGGACTGATGTGTCCAATTACCGAGCCGGAGCTGTGGAGCGCATGCGCCCAGAGCCGGGGATCTGCAACGACAGACGCCACCGCGATGGGAGGCCCACAGGAGCCAAAGAACGAAGACGGATGAAAGTGGAGAAATGAAAGACCAATAGAAGTGGCCTGCCTGCTCCCCTCCCTCCCCAACCCGACCCCCGCCCAAAATAAATAAATAAATAAATCTTAAAAAAAAAAAAAAAGAAACACGGGGAAAAGAGCAAACATGACTCAAAGTGAAAGGATGGAAGTAATAAATATCAGAACACAAATCATGGAAACAGAAAAGGACTCAAGAAAATCAATGAAATTGAAAGCTGGTTCTTTGCGAACCTGAGTAAGACAGGCAAGTCAGACCAACCAGGAGTAAAAGACAAAGGGCAGGAATGCCCAGCTCTCACTCCCGTCCAGATGAGAAAAGTGGTAGCACCACGGACCACGCGGCCACTGAAAGTCTATGCTATAGATGCGCTATGCCGATGAACTGGGCAACGTAGAAGAAAAGGACAAACTTCTTAAAAGATTCAAACTATCAAAGCCCTTTCAAGAAGAAATAGAAAATCTATTCTACAGCTAGTAAAGATTGAATGTTTAGTTAAATGCCTTCTAAAAAAGAAAACCCCAAGCCCAAATAGGTCTCAAGAAGAAATAATGACAAGTTTTCAGGAACTGATCCAGAATACTGAAGAGAAGAAGACACTTTCCAGCTCATTCTATGAGACGAGCCATGACCTTGACCCAACACTAAGCAACAAAAATAAAGAAAACTAAAGGTCGTATTCCATTATGAACATAACTGCAAACATCTTTAAAATTTAGAAAATGGAATTCAGCAAAGTTTTAAAAGGATCCTGATCAAGTGACTCCTGGCTAGGAGCTGGCGCCGCTGGGGTGCGGCTCCCGGGGAGCACGGGCCCCGCTGCCAGAGGCCCTGGGGCTCACGGGCACCAGGAGGGCTCCGGGCGCTCCCTGCTGGGGCCGGCCCGCCGTGCGGGGACCCTGGAGACTGGCCGTCCCGTCTGCTAGTTCACCTCTGAGCTTGCAGCTGGGACTGTGACCACCTTGGCAGACCTGGAGCAGATCTGTACCCCCCTGTCTGAGGGAGGGTCGGGGTCAGCCCAGCCCTGCCCCGGCCCCCACAGAGAGGGGAGCCCGCGGGAGTTCGGGGGTCAGCATCAGTGCCCGGCAGGGGGCCTCCCCGAGCGGAGAAGGGTGTGTAGAGGGGCAGGGGGCAGAGAGGGCTCGGGAACAGACGCCGTGGCATGGCCTCCAATCCCACGAGCCGGGGCGTCTTCCCGCCCTCTGCCCTGTGCTCTGTAGGCCAGTGGCCCTGGTGTGCCACCTCAGCCCCTCCGGGCTCCGTCCAAGTCCACCCATCAGGCGTCAGCACCAAGGCCCTGCACCGCCACACCGCCAGCTCCGGGGTGGCCGCCCTGCCCCCCGGAACCTCAGGACGCTCTGCTCTGACCCTGCATCTCCCGGGAAGGGGCCTGGCGCTGGGCTCAGGGGGCGCGTCCTCAGGGCCAGGCTCTTGTGAAGGGGACCCGTTAAGGGGGCGTCAAGGGGCGTGGAAAAGAGGGTCAGGACCCACTCATTCCCCCCGCCCCTGCCTCTCCCTGGCCGGAATCATCCCTTTCTGTCTGCACAATCCTGGACAAAACGCAACCCACGCTGAGTCCCTCCGACCTGAGGCCCGCACCCTCCACCCGACGGCCTGGACCCGGACGCTGAAGGTGGAGAGGAGGCCGGGCGGGGTCTTGCCCGGGGCCACACCGGGAGTCCTCCCCACGTGGGGTGAGGGCTGAGTGGATGGGGGGGCCCTGGTGTCCTGGGCGTGCCCCCGCCCCCTGGTGCTTCTTGATGGGAGGGGCCAGGGAGGCAGCTTCTCCTCCTGGAAGAGCCGGGGGACGGACCGGCGGGGTCCGCGCCCACGCAGTCTGAGGGCCGTCTGCCCGCCGCTGCCTGCAGAGCCTCCGGTAGCTGGAGAGGCCACGCAGGAGGACTCGGGGCCATGCAGAGGCCGGCCGCAGCCAGCTGGGGCCGGCCCGCCGTGCGAGACCCTGGAGACTGGCCGTCCGTCTGCTAGTTCACCTCTGAGCTTGCAGCTGGGACTGTGACCACCTTGGCAGACCTGGAGCAGATCTGTACCCCTGTCTGAGGGAGGGTCGGGGTCAGCCCAGCCCTGCCCCGGCCCCCACAGAGAGGGGAGCCCGCGGGAGTTCGGGGGTCAGCATCAGTGCCCGGCAGGGGGCCTCCCCGAGCGGAGAAGGGTGTGTAGAGGGGCAGGGGGCAGAGAGGGCTCGGGAACAGACGCCGTGGCATGGCCTCCAATCCCACGAGCCGGGGCGTCTTCCCGCCCTCTGCCCTGTGCTCTGTAGGCCAGTGGCCCTGGTGTGCCACCTCAGCCCCTCCGGGCTCCGTCCAAGTCCACCCATCAGGCGTCAGCACCAAGGCCCTGCACCGCCACACCGCCAGCTCCGGGGTGGCCGCCTGCCCGGAACCTCAGGACGCTCTGCTCTGACCCTGCATCTCCCGGGAAGGGGCCTGGCGCTGGGCTCAGGGGGCGCGTCCTCAGGGCCAGGCTCTTGTGAAGGGGACCCGTTAAGGGGGCGTCAAGGGGCGTGGAAAAGAGGGTCAGGACCCACTCATTCCCCCCGCCCCTGCCTCTCCCTGGCCGGAATCATCCCTTTCTGTCTGCACAATCCTGGACAAAACGCAACCCACGCTGAGTCCCTCCGACCTGAGGCCCGCACCCTCCACCCGACGGCCTGGACCCGGACGCTGAAGGTGGAGAGGAGGCCGGGCGGGGTCTTGCCCGGGGCCACACCGGGAGTCCTCCCCACGTGGGGTGAGGGCTGAGTGGATGGGGGGGCCCTGGTGTCCTGGGCGTGCCCCCGCCCCCTGGTGCTTCTTGATGGGAGGGGCCAGGGAGGCAGCTTCTCCTCCTGGAAGAGCCGGGGGACGGACCGGCGGGGTCCGCGCCCACGCAGTCTGAGGGCCGTCTGCCCGCCGCTGCCTGCAGAGCCTCCGGTAGCTGGAGAGGCTCCGCAGGAGGACTCGGGGCCATGAAGAGGCCGGCCGCAGCCAGCGTGGAGGCCTCGGCGCCCCTCCTGTGGCCCGGCCACCCCCAGCTGGAGGAAGGGCACTCAGAGCTGGACTCTGGCAGGCCACCCCGGGGACCCGACTTAAAGCGGCACCAGGAGAGCGCCAGGACCGGGCCGCCGAGCCTCGGCGCGGGAGGCGGGAGGGCGAGGAGGCAGGGAGGGTGCCCAGCAGAGGGGCTGTGCTCGGCGGGAGGCGGCGGTGCCACCGCGGCCCCCTCACGCCACCCCGCCCCGCCGCCTGCCTGACTCAGCCCTGGGTCGGGCCTCCGTGCCCGGAGCAGGGCCGCGCCGTCTGACGTGCGAGCAGCAACGCCCAGCGTAGACCGAGCCGGGAGGACGCGGCCGGTGCCCCACTCAGGCCCACGCGAGCAGGACCACGCGCGGCCGCCACCCGCCCCGCCACACCAGGCCGGCCTCGCCTCCCTGCCCTCTGTTCCCTCTCGGCTCCTGCAGCCCCAGTGCCTGGCCTGGCTGCGGTGTTCGCTGCCTGCCTTCCAGCCCCCAGCCCCTCCGGGGCACACGCAGCGGGGGACCTGCTGAGGCGCAGGCTCCTCTGAAACTGAAGGATTAGCCGTGAGCAATGGGCACAGCCTCTCCACAGAGAGAACAGCATGAACCAAAGCAGTGTGCTAAGAGAGTCAGGGAAACCAGGGCCAGCTCAGCTAGGGGCGTAGACTAGGGGGCCCCGGACGAAGGGGGTGAGGCCGTGGGGAGACCTCGGAGAGGTGTGGCCGGGACCTCACCCAGGGCACAGGGAGCCGCTGGAGGGCCCCGGGTGGCGAGGGGGAGGCAAGTGTCTGCGTCCAGGCTGGGCTCGGGGGGAAGGGGAAACGAGAGGCGGGACGGGGAGCGGAGACGCTCGGGAGGAACACGGGCAGCGAGTCAGGCGGCCTGGGGAGCCGTGGCTGGACAAGGGACCCTCTGGCGTTCCGGGCCGGGTCTGGGGCACCTGGAGACCTGGACAGAAACACCCTCACTGTCTGCGCAGGGCAGTGGGGTCCGGCCAGAAGTAGGGTGGGGTCACGCTCGCCTGGGGAGAGCAGGAAGGGAAGGCCCGCCCGTGCCCCCTCAGCGGCAGCCCCCCAAGTCCAATGGGGACACAGGAGGTGTCGCTGGGCGTCCAGTCCTCCTCGGCAGGGCTGACAGCCCCCCGATGCACCCGCGATCCCACTGCGGCTGGAAGTTAGAGGCTGGTGGAGCCGGGCCTTTCTTGGACTCTGGCGGAGTCGGGGGTCGAGCCCGTGGGCTGGACGGGCTGAGCGGGCCCCTCTAGGGCGGGTGACCTGAGCGGGCCCCTTCCTCGCCGCGGCGGCCGGGGCTGCAGGCACCACAGGGCGCTGGAGGTCAGCTCCCCGCCCAGGGAGGACAAAGGCCGCGGAGCAGGAACGGTCATAAAGCTCCCGGAGGGGCAGCTTGGGCGCACTTTTAATTTGTGACTAATTTGTTGCACAATGAGGTCGCAATTTCCTAATTGTGATTGCCATTTTAATTTTACTCATGGCTGTGCAACCAACAGTGTATAGTCTAGTAATTAAAATTAATTGTACCTTCACCTGCATATTTCTATTAGGCTGTTAAATGTAGTCTGTGAGCTCAATGATTTTGTTCCCTGAAAAATGCCAAGTTCATTTCTGCCACACTGGGTGACTCCCCACTCTGAAGGCAGCCTTGCCCGCTGCCCCAGCGCCTCACTGCTGGCGGAGCTGGGAGAGAGGAGCCCCGGGGGCTCTCGAGGAGCCTGTAGGTCTATCAACGAATTCCTGATGCGTTATGAGGCTCCCGGATTATATTAATACATGGGGATTTGGGAAAAACCTAAACTTTCTCCACCAAATTACACTCCTGAGCGATGCCCACAGGGCCTGCAGGGCGCTGTCTTCCCAGCACGGGTGTCCTGGTGGCCTCGGAGGATGTCAAAGGGCCCTCCCCCTGGATTCCGGGTCCAGGGAGCCCTCGGGTGTTGTCCCTGGCGGTCACCGTCCCAGCAGGCCCCAGAGTCCCCGGGAAGACGCCTCTCCGGCGTGAGGCAGGAGTGGACAGGCCCTGAGATCTCTCGGCGGCCGTGCCTGGCAGCAGCTCGGCTCAGGCAGTCAGACGCGCCTTCCAGGGGCTCCCAAGCCCACGGACCACCTCAGAAGCTGGGAGCCGCGGGTGCCACGGCCTCCCTGGCAGTTCAGATGGTAACGCGTCTGCCTTCAATGCGGGAGACACCGGTGTGACCCCTAGGCTGGGAAGAGCCCCCGGAGGAGGCAGTGGCAGCCCCACTCCAGTCCTCTTGCCCAGAGAAGCCCGTGGGCAGAGGAGCCTGGCGGGCTGCAGTCCACGGGGCTGCGAGGAGCCGGAGACGCCCGAGGAGACTGAGAACGCGCGCCTGGGTATCATGGCGACCGCGGCTGGCAGCACAGCTGGCGGGACAGATGGCCTGTGGGGGTTCCGGCCCGTCCGCGCGCCACTGCCCAGCCCTGGCGTTAGCTCAGGGCCTCCGCAGTCTGTGGCGAGGACTCCACTGACCTGGTCTAGAGCGGGGCCTGGGGGGCTCGCGGTGGGGGCCTAGCGCTACACGCCCCCCGCCGAGCAGGGACAGGGCAGCCGTGGGGGCCGCCAGTTGCCTGTTCCGCTGACCAGGAGAGCCCACGTCGCCGTCCCCTCCTCCCGGAGGTCCAGCCGTGAGGAGCAGCGGAGGGACCGCGGTGACTGTCCTTCCCCTTCGTCCCACCAGGAGGGAAGGAGACGCCCACCCTCAGCGCCGGCTCCGGGAGCCTGGGAATAGAGGCACCTGCACCCACTCGGCCGCCCCCCACCGTCTCCCCGCTCAGCCTGCCCCCGCCCCCCGCCTCCACGCCCCTGCCCGTCCCTCCACCCGCCCCTCCACCCCCTGGTGGGGCCAGTCACTCTGTGGGACACCCCAGGTGGCTCCAGGATCAAGAGCAGCCCCTTGCGCGGCCCGTGAGACCCCAGCAGCTTCCGCCTCACCTCCCCTACCCTGGGCGTCCGGGCTCCCCCCGGTCATCAGCCCTGGACACCTCTCCCCAGTTCTTCCCCCCACGGTCTCCTCCTCCCCAGCCCCTCACGCAGGCCAGGAGAGCCTGCACGGGCCAGGCCTCGGAGCCCAGCGTGCACACGCCCAGGATGCCACCTCCTCTCTGGACGCAGCCCCGCGGCCCCTGCCCAGCCCGCCATGGGCTCGCTTCAGCTCTGCGGAGGCGGGGGTCAGACGCTTCTGCCTCTGCCACCTGACCCCACTCTCCGAGGGCCCAGACCTGGACGCCAGCCCTTCCGTCTCAGTTGAGCACCTGCTTTCACGCTCCTGGCGCTCTCCTGGGCCCCTCCCCCACCTCGGCCCCACGCTTCCACGCTGCTGACTCTCACCCCTGCCCAGACCATCGCTCTCACCTGGATGGCACGGGGCCCTATCCCTACCCCCGCCCCTGGCATCCACGTGTGTCTGCAAGAGGTGAAGCCAGAGGGGCCGTGGCAAAGCCAGCCTGGCACGCGGGCCCAGCCGCCCCAGCCACACATCTGCGCTCCAGACTGCCCAGCGCCCTCGGCTTCCCGCCTAGCTCGGGGGCCTTGCGCGTCCTGCCCGCCGCACGGTGCCCTCGGCGTCTCCTCAGCTCAACGCCGGGGCCGCCTCCCGCCACACGGCTCTCTCACGCCGATCTCGGGGACGTGGACGTCCTCACAAGCAGGACAGGGCTTTGCGGAGCCCTCAGGCCCCTCTGTAGCTCCCGTGAACGCCATTCATTCGAATGAATGCTGCACAGCGGGACCAGCGCTTCAGACGGCTCCCGTCCACTGGTTCCACACGACGCAGCCGCTACTCCGAGACCCCTGCGGGCGGACCGCAGCGCCAGCGGAGCGGCCTGACGGGCATCCAGCTGGGACTCGGGGCTCGGGCTGCGATGGCCCCCAGCACGGCTGCCTTCTCACGCCGAGCGGCCAGTGAGAAAGGGCCAAGGCTGAGGGCGGCCCTGCCCCACGCCAAGCCTTCAAGGGTGAGGTGGGCGTAGGGCTGGGGACAGATCAGGAAGCCCAGAACTCACGGTCCCAAGAACAGCTGTTTATGGCCTGTGTCCCACCCCACCCCTGCCTGGGAGCGCCTCGGGGTGGGCACAGACCCTCCAGTGAGCGTTGGGGTCGGGGGCACCCTTCCTGACCCTGACCTTGGCCTTTTCTCACCGTGCCACCCAGGGTCCTGGAGCTCTGGGCCAGCCTTTCTCCAGGCCCGTCCCCCGGGGGGGAGGCAGCAGGGACACACTCGCTGAGCACCTACTGTGTGCGGCCAGGGCTCTGGGGGCAGGAGGCCCTGAGCTGCCAGTGGCCGCAGGGCGGCACCATGCAGGAGGGGCCCGGCCGGGACGGGACGCCTGGGTGCAGTCCAGGCCGGGAGAGGCAGCCGTGGGCAGAAGCTCTGGGCACGCAGGCCCGCCAGGACAGCTCGGGCTGGGCTCAGGGGAAGGGCGGAGGGGGCCCCAGACGGCTGGTGGCTCTGGCCTCAGGGAGCAGGATTCCCTGCCTGGGCTGACCCGAAGAGGGCCAGTGAGAGCGGACCCTGCGCTGCTCTGTGCAGCCCAGGAGACTGGGGTCAAGGGCCATGGGCCTGAGGGACCCTGGAGGTGGAGCTGGGAGCTGCTGGAGTGAGGGGCCCCGGCACTGGACAGGTGAGGCCCTGTGTCCCTGCCTTGAGGGCGGGGACCTCCCAGCCCCGACTTGGGAGGTGGGGCTCAACAGCTGGGAGCTGCGCCCGGAGGAGGGGGAGCCTGCCCCGCAGGGGTCGCATCTGGGGGTCCTGCGCTGGCCTCCACGGTGCGGGAAGGGCGGCCACAGGCCTGGGGAGGCGGCCCCGGCGGCCGGGGGAGGCTGGCGCCCATCCCCCAGCACATCGGGGCCAGGCTTCATCGGCGCCCCCTCCTCCTAGCCCGCCAGGCGAGCCGCCGGCGGCCCCGGGGACCCGGACACGGGGACACGCGCGCGGGGACGGCTGACACCCGTCAGGCCCGATAACGGGCGCTGCGCCGTCGCCGCCGCCAGCGCATTAATCTTGCCCAAATTAAAATCTGCAGCGCGGCGTTTAAGATTGAGGCCACCACGGTTCAGCGCGGTGTGACCGCCAATTTTGATAAAAGTGTTTTAAGAGAGGGGAGACGGAGATAAATTGCCTACGCGGCGGCGCCGCGGGTGAGAGGCGCGCGGACACCGGGTCGCCGCCTGGCGCTTCCGCCGCGCATCCGGGGGCCCTGCCGGGGCCGGAGCGCCCTCGGGGCCGGCTCGCGCCGGGCGGCCGCGAGGAAGCGGGCAGCGCAGGCCCTGGCCCTCGCCCTCGCAGCCGGCAGCCGGCTTCCCTCAACGACGCTTCCGAGCACCTGCTCCGCGGCGCCGGCCCGGACGCTCCGCCCCCAGGGGACAGAGGCGGAGCCCAGGCCCAGCCCCCGGGAAGGCTCTGCAGCCTGCGGGGAGGGCGCAGTGGGCTGCCGGGAGGAAACTCCGCCAGGCTTTCCCTGCCCCAGCAAAGAGTGTCACTTTCTGAACTTTCTTCCAAGTGGGCTTTGCCCTTGTGTCAAGGTGGGGGCCAAAGCCCGCGCGTCCCCGTGGCACCCCTCCCCAGCGCCGCCATCCTCTTGCCTTCGCCAGTCCCCCTCGCTGCCCCTCGCTCTCTCGCGCCTGTCTCTGAAAGAGCAGGGCCGAGCCTCCGCCCTGGAATCACTCTAGCCCTTTGGTCACGCCCGGTCTTCCACCTCATTCCCCCAGCCCTCCAGGCACAGCCTCGCTCCCTCCAGCTTCCTGGCACCAGAGGCCAGCTGGCTGGAGCCGCGTCAGGTCAAGCAGGGTCTGGGGAGGCAGGTGGGCCGTGGGCACGCCCAGTTGCTGAAAGCAGCACAGCCCTGGCCTGTAGCCTGGTCAGAACAAGGTCAGTGGTCTCAGAGGAGCTGTCCTTGTGGGCTTCCTGGAGGAGGGGGCTTTCTCAGCCAACCTCGAGGAAGGAACCAGCGTGGACAAGGTACAGAGGCACCAAGGTCCCACAGCCCAGCAGTCAGGCTGGAGCTGGTCTGGGTGGGACCCCGGGACCTTGGCGGTCCGGGAAGGCCCCAGAGGAGGTGGGCTGGCACTCCCTCTGTGGATGCCAGTCAACAGCTTCCGCCTTTTCTTACAAAGTTCAAGCCAGCAAGGAACACGCGGTTTGCATCAGGCATCGTCTGCCTGCTTCCCTCCTCGCCCTGAGCAGCCGTGAAATTGATATTTAAAACTAACTGTGCGGCGTCCCCGGGGCAGCCGGCCGGGCAGCGCGGGACGGCGGCCGAGCTCATTCCGTCTGGCCTCAGGCTCTGTCCGTGACCCCGGCCAGGAGATTGGGGCTGAGGATGAGGGGCTTATCTCCCGCAGACAGTGGCTGCTCCACCCCCGCCTGCCGGCAGAGCCCCCGCCCCCAGCTGCCTGGCAGCCCCAGGCGCCCCCTCCCGAGAGCGCGGCCCTCCGTCTCATAACATCCCAATTACTGCCCGCCTGCTGTCTGGGCTCCGATCAAATTGCTCTGCGGCAGTGAGGAGCCCCGCACAGGTCAATCTCAGCCGGTTAGACACGGTGTCCGCGCCAGGCCACGGGCAGCCCGCCTCCGAGACAGAGGCGGCGAGCACGGCCCAGAGAGCAGAGTGGACGCCAGCTCCTCGCTGATGTCCGCCGTGGCTGCAGTCCAGGCCGTGTCAGGGAGCGCCACCTGGGAGGACCGGGCACGGCCAGGCACACGCAGGAGGGCAGCGGTGCCTAGAAGGTCACCAGCAGCTGACCTCCAGGCCCCTGACCGCAGCAGCTTCCCTCTGGAATCCCTCTCCGCCCAGGACCCACGGCCGCGGCCTGCCTGCCCGAACGGGGTCTTCGCGACGTGATCAGTGCAGCTGAGGTCATGGCAGAGTCAGGGTGCCTAAGACCGTGACCGGGGTCGTCACAAGAAGAACTGAAGGGACGCGCAGGGCGGAGACGAAGCAGAGACCGGAGACCTCGGCAGCCGCGGGCAGAGGTGGGAGGAAGCCTCCCCGTCAGCACCTGGGTTTCCGACCCGCGGCCTCTGGCGAGGGAGAGCGTGGTCCTCTGCCCTCTAACCCGCCAGGCTGCAGCGTTTGTGCGAAGCTCCCTGAGATGAAGGCATCCCGTGAACTGGTGACCATCCCCGCCTCCAGGCCCGGGCCGTCTCTCTGCCTCACTGCCCGTCCGCGCCCCCCTGCGCCTGCGGCGTCTTGCTTCCCACGCGCAGACCCCGTGGTGTGGAACCAGTCTGCGCCCTGCCTCCTGACCACCCAGGCCCTCCACCACTCCTGCAGCCCACCCGCAGGGGCTGGGCCCCCTGGTGCCCTCTCCCACCCCAAGGACCTTCAGAAGCTTGCTTAGCACAGCCCCCAGCCTCTGGCCGACGCTCCGCCAACACGGCGCTCCGCCCTCAGGGCCGGCAGCCGCCCGGGGCCTCCCCCTCCCCCTGGCCTCTCCGCGCGGGGCAGGAGGCGTCACCAGCCCATGCGGCCTGCCCTCCGCCGGCAGCCAGGGACCCAGCCCAGGCCCTCCTGCCACCGGTGCGCTCCTCGTCCACGGTCCTCCAAACAGGCAGGGGCTCCCGACGGAGGAGATGCCCCTGGCCTCCCACCGGGTCACTAGAAACCTGACGTGCCGTTTAACCTAAAGGCAAGAGTGCCGTCGGCACGCAGGCGCCGTCCCCGTGGTCCCTTCCTCGGCCGGTCGCTCGCATTCACTCGCCAAGACCACCACTGCCGCCATGGTCAGCGCGCCACTGTCGTCACTGCCACAGCTCCATAATCGTGTCATTGGTCCTACACCGCCACCGTTGTCAGCAGCATCGGCGCCTCCCGCACCATCCAGAGCCAGTTTTCGGCTGCCGAGTCGGAGGCCGAGGCGCGGGATGGCTCGCCCCGGCCTCTCCAGCGGTCTTCAGGAGAGCCGGGCCTCAGACGCCTTCCAGCTCGGCGTCTGTTCTCCCCGGGCAGCGGTGCCCTCTGCGCAGCCCCCGCGGCCCCAGCCCCTCTTCCTGCCTTCGGACGGGGGCGGGGTTGCTGGCCGGCGCCTCCCTCAGCTCTGCTGGAGGCCCGCCCCCGCCCACGGCCCAGAGGATCCTCTTCCGTAAGACCCGATAACTAACCCGGATTTAATTGAATTAATATCGACAGCATGTAATTGCTCCTTGTTGCTCGAGCCTGGCTGGGAGGGATGGCGAGGGGGCGGGGCAGCGAGGTTATTGCTTCAGAAAAGCGTCCTCAGCCCGCAGCGGCGTTTTGGCCTTATTATTATAGTCATAAGGAGGGCCGCTGATCTGATCTCTCCTTCCACAATAGCACACACGTCGGCTACATAAACAGCCAAAGCCCTTTGTCCCTGTGGGCTGTTTGTGGGTAATTAAAATCGATAGGCGCTTCCTCACAGACCTCCTTAGTCTCCTTCGAGCGCAGGGCTCGGGGCTGGCCAGCCTACACTCTCTGGGGCTGCGGGCTGGCCTCCCCGGCCTAGCCCTTTTGGAAGCAGCTGTCATCCCAGAGGTGGCGAGGGGGCAGGGGGTCCCGGGAGCTGGCGCTGAGGTCTGGGTCTGAGGGCGCAGCCCCAGATGAAGCCAGCGAGGGGCCCAGTGACCATCGCTGGCAGGCCTGCCAGGCTGGGGGCCATCCCCGGGCTCGTCTGAGGGCTGCCGTCTCCCCACCTCTGCCCACCTTGTCTGTGGATCCGTAAGCCCCAGGGGACCCTCGACACCCTCCCCAGCCTCCCGCCCCGCATTCTCCCCGCACCCGCCCTGTCCCAGGACGGCACCTGGGAGGCCACAGCCCCGTCTCCCATGGCTGCTCAGCTGCTGGGCGCCCCGGGGCCTCCGCACGCCAGGTCCGACCCAGGCTCTCGGGCTCAGCCGGGAGGCACACACAGGAACTCCTGCCCCTGCCGCCCACTGGGGGCCCTGGAGTTCCCCTTCGTCCAAGCCCAGCACAGCTGTCTCTGGCCTGAGGCGTCCAGCGCGGCCTTGGGCGGGCTCTGGCCCCAGCTCCTGCAGCCCCATCCTGTTCCCGGCAGCCGCCTGGCCACCGGACAGGGAGGGGTGCCGCCTCGGAGTCAAGTGCCGTGAGAGCCCCGGTGTCTCCCGTGTGGACCCGGCTCCCACGGCTAGGTTTGGCGTGCCAGGGAAAGCGACCTCCTGTCCAGCCGGGCAGCACTCCGGCCCTGGGCTGGGAGGAAACTCTGGAGGCTGTGGCAGAGCCACGTGGCAGCTCCCTCTCAAGGCTGAGGCGGCCCAGCCAGTCCTGGAGGCGCGGGCGGGGCCCTCAGCAGGTGTGGACAAGCCCAGCCCTGGGCAGGGCCCGGGGGCTCAGGCAGCGGTGGTCTGGGCGGGAGCCGGCTCAGTGCCGTCCTCTGCGTCGCCCCAGCCCCGCAAGGCCTTCAGGTCGAGCGGGTTCCAGGGCACCCCCGTCGCCTGCCACCCTCAAGCGCGCCGTAGCGGGGCGGCTCGGGCTCGACTCGGGGCCTCTGTCCCCCAGCACAGCTGTTGTGGGGTGGGGTGCGGGTGTCACCACGAGGAGCCCACGCCTAGTCCTGGAGGTGACCACAGGGGAGCCCACGCATGGCCCTGGGGGTGACAGGCGTGAGCCCTGATGGGCACCTGCTGCAGGGGCCTCAGGGCTAGGGTCCGGCCCTGACTCCCGCTGCCCTGTGCTCCGTCTCGCCCGGCTGCCCGCCCACCACCAGGGAGAAGGGCCAGGGCGGGCGGGCAGCCAGGCACCTCCGCCTCACGCTCCTGGGTGGCTGTGGCGCCTGGCATGAGTGCTGGGCTGTGGAGCGCCCTCAGGGGCCAGTGGCCATGGGCAGCTGGATGTCTGCAGACAGGAGATGGGTTGGAACCATCCAGCTAGGCCCCACCGTGGGCCTTGTCCTCCGGGGCAGGCGCTGGGTGACCCGTGAGCACAGGAGCCTGGCCACGCCCCTCGTACCGCCTTACCCCCCGTAGGGGAGGGGGAGCAGCTGCGGCCCTGGGGCCAGTGAGCTCCCGGCACTCTGGAGACAGGCCTCCGGGCTGCCCCCGCCACCCCCACCCCTGCCTGGGGCCTTGGCCCCCAGCAGCCCTGAGAACAGCAGGGGAGCCAGCGGACCAGCTGCCCTGCCCTGCCCGCCGCGGGGCCCTCAGCGGGGTGGGGCCCGTGTGCCCTGTCCTGTCTGCTGCAGCCCCGCCGGGACCCCTGGCCTGTGAGGCAGCCTCCCTCCCGCCAGCCCCCCCGTGCACGTGTGGGCTCCATGCGTGCGTCGAACTGGAGCGGGCGGGGCAGGGCGTGCAGGGCTCTGTGCCGGGGACGGCACCAGGGCCAGCCACACCGGAGCCCCGCGCCTGCCCGGCCCGCCAGCCCCCGACCAGGGGAGGAGGCGTGAGCCTGGGGCCCGCTGGGAACCCGAGCGGCCGAGGCCTCTGCCTGTGACCCCAGGGCCTTGCCCAGCGCCTGAAGACACCAGCGCAGGGGCCAGGGAGACGATGCTGCCCTGAAGTGCGTCGACGGCACAGTCCTCTGTGCGCTGTCCTTCTTAGCTGAGGGCAGCCTGAGCTGGACTGCCGAGCGGGTGGAGGGCGCCTCCCCCCGCTGAGCAGCCCTTGCAGGACGCGTCCCTGCGTCTGTGTGGCCGCTGACCTCCGTGCAGGCACTCGCTGCTTCTTAAGTAACTTGTGCCGTCCCACCCCAGCAAGGAGGCGCTCGAGGCGGGAGAGGGCATCCTCCCTCCTGAAGCTCCTCTGGACGGACGTGGGGGCCCCCCGGCCTGCTGCGGGGCAGCGCTAGAAAGTCCACCAAACCGTGCGTCCTTCGGTCCTCAGAGGGTGCCTGGTCTCCTCGCGTTCGCCCCTGTGACCTGTGTTTGCGGCAGGAGTGGGGGTCTCTGGCGGGGCTGGCCGTCTAGGGGACGCCCGCGGCGGGGGCTGGGGCGGAGCTGCAGGAGGCCAGGCCGGGGGCTCTCTCGCAGGGGTCTGGAGCTGCCCCCCCGTGGGGCCCTTCGAGGGTCACAAGGGCGCCGTGCCCTGGGCGTGCCTGGGAGGTGGCGGGCGGTGTGCCCCACGGTGTGAGCACACGCACGTGTTCAGCCAGCTCGCGCACGTGCTCACAGGTCACAGCAGCCACTCGCGCAGCCCGCCGCCACCGTGTGTGCTCAGGGGCTCTCTGCAGCACATGCTCCCCCGCTGCCCCGCGTGCCAGGCGCCCTCATGGGCCAGCGGGCGCCACGGCGCTGCAGGGCGAGCCAGGGCAGCTCCGAGGGCCAGAGCGGTCCCCGGGAGACCGGGGCCTTGCGGCCCTGTGCGTCCTGCGTCTGGCTGGCCGCCCTCCGAGACCGCAGTGCCCGCGCTGAGAGCTCGTCTCGGGGAGGCGTCGTCCCGTGGAAGGCCACCGCTGGCCCTCAGCGGGAGGAGGGAACCTGGGGAGGGCTCTGGGCTTGGCGGCCCCTAACCGGACGGGCCGGCAGGGTTCACCAGGCGGCCCCGGGGCAGGCTGGGACCATGCTGTTCCCCAGACTCCCGGTACAGGGAAGGGACGGAGGCCCGGCCAAGCGGATCCTGCCGTCCTTCCCTTGGCCAGCCTTTCCCCATGGCCGGCACAGGGCCGATGTCCTTCACGCAGGGCGGGTCTCAGGCCGGTCCGTTCCCAGCCGTCCCTCCCACCCCGTCGGCCATCCCCTCCTCGGAACTCCGCCCTGGACGGAATCCCCAGGCCCCTTTGCCCCCTCGCCATATCGGCCGATGGCCCCTTGCTCTTGGTGCTCCTGATGCCAGCTGGGGACCCTCTCGCTCAGGAGGGGCTCGGGTACATCTGGCCCCAGAGCCAGCGGGCCCAGCCCTGTGCTGTGTGTGCGCAGCGCTGGGGGCAGGCTGGGCATGGGCTCCTCAGAGGCCAAGTTCAAGGGTCCGGCACCACGTCCGGGGCTGCCAGGTGGTCACAGGCAGGCAGGCGCAGAGGGTCCGTGAGGCTTCCCCTCAGCCCGGGGTCAGAGCCACGGCACCAAAGCCAGCCGCCCCGTGTGTGCTCACGGGAACAGGGTCCAGAGATGCCAGGACGGGGCCGCCTTGGAGCCGAGAGCCGCCAGGCCAGGTCTGCAGGGGAGCGGGGGCAGACGGGAGCCTGGGGAGAAGCCGACCCCTTCAAGTGAACAAGCCGGGCTTTCCCGGGCCGGGCCCCACGGGCGAGCGATCCAAGCCCCCCCCGGGCTCAGAGCGCCGGAGGCGTCCTCCAGCTCAGCGCGGGGCCAGGGGGGCAGCCGGCGCCTTCATGCTTTATTCCTGACAGTATCCATCTTTCCAAATTGATTTTTGATATCCATAGTGACCTGGAAGGGAGACACGGCGATAACTCTCGGAAAGTGGAAAACAATATTATCGCCACAAATATGAATTACTGGCCGCCAGGTTAAATCTACTGTGCGATGAGTTATGTGACCCCGGCGCTCCTATAATTCTTGGGAATTTTATAGAGTCAGGAGAGGCCTGTGGACGCTGACAAGCACTTAACAGCCAGAGCCGGCCCCAACAAGTCTCGGGGCCCTGTGATTTAGCCGCCCTGGGCACCGTGGGCCACTCCGCGCTGCTCCTCGGCACTTACAGACTGCATTTGTCGTTCCTGTCGTTCCCAGGGCCGGAGACGCACGCCTGCCACCCTGGCAGAGCAGCAGCGCGGCCCCCGGCGGGCTGTCGTCCAGGGCCCAGCAGGAAGGGCCGTGCTGACCAGCGTGGCGCTGGCTGCGTGGCCGCCAGGGGCAGGGGCCCCCGGGCTCACCTGGTTCCGCCCAGAGCGGCCATACAGCACGAGGCCAGCGGTCACAGCCCGCGGGAGCATTCTTCCCGGCCCTCCTCCTCGGAGGCACGGACCAGAGGCCTGTCTGGGGTGGACCCAGGGGCGGTGGGTGAGACCTCGTGGCAGCAGGTGGACGCGCCCCAGGCGTCTGGGTCCTGCCTTCAGCCTCGTCGCAGCCGCCGCCCTGGCTCCACCAGAAGAATGGGCACATGCGGGCACAGGTGGGCGAGCGAGCACACAGGTGCACCCGAGCCTGCCCTGCAGACGAGGCCGGGGACGCTGGCCACCCGGGCAGGAGCAGGGCCTGGGGGCAGGGAGGAGGGCGGTCGGTCTGGGCTGGGGTGGACCCCAGGAGGGCAGCCTGTTCCTCCTTGTGGGGACTCAGGCCAGCCTGCCTCTCCCCTGGAGAGGGGCTGGAGCTGGAGCCCGGCGGTGGGGTGCCAGAGGCCAGGGGTGGGGTGGGGCGGCTGGGGGGGCACGCAGGTTCAGGAGCCTCCAGGGGACACAGGGACCCTCTCAGCGGGGACACCGAGGGTGAAGGCACCGGCACTGCTCGCGGACCCCAGCCCTGAGCAGGCCTCCAGCGAGGGTCTGGGCGGGAGGCGGAGGGAGCGGCGTGACCCCTTGTCCAGTCAGGTCCCTGTGGACCCCTGTCGGGAGTCCCTGATGAGGACGAGATCCCAGCTCCAGACCGGATGCCCTGTGGGTCCCCCATCTAGGGCTGTGGGACCCTCTCAGAGGGCACGCTGATGCTCTGGTGGGGGGAGCTGCGGGGTCCGGGCGGGAGGGCCCGCCCTTTGCCCTGAGATGGCCCTGGCTGGTTCCCGCAGGGACGCTGGATGTGCGTCCCCCCATCCGGCCACCACCCCGCCGCGGCACGCTGAGGACGGCGCTCCTGCCGGCGGGGCCTGGGGGCGGCCCCACGGGCACAGGACAGGCAGGCTTCCGTCTCGGGGGCGTGGGGCTGGCCCTGGGAACCTGCGAGAGGCGGAGCCCGGGAGCCTCCTGCCCTGAACACTGCAGGGTCTCAGTGCTGGAGCCGGGTACCCACGCTGCCCTCAGGGTGGGGGACACGCAGCCAGCCTGCCCACGCCCGGTGGCCCCAGGGGCGACGGCACCGGCCGGCTCCTCCCCACCCCGCGGCCCCACGGGGTGGGAACCAGGCTGGCGCCCTGGATTGTGGCCCCGTGGCCCCGTGGCTGTGGCCGCCAGCTCCCACGGAGCTGAGAGACAACAAACAGTGTCGCTTAATTTACATGACAAAGTGCCACCATTATTGCAAGCTGACAGAATGCTGCTCAGGGCAATTTCGAAAATTATTTAAACAATGTAATGAGTTAAATGTCAACGCTGGCTAATTATGTTTATGACGAGGCCGGGGACGCTGGCCACCCGGGCAGGAGCAGGGCCTGGGGGCAGGGAGGAGGGCGGTCGGTCTGGGCTGGGGTGGACCCCAGGAGGGCAGCCTGTTCCTCCTTGTGGGGACTCAGGCCAGCCTGCCTCTCCCCTGGAGAGGGGCTGGAGCTGGAGCCCGGCGGTGGGGTGCCAGAGGCCAGGGGTGGGGTGGGGCGGCTGGGGGGGCACGCAGGTTCAGGAGCCTCCAGGGGACACAGGGACCCTCTCAGCGGGGACACCGAGGGTGAAGGCACCGGCACTGCTCGCGGACCCCAGCCCTGAGCAGGCCTCCAGCGAGGGTCTGGGCGGGAGGCGGAGGGAGCGGCGTGACCCCTTGTCCAGTCAGGTCCCTGTGGACCCCTGTCGGGAGTCCCTGATGAGGACGAGATCCCAGCTCCAGACCGGATGCCCTGTGGGTCCCCCATCTAGGGCTGTGGGACCCTCTCAGAGGGCACGCTGATGCTCTGGTGGGGGGAGCTGCGGGGTCCGGGCGGGAGGGCCCGCCCTTTGCCCTGAGATGGCCCTGGCTGGTTCCCGCAGGGACGCTGGATGTGCGTCCCCCCATCCGGCCACCACCCCGCCGCGGCACGCTGAGGACGGCGCTCCTGCCGGCGGGGCCTGGGGGCGGCCCCACGGGCACAGGACAGGCAGGCTTCCGTCTCGGGGGCGTGGGGCTGGCCCTGGGAACCTGCGAGAGGCGGAGCCCGGGAGCCTCCTGCCCTGAACACTGCAGGGTCTCAGTGCTGGAGCCGGGTACCCACGCTGCCCTCAGGGTGGGGGACACGCAGCCAGCCTGCCCACGCCCGGTGGCCCCAGGGGCGACGGCACCGGCCGGCTCCTCCCCACCCCGCGGCCCCACGGGGTGGGAACCAGGCTGGCGCCCTGGATTGTGGCCCCGTGGCCCCGTGGCTGTGGCCGCCAGCTCCCACGGAGCTGAGAGACAACAAACAGTGTCGCTTAATTTACATGACAAAGTGCCACCATTATTGCAAGCTGACAGAATGCTGCTCAGGGCAATTTCCGAAAATTATTTAAACAATGTAATGAGTTAAATGTCAACGCTGGCTAATTATGTTTATGCTAATTGTTAATTAGCCCCATAATGGAGACAGTCTTAATTAACAATAGTTATGAGTGTGGGAGGTGGGCTCCTGTGGGTTGCCCCGCGGCCCCACTCGGAGAAAGCCGGGCTGCCAGCCACCGCTGGCTGCCGCCTGCAGGTCCCCTGGGCCTGAGACAGGCGCCCTGCCAGCCAGCCCGGGGGCACGACCCACCAGCCCCTTCCCGCCCCGAGGTGTGGTCCCCACTGCTTCGCCCAGCCACACTCTCGGGGTCTGCCCGTGCCAGGATGGACAGAAGGCCCGCCTCTCCCTCCCCTCCCCCACTCCCGCCCTCCCCCACCCACGGAGGGCCACCGTCTCCAGAGACAAGTGGAGCCAGTGGCCGCTTGTGCCCCGCTGGACATGAGGCCTCGGTGCTGTGGCCAATGGGGGTTCCCAACAAACTCCTCTTGTGGGAACAGGGGGCGCCATGACCCTGCCCAGCCCCATCCTGAAGGCCGGCTCAGCTCCGTAAAGGAGGTCTGGGGGTGGGGGACGGTGCCGCCCCAAACCCCCACTAGCCTCCAAAGCCCCTTCTGCGGGGTCACCCAGACGTCCACCCAGTGGCTCTCTGAGCCCCGGTGGCAGGGCTGTTTCGGGAGGCGGTGAGCCACGCGGCGGGGGCTGGGCGGGGTCCGGCGGGGCAGGTGGAGAGGAGCCCGGGGCCGGGCCGGGCAGCGGCGTGGGGAGGACAGGAGGCTGCAGACGCCCGCGTCAGCGCCGGGGAGGCGGGGCGGGCATCTCAGCAGCGTCCGCGCCGCGTGTCCCGGGTGGAGGACCCCCGCGCTGCAGCCCCAGCGTCTCTCACCTCCAGGCCCAGGCCCGTGGGCTCCCAGGACCCCTCTGCTCTCTGAAAGGAGCCCCTCACTGGGCCTGGTGCCCGTCTTTCCAAGGCCCTCCCGGTCCTCAGGCTGCAGCAGCTGGTCCTGGGACCCCCAGTCCCTGCTCCAGTCCCAGCCCCGGGCGTCCCCTCGTGCAGACTCCCTGCGTGTGGTGGGGGCACAGGGCGCCCCCACCCACCTGCTGTCCACACCTGCGGCCCACAGACGGCAAGAGACGGACTTCGCGTCCGGCGGAGGTCACGGCACCCGCTCCGTCTGAAGGGCCTCTGGTCCCCACCCCCCGCCCGGTGCAGCCACTCCTCGCGAGCCTCGGGAGCTCGGCCGTGCGCCTAGGCTGAGCTCACTGCCGCCCCGACAGGGCCCCGGGCTCCCAGCGCTGCCCCCAGCCCTCCAGAGGCCTGGGCTCTGAGGCCGCGGTCCCCTGCCCATCTGCTCGCCCACTTGGCGCCCTGTGGATGCAACGCTCTGCCCACAGTGGACTCCTCTTGGAGGCCTGGTGTCTCCCTGCGGCCACGCGGACGGCAGGCTCCCACGCCAGCGGAGTTTCAGAATCCACGCTCCTGGCCCCGGCCCCTGAGGAGGCAGCTCCCCAGCCCCGGCTCAGGCTCCGTGGGTCACCCACGGCTGTGCCCGCTCCAGGCCTCTCCAGCCCAAGCGCTGCCTGGGGGGCAGGCCTGGGGCCCGCCGGCGCCCGCACCAGCCTGTAGGAGGCAGCGGCGGGCTGTAATTTTCCCTTAATGTGACAGACACTTAAAGCAGCAAAGGGGACTCATGGCCTCTATAAAACGGTGACTCCGTCTCCCAGGTCTGATTTTATTCCTGGCAACAGTAGTAAAAGTGCCATTTACGGGGCCTCCTGTTCCTGGCTCCTCGGTTGTGCAAAGACGCCGTTTACAAGGAAGCTGGCCACCCACTGACTGGGCCCTCTCTCCGGGAGGGGAGGCCCACGAGGCCAGCAGCTCCGCGCCTGCCTACGGCACTGGGCTTCCTCCACGTGAAAGTTGGGGGTGGGGCGGTGCCGATCCCCAAGACTCCAGATCAACCACAGACAGCAGCCTAAGGTCCCAGCCGCTGCCCTGCTGGCCAAGGAGGGTCTGGGGGCCCTGTGCCCCTCAGAGTCGCAGCGCTGGGCGGGCAGGGCAGGGCTCCCCGTGGCTTCCCCGTTGGAGTGGAGGCAGAGTGACTGAGTCTCCCCCGCCAATGGGTGGTCTGTCTGGCCTGGTCACTGGCTGCCGTCGGGGCACCTGGTCTGGGGACAGACCCGCCCCCACCACCCAGCGCCCCCTCCCTGAGCTGTGCCCAGGAGACCCCGCTTCCCCTGGCAGGAGTCAGCACAGGCCTCGTGGAGGGGAGGCGGCCCCCAGGGGGAGGCCGTGGGCTGGCGGCTGTGGGACCTCGGAAGGGTGGGCGAGGCTGGGCATCCAGGTGGACCTGGGGGCACCTCCTGATTGGAGAGCACGTACGTACCAGGTGAAGAGGGCTCTGAGAGGAGCCCGGGGTTCAGAGGGTGAGGACCGCACGGCCAGAGGGGACGTGAGGAGAGGGTGGGTGGGAGGGGTGGGTGAGGCCACCCTGCCGGTGTGGGGGTGGTTAGGGGCCAGCAGGGGGCCAGGGGGCTCTCTGGATGTGCAAGTGGAGGGGCTCTGGGCAGCAGGACCCAGAAGGGCCTGCTCCGTAGGCAGCAGGTGGATGGGGCTGGAGCTCGGGAAGCAGGCCTGCTTGGTAGGGGTGCAGGAGGCAGGAGGGGGCGTGGGGCCCGAGGGGGCGGGGTGACAAAGTGCACAGAGGGGGCAGGCCATGGGGTGGTGGGAGACTCCCCCGGCACAGGGGGCCCCGCTGACAGCAGGCGGTGCTGGTGTCATGGCAATCGTCTCTGGTGGCTTCGTCCGACAGGCCGAGGACCCATGCAGCGGCCTAAGACACGGGCCTCTCAACGGGACACGTGGGCACGGGGAGCCATTTCACAGCCAGATACGAGGGCACTCTCTCCTCTCCTCGGGGGCCACCCCGCCGAGCTGACACACCAGGGGAGGTCGGGGTGGTGAGAGGGTGTAAGCGTAAGAAACGCCACGTGATGTGGGTCAGCGCGGGGCACGAGGGGCGGCACCTCTCTGCAGGAGAAGAGAGGGGGGACTATGGACAGCTATGCTTATCTGCCTGTATGTTTAGAAAAGACTGATGAGAAGGTAAACTGAACACGAATTAAAGCCGTTACCTGGGATTTCCCTGGTGGTCCAGGGGTTAAGACTTCACCTTCCAACGCAGGGGTGCAGGTTCAATCCCTGGTCAGGAAGGTAAGTTCTCACATGCCTCACGGCCAAAAAATGGAAAAACATAAAACAGAAGCGATATTGTAGCAAATTCAATAAAAACTTTAAAAAAAAAATAAAAGCAGTTACCTACAGAGGCGGAGAGACCAGGGTGGTGGCTGAGGAGGTGAGACCGCCGGGGCGGCGCTGGGTCCCGTGGCCTGGACACCGGAACCACGTAAAGGTTTTGCGCTACTTTGGCCGCCGGACGTGAGGCGCCGATTCGCTGGAAAAGACCCTGATGCTGGGAGAGACTGAGGGCAGGAGGAGAAGGGGGCGACAGAGGACGGGATGGTTGGATGGGCATAAATTTGACCAAACTCTGGAAGACAGTGGAGGACGGAGGTAGCTGGCATGTCCATGAGGTCGAAAGAGGCAGACACAACTTAATGACCGAACAACAAAAGTTTTGCAAAATAAAAACTGTAATGGAGAAGGAACATATCAATGCACAAAATAGAGCCAGTGACCCTAACACAGAAAAGGAATCACTCCACCTGAGTGTTACTGATGTGAGCGCCGAGTGAGGTGCAGTCTAAGCACAAAACAGGAGAAGCGTGTCAGGAGCCCTTCGGCTCTGCTTGGTGATCCTGTGGCGGCCACAGGCACGGGCGATGTGACTCTGGAATTATCGTAGGATGAGGCATGTAAGTAATTATGTTAATGTCATTAGGAAATGGGATTTTTAGCATAAGAGAAAAAATGAAACTACAATTTTAAGACATGAAATTTAAAACCATAATCTTAATAAACTATCTGCAAATGAAACTGAGAAGACATTTCCATTTAAAATCCCATGAAAAATACTTAAGAATAAATTTAAGCAAGAAGGTGCAAGACAGGCACACTGAACACTCGAAAGCTGAGAGAAATTAAGACCTGATGAGATGGAAAGATATTCTGTGGTCATGTTGTCAAAGACTTACTATTGTTTCAAGATGATGATACTCCCCAAACTCATCTTCAGATTCACTGAAATCCCTTTCAGAATCCCAAATGACTTCTTTGAACAAACTGCCAAGCTGATTCTATGATGTTTATGGAATTGCAGAGGACTCAGAATAGCCAACACAATCCTGAAAAACAGGATAAAGTAGAAGGACTCACTCTCCCCAGTTTCAAAGCCTATGAAGTCGTGATAATTCAGACAGCATAGGCCTGGCACAGGGCAGACGCAGAGACCAGTGGACTAGAATAGTCTAGAAACAGAGCGTGTGTCTATGGTCACCTTATTTTTGACAGTGGCGCTAAAGACTGCTCAGGGGGCCAGGAATACTATCCTAGCAAATGACGTTGGGAAGATGGAATACCCACGCGCAAAAGAAGGAAGCTTAACCCTTAGCGCAAAAGAAGGAAGCTTAACCCTTACCACACACCACATACAAAGATGAACTAAAAATGGACCCAGGTCGACTCTCCTTTGAGCCGACCGGCTGTTCTCCCAGTGTCTTCCACTTTCTCCCTTAAACCCGCCCGCTGTACTGGCAGCGACTCTCCCTTCCCCCACGCTAATAAACTTTACTTTCCTCTCAAAAAACAACCCAGAAAACCCAAACCAAAACAAAAATGGACCCCAAACCACATAAGAACTAAAACTATATAACTCCTTGAAAAAAGACAGGGGTAAATCTTCATGGTCTCAGATTTGGCAATGGCTTCTTGATACAACACCAAAAGCACCAGCAACAAAAGGGAAAATTGAAGCGCTACATTAAAAGCTAACAATATCTGTGCTTCAGAGGGCACTGTCAAGAGAGCCAAATGACCTCCTAGAGAACAGGAGACAGTATTTTCAGATCATACATCTGACAAGCATGGTGTGTCTTGAATACATAAAGAGCTCTTAAAACTCAATAATGAAAGACCAAACAATTGCTTAAAACTGGGTGAATGATCTGTAGAGACATATCTTCAAGGGACATATACAAATGGTCAATAAACACGTGAAAAAGATGCTCGGTGTCACTGGTCATCAGAGACATGCAAATCAATGTGACAATGAGGTACCATTTTACACCCCCTACAATGGTTAATATCAAAATAGCAAGTGCTGACCAGGTTGTGGAGAAATTGGAAAACTTATGCGGTGCTGGAGGGAATGGAAAGTGGTATAGCCATTTAAAAACTTCTGAAACGGTTTGGCAGTTCCTCAAACGATTAAGCACAGTGCTACCCAGTGACCCTGCAACTCCACTCCTAGGTGTCCACCCAGGAGAAATACAACCACTGTATCTACACAAACCATGCACATGAAGGTTCACAGTAGCATTACTCTCAACAGCCCCAAGGTGAAAACTGCCCAAATGACCACCATCAGGTGACTGGATTAAGAAAACGTGGTCTGTCTGTACAATGAGCTCCTGTGAGGCAAGAAAAAGGAATGAAAAACAGATACAAGTCACCACCCAGAGCCCCAGAGGAGGGGAGAAAATATAGAAAAAATATTTGAAGAAATAGAGACCCAAAACGTCCAAAATCTGCTAAAAGGCATACATGTACAGGCTCGAGTAGGTCAGTAAACTCCACAGAAGATAAACTCTAAACAAACACATGCCCAGACATCTCATAACCAAAAGACCAAACACCAAAGAAAAGACTGTGAAAGCAGCCAGAGGAAAGCATTACATGTACTTTCAACACAAAGAATGTAACAAAGACTGTGGACTTCACGTCAGAGATCATGGAAACGAGAAAGCCATGGACCCAGTTAGTTTAAGTGCTAACAGAGAACTGCCAACCCGGATTCTAAAGCCGGGAAAAACAGCCTGCAGATAGTAAGACAAAATAGACACTCAGACAAAGGAAAACAAAGAGGATTTGTCACCAGTAAACTTGCTCTAAAAAAAATGCTAAAGGGGATTCTTTTTTTTTTTTTTTTCTTGCCACTTCTATTGGTCTTTCGTTTATTTACTTTGTTCTTTGGCCCGTGTGGGCCTCCCATCGCGGTGGCGTCTGTTGTCGAAGAGCACCGGCTCTGGGCGCGTGTGCTCCAGAGCTCTAGCTCTGTAATTGGACACATCGGTCCAGCCGCTCCGCGGCACATGGGATCTTCCCAGGCCAGGGATCGAACCGGCGCCCTTTGCACTGCAAGGCGGTGTCCTTACCCACTGGACCACCAGGGAAGCCCTAAAGGGGGTTCTTGAGGCAGAATGAAAATTATACCAGAACGAAATTTGGAACTTTAGAAACGAGGGAAGAGAAATCATAAATATCTGGGCAAAATTGTGTTTTCCTTCTTGCCTTTTTTTAAAATTTATTTTTATTAACAAAATTTTTTGGGCTCCACAGCATCTTAGTTCCCTGACGAGGGATGGAACCCACACCTCCTGTAGTGGAAGCCTGGAGTCCTAATCACTGGACCACCAGGGAAGTCCCCCTTCTTCCTTCTTTAAAATATGTTTGATAGCTGACAGCAAAATTGTAACATTGTCCAAAGGAATTTTGACGATCTGTAGATGGAATAATGAGATAACTGTTTAAGCAAAATGGGTGGACCCAGGTGGTTTGCTGCAAAGCCTTCTACATCCCACCTGAAGTGGAGAAATACAGACTGTGACAAGGTCAGCATCTTCGTGATAATCTCCAGAACAGTGACTAAACAGCAGGCACATAGCATGTTCACTAAACTTGGGATAATCACTTCCTGATAGGTGGAAACCAGATCATCATGGTGAACAGCTTCAACTCACATAGAATGTAACAAAGACTGTGGACTTCACGTCAGAGATCATGGAAACGAGAAAGCCATGGACCCAGTTAGTTTAAGTGCTAACAGAGAACTGCCAACCCGGATTCTAAAGCCGGGAAAAACAGCCTGCAGATAGTAAGACAAAATAGACACTCAGACAAAGGAAAACAAAGAGGATTTGTCACCAGTAAACTTGCTCTAAAAAAAATGCTAAAGGGGATTCTTTTTTTTTTTTTTTTCTTGCCACTTCTATTGGTCTTTCGTTTATTTACTTTGTTCTTTGGCCCGTGTGGGCCTCCCATCGCGGTGGCGTCTGTTGTCGAAGAGCACCGGCTCTGGGCGCGTGTGCTCCAGAGCTCTAGCTCTGTAATTGGACACATCGGTCCAGCCGCTCCGCGGAGGCACATGGGATCTTCCCAGGCCAGGGATCGAACTGGCGCCTTTGCACTGCAAGGCGGTGTCCTTACCCACTGGACCACCAGGGAAGCCCTAAAGGGGGTTCTTGAGGCAGAATGAAAATTATACCAGAACGAAATTTGGAACTTTAGAAACGAGGGAAGAGAAATCATAAATATCTGGGCAAAATTGTGTTTTCCTTCTTGCCTTTTTTTAAAATTTATTTTTATTAACAAAATTTTTTGGGCTCCACAGCATCTTAGTTCCCTGACGAGGGATGGAACCCACACCTCCTGTAGTGGAAGCCTGGAGTCCTAATCACTGGACCACCAGGGAAGTCCCCCTTCTTCCTTCTTTAAAATATGTTTGATAGCTGACAGCAAAATTGTAACATTGTCCAAAGGAATTTTGACGATCTGTAGATGGAATAATGAGATAACTGTTT
Organism: Tragulus kanchil; assembly: GCA_022376925.1. Lineage (NCBI taxonomy): Eukaryota > Metazoa > Chordata > Mammalia > Artiodactyla > Tragulidae > Tragulus > Tragulus kanchil. Next base: position 188,380,528 of record JAIOJX010000025.1, read on the forward strand.
AAGCAAAATGGGTGGACCCAGGTGGTTTGCTGCAAAGCCTTCTACATCCCACCTGAAGTGGAGAAATACAGACTGTGACAAGGTCAGCATCTTCGTGATAATCTCCAGAACAGTGACTAAACAGCAGGCACATAGCATGTTCACTAAACTTGGGATAATCACTTCCTGATAGGTGGAAACCAGATCATCATGGTGAACAGCTTCAACTCACATAGTGTCATATGTCCATTATATTTTAAAAAACTAGAGAAAATATTAAGGAATCTAAAAAGATATCACTTGAAACAATAATGAAGAGGTGATGATAAAACTAGTAGAGTTAGTAGAAATATTACCTAATGATAAAGGGTCAATTAATGGAGAAGACACGTAAGCCTACATGTGGATTCACCTGACAACTTGAGCCACGTGACCTTCCAAGCGCAGGAGGCAGGAACCGATAGAAATGGAAGGAGCAGTGGCAAACCCACGACTCGGTGCATGGGGGCCGCTCTCAGTGTCAGCAGAACACACACAGCAGCGGGGAAAGAGGAACTGGACAGCACCCTCAACCAATGTTCCTACAGGATGTTACAGAACAGCACGTCATCTAGCAACAGCAGAATAATATTCTTTTCAAATGCACATGGAACATTCTCCAGAGAGTCCACATCCCGGGCTACAAGACCAACCTAAGAAATCTGAAGAATTCAACTTATATAAAATATGATATTGACCACGATGAAATTACACTAGATATGAATAACCGTAAGATATCTTCAAAACTCTCAGATGTGGAGCTTCCCTGGTGGCTCAGTGGTGAAGAATCTGCCTGCCATTGCAAGCAACACAGGTTCAATCCCTGGCCTGGGAAGATCCCACATGTAGTAGAGCAACTAAGCCCGTGAGCCACAACGACTGAGCCTGTGCTCTAGAGCCCAGGAGCCTCAGCTGCTGGGTCCGTGTGCTGAGCCCACACTCAGCCACAAGAGACCCTGCCGCAGTGAGAAGCGGAGCACCCCCACCAGAGAGAAACCTCTTGCAGCAGCGAAGACCCAGTGTGGCCAAAACAAACCAAAAGTCCCAGATGCCAGAGGCTAGCAAACTTCTAGATAATCCATGGATCAAAAAAAGCCTCAAGGGGTATTAGAAAACATTTCTGAACTAAATGAAAATGAAACAATTTAAATATCAAAAGTATTTGCGGATTGCAGTTAAAGCAGTGCTTACAGGGATGTTTACAGTATGAATGTTGATATTGGAAAAGAAGAATGACTGTCTCAATGATCTAAGCTTCCTTCTTAGGAAACCAGAAAAATAAGAACAAAAGAAACCCAAAGTAACCAGAAGAAAAGAGATAATAAAGAGTGAGTTCAGATCACTGAAATAAAAAAAACAGAAAAACTTTAGGTAAAAATCAGTGAAATCAAGAATTGGTTCTTTGGAGAAGTCAATTAATTCCATTCATCTCTAGCTAGACTGAAGAGGAAACAAGAAAAGAAAAGAGGGAAGACACAAATTACCGATACCAGGGGTGAAGAAGGAGCCACACCGCAGCTGGTGGGAGGACCATGAAGAACGACTCCACACGCTCCAGTGCAACAGTTTGGGTGAATGGACCAATTTCTTGAAGTTCACAAACTATCAAAACTTTCCCAGGAACAAATAACCTGAATATCCCTCTATCTACCAAAGCAGTTGAACCCATAGCTAATGACCTTTCAAATAAGAAAAGTCCAAACCCAGATAGTTTCACTAACAAATTCTTCAAAATACTTAAAGAACATTCTCCAGAGAGTCCACATCCCGGGCTACAAGACCAACCTAAGAAATCTGAAGAATTCAACTTATATAAAATATGATATTGACCACGATGAAATTACACTAGATATGAATAACCGTAAGATATCTTCAAAACTCTCAGATGTGGAGCTTCCCTGGTGGCTCAGTGGTGAAGAATCTGCCTGCCATTGCAAGCAACACAGGTTCAATCCCTGGCCTGGGAAGATCCCACATGTAGTAGAGCAACTAAGCCCGTGAGCCACAACGACTGAGCCTGTGCTCTAGAGCCCAGGAGCCTCAGCTGCTGGGTCCGTGTGCTGAGCCCACACTCAGCCACAAGAGACCCTGCCGCAGTGAGAAGCGGAGCACCCCCACCAGAGAGAAACCTCTTGCAGCAGCGAAGACCCAGTGTGGCCAAAACAAACCAAAAGTCCCAGATGCCAGAGGCTAGCAAACTTCTAGATAATCCATGGATCAAAAAAAGCCTCAAGGGGTATTAGAAAACATTTCTGAACTAAATGAAAATGAAACAATTTAAATATCAAAAGTATTTGCGGATTGCAGTTAAAGCAGTGCTTACAGGGATGTTTACAGTATGAATGTTGATATTGGAAAAGAAGAATGACTGTCTCAATGATCTAAGCTTCCTTCTTAGGAAACCAGAAAAATAAGAACAAAAGAAACCCAAAGTAACCAGAAGAAAAGAGATAATAAAGAGGGAGTTCAGATCACTGAAATAAAAAAAACAGAAAAACTTTAGGTAAAAATCAGTGAAATCAAGAATTGGTTCTTTGGAGAAGTCAATTAATTCCATTCATCTCTAGCTAGACTGAAGAGGAAACAAGAAAAGAAAAGAGGGAAGACACAAATTACCGATACCAGGGGTGAAGAAGGAGCCACACCGCAGCTGGTGGGAGGACCATGAAGAACGACTCCACACGCTCCAGTGCAACAGTTTGGGTGAATGGACCAATTTCTTGAAGTTCACAAACTATCAAAACTTTCCCAGGAACAAATAACCTGAATATCCCTCTATCTACCAAAGCAGTTGAACCCATAGCTAATGACCTTTCAAATAAGAAAAGTCCAAACCCAGATAGTTTCACTAACAAATTCTTCAAAATACTTAAAGATAAAAATAACACCCAGTCTACCTAATCTCTGAGAAAAATAGGAGAGATAACACTCCCATTTTCTGAGGTCAGCATTACCCGATTCCAACAGCTGACCGAGACAGAACCAGAGGAAAGCTCCAGAACACCCCTTGTGGACAACCACGCAGAGATCTTCAGCAAAACATTGGGAAGTGGAATCCAGCAACAGAGAGAAAGGAAAAGCATGTGCAGACCAAGGCGGACCCCGAGACCACAGGAGTGGCTCAGCAGTGCAGCACCAAGGACCGTCCCCCGCGGGCACAGACCAGAGAAGGCACGTGACCACACCGCTGCGGCGAAACAAGCACCTCACGAAATGCAGCAACCGTGCATCGCAACGTCTCAGAAAACCAGCAGCTGGAAGGAGCGCCTGAGCCTGAAGCTGCTGTAAATGTTTACGTTCCCGGTGGACGATCATTAGCAGATAGAAACGTGATGGAGTTTCTCGGGTCGCTTCCCTCTGAGCCTCCAGCCTTCTGAGTCCTGGAAACTCCGTCCTCGGGACTCTCTGTGGGTGACCGTGTCGTCTGTGTGTGGGACAGTTCCGTTCTTTCCTTTCTCGTCTGGATACACATGTTTTCGGCTGTTTTTTCTTGCCTGAAATAGTCACAGGCAAAGGGGTTTGACATCTGAAGATACACTTTAAAATATTCCAGAAAGACAAGTGTGACTGTGAATGGATGAACTTGGGACAAGATGTGATAGCTGTTGATCTGCGTGACCATGCGAGGAGCGGATTGTGCGATCCTCTGTCTTTCCGTGTGTGTGCGAAATATTCTATAATTGAGAATTGTAAAATCCGTTATTACATCACAACACCCCCAAGAGCTGAACAGAAAAGGGGCAAAGGCACTTCCCGAGACCCAGCGAGGGCAGCGTCCTCGCCGGCAGCCTCGGCTGGAGGTGCGCCCGGGGGCGCGGCCGAGCCGGGCTTCGCCCCAGCCGGGCAGCTCGTGCCCGCCTGCCGTCTCTCACAGAGGCCATCGAGCCTAAGCCAGAGTCCCCACGACGGCGCCCTGGGTGGTGATGCGCTCGGGGCGGCGCGAGCCCGGCGTGCCGCGCTGTCCGGCTCGCGCGGTAACGTGGGGCAGGAGAGCGGCCTCCGCAGCCTGGCACGCGGCACCGACGGCCGTGTTTCCGGAAGCAGAAAACAGATGGGAGCACACGGGCGCCGTGTGAGCGGGTCGCAGGAGGTGCTTCTGGCGTCTCTGCAGTTTTGTCAGCACGCGTCACCTCCGTGATGACATGAGAGGAACATGGTGAGCCCGGCCGGGCCAGCAGGGAGCCCCGGGGCTTCCTCCTTCAGCGGGGAGCCCCCGAACGAGGGCTCCTGGCCCTCTGGCCCCGCTGGCCTCGACCCCGGGGCCTTGGCGTTCCGTCCCTCCTCTGCTGGCGGTGCCTGGAGCTGTTCCCACGTCTGCTGTGTAAAGGAAGCGGAAGGGGACCCAGGTGTCCACCTGTGTCATCCACAGGGCGACAGAAGGCACTGGAGGAGGCGCAGGGAGGAGCCCAGAGGTGGAGGGAGGGTGACCCGGCAGCGCATCTGCACGGGGCCCCGACGGCCCGGCGGCCACCAGGATCTGAGGCCAGGAGCGCGGGGCCTGGTCTTCCCAGCAGTGCTCAGAGAGCCGGCAACCGACAGACAACAAACCCAACGTGTGAGAACTGTCTTTTCTTGAATTTCTACATCACCAGTAAAAATGGACCAATTTAACACTACAGTGCAGAAAAGGGAAAAGGTAGCGGGTTGGCACTTTTAGATTACATCCAGGTAGTTCAGTAAAGCTTTCCTGTGGGAATGAGTTCGGGCCTGCGGGGAGCTGCAGAGCGGGGAGGCGGGCTCGGGGGCTCCCTGGCCCCGGGCAGGCACCGCCCCTGCCCCACCGCCCCCCGTCCCACAGACAGCAGAGCTGGGAGCGAACTCGGAGGCGGCGACAGGCGTGGCCGGAAGCCCCGCGGGGCCCACCGCTGGCCCGGCCACGGCCCAGGGACCTGGGATTCCGAATCGGCTTCTGCGTGGGGTGGCGACGCTCACAGAGGACCAGCTGATGAATGTGGAGTCGGCAGTTCACAGGCATTTCTACCAACTCCGCAGTGACCACGGCCACTGTCCAGAACCTGGACCGACAAAACATTTTTTTCTGAGTAGAAATATTTATCACTGACGACGTTTAGACTCGCCGCGCTGGTGACAGCAGGAAGGGGCCGCCGCTGCTGGCTTCACTCCTGCTTTAAATTCCCTGCAGACAGGGCGCCCCTCCCGCCAACCGGCCCAGCAGCAGTGGGGCCGTGAGGACGTGGGCACGGGAGAGGGCAAGCTGGGCCGAGGCTGGGGGCTGACGGGCAAGGGGAGGCACGGGCTCCGAGGGTGACAGGCCTGCAGGGGCCCCACCCCATCAGGATGGCGCAGAGGAGCAGTCCAGGCTCCTCGGAGGCCCGCGCCCCTGGGCCTCGGATGGAGCGCCCCGTCCCCGCTTCCCGGTCGCCCGTCCTTCCAGGGCCCCTCTCCGGAGAAGCAGCCCGCAGCGTGGCTTCAGGGAAGGATCCAGCAAGGGCAGGCGGCTCCGGCTCCTGCCGCTGGGGGACAGCCAGGGAGGGGGCCGCGCCGCGGACACGGCTGCCGACGACACACCCTCACGGGGCCCCCGCTCCAGGCCCGGTGTGCCGGCGTTACGCACTCGGGGCGACGGCAGCAGCCCACTGTGCCTCCATCCCACCAGCTGATGAACGGTTACTGGGGGTGGGGGCTGGAGAGAGGGCCTTCCGGGAGGTGCTGCTGGAACGAGCGTCCAGGAGAAGGCCGGGCTGGGACTCGGGGCAGCCGCAGGGGGCCTCCTGGCAGGGCCGGGAGCCGGGGAAGGGAGCGGAGAGGGGTGGGGTGCGCGGGTGGAGCAGGCCCTTTAAACCAAGGAGACAGGCTTGGGCTTGGCCCCTGCATGCGGAAGAGGCTGGATGGGCACGAGGCGAGGCCTGAGATCTGAGCAGCTCAGGGCCAGGAAAACCGGGGTCCAGGCCCTCACTTCAGAGAGAGACGGGGAAGCACAGGGTGGCCAGGGGCCAGAACCTCCCCGAAGGACATGCAAGCCCATCCCTCCCCCAGCTGCTCCGAGGCAAAGACCGGCTTCTCGGCAGGACCACAGCCTGGGACCCCACAGACCCCTGTGTCCGGGGAGCCGGCCACGTTGGGCTGGTCCGGGGCCCAGGCCGCTGAGGAGGCCGGCGCGGCAGGCGGCGGCGTCCTGGGCCCACACAGCCCTCCTGCCCCGTCCCCAGATTAGATTTCTCCTTTCTCATTACCACCGTAATAGGTCCTTCAGACCTCATTCCAGCCCGAGATATTATCTGACCCGTATAATTAATTAATTATAGCCCAAATATTATAGATTATTAAAAATAGCATAACTAATAGTGTAATATCTCAAGCTGTCGCCTTTAATAGTCAACATTGTCTTGGCGGCGCTTATCAGCCCGGGACACCCGGTGAGAATATTGATTCCGGGTAATTTTAGCCGTCATCTGCCATCCTGACGGCGAATTGTCAGGTCCTCACCCAAGCCGGGGCTCATTTGAAATCGTTAAACCGCTGTGCTGCTCACAGTGGATCTTAATGTTTCCTTTTTCTCCCCCTTCAATATGTTTCAGCAAGAGAGGAAAATAAATAGAAAAGTGGAGAGAGGGCGGGGAGGCCCCTCAGGTCTGTCTCTCCCCCAGGACCCCGGGCGCGCGGCCAGCAGGCTTCTCGGGAGTCTGCCGGCCGGGCTGTGCAGGGGGAGGCGGACGGCGGACGGGTTGGAATCACACACAGGGATCAGCCCCGCTGCAGCCCGGCTCCAGCCTGGAAAACGGGAGCCCCCTGAGGTCCCTCAGGGCGCTGCACCTGATCTGCCCCCTGAAGACCCTCAGACCCGCAGACAGGCACCCAAGCACACAGGTTACAGACATGGGGAGTCAGACCCACACCACACACAGGGGTACCCCGGACCCGCACCCCCACCCGCACACATGGGAGCAGGCGCATGCAGTTCAGTGCGAATGACCCAGGGCGCCTGGAGGTGGACCCCAAGGACAGGTCCTCAACCAGCTGGACTCACGGGAGCCCACCTGGGGGCAGGGGGGAGGGCGAGGGGAGGTGTGATCACAAACTCGGGGCTGGGGCCTCAGGAGAGGAGGGAACAGAGAGGCATGAACCCCTCCCAGCCGGTCACCCCAAAGCCGCCTCCTCAGCAGCTCCCACCCAGCTTGAGGGCAGGAGCCCAGCTGGCCTGGGGAGGCCGCAGGGGCGAAGGGGAGCCGTGGGGAGGGGCTCCTGGGGGTCGAGTCTCCCACCCTCACCCCACCCCAGGTGTCCGTCCTGAGGCTCGGCCCAGGCGACAGCACTTCCAGAGGACGGTGCCCACCCCCCATCCTTCCACGCACACAATCCCACCAGCACCTCCCCGCACTGACAATGCTCTCCATCCCGCGGACACTTCTCTGTAAACACAGAGACCCCCACACCCGCACACCGCGCCTACGCCCCGCCCACTCCGCGGCGCCCCGCCCCGCGCCTACGCCCCGCCCACTCCGCAGCGCCCCGCCCCACGCGACAGGCCCCGCCCACCCTGCGGCCCCGCCCCGGACCCTGGAGGTCACCACGCACCAGAGTCGCTGCTCTGAGGCTTCCCCTGGAGCGTTACCCAAACTTCTAATTATGATTCATGCGTGTGATAATAATAATTTAATAATCAGGGAGCCGCGCAAGAGGCATTAACCTCGATTAAGCTCATTACGCTTCTTGACCGCCCCCATGTGCCCTTCCGACCCGCGGCCGCAGGCCAGTGAGCGCGGACAGCTTCTGCGAATTCATTCCCTGAGCGTCTTCTGTGCATCTGTGCCCCGCGTCCCCGTGCTCAGACCCCCTCGGGAAGCCTGGGTTCCAGCCCCGCCACCGCGCCCCTTCCTCCCAGGCCACCCAGCTCTCCCCACTCTCCTCTGGGAGGGAGAAGGGCAGCTTCTTTCCCACCCCACCCCCATCCCGCCCCTGGACCTTTGCCCCCTTCAGGATGAGAGGGCGCAAGGTCATCACCTGACCCCTCTGGTGGCTGGGTGACTGCCTGGGCCCCTTGAGCAGGACCTGCGGATCCAGCTCTCTGCTGCCCCAGACCCAGCACGGGACCCACCCTGTCAGGCCTGCAGTGGAGATGGGGGGAAGGCATGGTGCACCCTGGGACCTCGGGGGGCTGAGCTGGGGCTAGGCCAGCTGCTGGACAGGCGGAGGGCTGGTCCCAGAGGGAGATATGGACGGGAGAGCCAACAGTGGAGAACTGGACCGATGAACGGGTGTGACCAGGCCGTCTTTCCTCAGTCCTGAGACATGGACTGTGCGGTGTGCCCGGGATCAGTCAGGCTCTCCAAAAGCTCTGCCCCGTAACAAGCAACCCAGGGCTCTTGGTGCTCCACAGCGCGGTCACTCCTTCCCTGCCAGTGAGCCAGGATCAGCCGCTGTTGGTGCCCCCTGCCTGGGCCGAGTCCATCAGGTGGAGTTCAGGAAGCCTCTACCCCATCGTTCCCAGTTCCAGCTGAGGGGCCGTCGACGCCCTGGACCCTGTTCTGATGGAAGAGATCAGAAGTGGCCAGAGGCAGAGACTCACGGGGCGCCGAAGGCCTGAGTGCAGGAGGCCTGGGCACTTCTTCCGCGCGTTGCACGGCTGCGGCCAGCGCCAGCAGCGGGGGGCACCCTTTCCGCCTGGAAGGCTCTGGAGGCAGGGTGACTGAGGGAGGGGGGCTGGGCTGAGCTCTCAACCCGCGACAGGTCTGGTTTAATTAGGAGATGGCCAGCAGGGTGGGGCTGGGGAAGGGGAGGAAGTCCCGCCGTGACTGTGACACTCAGCCCAGGGCCGTCACCCCCTGGTGCAGAGACTGCCCAGGTCTGTCCCTGACCTCTTGTCCCTGGGGAGGCCAAGCACAGCCAGAGCCAGTGGCTCGGGCCCTGGGAGCTCCTGAGGCGAGAGAAATCAGGAGGGCGTGGGGAAAGGCCGGGGCCTGGACAGAGAAAGGAGGCCTCACACAGTCCTGCCCCGGAGGAAAGGGGTCCCTCCAGGGCAGGCGCCTCCTGTCAGTCAGGGGCAGTTCTCCCAAGCAGCTCGTGTGTGAACCTGACCCGCCACACTAAGCCACGGAAAGGGCGCGGTCAACAGAGGCATCTGCAGCCAGGTCGTCCAGGCACACAGGACGCGGCTCGAGGGCCGGCAGGACACCCCAGCCAGAGGCCTCGCTTGATCCAGGCTGCGGAGCCCAGCATCGGCCCTGGACCACGGCCGTCTGAAGAAGCTCCTGGAAGAGGACTGTGGTTGATCCATGCTTTAGAATGACGGGGGCGGGCTGTGGCCGGGGCAGGAGAGGGGCTCAGGAGACCCTGAGACACGGACCCCACGGTTCCTCCGTCCCTCCACTCGGGAGGGGTCTCCTGAGCACTCGGCTCTAGACAGAGGGGCCTTGGGCACTGCCCTGGGCGGGAGAGGGGTGGGATCCACGGAAATCCCAGAGGCCTCTGGTGATCCCTGACGGAAAAGGCCTGAGCCTGGAGCTCTGGGTGCGGCAGGACCTTGCGGGACAGGCAGGGAAAGGGGCCGTCCTGGGCCAGATCAAACTTGGAGCCCCTGCGGCCCCTCAGAGATGGGCAGTGACGGCAAAGAGACTGGGGAGGACGAGACCTCCGAAGGATCTGGAGGGACAGGGGCTGCAGGGGCAAAGACCCCGCCTCCCTAGCACCCCATCTGAACTGTCTTCTCTGTGGCAGCTGGCAGCCGATTACCTGTCTTTTGTGCGCGTTCAAAATGCTGGCACCACGTACTAGCGCGGCCAGGGGGCGGAAGACAGCGCAGGGACACGGCCTGAAAGGGCAGGCGCCCGGGGCTGGGCGCTGTCCGCGGTCCTGAGCACGGGCTCGGGCGTGCGCTCTCCGTGGTTCTGAAGGTGCGCGGGACTGGTCCTCTCTTGACCCAAAGCCGCAGTGCAGCACCTCGTACCCACTCCCTTCTCTGGTGTTCTGAGTGTGGGGTGCCCTTTCTCGAGTCGTCAGGAGACCCGAGGTGAGGTCTCAGAGAAGATGAGAAAGCAAGGAAGCCAAGCACCCCTTCCACGTGTCAAACTTCAGGTGAGTGGAAGCGGCTGCCACAGGGCGTTCGGCGCCGCCTGTCGCCAGCCTCCGCCCTCGCCTCCTGCATTCTTCCCGCAGCTGCAGCGCAGCATCGACAGCGGGACCCAGCCTGGACCCGAGGAACTGCCGCATTCAGTTGTAGATGGGCTGCCCCGCGTGTTTCACGGCGATGCTGCAGGCTCATGGGCACTCTGGGATGGGATGTGCTTTGTGTGCACCAAACATGGTTCAAAGTGGGGGTTACTTATTCGTGTGCCCTGGAGACCCCTCGGCACTGCTGCCCTTCCAGGTGTAAGTAGAGAAGAGAGGCCCCCACCCCCACCCCCACCGCCATGTAGAGTGAAGGCTGTAATTCTATCATCCTTCGACCTTTGAGGGGAGGATATGGAGGCTTTAGAGGTCCTACGGAATCCAACCCCACAATTCACAGATGAAAAACTGAGGAGGGGGTTCCCAAAGGCATGAAGAGTTAGTGGCAGGGCTGGTAGGATGTTCCTTCTGATCCTGCCTCCAACGCCGCCGACAGACACTCCTCTGCGCGGAGAGGAGGCTGGAGACGGGCTGGAAGCACTGAGTGCTGAGCGCTCCTCCACCGCCCCCTCAACCCCCTGCCTTCCCTCCCCCTCCCTCACAACCTCGGCCCCCACCCGCTGTGTGCCCGTCTCCCCTTTGCAGGCCTTTCATCACCAGGCTCTCCAAAGATGTCTAACCTTGTCCGCGTTGGTTCTGGCCTTGGCACCTCCCCCAACCCTCCAGCGACCCCCGCGGGTCCTGACGGGTGTGCAGCCTGGGAGCTCAGCAGTGAAGGGTGTTTCCTCGTCCCCTGGGTAGATGGAGCCATCCGATGTCACGCACCGATTTCACCTGTCATTGCCCACCTGGGGCCCCGCGAGTGAAGCGGACGCCTTGGAGATAACCCGATATGGCAGATGGGCAAAGATTGCACAAATGAGGGTCTAATTGACAATCAATTGTGATTAGGAGCCAAAGGACGTCTTTATAGCCCCGACGCTCTAGGTTGAAGCTGGGGAGATGGGAGGCCGTCTGCGGGCACCTGGTGGAGGAGGAGCGGTGCTGTGCCTCTCCTCGACGGTAGCTCCCTGGAGAGGGGGAGGGGCGGGTGGGAGGGGACGCGGCCGTCTCCCCACCCTTGTCCACACACAGCACCCCCTTCCCATGGGAAAGCGACCCGAGGTCCCCGTGTGGCTCTGGAGGACGCCTCGTACCCATCGCCCACCCCCACGCCACGCTGCAGACTGCGCTTCTCTGCCCCCCGCCGAAGCCCCGGCCAGCGTGCTGCGGGCAGGGAGGACCCTCCAGGCTCCTGGACAGGCGCGGAGCTCCACGCGCAGCCTGGGCCGGCCCGCAGCGTGCAGGGCGAGAGCGCTTCTCCGCACTGAGTGTGTGCGTGTGCTCTGGCGCGGCGCACGGGCTGGCTGCATGCTCTGCTATAGTAGTCCGTTATGCTTATTACATTCCATATGCAATGTACCGTATTCTGTTTACTATGCTTTACTGATGGTCCCCGTGCATTACACACACCTAGGCTCTACAGAACGTCGCTCCACGTGTGTGCCTGTGTCCACGTTGAATGAAAGCTGTGCCAAGAGCGCTCACACTTCTCTTCCTCACGTGTGCGTGTGACAGGGCTGACAGCAGACGCCTCCTCGCCCCTCCCCCCAGCAGCCCCCCCAGAAAACTGTGGGGTTTGGATCCCTGTGCCTGTGCCCCGTGTCGGGACAGGCACGGTGCGCGCACGCCCTCGAGGGGCCGCGTCACCTGACGCCTAGGCCACCCAGAGCCAGGGCAGGGCTCGGCCTGAGGGCCCTGCCCCGTCGGCGCCCGCAGCGGTGCCTCGGGCGGGGCGGGGGCCGCCGGTGCTCTCCCCCGGGGCCGTGCGTGGGTGCTCAGGAATGGATCTGGGCGTGTGTGTGGCGCCCGTTGGTGAACTGAGTGTTCGTCAGTGCGTGTGAGTGGGTGTGCACATCTATATTCCAACTTTGCTGGGGGAGGGGTGGAGAGTGTCCCTCCAGGAAGGTGGGGTGGGCAAGAGATAATTACCTCTCTGTGATGAGAGATTATCCACACTCCTTCCCCCAGAGGTGATTTATAATTTAAAGATAAAGAAGAATCAAGTCCTGGCAAGGAAGGACACAGTGCTGTGGGTCTGATTAGAATCTCGGGACCGACCAGACGCGGAGGAGGGAGGGGCTGGGGGAGGGGAAGTCCAACTCCCCAACGCCCCCCCGCCCCGCCCCCCTCGAGGCTCAGCGTGTCCGAGCTTGGCCCAAATTACAGCCAATCGGTCCCCCATTATTTCTCCCAACTTTTAATTTCTGCTTCCAAAGGATCATTGCCCGCGGTAATTGCAAAGGACCCGTCCTTGTGCGCAGAGCAGGCTCCGGGGACCGCAGTGTGAGGCGGCACACGCCGCCCGTGCACACGCCTGCGAACGCACACCCGCCACGTACAGCCGCGCGCCCCGAAGACCGGCGCGCGCGGGCGCGCCCACCGCCGGCTCCCACCTGGGTCCCGCGGGGTCGATGTGCTCCTTGGCGGGCGCGGGGAGGAGGGAGCAGCGGCGGGCCAGCCCTCGGACGCGGGCCGGTCCCCGAGAGCGCCGCAGGACCCTGCGGTGCACACCTCGCGGCGCAGACAAACGCACAAATACAGCCCGGACCGAAAGGCTTCTCCGGGCGTGGGGAGGGGAGTTTGCTGTGATGTTTCCACTTCCTGGGAGGCCATCGACTTCTGCGTAGGCCTCCTGCTGTGTGTACGATTTTTTCGGTCCCTGTTTTGGGGCCGGGGCGGGAGGACCATCCAGCCGTCCCCATTTTCGATTCCACTCCTAATGAGCGGCCCCGCCCCCGGCGGGGACTCGAGGCTAGGCCCTAATTTGACGAGGCGAAGGGGGCGGGGGCAGCAGGGGCCGGAGGCCGTGGTCGCGGAGCGAGGGAGACCCAGAGACGCGAGAGAAGCCCCCGAGCGGAGACGGCGGGAGGCTGGGCCGCGGTCCACGGCAAGCCCGGGAAGGGGCTGACGACGCGGAGGAGACCCGCGGGGTCGGTCCGCGAAGACCCCGCTCCTCGCCCCGGCCGCCCAGGGGCGCCGGCGCCTTGCGGGCCACCGGGATCCCCTACGAACTCGCGGGGCGCGCCCCGGGGCCTGCGCGGCCCCTGCGCAGAGGGACCCCGCGATCACTGAAGGGGGCTGTCTCCTCCCCCGGCGCCCAGGAGGCCGGCGCGAGTTTCCGGACGAGCGGAGGCGAAGCGACAGGCCGCCAACCGCGACAGCTGCGCGCGGGCTGCCCTCGGCCGCTGGCGGCGCGTCTGTCGGTCGGGCCCAGGGCGCCGTCCGCGTGTCCCGCGCGGGGCCCGCCTCCTCCGCCCGGGACCGTCCGCAGCCAATTAGGCGCGCGCGCTAACGAGGGCGGCGGAGCCGCGGCCGCCGGCGGGCGCACGTGTGTGCGGCGAGTGGGCGCGTGGGCGCCGCCGGCGGGGCCGCCATAAATGCGCCGGCCAGGCGCGGCGGGCTCCTAGGCGGCGGCGCCGGCGGCGCCAGGCAGCACCGGCCGAGCGCGGGGCGGCCCGCGGAGCGAGCGGACCGCGGCCGCCGGCGCGAGACCGTGCGGCGGCGCCTGGGCCGCCGGGGATGGGAGCCCAGTAGCCGGAGGGGCCCGAGCGGCCGGAGCGGCGGGAGGCCGGCATGAGCGCGAGCGGCCCGGCAGCTCCCGGGGACGGCCCCGCGCTGCCGCCGCCGCCGCCCGGGCCCGGCCCAGGGCCCGCACTCCCCGCGCCCGCCGCGGCCGCCCGGGACGCCATGGACGGGCGCGCCGAGACGCCTGCCTTCCCGCGGGCCGGAGCCCCGCCGCTCGCCGCCAGCGACACGGTGCCCGCGGCGCCCGAGGGGGCTGGGGCGGCCCGACCCGCGCCGCCGCCGCGGCCCACCTCCTTCTCGGTGCTGGACATCCTGGACCCCAACAAGTTCAACAGCAGAAGACGCCGCTGTGTGCTGCTGGGCCCGGTGGCGCCCGCGGCGTGCGCCCCGTGCGCCCCGGCCCCCGCCGCCCCGGGACGCCAGCCGCGCTCCGAGGAGCTGGGGCGCCGCGCCCTCGTCGCCGCCGGAGCCGCAGCCGCAGCCGGAGCCGAGCCGCCGCGTGAGTAGGGCAGGGCCCGCACCGGGTCGCGGGAGCGGGGGAAGGGGGCCGGGCCGGGTCTACGCTTTTGCGCTCCCGGGAGCCCTCAGTCGAACCTGGCCGGCCCGGCGCGAGGCTCAAGTGGAAAGTTCGCAGCGCGCGGGGCCCGCATCAGCCCGCCCGCCGCCTGCGTCCGATCCGGACTCCGGGCCCCGAACCGCAGGGTGCCTCCCGGGTCGGGCGCAGGGCTGCGGGCTGCATGGCTGGCCCAGGTTTGGCCACTGCGCGCCCTGGGCCTGGAGGGGAGTAAGCGGCGGACGAGGAGTGGTCGTGCCCCGCGGCTGGCCCGCGACCTCCCCGGTTCCCACCTCAGTCTCCTGAGGCCTCCCTCCATCCGTTGCTTTTTTCTTTTCTTTCTTTTTTTTCTTTCTTTCTCTCTCTTTTTTTTTTTTTTAACAAATCAGACTAATTGTGACAAAACGCTGGTTATCTCTGGAAAAACAATTAAATCCCTTCGATTACAGTTAAGGGGAAATGTGCTTAGCGGCGGAAAGCGGCCGGTAATGGGGCGGCCCGCGCCCCCGGCCCGGTCGATATCCCATTACGGCTGTATGCATATCTCTTTCAAGCACCTTGCAAACTCCCCCTGAACATCTAAATTATAGGGTCAAAATTCGGATAATTACTCGATTAAAACCTATTACACTTATTAGGGGCCGCTATTGATCGAGAATTGCATTCGACCGGCTCCTGATTGCTTTTGGTTGCCCCCTCCCCCGGCCCTTCCTCCCGCCAACTTTCCGGCCTGTGCCCGGCAGGGAGAGGCGCAGCAGGGTCAGCCGGGCTGCGGGCGCCTTTGCAGGCGAGGGGCCGCCGGGTTCAGAGCTTCCTGGGAGTTGGGTTGATATGCTGGAGGGAGGGACCACCCAGGCTGGCTCAAGGGGGCCCTTCAGGCTTCCCACCTGGTGAGGTTCTGGGAGTTTCCAAGCAGAGCCTCTGGTCGATTGGGCAACAGCCGGGAGGCCCAGCTTGTCAGGGGTCCAGGGAGGGAGCCGCTCAGGTCCCCCCTTCCTCAGTCTCTCCCGGCGGGAGCTAGACGGTAAAAGCTCTCAGGGTCTTCCCGGTCCAGCCTCTGCTCTGGGCAAGGGGTACTGGTGAGGCCAGGACACCTGCCCCGGGGACTTCCGAGCAGCCTCTGGGGTCACCCTGGAGGAATCTCTCAGGCCTGAGTGTGTCCTTTAGTCTCCGGGTCCCTGTGCCATCCTGAGGCGGCCTGGTGCCCGGCTGCATGGCTCGGTGTTGGGGCCGGTTCCTGGCTTCTCTCCCAATTATGGGACCACCTGTGGAAGCTGGGGCTGCATAGAAACCCCCTCTTCCCCCAGCCCCACGCCAGGCTGTCACCAGGACAGACGCTGTCTTCCAAATTTCTGAAACTCAGGTCGCAGTCACCCTGTGGGCCCCTGCTTGGAGGATTCGGAGCTGCTGCTGAGACTCGGCCGAGTGGGGACTCCTTCCCCGCGTGTCTCAGCAGTGCTCTGGGCCGCCACCACCCAGGCGAGGACTTCCTGGTCAAGACCAGTCCAGACCCGCGGGGGCCTCCGCTGAGGGGTCAGATTCTAGGCTCCAAGGCTCTAGGTAGGGATGGATCTAGGGCGAGGTTTTGGTCCTCCTAAATCGCCTCTGGCTTTGCACTCCAACCTCACCCCAGGCCTCTGGCCCGGCCCACTCTTAAACGCTCAGTAATTGGCTGGCCCGGAGCCTTGCCGTAATTCGGATAATTACTCGATTAAAACCTATTACACTTATTAGGGGCCGCTATTGATCGAGAATTGCATTCGACCGGCTCCTGATTGCTTTTGGTTGCCCCCTCCCCCGGCCCTTCCTCCCGCCAACTTTCCGGCCTGTGCCCGGCAGGAGAGGCGCAGCAGGGTCAGCCGGGCTGCGGGCGCCTTTGCAGGCGAGGGGCCGCCGGGTTCAGAGCTTCCTGGGAGTTGGGTTGATATGCTGGAGGGAGGGACCACCCAGGCTGGCTCAAGGGGGCCCTTCAGGCTTCCCACCTGGTGAGGTTCTGGGAGTTTCCAAGCAGAGCCTCTGGTCGATTGGGCAACAGCCGGGAGGCCCAGCTTGTCAGGGGTCCAGGGAGGGAGCCGCTCAGGTCCCCCCTTCCTCAGTCTCTCCCGGCGGGAGCTAGACGGTAAAAGCTCTCAGGGTCTTCCCGGTCCAGCCTCTGCTCTGGGCAAGGGGTACTGGTGAGGCCAGGACACCTGCCCCGGGGACTTCCGAGCAGCCTCTGGGGTCACCCTGGAGGAATCTCTCAGGCCTGAGTGTGTCCTTTAGTCTCCGGGTCCCTGTGCCATCCTGAGGCGGCCTGGTGCCCGGCTGCATGGCTCGGTGTTGGGGCCGGTTCCTGGCTTCTCTCCCAATTATGGGACCACCTGTGGAAGCTGGGGCTGCATAGAAACCCCCTCTTCCCCCAGCCCCACGCCAGGCTGTCACCAGGACAGACGCTGTCTTCCAAATTTCTGAAACTCAGGTCGCAGTCACCCTGTGGGCCCCTGCTTGGAGGATTCGGAGCTGCTGCTGAGACTCGGCCGAGTGGGGACTCCTTCCCCGCGTGTCTCAGCAGTGCTCTGGGCCGCCACCACCCAGGCGAGGACTTCCTGGTCAAGACCAGTCCAGACCCGCGGGGGCCTCCGCTGAGGGGTCAGATTCTAGGCTCCAAGGCTCTAGGTAGGGATGGATCTAGGGCGAGGTTTTGGTCCTCCTAAATCGCCTCTGGCTTTGCACTCCAACCTCACCCCAGGCCTCTGGCCCGGCCCACTCTTAAACGCTCAGTAATTGGCTGGCCCGGAGCCTTGCCGTAATTGGAGGGTAATATACGCTGAAATAAATTAAATGGCCGTTAACTAGTTTGTACATTACACAAAATGAGTTTAATTAAGTTGGTATCTGCCCCGCGGATCGATGGCATCTTTCCCTCCGCGGTAAGCCCAGCAGCCCTGCCTGGCCCCGCTCGGGCAAAGGCGCGGACCGCGGGCCGGCGCGCAGCGGAGCCGCCGGAGAGGAGGAACGCTGGGGGACGCAGAGAGCCCGGGAGGGCGGGGAGGAAGGAAGGAAGCCGGCGGGGAAACGGAGTCGGCAGAGAAGAAACGGATGCGCGAACAGGGACTCGTTCCCAGAAGCAGGACGGCGGGGACGAGCTCGGAAGGGAGGGCGCGGCTCCTCACTGACCTGTCCTCCCTCCCCGCCCGCCCCCGCCCGCAGACTCCGGAGACCCCCGCAAGGCGGACGAGGCGGAGGCCAACGGCTACAGCAGCGGCGGCGGCCGCAGCCCGAGCGCGGACAGCGGGGACGAGGCGCCCGACGACGACGAGGAGGACGAGGCGCCGGAGACGGGGGCGGCCCGCGGCGCGGAGGCGCGGGGCGGCGGCAGCGGCCTCGGGGCCCGCGGGTCGGGCAGCCAGGGGGAGGCCGAGGCGCCCGCAGGCGTCGTCGAGGAGGCCGCGGCCCCGGGGCCCCGCGAGAGCTCGCCCGGAGCCCCGGGCCCGCCGGGAGCCTCGGCGGCGGCGCCGGGGTGCGCAGGGACGGCCTCGCAGGGCGCGGCGGCGGCCGCGAAGCCCAAGCGGAAGCGCTCGGGCTCCGACTCCAAGTCCGGCAAGCCGCGGCGCGCGCGCACCGCCTTCACCTACGAGCAGCTCGTGGCGCTGGAGAACAAGTTCAAGGCGACTCGCTACCTGTCGGTGTGCGAGCGCCTCAACCTGGCGCTGTCGCTGAGCCTCACCGAGACGCAGGTGAAGATCTGGTTCCAGAACCGCCGCACCAAGTGGAAGAAGCAGAACCCGGGCGCCGACACCAGCGCGCCGACCGGCGGCGGCGGGGGGCCGGGGCCGGGTTCCGGGCCGGGTGCGGGGCTGCCCGGCGGCCTCAGCCCGCTCAGCCCCTCGCCGCCCATGGGCGCGCCGCTCGCCATGCACGGCCCGGCCGGGTACCCGGCGCACGGCCCCGGCGGCCTGGTGTGCGCGGCGCAGCTGCCCTTCCTGTCGAGCCCGGCGGTGCTGTCACCCTTCGTGCTGGGCTCGCAGACCTACGGCGCGCCCGCCTTCTACGCGCCGCACCTGTGAGGGCGGCTGCGGGACAGGACCGGAGGGCTCCCGCTGACCGGCTCTTTTGCAAGGCTGCGCTGACTGTGCATAGCCCGATGGCTGCAGAAGAGTTTTAAATTTATAAACGACTGTCCGCGCTCGTCGCGGCCCAGCTCGGTCCCCTCGGAAGCACTTTGCCGAACTCGACTCAATCAATAAACCGAAGGAGGCCGGGCCCGCGTCTGTCAGGCTGCTCCCTGCCCTTCGGTGGGGACTTCGGCATGACCGAGGTGCCCTGGAGTGCTCAACCCGGTGCGGGGCGTGGGGCCATTTCCGCGTGGCCAGGGTCCTGTGGCCAAGCTGGCCGCGTCCTGGGGCCCCGGGTCCCCCACGTGTTTCCGACCAAGCTTTCGGCCTCGGCGGCTGGTGGCTGAGCCTCCAGTGCAAGAGGACCAGGTCCACCCGCTGAAGCCTCCGGCAGGACAGAGCCCGTGCCGGTCGCTTGGCTGGCACTGATCCCACCCTTGCTCCCACCCTGTGCTCCTGCCCCGCTGCGCCTCCTCCCACCAACCCTGAACACCAGGCGTGCCCGAGGAGGAGGCGGCGGCTCCTGCCTCTCCGGTGCAGGAAAGCTGGGCTGGAGGGTGGAGCGCCCTAGGCAAAGGCGCGGGAGCCCAGGCCACGGGAGAACCGGCCCGCGGGAGTCGGGTGCAGCCGCCTCTCCCCCCGCAGCCGGCGGCCCTCTCTGTGCAGTCCCCATGCAGGCTCCCGGAGCGAGGGGCCGGGAGCCGAGAGGCACAGGCTCCTGGGCGAGGCGGCTGCAAGAGCCGAGGCGGGGCGAGGCCGGCCCTGCGCGCCAGGAGGGGTCCTCTCTGCAGCCCTGCCGCACTCGGGATGGGCCCCCACGGTCGCTGGACACCTGAGCAGTGGGGCCATGTGCCTGCCCTGCTCTGGGCCTGCTCGGTGCCAAGCCCTGCGCCCACAGAGGGGACGTCACTCTCCGTGTGCAGCTGGCCTGCTCTTAGAGGCTCCTCCAGAGCCGGTCACCAGCCACTGTGGGCAGGGCCGGGGCTGAGGCGGGGGCCTGCAGCAGGGAGGGCCTTGCGGAGGGAGGGACAGCCACCCCGCCTTGGCCCCCACGGGAGAGGGAGACGGCAACCCAGGTCGCCCTCCGCGCTCTCCTGCCAGACTGCTGGAGGAGGAGCGGGCCCAACCGGGGGCGGGCCGGGCGGAGCAGGGGCGAGGCCCTGCCCAGGGCGCAGCCCCCTCCCCGCCTCTGGCCTGCCGCTCCTCAACCACGCCCACTCCGCTGTGCTGCCCCCGCTCGGGGCTCCTGCGGCCAAAATTCTGTGCGGCCGCATCCTCCACCCAGGCTGCTGGCCCTGGGACCAGCGGGGTGCAGACGTGTGGGCCGGGCCTGGCTGCACTCTGAGGCCTGGGTTTCCAGAGGGCCTGGGCAGCTGACAGAGGAGCCTCCGAAGGTTCTCCTCAAATGATCGTTATGAGTGTGTGCTTGGCCCAAGCAGGAGCCAGTGCCACCGGAAGCCACGGCCTCCACTTCCCAAAGGTAGCTGAGCCCCCGGGGGTGCCGGTCGCTTGGCTGGCACCAACCCTGTGCTCCTGCCCCGCTGCGCCTCCTCCCACCAACCCTGAACACCAGGCGTGCCCGAGGAGGAGGCGGCGGCTCCTGCCTCTCCGGTGCAGGAAAGCTGGGCTGGAGGGTGGAGCGCCCTAGGCAAAGGCGCGGGAGCCCAGGCCACGGGAGAACCGGCCCGCGGGAGTCGGGTGCAGCCGCCTCTCCCCCCGCAGCCGGCGGCCCTCTCTGTGCAGTCCCCATGCAGGCTCCCGGAGCGAGGGGCCGGGAGCCGAGAGGCACAGGCTCCTGGGCGAGGCGGCTGCAAGAGCCGAGGCGGGGCGAGGCCGGCCCTGCGCGCCAGGAGGGGTCCTCTCTGCAGCCCTGCCGCACTCGGGATGGGCCCCCACGGTCGCTGGACACCTGAGCAGTGGGGCCATGTGCCTGCCCTGCTCTGGGCCTGCTCGGTGCCAAGCCCTGCGCCCACAGAGGGGACGTCACTCTCCGTGTGCAGCTGGCCTGCTCTTAGAGGCTCCTCCAGAGCCGGTCACCAGCCACTGTGGGCAGGGCCGGGGCTGAGGCGGGGGCCTGCAGCAGGGAGGGCCTTGCGGAGGGAGGGACAGCCACCCCGCCTTGGCCCCCACGGGAGAGGGAGACGGCAACCCAGGTCGCCCTCCGCGCTCTCCTGCCAGACTGCTGGAGGAGGAGCGGGCCCAACCGGGGGCGGGCCGGGCGGAGCAGGGGCGAGGCCCTGCCCAGGGCGCAGCCCCCTCCCCGCCTCTGGCCTGCCGCTCCTCAACCACGCCCACTCCGCTGTGCTGCCCCCGCTCGGGGCTCCTGCGGCCAAAATTCTGTGCGGCCGCATCCTCCACCCAGGCTGCTGGCCCTGGGACCAGCGGGGTGCAGACGTGTGGGCCGGGCCTGGCTGCACTCTGAGGCCTGGGTTTCCAGAGGGCCTGGGCAGCTGACAGAGGAGCCTCCGAAGGTTCTCCTCAAATGATCGTTATGAGTGTGTGCTTGGCCCAAGCAGGGAGCCAGTGCCACCGGAAGCCACGGCCTCCACTTCCAGGAGAGGGGGCACACCCGTCAGGACTGCGGACCCCCTGCCCCTCCCCTGCACCCACCTCGCTTGGTCATAACCTGCGGGACCAGGGGAGGAGAAAGGGGGGGCGTCCTCCACGAGGCGACAGCTCCGCCCGCACCCCACCCCCAGCCACGATCCACCCCGGCTCAGGACAGCGTGCAGATGGGGGTGCGGGTGGAAGGCAATCCCCACACCACATGCAGCCCCTCCTCTGGCTCCCCGACTTGAGCCCTGAGCTGGTCCCTCTGCGTGCCAGGGCAGGCCCTGCGTGGGAGTGGGGACGGCTCCCCGTCACTTCCCCGGGCCCCCAGTCTCTCTCTCGTGGGTTTGGACCTGCCAGCCTGTCTGAGCCCCTGCACGCCCGCGGGGCATCCACACGTGGAACATCACACGGGAAGAGGCAGGCCTGGGGTGCAGGCGGGGCTTGCTGCGGGCAGCCGCCGCCCTGAGCCTGGCCTGGCTGCCCTTGCTCCTTCCTGTGGACACTCACGGGCCAAGCTCCGGCCCCAGCTCTCCCACGCACTCCCCTACGGTCATCACAATCTGCCACGTACCTGGGGAATTTGGGGCCGTGGGCTGCCCTGGCTGCTACCCGTGCTTCCAAGAGGCTTTGGGGGCCCCTGCCTGCCCAGTTCTGGGGTTCCTGCACTGGAGGCAGAGGAGAGGGGAGCCCTGCTGGCACCTCGTCCCTGTCCCCTCGCGGTCCCATTCTGGTGTCAGGGCCCTGAGGACGGGAGCCCCCAGGTGCACTCTAGGAGAGGCCCCGCTAGCGCCGAGGACCAGCCCTGCCTCCGGACAGCGTCCGTCCCCAGTCCCGGGACGGTATCAAAGTGGGTCACGTGGCGGCAACAAGCAGGACAGTCCCTGCCCTGACACAGGAACTCAGAGGCTCCTTTCGGGGGCTCCCCTACCCACAGCGCCCCACCTTTGCTCAGGGACTGCTGAGCCCAGCCCCCACTGGTGGGCTGTGGTGCCTTGCTGTGTTACGATTGGCTTTGGTGGCATGGAAGAGAAAGTCTCGGTGAATGAAGTCGAGGGAGATTGTTTATTTCCCCTGGGTGAGGGAAGGCTGGCTTTTGGCAGCCCGGGGCCGCTGTGACACCTTTTGAGTTCTTGGAGAGCAGCTCCGCCCAGCCGTCTCTGCCCCATCCTGACTGCGCTGGGCCTTGTCCCGCGGACACGTGCGGAGCGGGAGGCTCCGGCCATCACGTCTGCATTCCAGGCAGCCAGCAGGGAGAAGAGGGGCCGCTGCTCGCGTGAAAGAGCTTCCTGCAGGCCCTCCTAACAGCTGCTCCGTCTCACTGGCCACACTGGCCACTGGACCACTCCTAGCCAAGGGAGGCTGTGAAAGGGAGTTTCTCAGCTGGCGAGGCCTTGTGCCTGGTAAGCAGGGGCTGGGCAAGGGCGTGGCCGGCAGACCACACTGCGGCTTCCCGTCTCCCTGAGCACCTGCCCCGCTTAACTTTAACCAGCTTTGCTCCCTGTGGGCGTGCTGGGGACAGCAGGACCAGCCACACCCACACCCTCAGGGGATGCTCGCCTGGGCAGCAGCCTGCCCCGGCCTGCTGTGCTCACCTCCCGCTCAGGACCCATCACCGCGGCAGGCTCCTGCCCCCGCCCCGGGAGGGTCCTCCACCCCTCCTCACGGCAGAGCCCCCACTGCCTCCGGCTGCCTGCTGTGTGGCCTCCCGTCAGGACCCGTTACCAAAAGGCTGTCTACAGTGGCTGCCCCCACCCCCTCCTCACTCGGGGCACGCAGCCTGTCCGGCTCCTTCCGGCCGTGGATGCTGCCAATCACTCCTCAAAGCCTGTGCGGGGGCCTTCCCTGGTGGTCCAGTGGGTAAGGACACCGCCTTGCAGTGCAAGGGCGCCAGTTCGATCCCTGGCCCCGGAAGACCCCGTGTGCCGCGGAGTGGCTGGACCCATGGTTCCAACTACCAGGCCAGAGCTCTGCAGTCCATGGGCCCAGAGCCGGTGCTCGGCGACGACAGAGGCCGCTGCAATGAGAGGCCCACACAGGCCAAAGAGCAAAGATGGATGAAAATAAACAAAAGACCAGTGGAAGTGGCCAAAAAAAGAAAATAAAAAATAAAAAGCCCGTGTGCCTGCTCTTCCTGCAGAGGCGAGGAGTCGTCCGAGGGCCAAGCCCAGCTCTTGCCCATCTGGACGTGCCCCCAGCCTCCTCGCTCCCCGCCCAGGACCCACTCGACCACCCCTCCCACCAGCCCAGGCCCTCGTGCCCACGGGCCCCTCTCCACATGGCAGCAGAGGCGCTCCTGTGCCGCCCAGTCCTCCCAGGCCAGGGCTGCTGGCCCGTCACCCAGCCACCTGGGCCCTCCTGCCCACCCCACCCCAGGGCCTCACTTGTGAAAACTTCCTGCAGCCCTCCTAAGCCAACACTGGCCACTGGACCACTCCTAGCCAAGGGAGGCTGTGAAAGGGAGTTTCTCAGCTGGCGAGGCCTTGTGCCTGGTAAGCAGGGGCTGGGCAAGGGCGTGGCCGGCAGACCACACTGCGGCTTCCCGTCTCCCTGAGCACCTGCCCCGCTTAACTTTAACCAGCTTTGCTCCCTGTGGGCGTGCTGGGGACAGCAGGACCAGCCACACCCACACCCTCAGGGGATGCTCGCCTGGGCAGCAGCCTGCCCCGGCCTGCTGTGCTCACCTCCCGCTCAGGACCCATCACCGCGGCAGGCTCCTGCCCCCGCCCCGGGAGGGTCCTCCACCCCTCCTCACGGCAGAGCCCCCACTGCCTCCGGCTGCCTGCTGTGTGGCCTCCCGTCAGGACCCGTTACCAAAAGGCTGTCTACAGTGGCTGCCCCCACCCCCTCCTCACTCGGGGCACGCAGCCTGTCCGGCTCCTTCCGGCCGTGGATGCTGCCAATCACTCCTCAAAGCCTGTGCGGGGGCCTTCCCTGGTGGTCCAGTGGGTAAGGACACCGCCTTGCAGTGCAAGGGCGCCAGTTCGATCCCTGGCCCCGGAAGACCCCGTGTGCCGCGGAGTGGCTGGACCCATGGTTCCAACTACCAGGCCAGAGCTCTGCAGTCCATGGGCCCAGAGCCGGTGCTCGGCGACGACAGAGGCCGCTGCAATGAGAGGCCCACACAGGCCAAAGAGCAAAGATGGATGAAAATAAACAAAAGACCAGTGGAAGTGGCCAAAAAAAGAAAATAAAAAATAAAAAGCCCGTGTGCCTGCTCTTCCTGCAGAGGCGAGGAGTCGTCCGAGGGCCAAGCCCAGCTCTTGCCCATCTGGACGTGCCCCCAGCCTCCTCGCTCCCCGCCCAGGACCCACTCGACCACCCCTCCCACCAGCCCAGGCCCTCGTGCCCACGGGCCCCTCTCCACATGGCAGCAGAGGCGCTCCTGTGCCGCCCAGTCCTCCCCAGGCCAGGGCTGCTGGCCCCGTCACCCAGCCACCTGGGCCCCTCCTGCCCACCCCACCCCCAGGGCCTCACTTGTGAGCGTGTGCCCTAACCCTGCTCCCCGGGGCCTCTCGGGGGGCGCTCTCTCCCACCCAGAGGGGCTCCCAGAGGCCCTCAGGTGTAGCTGCACACGGAGGGCTCCAAACCCACCCACTGCCCACGCCGCCCCCGCGTCCTGGCTCACGGGTCCCAGGCTGCGTCTGGGAGAACAGGTGGGAAGGGGGTGCAGCCTCCTCTGCTTCGCCTGAGGCCTCTGAGAAAGGGGGGGCACCCCAGGGCCTCTCACATCACGGGGGCCTGGGCTCAGAGTGGCGGAGTCTGTTGGACCCCACTGCTCCCACCAGCCAGAGCACAGAGACCTGTGGGCTTGTCCTCAGCTCCGTGGAGAGTCACCACCACAAGCACCAGCCACAGGTCAGCTGTGAATTAAATTTTATAAAAACAGTTTCTTCTTTCTCACTCCTAGTTATCTAACTTTACCTGAAGTTACCCAAGGACAGACGTATAGACGAGGTCTCTGATACAGACACCTATTACAAGGTACACGGTCTGAGCAGTCGCCAGGAGGTGACGACGGGAAAGCCTGGCAGGCCGCAGTCCAGGGGGTCGCAAGGCGTCAGGCATGACCACGCCACAAAGGTACATGAATTAAAGCAGTATAATGATCTATAAACAGGCAGACAAGCTGATGAGATGCCACAGAAGGTTCAGAGATAAGAGCCGTTGTTCATGGGACTTTAATAAATGATACAGGCAGCATTTTAAATCTGCAAAAAAGTTCATTACTGGTATTAGGGACAAGTGGATGGCTACTTAAAATATATTTTATATCAAGATAAATGACAAGTAGATCAGTGGTTTAAACATGAAAACGAAACCTTTAAAAGTACAGAAGATGAAAAAAAACAAGTAAAACAAAAACAAACAAACAAAAAGACAAAAAAAAAAGAAAAAAGAAAAAAAGAAAAAGTACAGAAGATGGAAGAATTTTTTAATATGATCTTTGGGGAAGGAATATAAAACTCAGAAGCCATAAAAGATTAGTTATTTCAACTACATAAAAAATCTACATGGGGGCTTCCCTAGTGGTCCAGTGGGTAAGGACACTGCCTTGCTGTGCAAGGGGCACCAGTTCGATCCCTGGCCTGAGAAGATTCCACGTGCCACGGAGCGGCTGGACCGATGTGTCCAATTACCGAGCCAGAGCTCTGGAGCGCATGCTCCAGAGCGCTCTGCAACGACAGAGGCCACCGCGATGGGAGGCCCACAGGAGCCAAAGAACAAAGACGGATGAAAATAGAGAAATGAAAGACCAATAGAAGTGGCCTGCCCATCCCCCTCCCTCCCCACCCCACCCCCCAAAAAGATAAATAAATAAAATAAATGTTTCTTTTTTTTTTTTTAAATCCAGGGCTTCCCCTGGTGGTCCAGTGGGTAAGGACACCGCCTTGCAGTGCAAGGGTCGCCGGTTCGATCCCTGGCCTGGGAAGATCCCACGTGCCGCAGAGTGGCTGGACCGATGTGTCCAATTACCAAGCCGGAGCTCTGGAGCGCATGCGCCCAGAGCCGGTGCTCTGCAACGACAGATGCCACCGCGATGGGAGGCCCACTCAGGCCAAAGAACAAAGACGGATGAAAATAGAGAAATGAAAGACCAGTGGAAGTGACCCGCCCGCTCCCCCTATCTCCCCAACCTGATCCCCACCCAAAAATAAATATAAATAAATAAATCTTTCAAAAAAAAAAAAATCTACATCTACACGGCCCAAAATACTGTAAGCAAAATGAGAAGATAAAATTAGAGAAAATTTGCAACGTACATCCTGTTTTTTCACCAAATAGAGTTTCCATACTTTAGTGAGAAGGCAATAAACGAACAGAAAATGAGCAAGGTGTAGGGAATATAATTCCTAGGAAAGGACACAATGAATGCTTTAAAATACAGAAAATGCTTGTTCTCCTAAGAGAAACATAAATTAAAACTGTAACCTACTTTCTCCTGGAGCAAAGATCAAAACATTTAAGAAGTGAGGGCTTCCCTGGTGGACCAGTGGGTGAAGAGTCCACCTTGCAGTGCAAGGGGCACCGGTTAGAACCCTGTCCTGGGAAGATCCCACGTGCCGCAGAGCAGCTGGGCCGGTGGGTCCAATTACAAGCCAGCGCTCTGGAGCGCATGCGCCCAGAGCCGGTGCTCTGCAATGAGAGAGGCTGTTGCGTTGGGAGGTCACACAGGCCAAAGAATAAAGACGGATGAAAATAGATAAATAAAAACCAATAAAAGAGGCCAAAATTAAAAAAAAAAAAAAACATTCACGAAGTGAGAGCAGAGGCAGAGTCTGCATCCAGCAGGCAGAGCACTGAAGGTGTTTCCCACACCCCCAACGCCGGTGCACACCCACGTGCGTGCACGTCCACACGCACCCACACACATGCATGCCCCCACACACGTGCACACGCACGCTCCCACACGCGTGCATATGCACACACAGCTAGTCAGCAAAACCACAAGACTCACTGGATCAAAGCATTTATAGAAATCTAATGAGCTGATCACTCAGCTGCCAGGCGAGCACTCCCACGGACAAGCACACGTGCAGACTTACACAATCCGTCCAGGAAACACGCTCGACAAATGGAAACAACAAATTTGGGGGATGGGAGGATCTTCCAGAGTTGCACATCTTATTACTTAAAATGCTGAATTTTCAATTACAAAGAAAGAGGCACAAGAAGAACCAGGAAAGTACAGCCCACATACAGAGGGAAAAAGCAGTCAACAGAAACTGGAATGAGCCCAGATGTTAAACTCACTAGACAAATACTTACATCAGGTACTGCATGTTCATGTCTAAAGAATTAAATTATGAGAATGGTGTTTTACCAAGTCAAGAATATTGATAA
Source organism: Tragulus kanchil (assembly GCA_022376925.1). Classification (NCBI taxonomy): domain Eukaryota; kingdom Metazoa; phylum Chordata; class Mammalia; order Artiodactyla; family Tragulidae; genus Tragulus; species Tragulus kanchil. Next base: position 188,407,780 of record JAIOJX010000025.1, read on the forward strand.
AAATAAATTCAAGGAAGAAAACAAAGCAGACACTCTGGACTGAAAAAGTACAATCACTAAAGTAAAAAGTTCACTAGAGCAACTCCACACCAGATTGTAGTTGGCAAAAGACAGAATCTACGGCCCTGAAGACAGGTAAACAAGTTCGGTCTGAGAAGCAGATAAAAGAATGTAGAAAAAACGAACAGGCCCTAGAGGCCTGTGGGACCATCAACCAAGCGTGGGGACATGATGGGATTCCCAGGAGAGGAGAGAGGGACAGGGCGGAGAGAATCTTTGGAGAAATAATGGCCCCAAACCTTCCAAGTTTAACAAGAAACCACCTCTACAAGCAAGAAGCTCAACAAAGCCCCGGCGGGACCTGTGCACAGAGCCGCTGACTAGACCGGCCACGGCTCCCCCCAGAGGGGCAGACGGACGGGGCCCTTGCAGGAAAACCGCTCTGCGCGGAGCTTCTCCCTCTGAGACTGAAGCTGGCTTCTCGCCGGGAGCCCCGGGGCCCAGAAGGCAGCGGCTGACACCCCTGAAGTGCTGAAAGAAAGACTGTAAACCAGGGACTCCACGCCCAGCAAAACTGCCCCTCAGAAATGAAGGCATTTCCAAAGAGACAAGACGAAGAGAGCGCACGGCTGGCAGACCTGCCCTACCACTCAGATCCCAAGGAGACACACACAGGGCGCAGGTAAAGGCAGCCTCAGGGCCAATGAGACAGTGTACGTATGTCTGTGGTTTTTTCCAGCAGTCATGTGCGGATGTGAGAGCTGGACCATAAAGAGGGCTGAGCACCAAAGGACTGACGCTTTTGAACTGTGGTGCTGGAGAAGCCTCTTGACAGTCCCCTGGACAGCAAGATGAAACAGGTCAATTCAAAGGAGATCAACCCTGAATACTCACGGGAACAACTGATGCTCAAGCTGAAGCTGCAATACTTTGGCCACCTGACGAAAGAGCTGATCACTGGAAGAGACCCTGATGCTGGGAAAAATTGAGGGCAAGAGGAGAAGGGGTTAACAGAGGATGGGATGGTTGGATGGCATCCCTGAGTCAACAGACATGTGTCTGAATAAACTCAAGGAGACAGTGATTGCGTCCATGGGGTCACAAAAAAATTCAGGAAGAAAACAAAGCAGACACTCTGGACTGAAAAGTACAATCACTAAAGTAAAGTTCACTAGAGCAACTCCACACCAGATTGTAGTTGGCAAAAGACAGAATCTACGGCCCTGAAGACAGGTAAACAAGTTCGGTCTGAGAAGCAGATAAAAGAATGTAGAAAAAACGAACAGGCCCTAGAGGCCTGTGGGACCATCAACCAAGCGTGGGGACATGATGGGATTCCCAGGAGAGGAGAGAGGGACAGGGCGGAGAGAATCTTTGGAGAAATAATGGCCCCAAACCTTCCAAGTTTAACAAGAAACCACCTCTACAAGCAAGAAGCTCAACAAAGCCCCGGCGGGACCTGTGCACAGAGCCGCTGACTAGACCGGCCACGGCTCCCCCCAGAGGGGCAGACGGACGGGGCCCTTGCAGGAAAACCGCTCTGCGCGGAGCTTCTCCCTCTGAGACTGAAGCTGGCTTCTCGCCGGGAGCCCCGGGGCCCAGAAGGCAGCGGCTGACACCCCTGAAGTGCTGAAAGAAAGACTGTAAACCAGGGACTCCACGCCCAGCAAAACTGCCCCTCAGAAATGAAGGCATTTCCAAAGAGACAAGACGAAGAGAGCGCACGGCTGGCAGACCTGCCCTACCACTCAGATCCCAAGGAGACACACACAGGGCGCAGGTAAAGGCAGCCTCAGGGCCAATGAGACAGTGTACGTATGTCTGTGGTTTTTTCCAGCAGTCATGTGCGGATGTGAGAGCTGGACCATAAAGAGGGCTGAGCACCAAAGGACTGACGCTTTTGAACTGTGGTGCTGGAGAAGCCTCTTGACAGTCCCCTGGACAGCAAGATGAAACAGGTCAATTCAAAGGAGATCAACCCTGAATACTCACGGGAACAACTGATGCTCAAGCTGAAGCTGCAATACTTTGACCACCTGACGCAAAGAGCTGATCACTGGAAGAGACCCTGATGCTGGGAAAAATTGAGGGCAAGAGGAGAAGGGGTTAACAGAGGATGGGATGGTTGGATGGCATCCCTGAGTCAACAGACATGTGTCTGAATAAACTCAAGGAGACAGTGATGGACAGAGAGGCCTGGCCTGTGCTGTCCATGGGGTCGCAGAGTCAGACCTAAGTTAGCAACTGAACAACAACAACCATGTTTACGAACCTTTGCCTTTCTTCTGTGAGTTAATGACATAAAGCAATGATCACTATGCTGATGGCCTGACAACCTATAAGATGCACCTTGTGTGACAAGAACAGCAGAAAGGAGCTAGACGGAAACAAGGCTCCAAGAGAGCAGCTGTGTAACCACTGAAATCAAGCTGGTATTAATCCAAACTAGAGTGTATCAAGTTTTTCATCATAATCTTCAATTCGATGAAAAAACTACCTGTAAATAATGAAAGACACAAGGGAATTAAAGTATTATAAGGGAATTAAGCAGTCATTTAACACACAAGAAAAAGTAACAGAGGAAGAAAGATTTTAAAACACATGTAGAAAAACATCAAAATGTCAGACAAAACTTACCCTATCAGTAATTATATTAAAGGGAAAGGGGTTACCTGCTCCACTCAAGCAGCAGAGTTGGCAGAATAGACTAAGAAACACTGCCGCCCATAAGAAAGACTTGAGATTCAGAGACAAGATGGGAGTCAAAGGTTGGAAGAGGATGGTCCATGCACGCAATCAGAAGCTATGCTAACATGGAACAAGAGAGACTTTCAGGCAAAGACTGTTACTAGAGACAGATAAGGGTATGCTTTAAGAAAAAAGGTCAATCCCTCAGGAAGGAGTAACAAATATAAACCGATAAGCACTTAAGAACAAAACCCCCAAATTCAACAAAGTGAAAACTGACAGGAAACGGAGAAACAGATGATTTACCTGTATGAGCTGGAGATTTCTCGGCATCCCACTTTCAGTGGTGAGCTTCACAGCGGGGGTAAAGACCACCAGCAAGAGAAGCCTCAGCAACACCGGAAGCCGCCAAGCCCGCCAGATGCCACAAACCACCCGGCACAGCGAGCGGCACACAAGCCTCTCCAGGGCAGACCACGAGACTCCAACTCCAACTTTAAAGAACTGAAATCACTGAAAAGGTGTTCTTTGGCTACAGTGAAATTAGAAATCAAGTAATAGAAAGAACTTGGGAAATTCTTCAGTATATGGAAAGAAAACAACAAACTCCTAAAACAATGGGTAAAGTAAGAAATCACAAGAAAAGTTGAAAAATGCTTTGAAATAATAACAAAGACGAATACACAACATACCAAAACATCCGGAATAAAGTTAAAGTAGTACTTAGATGAAAGTTTATACCTGTAAACACCTACATCAAAAAGCAGACCTAAACCAACAAGTTAAAATTCCATTGAAGAAAGTATGACAAAAATGGAATACTCTAAATGCAAAGCAACGCAAGGAAATAATAAGGGTTAGAGTGCAAATTAATCAAGTAAAAAATGAAAAATAATAAGGACAACTTTGAAGAGATCAATAAAATTGATAACCTTTTAGCTAGACTAACCAAGAAAATAAAGAGAGAAGACTCAAATTTCTAAAATCAGGAGTGGTAGACGAGGCAGTCCTATCAACCTTACAGAAATAAACATGACGACAAAGGAATGCTATGAACAACTGTATGTCAACAACCCCGGCAGGATGGACCGCTTCCTAGCAGCCTCTGAACGGCAGACACTGACCGTGGGGGGTTCACCGCCGAACGCGGCGAGTGTGTGCACAGCACCTGGCGTGGCAAACCACCACCGCGGCAGAACGCGGGACCCAACCACACCCCCAGCTCAGCAGATGTGGAGTGCACCGGACACGAGTGCCACCCCGTTCACAACAGAATCACTCAACAAAGCACACGCGGGAACGTCCTCAACCTGGCACGGGGCTCCGAGGGAATGCCCAGCTGCCGTCACTCTGACAGTGAAGACCGAAAGCCCTTCCTCTCGGATCAGGGACAAGGCGGTCTGTGCTCCCAGCTCTACCCGCTCCGTCCCGAGGCTCCAGCCACAGCTGTCGGAGAGACAACGAAACACAGGAGTCCAGACTGCAAACAAAAGACACGACTTCCTCTTGCATGTTGTACGTTTAGAAGATCCTAAGGAATCTGCACACACACACACACGAGCGAGCCTGCGAGTGAGCTGAGCAAGGTTTCAGACTGTAAGACCAACATACAATAATTAGTGGTATAACTAGGTTATTAGCAGTGAACGATTCAAAAATGAAATTCAGAGAACATGTACACGTGCAATGGCATGAAACAGAATAATTCACTTAAGAAAAAACTGAACAAAATAAATGCAAAACATATGCACTGAAAACAACAAAACACTGTGGAAATATACAGAAAACTTAAATAAATGGAAAGACACTCTTAAGTTCACCAGTTAGAATTTTTAATATTAAGATGATATTACACTTGACTCCTGAAGACGGCAGGGGCCGGGAGTCCCCGCCCTCCGCGCAGTCGGCCCCGGCGTCCGGGCTGCGGCCTCCCGAGGGTTCGCCCCACCACGGCTCAGGTGGGACCCGCAGTACTTACTGTCGAAAAAATCCCTGTACAAGAGTCCACGCAATCCCTAAACTCTCATATACCTTTCTTATTTATTTGCAGAAAATGATCGGCTCATCCTAGAATTTATTTGGAAACGCAAAAGACCCAGAATGACCAAAACAATGTTTAAAAAGAACAAAGTGGGAGGATTTCCCCCACAAAGCGACCCGGGCCGCGGCAGTGCAGCCGCAGCACAAGGATATACAGGTCAGGGGAAGGGAAGTGAGGCTCCAGGGAGAAACTCACGCACCTAGTGCCCACTGACGATCAACAGATGTGCCAAGACGATTCAACAGGAGAAAGAACAGTCTTCAACAAAGGATGCTGGACACCCACACAAATGAAACAGACAGAAATGAACTCAAAATAGACCTGCATTCAAGAGGAAAACACCAGTTGCCTTCATGACTCGGAGCCGGCAGTGGCCGCTCGGACACAAGGGCGCAGAGGACACAGGACACCAGACACACGGGGCGTCGTCACAGGTCACAGAGTCTGTGTTTGGAGGACACCACTGAGACACTGAAAACATGGAATGAGAGAAAATATTCGTGTATCATGTGAGGGTCTAGTGTCCCGAATACATAGGGAGCTCTTAGAACTCAAAACACCAATTCAACTGAAAATGGGCAAAGTATCTGGATGTCTCTTCAAAGAAGATACACAATGAGCAACAAACCAGAAAGATGGTCAACACAGACGGTGGGATGGCATCTTCAGCTCAATGGACATGAATGAGTCTGAGCAAACTCTGGGAGATACTGAAGGACCGAAAGCCTGGTGTGCTGCCGTCCACGGGCTGCAGCGGGACACAACTGAGCAACTCAACAGCAAGATGTTAAACATCATCAGTCACTAAAAAATGCAAAGACACTCTTAAGTTCACCAGTTAGAATTTTTAATATTAAGATGATATTACACTTGACTCCTGAAGACGGCAGGGGCCGGGAGTCCCCGCCCTCCGCGCAGTCGGCCCCGGCGTCCGGGCTGCGGCCTCCCGAGGGTTCGCCCCACCACGGCTCAGGTGGGACCCGCAGTACTTACTGTCGAAAAAATCCCTGTACAAGAGTCCACGCAATCCCTAAACTCTCATATACCTTTCTTATTTATTTGCAGAAAATGATCGGCTCATCCTAGAATTTATTTGGAAACGCAAAAGACCCAGAATGACCAAAACAATGTTTAAAAAGAACAAAGTGGGAGGATTTCCCCCACAAAGCGACCCGGGCCGCGGCAGTGCAGCCGCAGCACAAGGATATACAGGTCAGGGGAAGGGAAGTGAGGCTCCAGGGAGAAACTCACGCACCTAGTGCCCACTGACGATCAACAGATGTGCCAAGACGATTCAACAGGAGAAAGAACAGTCTTCAACAAAGGATGCTGGACACCCACACAAATGAAACAGACAGAAATGAACTCAAAATAGACCTGCATTCAAGAGGAAAACACCAGTTGCCTTCATGACTCGGAGCCGGCAGTGGCCGCTCGGACACAAGGGCGCAGAGGACACAGGACACCAGACACACGGGGCGTCGTCACAGGTCACAGAGTCTGTGTTTCGGAGGACACCACTGAGACACTGAAAACATGGAATGAGAGAAAATATTCGTGTATCATGTGAGGGTCTAGTGTCCCGAATACATAGGGAGCTCTTAGAACTCAAAACACCAATTCAACTGAAAATGGGCAAAGTATCTGGATGTCTCTTCAAAGAAGATACACAATGAGCAACAAACCAGAAAGATGGTCAACACAGACGGTGGGATGGCATCTTCAGCTCAATGGACATGAATGAGTCTGAGCAAACTCTGGGAGATACTGAAGGACCGAAAGCCTGGTGTGCTGCCGTCCACGGGGCTGCAGCGGGACACAACTGAGCAACTCAACAGCAAGATGTTAAACATCATCAGTCACTAAAAAAATGCAAATCGGGCTTCCCTGGTGGTCCAGTGGGTAAGGATACCACCTTGCAGCGCAAGGGGCACCGGTTTGATCCCTGGCCTGGGAGGATCCCACGTGCTGCGGAGCGGCTGGACCGATGCGTCCAATTACTGAGCCAGCGTCCTGGAGCGCCTGCATCCAGAGCCGGCGCTCTGCAGCGAGAGAGGCCACTGCGATGGGAGGCCCACAGAGGCCGAAGAACAAAGATGGAAATGAAAAGACCAATAGAAGTGGCCAAAAAAAAATGTACAAAAAAAATACAAGGGCTTCCCCTGGTGGTCCAGTGGGTAAGGACACTGCCTTGCAGTACAAGGGGCGCCGGTTCGAGCCCCGGCCTGGGAAGATCCACGTGCCGCAGAGCGGCTGGACTGATGTGTCCAACTACCAAGCCGGAGCTCTGGAGCGCATGTGCCCAGAGCCAGTGCTCTGCGACAACAGACGCCACCGCGATGGGAGGCCCACAGGAGCCAAAGAACAAGGACGGATGAAAATAGAGAAATGAAAGACCAATAGAAGTGGCCTGCCCGCTCACCTCCCTCTCCAACCCAACCCCCACCCAAAATAAATAAATCTTTAAAAAAAAAAAAAATACAAATCAAAACCACGATGAGGGGCTTCCTTGGTGGTCCAGTGGGTAAGGACACCGCCTTGCAGTACAAGGGGCGCCGGTTCGAGCCCCGGCCTGGGAAGATCCACGTGCCGCAGAGCGGCTGGACTGATGTGTCCAACTACCAAGCCGGAGCTCTGGAGCGCATGTGCCCAGAGCCAGTGCTCTGCGACAACAGACGCCACCGCGATGGGAGGCCCACAGGAGCCAAAGAACAAGGACGGATGAAAATAGAGAAATGAAAGACCAATAGAAGTGGCCTGCCCGCTCACCTCCCTCTCCAACCCAACCCCCACCCAAAATAAATAAATCTTTAAAAAAAAAAAAAATACAAATCAAAACCACGATGAGGGGCTTCCTTGGTGGTCCAGTGGGTAAGGACACCGCCTTGCAGTGCAAGGGGCACCAGTTCGATCCCTGGCCCAGGAAGATCCCACATGCCGTGGAGTGGCCTGACCAGTGTGTCCAATTACGAGCCAGAGCTCTGGAGCACGTGCCTGGAACTGGTGCCCTGCAGCGAAAGAGGCCACTATGATGGGAGGCCCACAAAGGCTGAAGAATAAAGACGGATGAAAATAAAAATTAACAAAAAATCAATAAAAGAGGCCAAAATTTATATCTAAAAAAACCCCACAATGAGATACCAGTTTACACCCACTAAGGTGGTTAAAATTTAAAAGGCAGATAATAACACGTGCTAACAAGAACACGGAAAAACAAGAACCCTAACACCCTGCTGGCGGGGATGTAATATGGTACAGCTGCTTTGGCAAAACATTTTGGCAATTCATCAGTAAGTTAAACACAGAGTTACTATATGACCTGTCCATTTCATTTCGGTATAAACCCCAAAGGTAAGACAATACATGCCCACGCAAAAATCTGTACACGATGGTCGTAACAACATCACCCACAATAACCCCAATATGCGAAGCACCCACATGTCCACAATGAACGGTAGGTGCACTGTGGTCTGTTCACACGCGGAGCACTGCCCAGAGATCGCAATAAAGTGCCGACACAGCAGCACAAGGGAGAACCTCGAACACGCATGTCGCGTGAAGGCAGCCCCGCCCAGAGGGCCGCTCTCACTCCACACACAGGAAATGTCCAGGAGGCAACGCCCGGGGAGAAGCAGAGAAGGCCGGGGGTGGAGCACCCCGGACCACATCACAAGGTGCACAGGCGTGCCAGACGCCCGCCGTGGGGACACGGCTGCCTGAGCTCCCGGGCCTCCGGGCGGGCCTGGCGGCAGGGCTCCCAGCAGGAAAGCCCGGGCGCTGGGACGGCGACAGCAGAGTCTGCGCCGGGTCCTCACGCCGCGATGGTGGCTGCCACTGCCGCTCACGCCCAGAAGAGGAGCAGCTGACGGCCACAGCGGACCACGCACGCCTGGCCGGCCCTCTAATTCAGCGCGTAGTTGAACTGGTTTGCGAACTTCTCATGCTTCTTCTGGTCCATCTGGTTCATGGCTGTGACCACCCTCTGCACAGCTGCCCTGCAGAGAAGCACAGCAAGACGTGGCCAGGGAGGCCCCGGCCAGGCGCCAGGCTCCCAGCTGGGGCCTGGTGGGATCAGGGCCCCTGTCCTGGGGGGGCCGCTGCCCCTGAGCACGCAGGGCCCCCCTGCAGACGGGCAGCACGGCTCCCGTGGGCGGCCTCCGCCCTCAAGGCCGCCTTCGCGGAGGCCTGGCACCTCTCCCACTGCTCCCGGGGCCCCAAAGGCAATCTTGCCCCCAGGAAGGCGCAGCCTGTCCAGTGACCACGTGGGCAGCAGCAGGTGGGCGGAGGCAGCACCCCGGACCCACTCTCTCGCCCAGCTGCACACGGAGTCCAGGTCCGGAGAAGACCGCGCGCCGCAGCGCGCCGCTGCCCAGCCAGCGGTCATGACGCCTGCCTGGGAGGAGGCCCATTTTGGCAATTCATCAGTAAGTTAAACACAGAGTTACTATATGACCTGTCCATTTCATTTCGGTATAAACCCCAAAGGTAAGACAATACATGCCCACGCAAAAATCTGTACACGATGGTCGTAACAACATCACCCACAATAACCCCAAATGCAAGCACCCACATGTCCACAATGAACGGTAGGTGCACTGTGGTCTGTTCACACGCGGAGCACTGCCCAGAGATCGCAATAAAGTGCCGACACAGCAGCACAAGGGAGAACCTCGAACACGCATGTCGCGTGAAGGCAGCCCCGCCCAGAGGGCCGCTCTCACTCCACACACAGGAAATGTCCAGGAGGCAACGCCCGGGGAGAAGCAGAGAAGGCCGGGGGTGGAGCACCCCGGACCACATCACAAGGTGCACAGGCGTGCCAGACGCCCGCCGTGGGGACACGGCTGCCTGAGCTCCCGGGCCTCCGGGCGGGCCTGGCGGCAGGGCTCCCAGCAGGAAAGCCCGGGCGCTGGGACGGCGACAGCAGAGTCTGCGCCGGGTCCTCACGCCGCGATGGTGGCTGCCACTGCCGCTCACGCCCAGAAGAGGAGCAGCTGACGGCCACAGCGGACCACGCACGCCTGGCCGGCCCTCTAATTCAGCGCGTAGTTGAACTGGTTTGCGAACTTCTCATGCTTCTTCTGGTCCATCTGGTTCATGGCTGTGACCACCCTCTGCACAGCTGCCCTGCAGAGAAGCACAGCAAGACGTGGCCAGGGAGGCCCCGGCCAGGCGCCAGGCTCCCAGCTGGGGCCTGGTGGGATCAGGGCCCCTGTCCTGGGGGGGCCGCTGCCCCTGAGCACGCAGGGCCCCCCTGCAGACGGGCAGCACGGCTCCCGTGGGCGGCCTCCGCCCTCAAGGCCGCCTTCGCGGAGGCCTGGCACCTCTCCCACTGCTCCCGGGGCCCCAAAGGCAATCTTGCCCCCAGGAAGGCGCAGCCTGTCCAGTGACCACGTGGGCAGCAGCAGGTGGGCGGAGGCAGCACCCCGGACCCACTCTCTCGCCCAGCTGCACACGGAGTCCAGGTCCGGAGAAGACCGCGCGGCCGTGTGCGCGCCGCTGCCCAGCCAGCGGTCATGACGCTCTGCCTGGGAGGAGGCCCGGCCGCGGTGCCGCACGCGGCCTCCCACACGGAGCTCCAGGCCATGCAGCTGCCACGGGGAACCCACTCCTGGCCCCCAGGGGACCCAGGGAGGATGTCCCCGAGCCATGCTTCCCGGGGCGTTGGCACCCGCAGTGCCCTCCACCCCTGGGTGAGCTACGGGGAACCAACCTCGAGCCCAGAGTCAGAACGCTGCTAGAAGGAGCCACACGGGCACGGGCATGCCCCACAAAACATCGCGGGGGTTCCGTGGGGCATTCAGGAAGCGCCCTCTGATCCCATCTGACTCGGGCGGTCCCTAGGAGTGCCCCCTCTGCCTCACGCAGCGAGCGGAACACCTCGGCGGCGTCCGCCTGAGAAGACTGCCTGCGACAGCGACAGCCCCGAGACTTGGGCGCGGACCGGGCCGGCACGCGGGCTCCACGTGTTTCTGCACAGACACCCGTGAGCCCTCGGAGGGCACCGGCGGGAGGAGCGCCTCTGGCTGCCACGCGGGAGGACGGGCAGTGGGGGGCTGGCCGGGGCGAGCGTCCCGGGGCAGGGGCACCCGGGGCAGGGGGCTGGGAGCCTCGAGGCGCTCTTACTTGGCAAACACTTTCTTGGCGATGCGCGCGCGCGATGTGTTGGCCTGCTGCTTGAGGTCGGTGAGGCCCGGGCGCTTCCTTCTCTTGCCTTTGCCTCTCCCGCGGGGCCTCGACGAGCCCAGATCCACTCCCGTGGCTGCCTCCACGTCCCTCAGGAACTCAGGGTCCTGCCAGTCTGCAAACAGACGCTAAGATTTCAGAAAACACCTGCACCAACCTCACCCAAGCCCTGACTCCTCTGTGTGTGGGGGCACGGAGGGTGCCGGCCATCCTGAAGGGGGAGGCCAGGCCCGGCACCCTGCAGGCCAAGGCGGGGGTGGCCTCCAGGACGCCCTTGAGCGGGAAGGCCACCGAGGCTGGCAGCAAGTGGACAAGGCCACGTGCGAGCTGCCTGCTGTGCTGCTCTCCAGATGGACTACGCCCCACTGGGCCCCCAGCGCAGCCCTGGACCCACCTGCCGGCCAGACGGTGGGCACGGCAGGGCAGCCACGGCCGAGGGGGCAGAGCCAGCCAGGCCTCCTGCTTGTTCTGAAGCTAACGTGGCCCCAGCCCCGTGAGGAGGGTGCTGGTGTGCCCATGCCCTTCAAGGCAGCAGGAGACGGTGTCCAAAGGGGAACCCACGCCCCCTAGCCCCAGGCTGGTCTTGCCAGCCCCAGCGGCACCAGAGCCAGGTCTGTGTGCCCACTCGCCGGGGTGGGAAGCGCGAGCAGTCCACACCGAGGCGGGCGGGGGGCGGCGCTCCAGCCCGGGGCACAGGCGCCGAGCCCCACCTGCCTCAGGCTTGCCTCCGCTCCTGGGGGGAGGGCGGGGCCGCGGAGTGACAGCACAGCCCCACGTGCCCAGACCTACGGACCCTGGCCCTGGCTGGCAGAGGGTGATGGACGTTCCAGACCCTGATGGCACACAGCCCCGCCGCTGGGCAGAGGGCCGGCAGCCGGCCAGGCACGTCCAGTAGGGGGAGAAGCCAGGCGCCCAGACAGATGGCGAGGCCTCCCCACGTTGATTTCTGAAGTGAAGGAATACGGGGCTGCACAATCCAGATACAGGAACGATTAATCCAAGATTAAGGAAAACTGTCCAAACAGTTTATCTCCCAGTAATGAGAAGGCGTCACAGTTTAGGAACCCAGTGAATGGAGCAATTGTTTAAACACAACGGAAAAACGCCGGCACCCAGTAGAGATGGAATGAGCATCTCAGGAAAATGAAGGAGCAATTTAAAAGCCTTTGAAGAAAATCAATAGGAGCCGGCTGCGGGCCGTCCTGCGTGCTGACGGGCCCTGGAGCCCTGTGCACATTGTCACCGAGGTGAGCATCGGGAAAGAAAATTGCCCGCATGCGAGGAGGCGGGATCGATACTGCAGTTAGTAAAGAGACGCTATTTCACATCTGACTGGCCAGCGCCGGCCGCAGCCCCGGCCGGGTACCTGTTGTTAACAAGTCACCAAGGGCTGCAGAACCCGGTCCTCTTCAGGGCTGACACAAAAAAACACGCTCTTAATCTGCTCGAGCGTGGGCCACCGGGGAAGGCCGCGGCCCGCGGATTAGGGGGCCCGGGTCCCTCCCCTGCCACCCTCCAGGGCCTGGGGCTTAGGCACTGACCCCGGTGTGAGGCCAAAATCTAACCGTTGCCTCTCATGACCGAGGGAAAAACCTGCTAAAGACGCAGGTCGGCCCAGCGGGGACCCACAGGCCGCCAGCCCTGCCCCTAGGGCACAGCCGCTTCTTTGCCAAGAGAAAGGGGTCCCTCCAGACCCCAGCCTAGGTTTGAGAGACCACGGGAATGTCGATCTGGGTCAGAGTGGCCTCGGGGGGCCCCAACCCCATTCCGGGTATGCCCAGGTGAGGCCAGAAACAGGGGCCCCGAGGAGGATCCCGAGAGGGCACCCCAGGCTCAGAGGCTCAGGAGGCCCGCCCAGGACCACAGGCAAAACCCTGCTCGCACGCCCACACGCTGCAGCGCTCGGCAGCCCCGCGCGCGGCCCTGCGTGGCAGCAGGCGACAGGGCAGAGAGGAGCCGGCGCTCTCCAGGCAGCTGGGGGCTCAGCCCGGTAACTTTCCTCACCTTGACTTCTTCATACGCTTAAAAACGGGTGTAAGAACCCAGAATCCAACAGATGACGACCCGGCGGTTTCTGGTCATAGCTGCGCTTACACACCCATCAGGAGCCGTGTGAAAACGCGGCGAGGACGCGAGCTGAGTGTCTCGCCAGCCCCGAGGGCCACGCGTCCCGAGCTACCGCCGCCCAAGAAGCGGCGAGGGGCCCCCGCAGACACTGCGGGCTCGCCGGGAGGCTGCTGCCGTCTGGGGTGTCCGCCCACCCGCCCCGTCCCCCACTTACCTGGGCACCCTGTCGGCCTCTGCTGCTGCTGCCGCCTCTGCTCCCAGGCCCTGTCCTCTGGGCGGAGGGGCCGCCCCGCGTCGTCCCTCGGGATGATCTTCCCGTGGAAAGGGCACTGCGCAGAGGACAGAGAGGTTCTAACGCAAGAGGGGCTGCTGGCCATCCCACCGAGGCCTCTGAGCGGGGCCGGCCCACACCACACCGCCCTCTGGACACACGCCAACCAAGGAAGGGCCCTCAGGCGCAGCCGTGCAGAGCCGGGCAGCCGGCGGGTCTGCAGTCAGTCCGCCTCCACAGACCCCCAGGTCCAGCCCAAAGCAGGCTCAGGGCAGTGCCGGAGGCGAGGCGGGGTGCAGGCCAGAGCGAGCCAGCCCCGCGCCTGCCCCAGAGAGGGCCGTGGTACCAGCCGCGTGGAGCCAGCCCTGCCCCGGCCCGGCAGAGGCAGCCCCCACGGCCACGCCCAGCCTCACCTTCAGGCGGTCCTGGCGCTCACAGAGCCGACCGTCAGGCCGGGGGGCGCGGCACCTGTGCTGCACGGGCTCAAACTGCCCCGCAAAGGTGATATGGCGACTCCGCAGAGACTCGGCCACGGCGGCACTGTCCACCTCCGCGTCCACCTCGCAGGGCTTCCAGAAGCGGTGCTCAGAGTCGGACCTGCACACGGACCTGACCCTCAGCGCCCACAGCGAGGCCGGGCTGGGCGGCCGCAGGGCTGGGGGTGGGCCTTGAGCCCACCCAGGTGAAGCAGAGACGCCCAGCATCGCCAGAGTACTGCCAGGCATCCCAGCAGCCCAATGCCCTGCCTGGCCTGGACTCAAGGGGGCTCCCTGATGGTGGCTGGCAGGACACCCCCTCCCTCCCCCTCCCCCCAGTCTGGAGAGAAAGTGAGGCCACTGCAGCAATGGAATGGCTTCCGAGACACTCCTTGTGAAAGCAGCCCTAGGCTTGGCCTGCAGAGCTGAGTCAGAGGACAGAGGGCGGGGGGGCGAGGGCCGGGGCGGCCGGCTGGGAGCAGCGGGCCGGGCCCTAGGCCAGGGCAGAGGACCCGTCACACTGCTGCGATGCCCAGCCATCAGGGTGGACGACAAGGCATGCTCCCCAAGCGAGCAGCCAGGAGGTTCACAAAGCCCACAGGCTTGTGGGCAGGGCCAGACCACCACCCAGGCCCGGGGCTTCGAGACCCCATGGGTCTCAGTCAGCAGGACGCGTGAGGGCTGTGCCCCGGCCACGCTCAGGGGGAGCGGGCTGGGCGGCTCCAGGACCCGGGGCCGCCAGCGCTCACTTGAGGATCTTTCCAGTGGCTGCCTCCTCCTGGCCCCAGTAGCAAAGGTCCACCCCAAAGGGCACGACAGGCGCCCGGGCCCGCTCGGCTGCCAGCCTCTCGGCCTGCTCCGGTCCCAGCGGAGTCCTGGAGAGAGCAGGGGTCAGTGGCGTGGAGTCTGGAGCTGACCTCTGCCACCCGCCCCTCCCTCCCTGGAGCATCTGGTCACACGCTTGGGCCCTGACCTCTGCCACCTCAGGCCTGGACCACAGGGGAGCTGGTCTCATAGCGTGGTCCTCACACTGGGACCAGAGGACCCTAATGTCTGTCCCTTCAACCCCTGAGCCTCGGGCCCCTCCCACAGGGAGGACCTGGCCTGCACCCCAGCACTGAGGGCTCCCAGCCCCGCGGACGCTGCCCTCGTACGGACATTGGCAGGTGCACCCTGGCCAGGGGCGCACACATGGGGCTGTGCATGCGGGCCTGCCTGGGCAGAGGCAGGCGTCTGGCATCACCTGGGGCTCTGGGGCAGGGCTGGGGACAAGCGGGGCCGGAGCCGATGCAGCTGGGCGGCCGCGGAGGTGGGGTCGCAGGCCTCCTCGTCACTCCCAGTTCTCTTCCGCACCTTCGAACCTGGCGCGGCCAGGCCTTCCTGCAGCCCTGGGACAGAGACGTGTCTGCTCTCGGCCACCGCCCCGTGACCTCGGACAGACCCCTGGAGGGCACCATGCCCCTGCCCCGTGCAGACGGCACAACACGTGTGAGCACGCCACCCCGCCAAGAGCACCCACCCCACCAGCCTGGGTCCCAGTGCTGGTCTTCCACTGGGAAGGCCACCAGCCACGGACCTCTGCGGGCTAGCTGTCCTTGCCGAGGTGCCCAGAGCAGTGGGGGCAGCACCTCTGACAGGAACGGACCCTCTCAGCCTGCTCCCCTGGCCACCCTGCCTGCCCGTGCCAGCTCCCAGGCCGTCCCTGACTCCCGTCAGCCCTGCCCTGATGGGCGCAGGGCCAGGCCCCAGGAGGCAGGGGCGGGTGTGCATCAGGACCCCAGAGGTCCTCCACCCCGAGGCCTCGCTGCCCTCTCTGAGCTCTGCCCACACAGGGAGAGGCGGCCAGGAAGACAGTGAACAAAGTACCCAAGGCAGGGACGGAGGAGGAGCTAGAGACCCGGCAGGCCCACGAGACAGAGGGGAGACGGCGGGCGGCCTCGGAGGACGACTCCCAGCAGGGCTGGAGGCCGGGCGGCAGCTGCACGCAGGCGCAGGCACCCTCACTGCTGGGCCCAGGGGAGGACATCACTGGAGTGGGGGACATCGAGTCCAGCCCTCCTGGGATCAGAGGAAGACTGGGGGGCTCGCCGAGGGCCAGGAAGGAGAAGACAAGAGCAAGTCACTCCCAAGGACACTCAGGCAAGCCAGAGGTGAAGAGGAGGGAGGTCCGCGCTCCTCCAGCAGCTGGGAGCACCGCAGCTGGGAGCACCAGCACCCCCACAAGCCCCGAGGGAGAGGTCTGGGGAACCACGGCCAACTCAGACGTCCATGCCCAGCCACGCGAGCTGCCAAGCTGCAGGTGGAGGATGCGCCCCCACGGCGTGCTCAGGAGGGTTCACAGGACACGGGGGGTGAAGGCCAGAGATGACCTGGAGAAACCCACGGCCAGCTCGCCCGAGCCCGAGCACTCAGTCACGAGAACGAAGCTGGCACCTGGCTAGCCCTACACACCCCGCCTCACGCAGGACGTCAGGACGTGCGGACAGGCAGGGCCAGGAGGCACAGCGCCAGGGAGCGGCAGCCCGGCTCCTCGGAGCAGGCGTCACCGTCGGCACGTAAATGCTCGCACCGGGCAAACAAGATCCTAAACCAGGGCAAGAAAGATCTATCCAGCAAAGAACAGGCGGGAAAGAGGAAAGGACAAGACAGTAACAACAGCACAGCGGAGAGAAAGCAAGGTGAACAGACTCCCGGCAAACGGGTGTCCACAGCTGAGAACACGGGAGTATCTCATTAATGGGTTACAGTTGATGAACAGAGACTGGTGAGTTTATCTGAAAGGATGAAATGAGACTATGAAACCAGGAACCAGAAGAACGCTAAGCTGATGTCATGAGAAACCTATGTCAAAACGGGGCACAAGGAGGCGTGTGCAAGGGCAACGGCCCCAGGAGGCAGGGGCGGGTGTGCATCAGGACCCCAGAGGTCCTCCACCCCGAGGCCTCGCTGCCCTCTCTGAGCTCTGCCCACACAGGGAGAGGCGGCCAGGAAGACAGTGAACAAAGTACCCAAGGCAGGGACGGAGGAGGAGCTAGAGACCCGGCAGGCCCACGAGACAGAGGGGAGACGGCGGGCGGCCTCGGAGGACGACTCCCAGCAGGGCTGGAGGCCGGGCGGCAGCTGCACGCAGGCGCAGGCACCCTCACTGCTGGGCCCAGGGGAGGACATCACTGGAGTGGGGGACATCGAGTCCAGCCCTCCTGGGATCAGAGGAAGACTGGGGGGCTCGCCGAGGGCCAGGAAGGAGAAGACAAGAGCAAGTCACTCCCAAGGACACTCAGGCAAGCCAGAGGTGAAGAGGAGGGAGGTCCGCGCTCCTCCAGCAGCTGGGAGCACCGCAGCTGGGAGCACCAGCACCCCCACAAGCCCCGAGGGAGAGGTCTGGGGAACCACGGCCAACTCAGACGTCCATGCCCAGCCACGCGAGCTGCCAAGCTGCAGGTGGAGGATGCGCCCCCACGGCGTGCTCAGGAGGGTTCACAGGACACGGGGGGTGAAGGCCAGAGATGACCTGGAGAAACCCACGGCCAGCTCGCCCGAGCCCGAGCACTCAGTCACGAGAACGAAGCTGGCACCTGGCTAGCCCTACACACCCCGCCTCACGCAGGACGTCAGGACGTGCGGACAGGCAGGGCCAGGAGGCACAGCGCCAGGGAGCGGCAGCCCGGCTCCTCGGAGCAGGCGTCACCGTCGGCACGTAAATGCTCGCACCGGGCAAACAAGATCCTAAACCAGGGCAAGAAAGATCTATCCAGCAAAGAACAGGCGGGAAAGAGGAAAGGACAAGACAGTAACAACAGCACAGCGGAGAGAAAGCAAGGTGAACAGACTCCCGGCAAACGGGTGTCCACAGCTGAGAACACGGGAGTATCTCATTAATGGGTTACAGTTGATGAACAGAGACTGGTGAGTTTATCTGAAAGGATGAAATGAGACTATGAAACCAGGAACCAGAAGAACGCTAAGCTGATGTCATGAGAAACCTATGTCAAAACGGGGCACAAGGAGGCGTGTGCAAAGGGGCAACGGCCCCAGCAGGACCCTGGCCAGCGGGTCCAGGCGAAGGGCAGATGCCCTGGGTCTCCCATCTAAGAAACCCTTCCCAGGACACATGGAAAACAGGACAGCCAGAAGGCAGCCCCAGGAGCCACGGGGCCACCCCAGGAGCACAGAGGAGCTGCGTGGACACCGACAGAGTGAGGCTCGCGGTGCCTGCCTGGCCCTCCTGACGGCGGCTCCATCCTCCGGTCTCACGCGGGAACTCACTCGGGAGAAAGGAAATGGCTCAGCACCGAGGACTGGGCGCCAGAGAAGAGCTTCCTGTGTGGTGAGGGGTGCAACGAAGGCAGGCAGGTGGCCCAGACTCACCCCAGCTCCAGTCTCCGCGGCAGGGCACGCAGACCTCACGGACACGCGCCCTGGTGCCGGCACGTGGCCTCCCTGTGCCCGCGCGCTGTCTGCTGCTTCTGCAGAGGCCTCAGGCTGCCTGCAAATCTGCAAATGCTCCCTCTAGCTCCTTCAGGCAAGCCCCTGCCCTGCCCGCACCACTCCCTCCAAGCTCACGCACAGCCTGCGAGGCCGGGTCCACCCCGCTTCTCGCTTCTCGGGCGCCTGCGTCTGAGAGCCGAGGGCAGGGGGCGGAGCCGCTGGGCATCCTGCGCGGGCCACCCCCAGCCCTGAGCGCTGAGTGCACCCGGCGGGCAGGGACCCCGCTCCATCACCGGCACAGCCCAGGTCCAGGCACGGGGCCCTCCAGACGCCTCCCACCCGGGACCTCGAGCTCACGGTGCTGCCGGCCGGCGCAGACCCGCACAGCCGCGCACGCGCGCCGGGAGGCGGGATGCTAAGTGGCCACAGCGGCGCTTACGAAGGTGGATACAATCACAGCCCGAAGATCGATACAAGAATTCCTAAGAGTTACAAGAATGAAATATATTTTTCATTGATTTGTTGTTTGAAACCATTAAAAAGATGGGTAAGCGTGTTGAAGCGGAGTAATTGGGTTACAGTTGATGAACAGAGACTGGTGAGTTTATCTGAAAGGATGAAATGAGACTATGAAACCAGGAACCAGAAGAACGCTAAGCTGATGTCATGAGAAACCTATGTCAAAACGGGGCACAAGGAGGCGTGTGCAAAGGGGCAACGGCCCCAGCAGGACCCTGGCCAGCGGGTCCAGGCGAAGGGCAGATGCCCTGGGTCTCCCATCTAAGAAACCCTTCCCAGGACACATGGAAAACAGGACAGCCAGAAGGCAGCCCCAGGAGCCACGGGGCCACCCCAGGAGCACAGAGGAGCTGCGTGGACACCGACAGAGTGAGGCTCGCGGTGCCTGCCTGGCCCTCCTGACGGCGGCTCCATCCTCCGGTCTCACGCGGGAACTCACTCGGGAGAAAGGAAATGGCTCAGCACCGAGGACTGGGCGCCAGAGAAGAGCTTCCTGTGTGGTGAGGGGTGCAACGAAGGCAGGCAGGTGGCCCAGACTCACCCCAGCTCCAGTCTCCGCGGCAGGGCACGCAGACCTCACGGACACGCGCCCTGGTGCCGGCACGTGGCCTCCCTGTGCCCGCGCGCTGTCTGCTGCTTCTGCAGAGGCCTCAGGCTGCCTGCAAATCTGCAAATGCTCCCTCTAGCTCCTTCAGGCAAGCCCCTGCCCTGCCCGCACCACTCCCTCCAAGCTCACGCACAGCCTGCGAGGCCGGGTCCACCCCGCTTCTCGCTTCTCGGGCGCCTGCGTCTGAGAGCCGAGGGCAGGGGGCGGAGCCGCTGGGCATCCTGCGCGGGCCACCCCCAGCCCTGAGCGCTGAGTGCACCCGGCGGGCAGGGACCCCGCTCCATCACCGGCACAGCCCAGGTCCAGGCACGGGGCCCTCCAGACGCCTCCCACCCGGGACCTCGAGCTCACGGTGCTGCCGGCCGGCGCAGACCCGCACAGCCGCGCACGCGCGCCGGGAGGCGGGATGCTAAGTGGCCACAGCGGCGCTTACGAAGGTGGATACAATCACAGCCCGAAGATCGATACAAGAATTCCTAAGAGTTACAAGAATGAAATATATTTTTCATTGATTTGTTGTTTGAAACCATTAAAAAGATGGGTAAGCGTGTTGAAGCAGGGTAAACGGCCAGGGCACTGAGAAAACACTGCCATTCTCACACTGCTGTAGAAAATCAATCTCCATGACACACTTTCAAGTAAAAATCCAAAAAGCAGGTGCAGCCGCGGCTGCGGGGAGCACGTGGACTCAGGGAGACGGCAGCCACGGGCGGCCCCGACCAGGCCGCCGGTAAAGCTCAAGCTCAGACCCCGGCTCAGCCTCACTCCCACAGAGGCTCTTAGGAAGAATCACAGAAACATCTAAATCCCCTTTTTGTTTAAAGTGACCAAGTGGCACCTATTTGTGCTGCAGCAGGAGGGGCTGTGGATCAGGGATCGATGGCAGGAAGCGGGAGGCGGGCCGCGAGCAGAGTTGGGCTGGAGCCTGACACTATTGATTTTACCTAGTTCAGCTGGCCTTGTAATTAAAATGTAAATTTGAGAAAGAGATTATGTCCTGACAGAAATGGTAGGATTAAGAAGATAAAAGCCCCTCTGAAAAGTCAGAGAAAGAAACGAGAGAAACGGGCGCCGTCTCCCCAGCTCTGGATCTAGACGAATCTACTGCAGCGTCATCGTGTTTAATTGAAAACCCATGACGACTATCAGCTGGAGTTATGAACTGGCGCCCAGCACTTCCCACGCCGGCCCCGCGCCCGGGGCTCCACGCTCCAGCCCAGGCCCCTGATCCCTCGAGGGAATGCAGAGCCTCCCAGCCGCCGCTGCCGCGGGCTGGCCCTGGAGCACAGCAGGCCCTGCCCCCCAGGAGCTCCCAGGCCGCCCGGCCGCAGACGCCGGGGACAGCGCGGCTCCGCTCGGCCACACCCGGGCCTGCTGGGAAGACCAGCGGCAGGCTGGCCACACCTGGAGGTGGTCACCAACAGCGAGGCCTGGCAACTGGGAGCCTCCGGATGGGGCTGGGGCTCCCTCGAGGTGGAGTGGCCAGGGGGGACCTGGAAGGGCAGTTCTGGCTCTCGTGGGTGTGGGCTGCGACGGCCCTTGGGGAGGCCCAGACTAGGCACTAGAGGGAGATGGCAGAAGGGAGGGGCCCAGGGGTCAAAGGAGACCCACCACTGGGGCAGCGTGGTCAGCACAGTCACCTGAGGGGGAGGTGGGGCCAGAAGGGCCGGTGGGAGGCAGCTGCACCCTCAGGTGCCCAGGGAGGGTCACCTGGCGAAGGGGTGGCCCGAACACCCTGGTCATGTCTTCACACTCCAACTGCCTAAGCACCTCAACTCCTTAACAAACCCGCTCTCGTCTCACACTGACTCAAACCTCAAACGGACTCGGCTCACTTTCCACACCAGCCACACGTGGGGCTGGCTTCCTCTGCCTCCTCTGGACACGAGGTGCCCCCTGTGCACACGCAGCTCCTGGAGGATTCTAGAAAAGAACCCACGCGGGAGAGACAGGCGGCAGGAGGGCCTTCCCGAAGGGTTCGCTGCTCCTGGGCCAGATGCTGAGCCTGTGACGCCACCAACAGGACCAGGGCGCCGCCTGGCCTGTGGCGCCCCGAGGGCAACGGGGCAGCGGGGAGCCCGGAAAACCTGGGCAGACTGCGCCCCGCCCAAGGCAGTGGCCTCCCAGCCCCCTCCCAGCCCGGATGACCCCACAGCTGCGGGCACCACCCCACAGGCCTCCAACACTCCCTCGAGCGCGGCAGCCGTGCTCTCTGTTTGGAGGTGCCCTGCCCACCCTGGAGCTGCTCCAAGGCCTCCGCGACCCGACGAGGGCTGTCCCTTGCGGGTGGGGGGTCTGAAGCTGCGGGGCAGGAGGGCAGCACAGGCCATGTAGGCCCCCGCTCTTGGGGACAGCCTGGCGACACCCCAAGAACGGGAGGCAGGGCCTGCCCGCCAGGGACAGCAGGCACCCAGGATGCAGAGGACCCTGGGGAGGACCCAGGCCAGCGAGGGTCCGATCGCGAAAGGCAAGTCACGTAATTTTCAATCAAAGTGGCCCTATGGGGTCACCTGGCAGGGCCACAGAGAGCCTCAGGACCACGTGGCATGGACTGGGGCACCCCCGTGGCAGGCTCCCTGCCGCGTGGGCCCAGGCTGGACACCAGGCCGCCCTGAAGGGCAGCGTCCCGAGAGGGCCTCCTCCCCGCCCCACGCCGACTGCTCACCGCACTCGAGCCGCAGGGGCTCGGAGACGCAGGCCTCGTAGCCCTCCTTCTCTGGGACCTCCACGAAGTCCTCGTCCTCATCCTCGTCCTCGTCCCCGGGGGCGGCCTTCTGTGGAGACACCCCCGCCGCGTGAACGGCAACCGCAGGCAGAGCCCCCGTCCTGCCCCTGTGGGCCTCGTCCAGGCTGGGTCCAGCGCCGAGCGCGTGGCCGAGCGCGCCGCCTGCTCCCTGCCCTCCGCCGCAGCAGCCCCGCGTGCCCCTCCACGGCCGGCCCTCGGAGGGCGTGCTGCAGCCCGGGGAGCCCCCACGAGCCGGCAGGTCTCACCTCCAAGAGCCAGACCCGAGATGACAGCCCCTCCATCCGGCTCCGGCCTGGCCAGAGCACCACACCCGAACATCCAGTGGGGCCAACGTGACCAGAGCACTTCCAGAGGGTTCCGTCCTCTAGAGCCGCTTGTTAAAAAGTCACCAAGGAGAACGCCTCCTCTGGACCAGGCGGCCTCGATTGCTCTGTGAGTCTGGAGGGCCCCAGCCACCCCTCCAAGCCTAGGGACCCCAGAACCAGCCCTCCGCTTCTGCCCCACCCCTTCCTGGGCAGCGCCGGGCGGGGAGGGAGCGGCAGGCACCCTGGGCAGAGGACTCTCGCACTCTCCCCACGTGCTGGGGCCAGACGCAGCCACACTAGGGGGCGTCAGCCCATGCCACTCAGACCCAGATGCAGAGCCCCTCACCCCACAATTTCCACAACCTCCCCCGCCGGAACCCCCGGGACAGGGCATGGGGCCTGTTCTTGCTGAGAGGACCACGGCAGGAAGGCGCCCAGAAGCCGGGCCCACGGCCAGCGCCTGACACACACAGGGCGGTCTGAGGGGCTGCGGCCCCAGGCCCAACTGAAGGAAACATTCGGAGTGCGCTGACGCCCCCCGAGGGCTGCGGCCACTGGACACTCCCCTCCCCTCCAGAGTCCATCTCGACAGCAACACCCGGGGCACACAGCTGCCCAGGGAAGAAGGAGGCGAGCCGGGCCGCGCACCCGGGACCCAGGAGGAGCCGAGGAGGAGCGGCTGAGAGGCCTAATCAGATGCAAATGCTCTGAGCTTGGGCACGAGCCGCGGCGCGCGTCTGGGAGGCATGGAGACATTAATCATTGGAAACTGTAATTTTTGTTATCAGTCTAACACTGATCAAAAGGGAAGCCTGTCTCCACCGCTGACCTGTGAAACGTCCCAATTATACTCTTTGGAAATGACAGGGGCACTTAACTCCGGAGCCGAGCAAATGACGACGATCAATCACGTTTGAATAACAATGAGCCGCGGACCTGAAAATTATTTTTGTATAGAATCTACCCAGGAATTTATGAAAGGTGGAAAGCAGCCCAAGGTTTTCGGGCATTACGGTCCCGGCTAGTGCCGTGCGTATCAAACACTAAACAGAATTTATGTGTTTTAATTTTCCAAAAGGTAGATGTGGACTGGGTGCTACAACGCATAACACACGTGCCAGACTTTAAATATGGAGCTCATTTTCATAAAATATTATGCTCATGGCTGACACCCTTGAATTTCACCTGGGACTTTTATTAAATTTTCATTTCCTAAAAAATACTTCACTGCTTAGCTAACTATTAGGAATTATACCCTCTTTCTCCCCAAGTAAAGTTGTTTATCCTCTGACTAAATGCAGAGCCCTGGCTCCCCTGTTCTTGAACGCACACCGACGAGCCTGCAGATCTGCAGAGCGGCCTCCAAACGGCCCCACCAGGTCCTCGGGCGCAGCTCTGCCCAGAGCAGGCAGGCCCGGCCCCCTCCTGCCCCAGCTGCCGCGCCACTGCCTCACTCCCGCCTAAACCCCTGGCGGCTGGGGTGGCCTCAAACTATGGCCCCCTCCCCCCCCCCTTTGCGAACCCCGGACAGGGCATGGGGCCTGTTCTGCTGAGAGGACCACGGCAGGAAGGCGCCCAGAAGCCGGGCCCACGGCCAGCGCCTGACACACAGGGCGGTCTGAGGGGCTGCGGCCCCAGGCCCAACTGAAGGAAACATTCGGAGTGCGCTGACGCCCCCCGAGGGCTGCGGCCACTGGACACTCCCCTCCCCTCCAGAGTCCATCTCGACAGCAACACCCGGGGCACACAGCTGCCCAGGGAAGAAGGAGGCGAGCCGGGCCGCGCACCCGGGACCCAGGAGGAGCCGAGGAGGAGCGGCTGAGAGGCCTAATCAGATGCAAATGCTCTGAGCTTGGGCACGAGCCGCGGCGCGCGTCTGGGAGGCATGGAGACATTAATCATTGGAAACTGTAATTTTTGTTATCAGTCTAACACTGATCAAAAGGGAAGCCTGTCTCCACCGCTGACCTGTGAAACGTCCCAATTATACTCTTTGGAAATGACAGGGGCACTTAACTCCGGAGCCGAGCAAATGACGACGATCAATCACGTTTGAATAACAATGAGCCGCGGACCTGAAAATTATTTTTGTATAGAATCTACCCAGGAATTTATGAAAGGTGGAAAGCAGCCCAAGGTTTTCGGGCATTACGGTCCCGGCTAGTGCCGTGCGTATCAAACACTAAACAGAATTTATGTGTTTTAATTTTCCAAAAGGTAGATGTGGACTGGGTGCTACAACGCATAACACACGTGCCAGACTTTAAATATGGAGCTCATTTTCATAAAATATTATGCTCATGGCTGACACCCTTGAATTTCACCTGGGACTTTTATTAAATTTTCATTTCCTAAAAAATACTTCACTGCTTAGCTAACTATTAGGAATTATACCCTCTTTCTCCCCAAGTAAAGTTGTTTATCCTCTGACTAAATGCAGAGCCCTGGCTCCCCTGTTCTTGAACGCACACCGACGAGCCTGCAGATCTGCAGAGCGGCCTCCAAACGGCCCCACCAGGTCCTCGGGCGCAGCTCTGCCCAGAGCAGGCAGGCCCGGCCCCCTCCTGCCCCAGCTGCCGCGGCCGCCACTGCCTCACTCCCGTCCTAAACCCCCTGGCGGCTGGGGTGGCCCTCAAACTATGGCCCCACGGAAGCAGGGGCTGCGCTGCTGATATGAACTCAAGCCTGAACGACCCCAAGGCCCTCAGCACCCCGAGGCCCGCCCCTCAGGCGAGGCAGTCCTCTCCCAGCCCTGGGGAGCGCTCGGCCTGTGGAGTCTGCCTGCACTTGGGGGCCAGCCCAGGGCTCCTGGCACAACACTGGTGACCTCCTCTCAAGGGTAAAGGTCACAGATTGGGTCAGAAGCCACACTGGGCACGGGGGAGGCACTGAGTGCAGAGCAGGGGCGTGGGGGTCCCCGAGGGCTCTGGAAGTCACCGCCTCCAGGGCATCAGGTGAGGGCGGTGGCCTCCACAACAGGGCCAGACTGGCTAGCAGTCTTCAAGAGCTGAGTTTCCCCATCAAGGAGATCGCCAGACACGCATGAGAAAGCAGCCTGTCCCCGTCGAGGGGGCAGGAGGTGCGCCCAGCGCCCCACGACAGGTCCAGTCCAGGGCCTGCCCGCGGGAGCTGGGCAGGCAGTCCAGGCCCTGTGGCCGGCGCTCAGGGCGAGGGCCAGGCCCCCCGAACTGAACCCTCTCGAGGCCACAGGGAGATGCATGATGCCCCGGGCCTTCCTCTGGTTTCACACAAATTGATTCTCACCAGAGTTAAAAGGATTTAGAAAAATGAGGCTCTGAGACCATAATTAAACAAGCAATAAAATGGCTAAAATATACAACGTAATCTGTTTACAGAAGTAGGGTAGCGGGCTGCTAATTACTTGAGAAGGATGGGCAGGGCCATCCCCAGGCCTGCCTGCCCCAGGCGTGCCCGAGATAGAGCTGCACCATTAAACACATTCTGCGCGATCTAATTAACTTGGGGTGCCATCGCCATTACTTCTCACCCAAGAAATCACTTTTGTTCAGTTTTACGTGTATCTGTTTCCCTAAAAAAAATGATGTAAGGCCTCGTCAGACAAGTGAGCTCCAAGCTGCATTTGTCTCCGCGGCTTGATGGCAACGCATTTAAAGCCCCATTCTATCTTATAAACTAAAAATTAACCGTGCTCAGCTGCGAGGGTCCTCACCACAGCCGCTATTTATATGCTAATGCCCTCCCCGGACCGCGTGCAAATCGCCCAGCCAGGCCAGCATCTCATGCGCATCTCTGCTGCGCCTCGGACAGGACACGCAGGGCAGGGCGTGGAGCACCGCTGGCTTCCAGCACCGGAGGGGCCTGAGCACCGCCGCCCCAGAGTGGCCGTCCCGCTCCCACCAGCTCCCACGCGGCCGAGCCCTGGGAGCTGCTCCAGCACAGAGGCCCGCCTGCCAGGGGGCTCCGAGGAGGCCGCCGCCCCTTTGGGTCAACCAGACACCTGGACATCCATTTCCAGGCAAAGGCTGGACGGCCTCAGTCTGTCCTGCATCCAGACGGGCAGTCCCTGCTCCTGGTGCTCTGCCTGGGGCCTGACGCTGGCTGTCCGCATCCAGCCTGGCCTCTGAGTGAGAGCACGGGGCTCGCCACGCACCCTGGTCTTAGTGAGAAGACCCACGCCACCCCGCAAAGACTCAGCCTTCCCGTCTGTAAAATGTGGGCGAGAACAGAATCGACCTCACAGGGCTGATTCTGGAATCAAGGGAACCATGCGTGAAAGGGTTAGGAGAGAGCAGCCGCCCTGCAGGGTGCTGGGAGATGGGTGCAGGGCAGGGAGGGGGCAGAGGGCTGCCCCCAGCCCCGCCCCTAACAGGATCCCAGTCCTCGCCAGAGCGCGTACAGCCCCGCCTCCAGCTGCAGCCCGCGCAGGCCTGCACACGGCCTTTGGCGATGGTGACGGAGGGATCATCACCGGGAAGGTCGTGTGCTGGCCTTGCCAGCGCTGGGGGCTCCCAGGGAGGAGCAGCACCCAGCACAGCCGCGAGGACACCGGCCTGCTCGATTGCCACGAAGAAAACGGCGCCCAGAGTCAGGAGGCGAGGTCCGCGCTCCTGCAACTCGTGGGAGTGTGTCAGAGGTGAAGCCCGGGGCTGCCACCTCAGACGGCCCGGAACAGCGAGAGCACCACCGGTGCTCCAGCCTCCGCAGCGAGGAGCCCAGAGGCAGGAACACCCGCTCTGCCGACAGCGCAGACAGGCTGGAGCTTAGAATCACCATTTTCTCACTTACTGGTTGGGGGAGGTTAGTATTTTGTTACTTACACAACACAGTTAGTGGTGATCACAGCTACATAATTAAACAATAGACAATTTTAAAGTTTCCAAGGATCTTTACCAGTGTGCAGTTAGAGATTATTAGGCCTCTCTCCCAGCAGCAGAGCTTGAGACTAAAGCTGCCAAACGATGCCCCACATCCACCGAGCTCAGACTGACCCCCTCCCACTTCTACACGGGGCTGGGACAGACACTGTAAAACAAACGGCTGAATATACTTAGGCTGGCTTAAATATTCTTTTTTAAAAAAGCATTTATTTATTTTACTTTGTTTATTTGGCTGCCTCGGATCTTAGTTGCATCATGTGGGATCTACTTCCCCTAACCGGAACTGAACTCTAGCCCCCACCTGCATTGGGAGTGTGGAGTCTTAGCCACGGGACCACCAGGAAAATCCCTAAATACTCTTTTAAGACAAACACCTACATCTAAAGGAAAAGTATACGGCCACACAGACTGAAACGGAGACTCTGACAGAAGGCCCCAGTCAGGCTGTCGGGAAGAAGCGGCCGCACGGCCACACCTCTGTGGTCGGAGACACAGGACCTCAGGTGACCCCCACCCCCGAAGCATCTAACCACGCGCCCCCAGCTCCGCCCACACCAGACGGGAGACACCAGGCCAAGGACTGAAGCCACAGACATTTCACGTGAAGACAAGCAAAGACGAAGACGCAGGCCTGTGATTCTAGTTGCCTCGGCCGCGTGGAGCTGCCCAGACGAGCAGACGCCAGCGCAGAGGCTGTTCTCGGAAGCAGGCTGTGTGAGCCAGCAGCCAGCGCTGCCACTCCGCCGCGAGCCCACTCACTCTCACTCCATCCACGGGCCCGTGGCTGCTGGAGACCCAGCGGGCAGGCGCTCAAGGACCCAGCACCTTCGAAGGCAGCTCCCAGAGAAGCGAGATGGACCCCCATGCCCCCTGCTGAGGCCGCTGCCCCCAGCACACAACTGCCCGGGCCCGAGAGGACCACCCCAGCCACCCCAGTTCACGTCCTCAGCCTCCTCCCTGCAGGGATCCCCTCTGACCCGGCCCCGCGGCTCTGCGCCTGCCAGGCCCTGGTGCTGTCTGGCTGCGGGTCAACGGCCCGCTGATGCTCAAGCTGGAACCAGACCCAGGGCGCCCGTCAGAGCTGGCCCCCAGCAGCTGGCCTCTCCAGAGGCCCTCCAGGGAGCCATGTCAGGACATCCAGAAGGCTCTGCTGCTGATCCTGGGCTCGGAGCCTTGCAGCCCTGCAGTGTAGGCTGGCCCAGGCCTGCAAGGACCAGACCATGCTGCCTGGCCGCCCCTCACGGCTCTCGCCAAAGCCCTCCTGTCTTCCACTGCTCGGAAAACGTGGGAGCCATCTGAGTGGGCCGCCCATCCCCGCCAGGCACGGCAACTGAGAGACGTCAGGTGGCTGTGAAGGGAGTCCACAGGGCCGCCCCGATGCCCCCACCCCGTGCTGCTCTCGGGCGGGGCCCTCTGCCCTGACCCTGGCTGGAGGCTGCTGAGGCTCAGGAAGAAGCTCCCCCAGACCCGCGGGGACGTGCTGCCAGCATCGACGGCATCCCCATGTCCAGAAAGCAGCCTTCTCGTCATGAAACGAGCATCTCAGTCAGAACTCACAGAACCAACTGATGTCCCTCTCAGTCACGCAGCAAAGCCCTGAAGGGAGCCTGCGGACGCGGGGTCTGAGGACGGGGCCAGGCTCCAGAGCAGGGGCCCGCCCCAGGCCTGCGCCTCTCAGGAGAAAGTCAAGATCGCCCTCTGCCGGTCCCCAGGGGCTGCGCACCCGCCATGGGGAGGTGGGCAAAGGGCAGCCTGGGCTCAGCCGCCCTTGCAGGCTATGCCCCTCGGGCCCCCGGGGGCAAGGACAAGGTGTGAGGCTCAGGGTGCTGGCCACTCTCCACTCTGAGGCCAAGGGGCTTCACACTCGACCTTCTCCTCAGGAACGAATGGTGCTCTGCCCACCCGGGAGCCTGCCCGCCGCACCCCCCTCTGCTCCCCTCAGGGGTGCAGCTCCACCCAGTGCGGTTGGCACCTCCAAGCTCAGTGCACTCAGTCGCCTGTTTTCTCATCGGTTCAGACCAGAGCTTCTTGGCATCACTCACCGCGCCCGCGGCGGCGTCCCGCCCTCCACCCACACACACTCTCCGCCCGAGCGTCCTTGGAGGACCCAGCTCGCTTGCTCTCCATCCCTTTCAGGCATGAAGCTCCAGCTCCTGACACGGGCCATGCTAGGCACTCGGGGGGCAGCCCGTCTCAGCCAAGCTGTCTCCTGGATCCAGGGGTCTCCGCCCCAGGCCCTGCACCCGCGCGGAGGGCCTGCCGTGGCCCCCGGTGCCCAGGGAAGTCGAGTCCCAGTGAGGAAGCTCACGGACCAGCCCGGGCGGAGCTCAGATCAGAGGCCGACTGGCCCGCGGCACTCACCTCTCTCCTGTGGCCCTCCCCGGGCGCGATACCCAGCTCCTGGGATCTCCTCAAGGCGGTTTCCAGCTCGGTCTTCAGGCGGATGGCACCCTCCAAGTGCCCGCCATGCGTCCCCGCACGGGTGAACAGCTATGAGCACATGGCGTCACTCTCAGGCCAGGCGCCCCCACCCCTGGGGTCGGCCCTGCCCCGTCGGCCCACCCGCCCAGGCCGCCCGGACCCAGGAGTAGGCCCAGGGCCCGGGGCCCACCTGGACCCAGGAGCACACGGCGGGCAGCAGCTTGTTCTGGACGAGCCTGAGCGCGTCCTGGGCCGCGTGGATGATGGCCAAGTTGTCCTCGTCCTCACGCACCCTCAGGCCGTCTGCAGCAAGCGCCCAGTCACTGGAGGTACCGCCGCCGGGCAGGTCACCGGGCACCCCAGACGGGCCCCCACGCCGCGGCACACCACGCCCAGCCCCACGTCACCCGAGCCCCAGCTCCCCCAGCCGCGGCGTGCTCAGGACAGAGGCCCACCCGCCGCGCGGGGGTCCGCCCTGCAAGCTCGGCCACCCCAGCCATCCTCAGCCAGCGGCCCCTCCGCACGACTCCGGCGTCCGCGGCCCTGGCTGGAGGGTGGCAGTTCCTTGCGGGCTCAGGTGCCCGGGGGACCAAGGCTGCCTGCGGCGACAGAGGCTGAAGAACCTCCAGCCTCACCCTCATCCAAGCCGAGGGGCCCTGGCGGTGTGTCCGTGCCCCTCCCGACGGCGGCTGGAATGCAGGAACTGTGCCGGGGCCACCGTGTCACTGCCCACGCCATCACAACAGGGGCAGTAACTCCTTCTCAATTACTTCCTCCAGCTGCCCTCTGACTCCTCCTAGGAGCCCCGCGCTCACCGCCACCCTCGCACTGCAGCGGGGCCCACGGGCCTCGACTCACGTCTGCCCCGTCTCCGTCTCCTGGCCTTGGGAAGCCCAGGCACTGACGTGTCCCAGGGCTGGTGGCCAAGGCGGCCTGGCGTGGGCGCGGCCATTACCTGAGGAGAGCTCCACGTCCAGCGTGTACTGGCGGGAGCCCAGCCCGTGGTGCCGCACGAAGCCTTCTGGGTCGCTGTCCTCGTCCTCCGAGGGTGGCTCCTCCGTGCCCGCGGCTCCCGGGCGGCGCGCATCGGCGGGCAGGCTCTTGCTGCAGCAGGGCTGTTCCTCATCCCCGTCACCCTGCGCAGCCACAGGGTGCAAGGCGGTCCCCGGGATCGGGTCAAGGTCAAAGGGCACCAGCAGCCGGAAGCAGCTCTCCAGCTCCATGAGGCAGCTCCGGATCTCTCCAGACATTTCTGAGAAGGTGGGACAGGGCTTCCTGGGTTCCCTCGGGGGGGACGCAGCCCGGCCCGGCCCCTCCACACAGCAGGCAGGTGCCCTGCTCCGAGACCACCCCCAGCCCAGACTCGTGCTGCGACGGCGCCCAGTGGCGTCTGTGAACGCCCAGAGAGAGCCTCGGTGGACGGGACTTCCGGAAGAGAGCTGCCAGCTGAGGGTGCTCAGGACCCAGGCCACTGCCGCTCGGGCCCAGCCCCCGCCCGCCCTGGCTCCGCCGTCCCCGGGCGCTCCCTGCTCTGCGGCCTTCCCGAGGCCAGGCTTCCCCAAGGGCCTCTGACCACGGCCTCCCAAGCTGCTCACCACCCAGCCGCCCCGCGCAGGAAGGGCCGGCACCAGGATTTGGGGAGGAGCCCACTGCGGCCACAGGGGGGCTGGGGGGAACTGGATGGTGACACTCAGGCCGCTGCGGGACGCACGTCTCGAGCACAGCCGCCAAGGGCCGGGGAGGAGGTGTGGGCAGCCTGCAGGGCGCCCCGCTAGCCCTCTACCTGAGCCGGCTCTGCCCAGGCGGTCTCCCGCCTGCCCCCTCCCCACCCCCAGAGGCGGCCCCGGGACGGGGATTCACGGCTGGGCAGAAACGAGCTCCGCTGGGAACGTGCAGCAGGTCGGGGAGCAGCACCCCAGCCTCCACAGCTCACCTTCCATCTCCCTCGCTGCCCACTCAGACCTTTCCTTGTAGATCCTGTCCAAGCGCTTCTGTTTCTCCTCTGCTCGCTTCCTTTCTGCCAGAGTCCGAGCATCCACGTCTTGGAAGTCCACCTGAGAAGTTTAGATAAAAATCAGACCCGACCACGAAGAATCCAAGGAACGCGTGAGTCGGCCAGGGCCCGAGAGCAGCCGCCGCCGCGCCAGGATCAGGTGAGCGCCACGGTCCCAAGCTCCCGCACGCGGCGCTAACGCACAGGCCAGACTCTCGGCAGTGCCCGAGCCCCTGGAACGAGCACCGCCAGTGGCATCTCCCAGCGACGTCGCCAGTAAGAAGGCTTCCAGTCGCACATGTGCTGCAGCGGACGGACAGGCCTGGGCACAGCGCTCAAGTGGACCCTCGAGGGGCAGCGGAAAGGACAGCAGCCACAGGCCTGGGGCAGGGGTCACAGGCTGGCAGAGCCAGTGCCGGCAGGAGTCGTCCACCGACCGGCCAGGCCTAAGCACAGAGCCCGCACAGACATGTGTCTGAGGAGCTCCATCTCGCATCCACACCGTGCCGGGACACCACTGCCAAAGGCTCAGCACCGCCCGCCTGCAAGGAGGCTGAGGCGCTCCGCCCACAGCTGCTCCTCCTGCTCCCAGCCCCCGAGGCTGCGCCCCGCCCCAGGACCCCCTAGGCCAGGCAGGTCTCCCTGCCCACAGGACGTGCGTGCAGCCAGGGCTGGCCCACCTGTTTGCTGTGCTGCAGGAAGTGGAAGCCCAGGGCCAGCTTCTTATAGGCTGCCCCGTACTGCTCGTTCCAGCTGCGGACGGCCCGGGTGGCCGCCTGCCGCAGCCTCTGTGCCACCTCCCTGGGGGGCGGCAAGGGCCGCTCGTGATCAGTGCCCAGCGTGAGCTCCAGGAACTCCTGGAAGTGGGAGACAACCAGCGTCCTGAACTGGTGGGACCTGCTGAAGAGCTGCTCCAGGACCTGGAAGGCGGAGAGGCGGATCTCGGCGTGCTCCTGGCTCAGCTGGGCCATCAGCAGGTGGTAGGCGTGGCCAAGCTGCTCCTCGGAAGACCTAGGGACACGGCCATCCTCAGGCTGCGCACAGCCAGCTGCCTCAGGCACCCGCAGTGGCAGGGGCCCGGGCACCCCCACAGCCCCCTGCCCTCCCCCACGAGGCAAACCTGGCCCTGCCCGTTCCTGGATGCCCACAAATCAAGGCTTTTCCCTCCTTTCATTAAGACAAACCAAAACAGTAACACTTTCTGACACACGGACACTCTGGGAGGTTCCACGTCAGTGCCCCCAGTTTTGTCCGGACCCAGCCGGGCCCTTTCCCTCACTCAGCCAGCTGACTGCCCACCCACAACCCAGTGCCTGGAGAACCGACGGCCCGCAGAGCCTGAAGGGCTCCTCACCTGCCCAGCCCGGCAGAGGCACACAGCCCCGCCCGCATGTGGCAGAGACCCCACCGCAAGGGGAGCCCCAGCCCCAGCGCCCAGGAAAGCCACGCGAAGGCACCACAACCCCCGTCGCTCCACTTCCTGGCTATCTCGTCCTCCCCACCCCTGCGCTCTGCTGTTTGGGGTTTTCCCGGCCACGCAGCAAAACCTGACCCGAGTCACTGGTTTATCAAAATGTAAATTCTCATCACTTAAAAGATCACTTAAGCTCTCCTGTTCTGTAAGCTCAGGACAAGCGTAACAAATAAACCTGGCTTCTGTCCCTAGCTCCTGAGAGGCTCTGGCTAAGAAACAGAAGACAGGGCAGTGAGAAGACAAGACAAGGTTCCTGGCCCCCTGGGAGTCTGCCTGCTGTGACCGCGAGCCTTCCTCCCATCACGTTCCGTTCCAACATGTAATCCCAAAGTGACACACACGTGCTCGAGGACACGTGCTCGAGGACACGTGCACAGAGGACGGAACAGATGTGCCCCCTGCCCCTGCCCTGAGGCTGCACACCCCTGGCGGGCACTGCTGTCTCAGCACGCCACCGGCCGCCTGTGGCCACACCACTCTGAATGCGCCCACTCTCGTCTGATCTCGGAAGCTAAGCAGGGTCGGGCCTGGTTAGTGCTTGGATGGGAGAACAGGCTCAGGCACTGCAGGGCCCTGGGGAGACGCCCTGCGCGTGCCCTCTGCTGGCTCTTTCCCAGCAGAGAAGCGACCGCAGGGACTGACCGGGGACGGCTGATCCGGGACCCCAGGGTCTCCTGGGGCTGTGGCAGGCCTGCAGCGCCAGCCATCGCCAAAACATGGACTCTTAAAGACGTACTTGCACGTTTTCTTCAGTTCCTTCATTTTCTCGGGATTCAGTTGGGGCTCTCCTGAAGTTGTGAGCTCTTCTACCAACTGGGAAAGTTTCTGATCCATGTCTAGAAACAGGGGAGACAGAGGTGCTAGATGACCACCCAGTAAGTCACAGCTCAGGATTTTATGAGCAAAGGTTTTCTGGGCTCCACTGTGTGTTGGGCATCGGGGTGTTGCCACGGCCCTGAGTCCTCGCAACCTGGCCTCTGTGAGATGATCCCCCGACGCGGACACTTAACCACTCGAGGTGAGAGTTCAGGCAGGGCCAGTGGCACATTTTTGGCGGTCGTCAGGAAAAGGGCAGCGACGGGCGGGAGCTCTGCGATCTGGGCCCCCCAGCGCCGGAGGACGGTCATGCACTGGAGTGAGGCGAGGACCCGAAACGCTTTACCCCAGTTAGCGTCCCCGCGGGGCTGCCGCCACACCCCTTTCCCTGCCAACACGACCGTCCATCCGAAAGCCGCAGGCTGGCAGCTGGGCCGCAGAGCGCGCGGCCGCGCCTCCGTCGGGAGCCGCAGAGGCCGGCTGGAGGCGCCGGGGCGCCCGCGCAGCAGGGGCTCAGAAGGAAGGGCCGGGTCGCCCGCGCAGGGGCCGGGGAGCGCGCGCGGCAAGGCGGGCTGGGCAGGCGCGCCCGCCCGCAGGAACGCTGGCCGTCGCCGGCACGCGCCCTCGACACACTCGGCGGCGGGGGCGGGAGCCGCTTCCCCGGGCACAGACCCGGCAGCCCGATGCCGGGGACCGGCAAGGGCCGACTCGCCCCCGTCCGAAAGGCCGGGGCGCGGCCGGACTGAAGACGGGGGCGTCCGGGGAAGGGTGCGGCAGCAGCGCGGGGGACATAGCAGGTGTCCTCTAGGGCGGGCTCGCCCTCCGACCCGGCGCGCCCCAGCCCTGCGGGGGGCGACCGCCGCACCTACCGCGCGACCCGGCCGCTCGCCTCGCCCCGCCCTTCCGGAGACGGGCCCGCCCCGTCACGTGCCCCGAACCGCGACAGTCATTGGCTCGCCCCGGCCCGAGCGGCGCGCGGACGCAGGTCCGAGGGCCAGAAGCCGCGTCCGCTCTGCGACGCGGCCGCTCTCAGGTTAGCCCGCCTCTTCAGGTGGCGGCCCCGCCCTCCCCGTCACGTGCCCCGAAGCTCGGCCGGCATTGGCTCGCCTTGACCCCCCGAGGCGCGAGCGCGGGGTCAGGGCCGAGAGCTGCGCGGTGACGCAGGCGCGCTCCCGGAGGGGGCGGGCGGCCAGCGCTGGGGCAGAGAGGACGACGCGCGAGAAAAAGGAAGCGGGCGGGCGCGGCAAGTCTTTAAAGGGGCCGCGTGCGCTGGGCATGGGTTCCCAGCGGCCGCGGCCAAGGACCCTAAGTGCCCGGTGACAGCCCCAGGCCTGGCGGCCCCTGCGCCCTCCTCCGAGGGAGACTCCCGGCCTCCCTCGGGCTCGTGCCCGCTCGGACCGGCAGGCGGCGGCAGGCGGAGCGGGCGACGACGCTGGAGGCCGGCCCGCCCGCAGGAACGCTGGCCGTCGCCGGCACGCGCCCTCGACACACTCGGCGGCGGGGGCGGGAGCCGCTTCCCCGGGCACAGACCCGGCAGCCCGATGCCGGGGACCGGCAAGGGCCGACTCGCCCCCGTCCGAAAGGCCGGGGCGCGGCCGGACTGAAGACGGGGGCGTCCGGGGAAGGGTGCGGCAGCAGCGCGGGGGACATAGCAGGTGTCCTCTAGGGCGGGCTCGCCCTCCGACCCGGCGCGCCCCAGCCCTGCGGGGGGCGACCGCCGCACCTACCGCGCGACCCGGCCGCTCGCCTCGCCCCGCCCTTCCGGAGACGGGCCCGCCCCGTCACGTGCCCCGAACCGCGACAGTCATTGGCTCGCCCCGGCCCGAGCGGCGCGCGGACGCAGGTCCGAGGGCCAGAAGCCGCGTCCGCTCTGCGACGCGGCCGCTCTCAGGTTAGCCCGCCTCTTCAGGTGGCGGCCCCGCCCTCCCCGTCACGTGCCCCGAAGCTCGGCCGGCATTGGCTCGCCTTGACCCCCCGAGGCGCGAGCGCGGGGTCAGGGCCGAGAGCTGCGCGGTGACGCAGGCGCGCTCCCGGAGGGGGCGGGGCGGCCAGCGCTGGGGCAGAGAGGACGACGCGCGAGAAAAAGGAAGCGGGCGGGCGCGGCAAGTCTTTAAAGGGGCCGCGTGCGCTGGGCATGGGTTCCCAGCGGCCGCGGCCAAGGACCCTAAGTGCCCGGTGACAGCCCCAGGCCTGGCGGCCCCTGCGCCCTCCTCCGAGGGGGAGACTCCCGGCCTCCCTCGGGCTCGTGCCCGCTCGGACCGGCAGGCGGCGGCAGGCGGAGCGGGGCGACGACGCTGGAGGCCGGCCCGCCCGTGCCCCTCCGCGGGCGACGGCGACCGGAACGCCGGCCTCCAGCCTCAGGACTGCGGGCGTGCCGCCAGGCCGGGGCGTTAGGCACTGGACGCCGACTGAAAGGGGGCAGCCAGCCGGGTTGAGCGCGCGACGCCACCTACGCGGGGCCTCCCGCAGAGGCGACCCCAGCGCGGGGCGGGGAGGGGAGCCTCGTGGGCACAGGGCTCCTCCCCGAGGGGCAGACGGGCCTGGCGCCGAAGGTGGCTGCCGGATTGAAAGGTTGAGCTGTACATTTTGAAGGGTGGCTTCTGTGGAATGTGTACCTCTCAATAAGCAGCTATTAAGAAAGAGGGGAAAAGGAGGCAAAAGTGAAGTAAGTTGACAGCAAGAAAGGAAGTGACCGCCCGCCATCCCTGTGCAGGGCCCACGCCTCCGGTCTCCCTTCCGTTGCTGCAGGGTGTTTTCCGGTGCCATCAGGACCCTTCTCTCTCCAGCTCGACTCCTCTCCCCAGCCTTGGCTGCCCAGCTCCTGGAGAGCGGTCCTGTCCCCACCCAAGTGCCCCGTGGCCCGCCCAGCCTCCCGCCCCCACCGTCTGAGCCCACGCAGCTGATGGAGGGGCCTCTGCCCTTCCCACGCGCGTGGGCCAGCGTCCTGGGGGTCTGCCTGGGCCCTGCTTCCCCTCACCCTGCTCGGAAGTCCAGACAGACCCCCTGTCAGAGCAAATTCAGAATCGGAGCGCCGTCAGCCCGCCGTCACCAGCAGGTCCCTGCCAGCGTCCCCTCAGCAGTCACCTCTGCCCTCACCTGCCTTCTAGAGACCGAGGTCGGAGCCTGTGCCCTCCCTGCCACTCCAGTGGCGCCCGTCCCAGAGTGAAGCAGAAGCTTCAGCAGTGCCTTGGCCTTCCCAGTCCGTGCCAGCCGCCGCAGGACTTCCATCCTGCGCTTCCCTGTCCCTGCAGCCGCTCTCCTCCCTGGCTGTGACGAACCCCCTCCCCCCACCCCTGCAGCCCCCACCTGCCCCTTCTTTTACTCTGTGCTGGATCGTGGTTCACTCGTGGAGCAGAAACTACTCTCCACTCGCAGCGCACAGGCTTCTCATTGCTGTGGCTTCTCTTGTTGAGAGCACAGGCTCTAGGCCTGCAGGCTCCGGAAGCTGCGGCTCCCAGGCTCGAGAGCACAGGCTCAGTAGCTGGGACCCACGGGCTTCGTTGCTCCGCAGCCTAGGTGATCTTCTGGCCCTGGGATGAAACCTGTGTCTCCTGCATTGGCAGGCAGGTTCTTTACAGCTGAGCCAACAGGGAAGCCCCGCACCTGCCCTCTCTCACACAGGCTTGTCGTCTCCTCATCAGGTTACTGGGTTTGTTCCTCTTTTGCTTTCAGGACATAAGCTCCACGAGGACAGGGATCTCTGTCTTGTTTCATGTTGTGGAACACACAGGAGGTGTTCAGAACTTGACTATTCAATCAGTAAGGACAAGGAAGCATCTTAAATGCAGTTGGAGAGAAAAGGCGTGTTACAAAGATAAGAGAGCCACAGATTTCTGAGCCAAAAAACAAGCTCCAAGGCAACAGAACAAAACCCTTACAGCAGTAAAAGAAAAAACACTGTTAACCTTGAATTGTACGTGCAGTGAAATGTGCCCCAAAACTAAATAAGGTAAAATAAAATCATTTCAGACAAAAGCTGAGTGACGTCATCGCCAGCAGGTGTGCGGTGGAAGCACTGTTACAGGAACTTATTCAGAATTAAACTAGAATTTAGTAACAGTGTTTGGAGAATCTCCACCTATTTGGAAGTTACCTGTCAGACATCTAAAATTTAGTCCATGGGTCACAGAAAAAAACAGGGTAACTAAAATAGTTCTGCTGCATGAAAATTAAAACATTCAAGTATGGTATGTTTACATTAGAAATAAAAGGTTACACACATCAGTAATTTCCACTTAAGCTAGAAAAAGAACAATTAAACCCAAAAGAGACTTATTTTCTTGGGCTCCAAAATCACTGTGGATGGTGATTTCAGCCATGAAATTAAGACACTTGGTCCCTGAAAGCTATGACAAACCTAGACAGCGTATGCAAAAGCAGAAACATTACTTTGCTGACAAAAGTCCATACAGTCAGAGCTATGGTTTTCCCAGCAGTCGTGCATGGATGTGGGAGTTGGACCATAAAGAAGGCTGAGCACTGAACAACAGATGCTTTTGAACTGTGGCGCTGGAGAAGACGCTCAAGAGTCCCCTGGACAGCAAGGACATCAAACCAGCCCGTCCTAAAGGCAATCCAGCCTGAATACTCCCTGGAAGGAGGGAGGCTGAAGCCGAAGCTCCGGTGCTTTGGCCGCCGGCTGAGAAGAGCCGACTCCCTGAAAGACCCTGATGCTGGGAAGACGGAGGGCAGGAGACAGGCTGAGGGGGCCGGATGGCATCGCTGACTCGATGGCGGGAGTTAGAGCAGGCTCCGGCAGACGGGGAAGCACAGGGAAGCCTGGGTGCCGCAGCCCAGGGCTGCAGAACTCGACACGACTGGGCGACGGAGCAAGAGTGTCTGCAGCAGGTTCGTATGGAAGCCGCCCGCGGGCCCCAGTGCCGTGTGCAGGCGGGAAGCCACCCTCCCGTGCCAGTGGGCACCGCGCGCAGGTGGGGTTGGTTTCGCCATGCCTGCGGTCTGGCTGAGCCACTCTCACCAAGAGTCCCTGCTGCCACAGTGCTGTCCGGGGAAGGACCCGGGGCTGCCTCGAGGGCTGGACTGGCCTGCAGGCCGCACACCAAGCATGAGTGGCAGGAACTCACCTTCCCTGTGTGCTCAGTGAAGACCTGCCTCCACAGAAAGGGCGGAGTAAGGAGACAGGCAGTGACAACGGGGGCAAGGCCCGCAGCGACCCCCACTGGGTGCAGATGGCAGCAAAGAGCCCGTCACCCACCAACAGCTCGGCCCGAGTCCCCGTGGGCCTGATGTGCGGCATGTGTACGCAGGGCGCAGGGAGACCCCGCTCGGATGGCACTGCTGTCCTTGGCCCCCACGAGCAGAGCGTCGCAGCCTGGAGACCATGGTCTCTGGGATGTGGATCCAGGGCACGCGTCGGCGTGGGCACCGCAGGAAGCAGAACGCTGGACCGAGGCTGGAAGCTGTAGAGGCCAGAACCAGCAAGAAGCCGGGCAGACTGAGGGCCAGGGAACGGCCAGAAGGGGCCAAGCAGAGAACCGGGGTGAGGGAGCGGTCAGCTTCTTGACTTGAGAAGACGCCTCATAGGGGAGTACCATAAAGAAGGCTGAGCACTGAACAACAGATGCTTTTGAACTGTGGCGCTGGAGAAGACGCCAAGAGTCCCCTGGACAGCAAGGACATCAAACCAGCCCGTCCTAAAGGCAATCCAGCCTGAATACTCCCTGGAAGGAGGGAGGCTGAAGCCGAAGCTCCGGTGCTTTGGCCGCCGGCTGAGAAGAGCCGACTCCCTGAAAGACCCTGATGCTGGGAAGACGGAGGGCAGGAGACAGGCTGAGGGGGCCGGATGGCATCGCTGACTCGATGGCGGGAGTTAGAGCAGGCTCCGGCAGACGGGGAAGCACAGGGAAGCCTGGGTGCCGCAGCCCAGGGCTGCAGAACTCGACACGACTGGGCGACGGAGCAAGAGTGTCTGCAGCAGGTTCGTATGGAAGCCGCCCGCGGGCCCCAGTGCCGTGTGCAGGCGGGAAGCCACCCTCCCGTGCCAGTGGGCACCGCGCGCAGGTGGGGTTGGTTTCGCCATGCCTGCGGTCTGGCTGAGCCACTCTCACCAAGAGTCCCTGCTGCCACAGTGCTGTCCGGGGAAGGACCCGGGGCTGCCTCGAGGGCTGGACTGGCCTGCAGGCCGCACACCAAGCATGAGTGGCAGGAACTCACCTTCCCTGTGTGCTCAGTGAAGACCTGCCTCCACAGAAAGGGCGGAGTAAGGAGACAGGCAGTGACAACGGGGGCAAGGCCCGCAGCGACCCCCACTGGGTGCAGATGGCAGCAAAGAGCCCGTCACCCACCAACAGCTCGGCCCGAGTCCCCGTGGGCCTGATGTGCGGCATGTGTACGCAGGGCGCAGGGAGACCCCGCTCGGATGGCACTGCTGTCCTTGGCCCCCACGAAGCAGAGCGTCGCAGCCTGGAGACCATGGTCTCTGGGATGTGGATCCAGGGCACGCGGTCGGCGTGGGCACCGGCAGGGAAGCAGAACGCTGGACCGAGGCTGGAAGCTGTAGAGGCCAGAACCAGCAAGAAGCCGGGCAGACTGAGGGCCAGGGAGGAAGGCAGGGAACCCAGAAGGCCGGGCCAACAGCAGAGAACCGGCGTGAGGGAGCGGTCAGCAGAGGCCACGGAGCCCACCCCAGTCCTCACAGGCGATGTCTGCAGGACGACGGGGACAGAGGTTAGCAGCTCAGAGCTCGCCCAGGCTGGGCACCAGGCACCTGGTGGAGCGGCGGCCCTGCCCTCTCCAGCTTGGGACGGCCGCAGCTGCCTCGGAGCTCCCTTTGGCCACAGTGGCAGCAGCTGTGCTGATTAAGAAGAATTTTCCAAAGGAAACTGAGCTGCTCTTGGACTGCGGGGGCCAAAGCAGTAGGCAGAGGGGCCCGTGAGGTCCCCGAGTCCTAAACCTGAACCCCTGGGGCGCCACCCCTGTGGACAGTTAGCAGGCAGGTCTGAGCAGCTGCCCCTCTTCCCGCTTGGCAGGGAACACTTAAGATGCCACAAAGAACCCCAGAGGGTCCCCAGGACAGGGTGCTGCTCGAGGGCGGCATGAGCCCGCGGGGGCCCTGGGGCAGGGTGAGCTTGAGCTCACGGAGTGGAGTTCTCGGGCAACCCTGGGCCCAGCCTGACCCACGCAGGGCAGCAGACGCCACCCACGGGGTCGGACCTGCGCAGCCTCTGCCGCCGCGTGTGCAACGGAAAGTAGAAACTCTATTCTAGAGTCTTAACGTTTACAGTTTATTAACTAATCAACATCAACATGCAAAAATAAGCGCTGAATACAAACCTCTACCATACGCTTTCATGTAAACTACGAGGGCTCATCTGATCTGAAAAGTCACCGGTGTTCCTCCCACTGAGCTACTGGCTTCAGCAATGACAGCGTTTAGAGCTGCCGTCGTGGAGCCGCCGGCAAGGCCTCTGCAGACGCCGGTCCAGTGGATTCCACGAGATACATTCTCAGGCAGGAGAGGCGGCGGCACGTGGGACGTCCCTCTGGACCTACACGCCCCACTGCGGCCCCGCGTGCGGCCCGGGCAGGCGGCGGCCTGGCGGCCAGCCCCCGTGGTCACGGTGCTGGCGTCCCGACAGCAGCTCTACAGAGAAGCGCTGGGTCCCCCGTGGCACCGCGTCGCCGCAGGTCGGTCTGGCGTGGCCACCACGGCTCCCGGGCCACGGTCAGGGACGAGTCCGCCCCCCGGGGTTCTGCGTCAGCAGAAGGGAGAGAACTGCGAGAACACAGGGAAGGAATCCGTTCCCGTCGTGAAAGGTTCCAGCCTCCCTCCATGTGGTCAGTCTACACAGAAGTTTCTCTGAAAGGTAAGTGCGCTTCAGAAGCGTCAACAGCTGACACGTCTCAACGTCGAGGGCTCACTTGTTACATTTTTCTTCCTCTCTTCCCAGGAGTGTTGTCGTTGCTCACTGATCTTTGGTCGCAGAAACAGAAAGGCAGGTAGGCAAGGGCCCCAGGCCGACCGGCGCGGCCACCGCCTACATGATGTACACCTTCTCGGCCTGGGAGAAGTGGAAGACCTCTTTGGTTCTTGGGCAGATGACCTTATCGTCCTGCCGGATAGACAGCAGGGACTGAAAAGAAAAACAGGCGCGTTAAGAAGGCCAACGTGGTTTATGTCAACTTTCCCTCTGAGACACCCAGAGAACCAACTTCCAGGAGACGGATCGCTGCATTTCGAAAAAGTCACTCCCTGCAGGTCCCCCTACAGGAAGCCCAGGGCTTTCTCCGCTGTCCCCCGATCCCTCTGCAAAGGACAGCTCCGGGCCCAGGCCCCTGTGCCCCGGCCACCGCCGCCTCCCCGCCCCCGGCGCAGGCCCCGCGCCGCCGCCCTCACGTTGTAGCCGTAGACGTAGCCGTTGGGCAGCATCATGGGCGGGTTGTTCTCATTCATGACGTCTCCCGAGATCTTGCAGACGAGGCGGGAGTTGGCGCAGTGCGCCATGGGCAGGGGCTGCGCCAGCTTGTTCAGCGTGCGGCTGCACACGGGGCAGTCGGGGCTCCGCGAGCTGCCGTCCTCCTTGTAGCACTGCCTGCGCGCGGGTTAAGGAGGCTGGCAGGCCGCGGCCCCGGCGCCCGTGGGAAGCCACTGCGAGTGGCGTGCCCCTGGGGTCTCGGCAGGCCTCGGGGGCGACCTCCTCAGGCAGTTACCGTGGGAGCCCCCTGCGCTGCCTCAACACTG
This sequence comes from Tragulus kanchil, assembly GCA_022376925.1. Lineage (NCBI taxonomy): Eukaryota > Metazoa > Chordata > Mammalia > Artiodactyla > Tragulidae > Tragulus > Tragulus kanchil. The sequence goes on from JAIOJX010000025.1 coordinate 188,450,378, forward strand.
GAGGCGTCAGCGCTGTTAGACACACTCTGAAGGCGGGGGTGGGGTGGGGGGGTGTTTTAGCGCCTGCTTCAGGGACAAGGACGAAGGGCGGGAAGGAGCTGGGTCTCCACACCAGCCCCACAACTAAGAAGGGACACGTGGGGGGCCACTCCCAGTGCGAAGGATACGGTGTCTTTATGGCTGAGAGGCCGGCCTGCAGGGTGAGGGTGAACACGGAGTTGTTCCCCAGCTGGTGCAGCCGGTAGTTGTCGTACCGGAACTGCTGGATCAGCATCCGCCACCGGGCCGGGTCCAGCAGGTCCTGGAAGAAGCCGAGCAGAGGCGTGACCACAACAAACTAGCGCGACACCTGCTCCCTGCAGACAGCAGACGGGAGCAGGCGACCTGGACTCCTGGCCTGCGGCAAGCCCACGGCGGCCTTGCTTTCTGGGCCCCAGAATGTTCCGAGGCAACACCGATGCCCTGGAACATGCGTCCTGAGGCTCTGAAGCAAGTCAAGGACGCAGGGCTGGAAGGAAAGCCCCACGCGGAGTGAGTCCCAGAGCCTCCTGCTGAAGAGCATGAAGGTCTGAAACGGGTCTGATTCTAGGAAACAGCTTTTTAGAAGAGAAGGTTAAACTGGGCCCAGTCAGTCCCGAAAACCACCCAGGGTTAGACTCAGGAGGGACTGGGAGGCATCAGGCAGGAGCGCGGTTGCAGGCTTTGTGTGAGGCCCTCAAGAGTCCTGGCACAGGGCACGCATCCCACTCCCAACATTTAAAAACTGCCTTTAACACTCCTTTTATCAAACAAAGCCATGGAAACGAGGCAGCCCAGGGGACGGCCCACCCAGTGAGACTGCGCCCACACAGCTGCTGCTAGAGTGCGGCGTCCCACCCCACGGCGGCCCACCCGGACCGGCCTGTGGCTCCCCACCGCGAGGGACGAGGGCTTCGAGCAAAGACAGCCGCTCGACACGCCAGGAGCACCTGGCCCGCTGCTCACGCTCCGGGACAGTTCTGCCCTGAAGCGTCCTGCACAGACTCCGCCGGCTCAGGGCCGCGGCCCTCCTGTCGTCCAGGTCTTCTCTGTGGCGCCGCTCAACCTGCCTGACCGACCTCAACGGCCGGAGGCGTGTCCCAGGAGGAGGGGCGCTGCCCCAGGGCCGAGACGCCTGCCTTGGTGGCTGTGGCCTCTGCCCTGGCCTAGGACCGATTCTGAGGCCTGGTCCCTCCTGCCCTCAACGTGGTGATGGCGGCGCCGCCTGGCTCTCTGAAGACGCGCTCCACACCCTCCTGAGCTGGGCGTCTCACCTCCAAGGGCAGGCCAGCCCTCCCCCACTTCCAACAGAACTCCACAACAGGAGAGAAAACACTGTGAGTTAAAATCTTGAGTTTAGAAGAGCTCTGTGACCTGCTGAGTTACTGTAAGATATTCCCAAACCACAGAAAGTGAGAATTCAGTCAGGGCAAGATGCTTCCAGCTGCCTTCCAAAAGGTCTGCAGGCACTCTGGGCGGTGGGGGCTGCAGAGGCTCCCACAAAACACGGCGGGGCGGCAGGGGAATCACTCAGGGCCTCGCCGGGGTGAGTCTACCACAGAAGAGGCTGGTTTACTCCCCCCACAAGTACACCTGCTGAAATGCTGACGCCCACGGTGATGGTCAGGAGAGGCCCTCTGGAAGGGAATGAGGCCATGGCGGGGGGCTCGTGAACGGGACTGCCGCCCTTCTAAGAAGAGCCCTCAGAGAGCTCCCAGCCCTTCTGCTACAGGAGGGCCCAGCAGAAGCCGGTGACTCAGCTGAGGGCCGCGCCAGACCTCACTGGCACCAGACCCTGGACTTCCACCCTCCAGAACCCTGAGCAACACATTCCGCACTCACAAGCCCTGGTCTGTGGTGTGCCGCTGCAGCCGTGAGAAGGGACTCACACAGAAAACAGACACCGGCAGTGGACGCTGCGGTAACAAGTACCTACACACGGTACACAGCTGCGTAACACGGGGCAGCAGCCAGACGCTTGGAGACAACGCCCAACAGAATGGACCATTGAAAGTGAGGGCTCAGGAAAGAAGCGAATGGCAGACAGCACCCCAGTCTCTGCAGAAACCTAAGAGCGGTGCACCACCACGGCCGCTGTGACGGGACCTCAGACCAGCGAGGGCCGTGTTCCTGGAAGCTGGAGGGGAGGCTCCTGTTACTTGGGTGGCAAGCCTGGCACAGCTGTGCTCGGGGATGGCGACTGGTGATGGCCTGGCGCCTGGCCGACGCCGTCTCTGAGCAGAGTGCTGAAGGGGCGGCCCAGCCTCTCGCGGGTGCTAACCCTGAGGGCGGGGGGACGAGGGCAGGTGTGATCCTGGCACAGGGAAGAGAATGCAGGGCAGGAACAAGCTAGGCTGGGAAGAATGCTGGCAGAGCCGCGCAGAGGCAGACCTGTCTGGCCTGGAGCAGGCCTCCAGAGAGAAGCGGGAGGGGCTTGGAACTGCACTTTCCAGCTGGAGCGCTCCAGGAGTGTTTCCGATCGAGGGCGCACCGTACCTTGTAGGGGGAGATGTGCGTGTCCGGCGGGAAGGCCAGCATGCCCATGACCTGGCGGACCTCATCCAGCTGGCTCCCTTCGGCCTGGCTGAAGTGCTTTCTCGCATGTCTGGAAAGGGACGGCAGCAGTCTCTTGACGTCTGTCCTCCGGCCGCCAGGAAGCTGAGCTCGCGCTCCGCCCTACCCAGACCCCTGCCTACCCCACCCTCGCCCAGGAGGGGACCTGAACGCCTGCCCCAAGGTCAGGGAGGGCCTCCTACCTCACAGCATCCAGCCTCTTGTTCTGCCGGATGAGCTCAATGAACTCCTGGATTCTCAGGCTGAACTCCAGGCAGCTCTGAGGGCGAAGACAGACAGCGGGCAGCTTAGCCAGGGTCAGCCGGGGTCACAGCCCGGCCTGAGGCCCACGCGCTGCCACAGAAGCTCCGCAGCACCAGGGAGGCAGGTCTGCTGCTGAGATCCTGACTTCAACCTGCAGCCCACGCTTTCTGGGTCCAGACCCTCCCGGTGCAGCCCTGGCCAAGCGCACCCCGACACACATCCTCCAGGGCCAGGCCAGGGAGGGTCAAGTGGGTGTGGAGCGAGGAGCAGCAGACGTTGCTCCCAAGCTGCGGGGGCTGCACAGACATGGCCGCCTGGTTACCACAGTCAGGGAGCACGGAGCCTCACCTCACCCTCCAGCCACAGGCCCTCCTCTGCCTCCAGCCCTGGGGCCACGCTGCGGGCTCCCAGGGGAGGGAGCGCCGGGTCAGGACCCTCAGGGTGTGGCCCACAGGGACTCTGGGAGAAGGCTCCGGGCAGAGGGACTAGCCAGCTGAGAGGCCCTGGCTGTGCAGGACCTGAGCACTTGGCCAGGACCAGGTGACGATGGCAGAGACAGTGCCAGCGCGTCAGGCCCGGCTCCTGGAAGAGCCCAGGACTGGCCAGGATGTGAGGGCTCTGGGGCTGGGGCTCCTGTGCCAGGAGGTGGCCGTGGTCCAGGTCTGTCTGGGAGGCATCTATCCCAAAGCTCCATAGGAGACCCTATGGGGCTGCTAACATGGCCGCACCGCTGGGGTCGCTTGTAAGGAAACCCAAGCAAACTCTGAAATCTGAGCAACGTCAACCCAATTTGGGTTTAAACTCCTGCGGCTCGGGGTAGAGGGCAAGCAGGCAAAATCAACTTTTGTGACATAAGATGAAAAACCTGTATTATTTTACAATAGAAATAAGACTACAACATCTTCAACACGGCCTCAAAAAACACTCAGGTGTTTCCAACCGGAACAAGAGTATGTGGAGTGCACAGCTCAGAGGCAAACCTGGGGCCTCTGCACTCTGTCCTGTCCTCAGTGCCCAGGTTTCGAAGTGCTGTGACAGCTGGTCTGTGCCCACTGCTTCAACCAACCCACCCCGTGGCGCCCTCCACTCCCGTCGGCTGGGGTACACATGGCGTCCTGGGCAGTGCCTGGGCCGGAAGGGACCCTGGGAGGACACGCTGCGTGGAGGCCCCAGCCGGGGCTGACCCGACTGCAGGTCCCTGCTGCCTGGGGCACCAGAGGCCCAGGAGAGGTGCAGAGAACCGCTTCCCTGGTGCCCAGCGTCCACACCACGGGGATCTCACTGCCCAAGCTCCCCCACTGCCCTCTCGCAGGACACTGCCTCCTGCACAGCAGTCTGTCCCGACCCTGCCTGGGCGCAGGCGAGGGTCACACGGCAGCCGCACACCAGTGAAGACCAATTCGCCCTTTCAGCGGCCAGACCAGCCAGGAGCACGGAGCCTCACCTCACCCTCCAGCCACAGGCCCTCCTCTGCCTCCAGCCCTGGGGCCACGCTGCGGGCTCCCAGGGGAGGGAGCGCCGGGTCAGGACCCTCAGGGTGTGGCCCACAGGGACTCTGGGAGAAGGCTCCGGGCAGAGGGACTAGCCAGCTGAGAGGCCCTGGCTGTGCAGGACCTGAGCACTTGGCCAGGACCAGGTGACGATGGCAGAGACAGTGCCAGCGCGTCAGGCCCGGCTCCTGGAAGAGCCCAGGACTGGCCAGGATGTGAGGGCTCTGGGGCTGGGGCTCCTGTGCCAGGAGGTGGCCGTGGTCCAGGTCTGTCTGGGAGGCATCTATCCCAAAGCTCCATAGGAGACCCTATGGGGCTGCTAACATGGCCGCACCGCTGGGGTCGCTTGTAAGGAAACCCAAGCAAACTCTGAAATCTGAGCAACGTCAACCCAATTTGGGTTTAAACTCCTGCGGCTCGGGGTAGAGGGCAAGCAGGCAAAATCAACTTTTGTGACATAAGATAAAAAACCTGTATTATTTTACAATAGAAATAAGACTACAACATCTTCAACACGGCCTCAAAAAACACTCAGGTGTTTCCAACCGGAACAAGAGTATGTGGAGTGCACAGCTCAGAGGCAAACCTGGGGCCTCTGCACTCTGTCCTGTCCTCAGTGCCCAGGTTTCGAAGTGCTGTGACAGCTGGTCTGTGCCCACTGCTTCAACCAACCCACCCCGTGGCGCCCTCCACTCCCGTCGGCTGGGGTACACATGGCGTCCTGGGCAGTGCCTGGGCCGGAAGGGACCCTGGGAGGACACGCTGCGTGGAGGCCCCAGCCGGGGCTGACCCGACTGCAGGTCCCTGCTGCCTGGGGCACCAGAGGCCCAGGAGAGGTGCAGAGAACCGCTTCCCTGGTGCCCAGCGTCCACACCACGGGGATCTCACTGCCCAAGCTCCCCCACTGCCCTCTCCGCAGGACACTGCCTCCTGCACAGCAGTCTGTCCCGACCCTGCCTGGGCGCAGGCGAGGGTCACACGGCAGCTGCCGCACACACCAGTGAAGACCAATTCGGCCCCTTTCAGCGGCCAGACCAGCCGGGCCAAGGTGGGGACCAGTGCGGAGGGCCCACCTGCCTCCCGGGGCCTGGTCTCCACTTGGGGCTGCCAGCCGAGGAGTGTCACCAGTAAAGCTTAGGTGTGTTCACAGACCCCGCCAGTGGGAATGTGTTCCCTCATTTATGGCGGCTCCCTGCTCTCCAGGTTGCGCTTCGCACAGTCCACTGAGAGGTAAGCACACACGCAGGCGTCCAGACTGGACACGGACGGCCACGGCCCGCGTGACCAGGTCCAGCACTGCCCGAGAGGCCCTGCGCTCTCCCGCTCGCGGCCCCCGAGGCGGCCACGCAGCACGCCTCCGCGGGCGGCGTGGAGAGACCCAGGGCGACGCGGGAGACTCTCCAGGGCGGCACCTACTGCTGTGGAGGAGTCGCTCACCCAAGGAAACGTGGATCTCAAAGTCCTTCCTCGTCTGGAGCCTCGTCCCTGGTCTGAGGGAGCCCTGGCATCTGGCGTGGGCCCCCGGCCCCGCGCCCCCCAGCCCTCCCCGGCCCGCACGTGTGATCAAGAGGCGGCACTCAGTGTGCCCACACGGGCACAGACCACTTTGTACTGAGCGTGTTGTGACACCGTCACGCTGTCCCCTGGTGCACCTCTGGACAACTACTTCTGCTCGCTCGAATGCGGCGGCGAGGCCACGGGACCGTGCCGTCGTGGACGCGCCCACTGGCCCACCCCCGGTAGGAAGGTGCAAGGCCCCACGGCGCCCCGACCCCCGTGGCATGCTGGCCAAGCAGCAGTGTTCTCGGGCAGGGAGCAGGGCTTGCAGAAACTGCCTGTCGCGACCGGAGGCCCGCTTTCCTCCACCCTGGTCCCCACAAGCGCACGGCCGTGGGTGGAGCAGGAGAGCGGGCGCGGGTTACATACCAATTCTGGCTTTCCTTTTATGGTTTCCATACCAAGATCCTCACTCTCTTTAGGGGAGCCACTGGCCACTCTACTTTTCCGTCCCGTCTTCGCGTCGTGCTCGCTTTGGCGGCCCTGAGTGGCAGAGAGTGTCACCCTTGGCTGGTGACTATGTGCACACGACAAGCTCAACGGGGCGGGGTTAGAGGCACTCACTTTAGAACACAGAGACAGTCTTTCTAACGGAGGCAGGAAAGGTTAATACAGTCAAGCATTTCTGCAAGCCCTAGGGTGCTGATACCTTACAGGAAGCATGTTTAAATCCTGCAACGTATGTTAGGTGTCTATTTTTTAAGCTGCTTCTGGGTGTCAAGAAAGGCTGTATCTGAGACTATCCCCGCCGGGAACCCTGCACCCTCGCAGACTGGCTCCCACTCCCGGCACGGTGCCGCCCTGCGCTGGGCCTGCGCGGGTGGGTGGGCCCACTCAGCTCCACTCCCTGGCAGTTCCCGTGCTCAGCACATGCGGGGTCAACACCCGTGCCGTCAGAACCTCACCCACAGCATCTGTCCATCCCCATAATGCACAGGAAGTGCATTTTACAGGACTTCCTCTAAAACTCAACACCACTCCCATATATAAAACCTATACTATCAAACGTGAATAAAAAACTATTGTCATTGCGCTGCGAGAAAAGAGGATCCTGTAGGATAGGGGATATGCATATGACTAATCTGGCATCATACATATCTGTAAACAACAAAACTCTGTAAAAGTAAAATGTAAAATAAAAATTTTTTAAAAAAGAGGCAATACTGTAACAAATTCAATAAAGACTTTTCAAAAAATGTTGCACATCAAAAAAATCTTAGAAACATAGAATCTGTCATTTTAAAAGAAAAAAGAACCCCCAAAACCCATGTCGAACCCAACCACCCCCTACTATGAACCCACAGAACCTGGAAACAATAGGTGAAGTACTCTGGCTCTCCGGCAGGCGGCGAAGCCCCTCCCCACCCTGCAAGCTATGCCCCCCACCCTGCCCCTCAACAGCACCCAGCCCATTTCTCCGTAGCCCCGGGCACAGCCCCGCCCTCCAGGAGCCCCACTCCAGCGCTCTCCCACTCCAGAAGCCCCGCCCAGGTGAAACCACACCCAAGGGCCCCGCCCAGGCCCCGCCCCCAGGAGCCCCACTGCGGGGCTGCCCGCACACCTTCATCTTGCGCAGCCGGGACTTGTTGTCGTGGCACCAGGCCAGGCAGGTGGCGGTCTCACGCCTCTCCAGGGACTCCTCCACCTCTTTGGCCGTCAGGAACATCTCAATGTTCACTAAGTCCTGCAGGAAGGGAGCCCGGCTCAGAGCACTGAACCCAGGCCCACCCAAGGCTGGATGGACATGGCACCCAGCACGAGGTGCCCAGCAGTTGGCATCCCACGCCTCATCTCACAGAAGCACCCTCCCCCGAGCTGGGGCGCCCCGCCGTGGCCAGGTCTGCACAGCACACAGACCAGAACCTGAGGCCCCACTAGCCCTCACAGGGCAGACGTGGGGACCCTAGCAGTCCGTCCTCTCTTTTTCTATCTGTATTTTGCTCTGCAGAATGAAATTAAACTTTTAAAAGAACAGAGAGAGAGAGAGAAACTGAATGAAATTAAACTTTAGATTTTTAAGAAGGGGCAGCAGGTGGCTGGAGGGATGCACCTCTCTCGCCCCGGAGGCGTGGCACTCTGGGCGGGCAGGCCCAGTGCAGCTGATGTGGAGGAGGCTAGCAGGGCCGGGGGCCCACAGGAACGAACCCACCCACTTGAGTGTGCACCTGCTGCAGTCAATGGGGCCCTGGTGCCAGAAGTGAAGGGTCCCCATCAAGAGGTCAGAGCACAGCCAGCAAGGACCTCCCTGGCCACCCAGAGCAAGCTGATGAGGTTCAGACATCAAAAAAGGAGGCGTCATTTGAAGAAAATGAAAATCCTCAGTAGGGAGTGGCTGGGGCCTGGACAAGGCACCAGACGCATCCCCAGCCTCCCTGACCTGACAGCCTCATGGTTCATGTCGTGACTGCCAGAGAGCAGGACACGGCCGGCCAGGCAGAGCTGGGAGCATGGCAGGGCCAGCAATGGGCCCCAAGCCTTCCTGCCACGGCCCCTGCTCCTCCCAGCTGCTCCCTCAGCTTGGCCCTCCACACAGAATTCGGACGAGGAGGTGCCCTATAGCCGCCCAGCCCTCAGCTCACTGCCGTGCCTGCAGAGGTGGCCGCTTTCTTGTGTCGTTTCCTTGGCTATTTCTCCAGTCTTCTTTTTCCAGCATGAATGCTTCCCACTGGGTCAAGGCCAGGCTCCCAAAGGCCATGCTGGCTTTTTTCTCTCCCTCTTCCCATCCCCCTAGTTCTCTAACTCCCCAGAGGCAGCCTCTCCCGCTCACATCCCCAGAGTCCAGTCTTTCCAAGTCTCTCCCTTTCCTGTGGACAGTCCTCTGCTGACCATGGACCCTCAGCTGTGGGATCACGGTAAAGATGTTAAACCAGCCGGCCAGAAGTCAGCCAGAGCGCAAGTGCCCCCCACACCTCCCCCTCGCCAGGAGGCGCCAGCGTGGAGGCAGCTTGTGCAGGGGCCGCGGTGGACTCCGCCAGGCCTTCCTCCCGCACGGCCTCGGCAGGGCCCGCGCCGCCCCGCCTTTTCCAGGGGTCTTTTGATGAGAAGGTCTTAGCGTTAAGGAGCTCCAGCCCTGCAGCCTCTTCCCTGAAGGCCTGCCCACCCCGGGGCCACGAGGACGGCCTCCTGCGTCTGCTCTGGAAGAGCCGAACTTCTGTGCTCAGAGTGAAGCTGGCGTCTCCACGTGGAAACCCCTCCTGGGACTGGCTCCCGGGTGAGCTGCATGCCCACTGGCCGTCGGAGGACCACCGGCCCCCAGCCCCGCACCCTGCTGGCCCTCTCTACCCCTACAGACAGGTCCCCTCACCACATCCGGTCTGGTTCATGCTTCTCCCACAGAGCACCCTTCGGGGGCGGGAGGCACAGGGAGTTTCAGCCTCACCAGCCAATGCAGGGGTGCGTGGCTACGCCCCCAGCAGGTACAGGGAAGGGGCGTGGAGTGAAGTCCAGATGGACAGGCCACGCTGGGAACGTGAGGCAAGGAGAGACTGTGGGTGAGGCAGAAGCTGGCCGCACTGGGCAGGGGCGGGCTAGGACAGCGCTGGGGCCCCCTGGGCACCAAGCCTGACTGATGGCCCTGTCGTCCGCAGCAGGTGTCTGGGCCCAGGACACACCGAGCTCAGGGAGCTGCCTCGGGCTGCCGTGCACGAGAGGACCCCGACACCCACCCCCGCGGCCACGCTGAAGGCAGGGCCTGGAGCTGGAACGAGGCAGAGACGCAGAGCCAGCAGGGATCGGCGGGGCCGGGGCACGCCGCCAGGATCGCGGACCACCGCACAGGCACGGCAGAGGCTACGGCGAGCCCGGGCCACCTCCAGGGGTGGGAGCAGGGTCTCACTCTGGGGTTTGGAGCCCCCACAGCCCAGGATGGGAGTCATGCACACACAGTTGGCACTGAAGCCAAGCAAGGGGGTGGGATTGTGGTGGAGCAGGTGGGCCAGAGGCAGCCAGCAGAGCTCAGTCTGAGGACACGAAGCTGACGAGGCTCCGACCCAGCAGGTCCCAAGCGTGCGGCAGAGGAGCAGGCGGGGCGGGACCCCCAGGACGTGAAGGAGAGGAAGACACTGCCATCTGCACAGCCTCTGCCAGAGGCTCCGGTCACCACGGGAAGTAGACGGGGTGGGAGTGGCCAGGCACGCCAGAGAGCCCCGGCCACCGTGACCCCAGGGAAGGCCGCCCTTGGGACGCCAGGATGCCACTGCCCCAGGCCGCGCCACCCGCAGGCCAGAGTGAGGTGCAGGTGGACCGCAGAGGGCACCGACAGCCCCTCACCACGGCCCCCAGCCTGGAACACCGAGCACAGCCACAGCTGCAACCACGGGGCCACCGCAGACAGACCCACGGCCAGCACGCCTGAGCCCTGGACAGTCGTGGGACGCCACCGGGCGCAGGGTGGCAGGGAAGCAGGCATCCTCGTCCACACGCTCACCCAGGGGGAAGGGGACCCCCGGCAGGACACAGCGATGGCCGAGCAGAGCCTCCGGGAAGGGCCCCCGCCCCGCCCACCTCGATGCCACTCTGGCGCGCCAGCTTCACGGCCGTGTTGTAGTAGCCGCAGCGCAGCAGGTGCTCCACCATCATGCGGTCCATGCGCTTCCTCTTCCACACGCCGGCCGCCGCCGGCTGGTCGCCGCTGTGCTCCTTGAGGTGCTCGATCCGGCGCTTGCACAGCTTGGCGCTCTCGTCCTCCGCCTGGATGGACTCCACCGCCTGAGACGGACAGACAGAGGGGCGCTCAGCACGGGCGGCCGCCGGCCTCCGACCCTGGCTGTGGAGGACCGGGCGGCGCGGGGCGGGCGCCGTCCTTCCCCACGTTCCTCTCTGCCCTACGTACCAAGCTGTGCTGCCGGCGGTGGCGAACCTTACGTCTGTCTAGCTGCCCAGTTAATGACGCCACTTGTCCTTATAACCTGACGTTCTATCTCTTACACCACTTTCTCTGAAGGGAGCTTTGTTCAGAATTAAGACAGCCAGACAGAAGGCTCTGCACCTGCCGGTCCTGCAGCGGCCGCTGGCGGCACCTGGAGCGTGGTCCGTGCGGCCCGGCCCTGACCCCGACCGGTCCCCCGGGAACGCAAGCCGCTCGGGTGGCTGGTGCCAGCACCGTCCTGGCCGGCCCTCGTCGGCTTCCAGCAGATTCCACCCCTGCCCCCGGGAATGGCCACTCCACCACGACCCCGCTGCCGGGGTCCCTGCTGCTCCTCGACAAGTGGACTTCCCTCCACTCGCTTTTAAGGCTTTCTGTTTGCTTTCGTCTCACTGCGTGGAAATCCTGTGTGGGCCTGCTTTTCCTTCTCTTGTTTGGTCTCTGAGCTGGTGACCCGTCACTGAGAACTGCCCAGGCGGCCCCCGCGCGGCGGTGCTCGCGGCCGCCCCGCCCAGGCTCCGCGGGCAGCAGCGTCCGCTCCTCGTCCAGACGCGCGCCCCCGCCGCGTCGCTCTGCTGCCTCCACACCAGCTCTTCAGACCCGCCCGCCGGCTCACCAGCTCTCTGGCTGCAGCTGACTGCTAAGTGTTAAAATATTTGTTGTAAGCAAATATTTGAGTCTTTCACTTGTTATCTTTCATCTCTTGAGATCTTACTTGGTTCCTTCTAACTTCAGACCACTTTCTGTTTCAATCCCTGCAGATCTCGCCCAGCTGCTCTTCACCCTTTACACACAGGAACGTGTGGTAGCTGCTGGTGTCCACATCCTCAGCCTACGCGGGTCTCCTCCTGTCCCTGCTGCGTCTTCGTCGTGGTGCCGTGTCTACCTGTCGCCTCCCCGGTCCCAGCTCTGTAGCTGAGCGACCTGATGCCCAGAGGGAAGGCAGCCCCCGCGGGAGAGAACCGCACGCCCTTGCCACGCAGCCTGGAGGCAGCAACGGCTGGGCCCACGCCTACCAGGCCGAGGCTGGGGAGGGAGGCGTAGCTCACTGGGTGTGGGAACCTGGCCTTCGATGCTTGCTGGCCAAGCCCCCTCCTGGGCCCCCTCAGCCGAGGTGTGGTGCTCAGGGCCCTGCCACCAGGCCCCCCACTCGAATGGCCCAAGTCCCTGGCCAGCGAGGCCCTTGGGGGGTCTCACAGGCAGCAGGGGTCCCTCGCCTTCCAGCCCCACCGGATCTCATACTCCCCAAATCTGGTGATTCGTCTGTCTCACGAGCTTCTTGATACTTTCGATAAAATGTTTTCAAATGTCTTATCTTACTTTAGGGGCACATCAGTGAGTATATCTACCATCCTTAGAAACAAGAGTCAACGTGCTATTTTGAGGTAAACTTGTGAAAATAATAAACCGCCGACTCCTGCCCTGGGTCTGGACGTGTGGAGGCAGGAGGACCGAGCCCTTCGGGAGCCAGAGGTGGGCTGGGAAGCCAGCATCACGGCGGACAGAGGCCAGAGCAGGGCAGCAGGGGAGGGCCGCCCTCCACCACTGCCGCCTTCAGAACAGCGGGCGAGGGGGGCCCGCCGCCCGCGGGCAGGGCAGGCGGCCAGGCCCAGCAGCAGCACTGACCTTCCTCTTGAGAACACTGAGCTTCTCCACCACGCCGTCCAGGAGGCTGACCACAGAGTCCACGGCTGGACAGCTGCTCAGGGTCTTCTCCAGCTCGGCCACCACCATGGTGACGTGGCTGGTCTCCCGGTCGATGTTCTTCTGAGCGGCCCGGAAGCGCTTGTTCAGCGTCTCATAGGGCACCTGCGCGAGACGGAGGCCGCTGAGCCCGTGGGCCGGCGCCGCCCTCCCCCCGCGGGAGGCGTGGCCTCCTCCACGGCACCCCTGGCGGCAAGAGGCTTCGGCTTCTCTCCGCTGAAGGTGCAGCTCCTCTAAACCCTGCCCGAGTCCCACAAAGGGCTCCCGTGGGCGAGGGTCACTGCTGTTCCCAGACAAGCACACGAGCGGAGGAGCACCCTGGCCCGCCCCCGACACAGTGCAGCCTCCACTCTTCCCAGAAGCCGCAGACAGGTGGACAGAGGGGCCCCCAAGTTCATCGAGAATCACACACAGTCAAGGAAAAGACCGAAAAGGAGAGCAGTGCTGGGGGCTGGAATCGACTCGGGGGGAGCCCACGGCGACCCTGGGAGGAGCCTGGCATCGGTGAGCAGAGAGAAGGCCGGAGCACTCCCGGGAGACAACGGGCACGCGCTCACCGGCGGCGACAGGAGGCGGCCCACTCCCGCCGGGCGCAGCACGGAAGAGGGCCACGAGGCGCCGCCGCGCAGTCGGGGAACCCGACTCCTAAGCTCCCCGCCCTCTTCCTGGGCCCCAGGGTCACCACGGCACAGCACCCTGGGGACTCCTGGAGAAACCCACCGAGAGGGGCTCGAGGCCAGGACCTGCTGCTCACAGGGTCTCCGTGGAGCCGCTGACGGCTGCCACCAACCCGCCGCGCGGACCCCCAGGCCCCGAGCAGCCTGTGCTGTGTGGCGAGCCGTCAGAGGCGAGGAGACGCCCACGGGGTGGAGGTCGAGGCCGGCGGGGGTGTCACTGATGGCAGCAAACCCCCTTCCAGAGTCACGGGCGGCCTGGTGAACCCACGGGAGTGTCGGACCGGCTTCACTGCTTGCGAGTCAGCACTCGGTTCCGGGGCGAGCTCCCCGGAGGGGCGTCCGGAGCTGGGTCGCCAGCTGTGCCCGGAGGACCAGGCCGGGAGCGCAGGCCGCCTGCCGGGCTCCGCCAGCCACCCGCATGGGCACGCCGCACTGCCCGTCTGAGCAGGACGAACGCGTGCGTACACAAAACATACGGCATCGCCAGAAAACCAACCGACCAGTTCCACACGGCACAATCAACAAAGGCTCCTACTCTGTTTTTCTAATCACATCCAGACGCTGAAATTCTATTTCATTAAATACACGCCCAACAGCTGTGACACAGCAGAAGCGCGTCGCCTGCCCACACAAGCGCGGGTACAGCCGCGGGCCTGGACACTGCACCTGTGACCCCAGGGCGGGGACCTGACTTTTAATTTTGATACGCAAAGGGCGCCTGCAACCTCAGGCTCACCTCGCGCTGCCAGGAGGCAGCCCGACAATTTATGCTGTGCAGTGACAGACGAGGAAAGAAGCCAGCCCGAGGTAGCCAGCCCTGCCCACAAGGCCCATGCGCTCGGCGGGCTGCGCCCCCTTTCCCCCAAGTGCTGGGGGCAATCGACTGGGGAGCCCACGGCGACCCTGGGAGGAGCCTGGCATCGGTGAGCAGAGAAGGCCGGAGCACTCCCGGGAGACAACGGCACGCTCACCGGGCGGCGACAGGAGGCGGCCCACTCCGCCGGGCGCAGCACGGAAGAGGGCCACGAGGCGCCGCGCAGTCGGGGAACCCGACTCCTAAGCTCCCCGCCCTCTTCCTGGGCCCCAGGGTCACCACGGCACAGCACCCTGGGGACTCCTGGAGAAACCCACCGAGAGGGGCTCGAGGCCAGGACCTGCTGCTCACAGGGTCTCCGTGGAGCCGCTGACGGCTGCCACCAACCCGCCGCGCGGACCCCCAGGCCCCGAGCAGCCTGTGCTGTGTGGCGAGCCGTCAGAGGCGAGGAGACGCCCACGGGGTGGAGGTCGAGGCCGGCGGGGGTGTCACTGATGGCAGCAAACCCCCTTCCAGAGTCACGGGCGGCCTGGTGAACCCACGGGAGTGTCGGACCGGCTTCACTGCTTGCGAGTCAGCACTCGGTTCCGGGGCGAGCTCCCCGGAGGGGCGTCCGGAGCTGGGTCGCCAGCTGTGCCCGGAGGACCAGGCCGGGAGCGCAGGCCGCCTGCCGGGCTCCGCCAGCCACCCGCATGGGCACGCCGCACTGCCCGTCTGAGCAGGACGAACGCGTGCGTACACAAAACATACGGCATCGCCAGAAAACCAACCGACCAGTTCCACACGGCACAATCAACAAAGGCTCCTACTCTGTTTTTCTAATCACATCCAGACGCTGAAATTCTATTTCATTAAATACACGCCCAACAGCTGTGACACAGCAGAAGCGCGTCGCCTGCCCACACAAGCGCGGGTACAGCCGCGGGCCTGGACACTGCACCTGTGACCCCAGGGCGGGGACCTGACTTTTAATTTTGATACGCAAAGGGCGCCTGCAACCTCAGGCTCACCCTCAAGCGCTGCCAGGAGGCAGCCCGACAATTTATGCTGTGCAGTGACAGACGAGGAAAGAAGCCAGCCCGAGGTCCAGCACAGCCCTGCCCACAAGGCCCACGCTTGCGCTCGGCGGGCTGCGGACATTCTCACCCCCTCGAGGCCTCCCCTGCTCCCGTGCCAGCCCCACACCCCTCCTGACCCCGGCCATCCTGCCACGCCTCAGCCCTCTGCCCGCCTCGAGCTCAGGAGCCACGCGCCCTCGGGGTCGAGCGTTTTGGTCCCACCGTCTGCTGCCTGTGCCGTCAGCTGAGCTTGGCCCCCGCCCCAAGCCCTGCAGTCCTGGAACCGATGTCCTTCCCGAGGACACCAGGCCACCCAGGCTCTGCCTCTCCCACTGTCCCCAACTGTTCCGTCACCAACGGCGCCAGGCTCCTTCCCAAAGGGTTTCTGCCAAAAGAAGGGACGGAATTTCAGAAACACTACAGACTAAACCACGCTCAGTGTCACTGAGAACAAGGCAGAGCGGAGATGCTTTCCGATCGGTGAGTCTCCAGGCTTAGCCGCCAAACCATCTGGGAGGAGAATTACTCAAGAGACAGTCCTGAGTGAGACAAGGAAACCACGGAGACAAAGGAAACGGCAGTGAGGGAGAAAGAGGGAAGAGGCAAACCAAGAGAGAATGTGCCATTCCTCAGCACATTCCTAACAGCACAGGCGGTGATAACAGAGGAATGAATGACATTGAACTCTAGAGCCTCTGTAAAACCAAAGAAACAATCATCAGAGGGAAAAGGAAACCTGGGAAGGGGAGGAAATGTGTGTGAACCACATGACAAGGACTGGGTGACTAGCCAGGCTGTCTGAGAAGCCTGACAGCTCCATGACAGAGACGAGAGCCTAGTTTTAAGAACAGGCAAAGGACTGGAACTAACATTTCTCTGATGGAGAGAGATGGGGCCCTGACACGTGTGAGCAGGTGCTCAGCCCCACTGACACTCAGGAAGCACCCACCACAGCCTCGCAGAGCTCCACACACCTGGGGCGCGCCCGGCAGGGCCCAGGGCAGCTGCTGGGGGCGGGGGTCCCCGTGCTCTGGGATCCTCCCTCCAGGACGAGGAGAAGCACGTGTGCTGTGACGGAGGGCAGCCCAGTGGCAGGCGTGCCGTCAGACCATCGGGAGCTGAGAGAGTCTCAGAGTTCTGACGCTCAGAAACCAAGAGGATGGTTAACTTGGTTTTCACAATAAAAAGATTATGAATGATTCTGTTAACTTATGGACAATGGTGTCTGACTAAAAACACTGGTCCAAGGAGGCTTGGAGACCAAGGAGGGTGGTGAATGTGGGGGCAGCGACCCACGTGCGCGGTCTAGGCGGCTGACCGAGGAGCCAGGGCAATTCAGGGCGGAGGACCGAGCCTGTCTGCCCACGTGGGCCGAGGACCAGCCTGGGCCTCGTGCGATCTGCAGAGCCCTGCTAGCTGTTTGTATCTCTTTTTCACAACCATTTGCTCATTTTTATGGCTTGTCTTTACATTACTGAACTGTAAGAGTTCTTTACCTATTCTGGATACTAAATGCTTATCAGAAATTATTTGCAAATATTTTCCTTCTGTGAGTAGTCTTTCTTTAAGAGCATCCTTTGAAGTACAAGCTTTTTCAGTTTAATGAAACCCAATTTATCACGGTTTATTATAAATAAAACTGTTTTCTCCATTTTCCCTTTCTACTATTCATTTCTAGGGTGGAGAAATACAAATTATTTTTATATACTGATCTCATAACCTGAAACCCTTCTGAACCAGACTGTCAGTTCTAGTAGATGTGTGTGTGTGTGTTGCATACTCCTTAGGATCTTCTATAGACACCATCATTTCATCTGCAAACTGTGACTGCCTGCTCTGTATTTTTCTTGCCTGAGCCTCAGCTAGCATCTCCAGGCAACGCTGAGTGGAAACGGTGAGTGGACACCCTGACTCTGTGCGGATCCCCGGCGTGGTTTTCTCGGAGACGCTCTTCACCAAATGGAGGACGTTCTCTTCTACTCCTGGTCTGTGGAGTGTTTTCATCATGAGAGGGTGATGGCTGCTATGGGGCGCCTCTATCTGTGTCTACTGAGACGATCATGTGGTTTTTGTCCTTTACAGTATCAGCTGAAAACAGTACACTGACTTCTACACGCTGAACCAACCCTGCACTCCTGGGGTAAACCCCATTTAGTTATGGTCCATACTCCTTTTCATAGGTTGTCAGACTCAGCTTGCTGGCGTGTTGTTGAGGATTTCAGCGCCTATACTCAAAGCTGGTCTGTAGTCTTTCTGTGATACTGTTTGTCTAGTCTTAATTTCAGAGTAAAACTGGCCTCAGAAACACACTGACGAATGTCCTTCCTCATCTGTACTTTGGCTCTTTGTGAGAGACCCATGTTAATTCTTCTTTAAACACTTAATAGAATTCACCAGAAAAGCCATCAGGTCCTGGGTTTTTCTTTATGGGAAGATTTTTTTTTTAAATCTTTATACTTATTATAACTATTCAGTCATCATTTTTACAGAGTAATTTTATGATTCAAATTAACTCATTTTTCCTTCTACGTTTCGTATTCCTTGTACATGTTTGCATTCCTTGTCCAACATTCAGCAAGAAGGAGAGTCTTAGAGCTTTCTCATCAACCTGAACCAGCTCTTCATGGTTCACATTTGGTGGACTCTTTTTCTTTTTAAATTTTGGCCTCTTTCATTGGTCCTTCATTTATTCACTCTTAATTCTTTGGCCTGGGCCTCCCGTCGCAGTGGCCTCTCTTGCTGCAGGGCACCAGCTCTGGGCGCATGCGCTCCAGAGCGCTGGCTCGTAATTGGACACACTGGGTCCTCCTGGGCCAGGGATGGAACCGGTGACCCTTACACTGCAAGGCAGACTCTTTACCCACTGGACCACCAGGGAAGCCCTTGGTAGACTTTTTAAGGCTTGTTACTTGCTTCTGAATTCTGGTTTTGGAACTTCACTGGTGGTTCAGTGGCTAAGACTCCGTGCTCCCAATGCAGGGGCTCAGGCTTGATCCCGGGTCAGAGAACTAGATCCCAGATGCTGCCACCAAAGATCCTGTGTGCCAAAACTAAGACCCAGTGCAGCCCAAACAAACAATAAAAAACATATAAAAAAGAATTCTGGTTTTATCTCATCTAGTTATACCAAAGATTTAAACTTGTATTAATCAAATCTACTGAATGTTTCCTTGGCAACTTGTTGCACCACAGCATTTAAGATTACAGAATTTCTCCACTTAATTAGCTGATGTTAAATTACATTTCCACCAGTACCTCCTTCCCCTTCCGTGACTCACAAGAAGCAATCCTTCCTGTTTTCGTGACTGAGACAGAAGCGGGCAAACACCCCGAGGGGAGGCCCCGTGGAACCCCCGCGCTCCCGTGCACTCCGCAGCCATCCTCCCGCACTGCCGCTGCTTTAGGGTGGGCTTCTTCCAGTTGCTCCGGCAGCTGCGGGGGCTCCTCACGGGACACGCTGCCGCAGGAGCGCCGGGCTCCGGCTGGCCGTCAGCACGCGCCCAGCCTGCTCGCTGGCACCGGAGGGAAGCGTGCCCGGCCGCGTGAGGCCTTTCCACTTTCACCAGAACGAGCCTCAGACGAGGTTCCTACCGATTCATCACAGGGCGAGCAGCACCCTGCACAGTGCGGGGCTGGGCTGCACTGGGGGCAGCAGAGCCCCCCGTCCCGGTAACCCGGCCCGCGCGTCCTCGGGTGGCCCGGAGTCTCAGCTCTCCCGGGCCGACGTCCCCAGGCACAGCACACCCTGAGGGAGGCTCGCGAAAGACAGAAGGGCTTCAAATCCCTCTCTTACACAGGCTTCACAGAAGAATGACGCGTCTGGTCCATTTCTTGGGGGTGTGACGCGACGCGGAAAGCTGGAGGTGGAAGGGCGGCACTGCGCCTCTGGGCTCCCAGGTCCAGCGGGCGCGGGGCCCTCGCGCCTCGAGAGCCGGGCAGTCACAGGAAGCTGTTCATGCCGCTGGCCCATCTCAGCCAGGGCAGCAAGCCACAGGGACCGGGCGGACAGGGAGGATTCTGAACACAGTGGACAGGGCAGAGACGCCAGGGCCCCTTCTGCGGGTGGCCCTTCTGCTGGCACACCCTGCCGCAGGAGGGAGGCCACCGTGGGTCGGAGTCCGAAGGGGCAGCGGAGGAGACGGCGGGAGGCGGGGAGGGGTCAGCGGGGCTGGGGGACGAGGGGCTGAGAGAAAGGTGGGAGGAGGCGGAAGGGGGTCGAGTCGCGACCGGCCTGGGAGGGGCGCTCTAACGCCCCGGCCTCTGCCCCCAGCACGCTGGCAGAGCCGGGAGCTGCCAGGTCAGCAGCCCAATGTCACCGGGACCAGCGGCTTGCCGGGCGTGGGTGAGGCTGGGACAGTCAGGAGCTCCTTCCACAGCCAAGAGAGACCCGTCGAGGCCACGGTGGCAGCGGGAGTGACGGGAAGAGGCAGGCCCACCGCAGCTCGGTCCCGAGACAGAGTGAGGAGAACATGCGCCGTAAGAACTGGGGGTCAACGAGAGCTGCCGGTTCCGCCAAACGACCCACTGAGGCCAGGACGACGGGGACGGGCTTGGGGCGGAGCGGGACACGGGCGAGGTCCCCTCCCAGGTGCTAAGACGCTGTACAGCCCAAGGCTCCTGGGCCACTGCTCTGGGGCTGGCAGGGGTCCAGCGGGGAGTCACGGGCAGGCACGGCGGTCCTCACACAAGGCCACCAGGACCACGAGCAGTCCCGACGACGAGGAGGGGGGGCGCCGGGAGTCTGGAAGGAACCCGGCGTGGGTGGCACCGTGGGAGCTGGATGCAACCGTATCTGAAGGAGGCGCACGTGTCCAGAGGGGCGGGCGAGCACCAGAGCGAGCTTGGAGCAACGAGAAAAACCAGCCCAGAAGCTGCTCAGGAGACCAGGGAGTGGTCAGCCCAGAGAGGGGCCTCGCAGACGCTGTCCACTTGTCGTCCAGGCCACAGTGTGCACAGCTCCAGGCCGTGGACAGGGTCCCACAGACACTCCTTCCTGTCGGCTGACCCTTGAGCACAGGAGAGAGGGCCGCGGGCTGGGAGGGGTTCATGAAGGAACTCTCGAGGCTGAATACCCCGAATAGCACGCTGGACAAAGTCGACACCAGCGCTCGGAGGCTGCCCTCCGGACAGAGGGGAGGCCGCTCAGCCAACAGCCGGCACCGGCGCCTCCCTCAGGCCAGGCGCCCTTCCAGGTGCTGGGAGGGTGACAGCCCCGCACAGGGCCCTCGCCGGGGACCAGCACCCTCAGACGAGTCTGACAGGACAGGCACCCGATGGTGAGGGAAGCCAGGGCGAGGGCCAGAGCGTACGGGCGACGCGCCCCGATCCAGCAGGGGGCCGGGGCCGGGGCCGGACGAGCAATGTCGAGTGCCCTGGCCCCGCGGCTCTGGAGCACCGGGACACTGGCTCCGACGCGCAGGACCAAGCAGGGGCCAGGAGAGGTCTGCCCAGGTGGGGCAGGTGACCTGCTGAGCACAGGCAGCTCATCCACCAGGGGGACAGGAAAGGCGAAGAGAAGGCCAGGCCCCAGGACGCTGTATGCAGGGTTTCTCCACTCGGCCAAACTATTACATTACTCAGCAATATTTCGTTGTTAAGTAATGGTCAGCAGTGACTGAAAGATTCTAAACAACGTTCACCTGAGCATAACCACTGCCCAGGGGGACGCGGCTCGGCTCGGCCCAGGTCCGCGCCAGACGTCGCCCTGCCCTTGGCCGCGCACGCCCGTCCCGCAGCTTCCCCATCGCTGCCCCCAGCCAGGCGCACCGGCCCCCGCCCCCTCTGCTGGGCTCTGGGGACGCCCAGAGCCGCCCCGCTCCAAGCGGGACCGCAAGCCTTCCGCTCCAGGGTCACCAAGACTTCCACTCAGGCCACACAGCTCCTCCCGGAAACCCGCCCCCAGCCACCCCGAAACCGCCACCCCAGCCCGCGGCCCCACCCTCCTCGCACGCGGGATGGCACGGAACCCTGGGTCCCCCACTTGAGGCCTTCCCCGCCCAGTGTATGACCAGGACACAGGGCCTCGCGGAGGTGGAGGCACCCACTGGGCCCGCCTCCCAGGAAGGCCTGTCCCTGGGTGTGCCCCAGGGGTGTCCCGAGAGTTACTGGAGCACAGAGTGACGAGCTCAGTGGCCGTGGTCATCACAGACCCGACCTGAAGCCGGGGCCCGAGGCGCCAGCACCGCCCCACAGCTCTGCCACTGTCTGCCCAGGGCTGGGGTTCGCGGCACCACCGACTGATGGAGATTAGAAAGCTCTTTCTTTTCCAGACTCAAAATCTGGGTTTTTTCGGGGGGGGGTGGGTTGGGGAGGGAGGGGGGCAGGCAGGCCATTTCTACTGGTCTTTCATTTTTCTATTTTCATATATCTTTGTTCTTTGGCCTGAGTGGGCCTCCCATCGCAGTGGCCTCTGTTGTCGCAGAGCACCGGCTCTGGGCGCATGTGCTCCAGAGCTCCGGCTCGGTAGTTGGACACATCGGTCCAGCCGCTCCGCGGCACGTGGGATCCTCCCAGGCCAGGGATCGAACCGGCGCCCCGTGCACTGCAAGGCGGTGTCCTTACCCACTGGACCACCAGGGAAGCCCTCAAAATCTGTTTTAAATAACTAACAACAAGATTTAAAACACAGACAGCCTGCAGAGCTGGGCCCATCCTCACATCAAGCTGGAATTCGGGAGGGCCTGGTGTGAAGGACAAAAGGGAGCCCAGCCAAACATGCCACCGGGTCTCCTCCGCGTGGTCACACATCCCAGCACAAGAGGGAGGGAGCGCGGAGCACGAGGCCAGGACCAGGCGCCGGGGAGGCGCAGGGCTCCAGAGAGGCCTTCCAGCCGAGCAGGGCTGTGGGTTCCAGGAGGCCAGGTCACGCCGGGGACCCTCTCAGGTACGAGCAGACAGTGCTCTGCAGGCGTGACGAGCTGGACCGGAGACACGGAAGGCGCCACGCCGGACACGCCTGTGGACAGAGGACCAGGCTCCGAGGGAGAGCCAGCCCCACTCTACGGGGGCACCGCGCGGACCCAGCCAGCAGCCGGCGCCCGGCACAGGCCCCGCCGCGTGGGCTCAGGCTCTGAGCCCTTTGTGACCCTGGTGTTCTTCAAACTTGGGAACACATGATCCCTCAAGTCCAGCTGAAACCAAGCTTGGAAAACTGAACTGAAAAGGCACAGATAGCCTTAGGTACACAACTGGCACATGAAGTACAAAGCCAGGGGTTGAAACTGCAGATCAGCACTTGGTCAACAAAACTGTCACCACATTAAAAGGAGAAAGTTTAATCCTCCTGCAGAGAACTGACAGACCCGGAGACTCCACCTCCGGACTCGGCTGGGAGCACTGCCCTCGCCGCCCAGCCTGTCACATGCGACGAGCAGGGGATAGCAAGTGGCTGGGAGAGGGGCGGATGCTGGGGCAGCACCCCTCCTCAGCTGGGGTGCCGAGACAAGGCTCCGGGGGAGAGCCCAGGGGAGCAGCGAGGGTCCAGGGCGGTTCTCCCACAACCGATCCCACGTCCCTAATCCTGGCTGAGCTGAGCCCAGCTGATCCATGTGGTGATAAAGAAGGCCTCTAAAATACAATTTTGCTTCAGCTGAAAAAAAACCAACAAAGTAAAAAGTCCAAAACCAAACGGGATGATTAGCAAAATAACTTGGAGAATAAACAAATTGCTTTTATAATCAGAAAAAACTTCTAAAAACATAATTAAAACAGGGTTTCCAGTTCACGAGTTTCTCCTTCTCCTTCCCTGAGGCCCGAGGGGCATGACCCACAACCCGGCAGCCAACAGCCTTCCAGGCGGAGGCGCCGCCATGGCTGGGGCAGAGGAAGGGGTAAGAAGGCGGCCCACACCGGGAGGTCCAGGCCAGTGGCTCTCGCCGGCAGGGCGGAGGCCAAGGCTGCTGCAGGGCATCCTACAGCTCCTACTGCGGAGAGACGTCCCCACAGCCACAGGCCTGGGCCAGCCCCCGCGCCAGGGAGCAGGGGCTCCTAGAGGAGAGGGCCACAGGCGCTGGCCGCCGCAGCCCAGGGCCGCGTCCGCGCTGGACGCTGCCAGGAGGGAAGCACCCTGAGGCAGCAAGGAAGCGCCCGGCCCCGGCAGGGAGGACCCCCCTCCTGCCTGAAGGGACGTGCCCACTGCGTGCGCGTCCCTCTGTCCTTGGGAGGACCTGCCTTGGCACCGCAGAGGCAAAGCCTTTCGGAACCTGGCCCTCAGCCCCACCCCGGCCCCACGCCCGCACCCCTGCGCTGGAGCTCAGGAGGAGGCCAGCAGAGCTCCTGCCCCACCGGCTCCTCCTGTGTTCCGCTTGATTCAGTGCTGACAAGTACTTCCCAACCAAGCAGCCCCGGTTCCCAGCGAAACTTCCTCATCCCCCACCAGGAACTAGTCCTGAGAAAGGTTAACCAGCAGCGACACGCATGTTAAGATGAGACGATTTATTCTGTGGGATCTAAACAATCTGTGAGGGAAAAAGGAGAGACTACCTTGTAAAAATTCCACTACTCAAAATCATTCCAAAAAACAAGTGCAACTCTTTTTTATCTGGCACGTTCACTTAAAATAACACCACACTAGTTCTCTGCCTCCAGGGGTATCTGCGTGAGTATTTCAATGAGTCTGGAGATCAAGCTACATTCAGGCTTGTGGAAGGAGAAGAGGACTCGGGGAGACAGCCTTCCTGGTCGGTGTCCCCCACATGCTCCTCTCCCAACTTTCTTGTCTGTCAGTCAGGCGGCAGGCCTGACCGTGTCTGAACGAGACAAGGGTCAGCAGTCACTGGTTCCCCACTCATACCTCCTTCTCTGATGTGGGGGTGGCATTTAGTTGGGTCCCGGGGAAGCAGAGAATCCTGGTCTCTGAGCTGCAGGGTCCTGCCAGAATGGTGCATTAAAACCCCACCCCTACATCTGGAGGCCAGTAAACGAGGGTCTGGGTCACGCCAGCAGCGCAGCCCCTCCTTCCCGGGCCCACCCCGCCAGAGCCCTCGCTTCACCCGGAGCGCAGCAAACCACCTCCAAGGGGTTGCACCCCGCCCGCGAGGTCTCCCAGGAAGTGAACACAGAACTCACAGCGATCCTGCCACACCGCAGCAACGACCTGTCACCACTGTGGTGGACAGGGACGCTGGGTCTTCAGTGAGGAAAAGGGCTACCCAGCCCCCAGGGAAAGGAATTCAGACTCGCATGTGCTCAGCGGCAGCTCTCCTGGGAATGTTATAAGCTTGACTGTTGAAGGAATTTACTCCCAAAGCCTCCTCGTAGTCAATTACAACAGAATCCTCTAGGAACTAGCAAGAACCAGTAGGGGTCCCTCTCCCAGAAACAGCGATTTCAACTGCGATGTAAGACTTGCCTAAGTGACCATCCAAGGTCACGCAACTGGCCGCCGAGTGGTAAGCGCTGTGTTTCATGGCTGGTGACGCCCCGCAAATGGGTTCCCATTGGGTCGCGAGGCCTCTCCCCACAGGCCCCTAATGAGAGGCTGGAAGCCATCCATCAGCACCGTCTGACATACGCCTCCGGGAAGAAAGACGGACACCAGGCACCTGTCACGGCGGGTACTCCAGCCGGGCGCGCGGGACCCCCGCCCCTGAGGCCCCGGCCTCCGATGTCACGAGCCTACCTACGGCCAGCGCTGTCCCTATGCGGTCCACGTTCTGAACAGCACGAAGGGGCCACAGTCGGGCTCCGGAGGGCGAAGCGGGGCGCCCGGCAAACGCGCTCCCTGCCCCGTCACGAGGGCAGGTGGCGGGGCTTGGACGGCCACACCCGCCCGGGCCGCGGGCCCCTGGGCCCCGGGGAGCCGGGCCCCGGAGAGCACGCACCAGACCGCGAGGAGCCCGGCCCCCAGCGCCCGGCCCCGAGGAGCCCGGCCCCCCGCTCCGCTGCCCCGGGGAAGCCCGGCCCGCGCCCGGCGCCCCAGGCCGCGCCCCGGCCTCAGCCTCGCCCCCTCCGCCGCCGCCCCGGCCGTCTCCCGCCAGCGGCCCAGGAAGGCGCGGGCGCACGCCGGCCGCAGCCCCCACCTTGAGGGTCGGGTACTCCTGCACCTTCAGGGTCATGGAAAGCTGAGCCGCTGACTCCTGCACCGCCATCTTGGATCGGCCAAAACATTAGTGGGCGGAGGGGATGCGCGAAGCGCTGCACGCCGGGTAGTGACGTAGAGGGGCGGGGCGGGTCTACCTCTGCACCAATCGCGTCCGCCCCTCGTTCTGCGGAGGAAGAAGGCGCGGCCACGGGGTGCACGCCGAGAGGCGTCTGCCCCACCCAATCACCGTCGGCCTTTCTCTCGTTCAGCCAATCAACGGGAAGTCCGGCTTGGCGGTACCTTGAACTCTAGGCGGGGCAGGACGACTTCCGTCCTAGCTGCTAACCCGGTCCCTGTGGCCCTGGTCCTAGAGCTGGGTGTCTAGAGTGCCCCCAGGAGGAGAGGGTGAGGGTCCCGCGAGGAGGACAGCCGTGGGGATCACTGGCCTCTCCTGGGGCAGCCGTTGAAAGCTGTGATCTCCCTCCCTCCTGGTTAGAACAGCGAGGAGATCAAACCAGTCAATCCGGGCGTCCCTGGTGGTCCAGTGGGTAAGGACACCGCCTTGCAGTGCAAGGGACGACGGTTCGATCCCTGGCCTGGGAAGACCCCACGTGCCGCGGAGCGACTGGACCGATGTGTCCAATTACCCAGAGCCAGTGCTCCGACAACAGAGGCCACTGCAATACGGGCCAAAGAACAAAGATGGATGAAAATAGATAAATGAAAGACCAGTAGAAGTGGCCCACCCGCGCCCCCCCCCCTCCAAAAATCCCCCAGTCAGTCCTAAAGGAAATCCACCATGAATATTTACTGGAAGAACTGATGCTGAAGCTGAAGCTCCAGTACTTTGGCCACCTGATGCAAAGAGCTGACTCATTGCAAAAGACCCTGTAGCTGGGAAGGATTGAGAGCAAGAGGAGAAGGGGATGACGGGATGAGATGGCCGGATGGCATCACCGGCTCAGTGAACATCAGTTTGGGCAAACTCCGGGAGATAGTGAAGGACAGGGAAGCCTGACCTGCGGCAGCCCATGGGGTTCCAAAGAGTCAGACACAACTGGGCAACTGAACAGTAGCAGCAGCCAGGCAGCGATCCTGCCGCGCCAGAATGCCTGCACGCCGCTAGTGCCTGTCAGGCGGCTGCTCCGCAGAGGAGTGCCGCTGGAGCCTGAGGCAGGGCCGCAGGTTTCCTTTGGGGAGGAGGAGAGGTGGAGGTTCTGAACTGGTTAAGGACAGAGGCGTCCACTGTGTTAACGAGGCCCTGATGCCAGTGTCCCTGGTATCCACACCAACTCGACTTTCCTTTCCAACACTTCATATGCTTATTCCCTTTTAGTCCTTTTAAAAATAGAAATTAAGTTTCACTAGAAGAGTTTCAAGCCACATTTCACACCCCTAAAATGATTTTTTAAGGAAACATGACATTTAGCACTAAAAACACACACACCTATGGTGACACAAGAAAGCCACTGTCGCAGAGGGAGCTGCTTGGACCCGCTACCCCATCTCCACCAGTTTCAACCCCCCCCCCCCCCCTGCCTCCCCATGCCCTGCAGCATTCTAGAAAAATACTGGTGATGACAGAACCACAAGAGGATGAGAAGCTTCCTGTCCTGGATAAACCAAGTTCACTTCCTGGAACCTGACCACATCAGCCTGACGAAATGTGTCAAGGTAATTGAAGCCTGTGCAGCTCAAGACTAAGCAAGCCTGTTAGCTATAATAATCGACAGGCAGTTTTTTCACTGGCAGAAGAGGAACAGCGGAGGAACTACACTTCGGAATGCACCAGCAAGGGCAGACCACAGGAAAGTCCAGGGAACAAGAGAAAAGGGGGATCTAGGAGGGGCTCTGATAGCCAAGGAGTCCACTGGAGGAGCTAGGGTTGGGAGGAGAGCAGAGCATGGAGGCTTCCCTTAGCTGAGCTGCTGCAGTCTCTAATTGGGGGTCTATGTGTGTGCTAAGTCGCTTCAGTCATGACCATCTCTTCGCGACTCTCTGGTCTGCAGCCCACCAGATTCCTCTGTCCATGGGATTTTCCAGTGGATTTCCATACCCTCTTTCAGGGGCTCTTCCTTTTACCCAGGAACTGAATCCATGCTTCTTGCATCTCCTGCATTTGGCAAGTGGGTTCTTTACCACTAGCACCACCTGGGAAGCCCACAGTGGAATATTAACCATAAAAAGAATGAAGTTTTTCCATTTGCAACAATAGGCTAAGTGAAATGTCAAAGACAAATACAGTATGATAGCACTTACGTGTGGAGTCTAAAGAATAAAACAAGCAAATGCATATAACAGCAACAGACTCGCAGGTATAGAGAACAACTGTGGTTACCAGTGGGGAGAGGGAGGTGGGGAGGGGTGAGATAGGGCAGTGGGAGAGAGGGTTATTCTGGAATTACGTGGAGTCATGTGGGAACGTGTGATGACTGGGAAGCACTGAAGAATCTTTCATTCAGTACAAAGGTTGCATTAATTACAAAAGAAAGAATAACCTTTCCCCCAAAAGGAAACATGACATTTAGCACTAAAACACACACACCTATGGTGACACAAGAAAGCCACTGTCGCAGAGGGAGCTGCTTGGACCCGCTACCCCATCTCCACCAGTTTCAACCCCCTGCCTCCCCATACCCTGCAGCATTCTAGAAAAATACTGGTGATGACAGAACCACAAGAGGATGAGAAGCTTCCTGTCCTGGATAAACCAAGTTCACTTCCTGGAACCTGACCACATCAGCCTGACGAAATGTGTCAAGGTAATTGAAGCCTGTGCAGCTCAAGACTAAGCAAGCCTGTTAGCTATAATAATCGACAGGCAGTTTTTTCACTGGCAGAAGAGGAACAGCGGAGGAACTACACTTCGGAATGCACCAGCAAGGGCAGACCACAGGAAAGTCCAGGGAACAAGAGAAAAGGGGGATCTAGGAGGGGCTCTGATAGCCAAGGAGTCCACTGGAGGAGCTAGGGTTGGGAGGAGAGCAGAGCATGGAGGCTTCCCTTAGCTGAGCTGCTGCAGTCTCTAATTGGGGGTCTATGTGTGTGCTAAGTCGCTTCAGTCATGACCATCTCTTCGCGACTCTCTGGTCTGCAGCCCACCAGATTCCTCTGTCCATGGGATTTTCCAGTGGATTTCCATACCCTCTTTCAGGGGCTCTTCCTTTTACCCAGGAACTGAATCCATGCTTCTTGCATCTCCTGCATTTGGCAAGTGGGTTCTTTACCACTAGCACCACCTGGGAAGCCCACAGTGGAATATTAACCATAAAAAGAATGAAGTTTTTCCATTTGCAACAATAGGCTAAGTGAAATGTCAAAGACAAATACAGTATGATAGCACTTACGTGTGGAGTCTAAAGAATAAAACAAGCAAATGCATATAACAGCAACAGACTCGCAGGTATAGAGAACAACTGTGGTTACCAGTGGGGAGAGGGAGGTGGGGAGGGGTGAGATAGGGCAGTGGGAGAGAGGGTTATTCTGGAATTACGTGGAGTCATGTGGGAACGTGTGATGACTGGGAAGCACTGAAGAATCTTTCATTCAGTACAAAGGTTGCATTAATTACAAAAGAAAGAATAACCTACACACTCTTTGGACTTACCAAGATAACAGTAAAGGGAAGCAGAAAGAAAGAATACAGAAAAATTTTAAAGTTACCTTTTTTTACAATGGTAGAAGCGATATATGAATGCAGAATATGGCTGTTCAAAAAATAAAACTGATAATCCTACTAGCTGACCACTTTGTTTAAAAAGAAAAAGAAGCAAGATGACGGTAAGAAATTACAACAGAGAGACGCTAAGAAAAGAATTGCAGGAGCCGTAGAAACTCAGAAACTTCTGAGAACGAGCAGAGCCCTGCCTTGCACCCAGTCAGTCCATCAGAGGCACTCGCACGACACGTGGGTATTTTCATCTGGCTTCTACCATCAAACAAGCCTGCAAGGTCCACCCCGTCCACCCGTCAGCAGATTATTCCTGCGTGTGGCCAGCAGATGGCTTGTCCGTCCTGGCCAGGCGGGTGTTGGGCTCTTTCCAGCTGGACATTCCCTCCGAGCACGGCTGCGCCCCAGCCCTCGGCTCTCTGGGAGTGTGTCTGGGACAGAATCACTGGTCATGGCTGGGGGCGTTGGGAGAGGGCGGTTAACTTTACCAGAAACTGCTAAACTGCTTTCCAAAGTGCTCCAGCGTATAATCCCACCAGCAGGAGACAGTTCCAGTTCCCAATCCTCGCCTTTTCCGCTTTAGTTGTCTCAATGTGTGTGGTTGAAATTGACGTTTCACCTGACTGGTGACCTTGAGCCTCTCGCCACGTGATGGCTGCTGCACGCGTGTGAGCGTGCTCGTCGCTCAGTCCTGTCCGACTCCACGCCACCCCATGCAGGGCAGCCCCAGGCTCCGCTGTCCACGGGACTCTCCAGGCAGGAATGCTGGAGTGGCCGCCATGCCCTCCTCCAGGGTTCATGCACAGACGTTCGTGGACTGGCTATTTAAACGGCATGCTTCTGTTTAAACTATCCGTCTTTTCATCATTGATTTGCACAGATTATTCTGAGTTCTTTGTGTATTATGGATATAAGCCTTTTCTCAGATATATGTTTTGTGATATTTTCTTCCCCATCTCCTTGGCTTTTTAATTTATTGAATTTGCCTTTCAAGGAGCAGATAATGTTAATTTTAATAAGTTTAGTGTGTCTGTTTTTTTCTTTTATGGAGCATGGTTTTTGTTTCTTATCTAGAAACATTTGACGACCTGTGAGATAAAACACCCTAATTCTGGAAGTTGGATAACTTTAGTTTTCACATCAAGGCTTATGTTCCACCTTGAATTAATCTGTGAGGCAGCAACCAGGGCTTATTCCGTACAGACACGGGGGGCGGGGCGCGGAGGTGTCCTACACAGCGTGTATAAAACACTTCCCTCCCCATGCAATTGCATGGGCAGCTTTGTATAAGATCGAGCCATGGTTTTTTTGCTGGCCTGTTCCTGGAGTCTTTATTGAGTTCCACTGACTGCTTGGTCTATTCCTACAGCAAACCACGCTGTCCTGATTTCTGCCACTTTGTAATAGTAAGTCCTGAAATCATAGAGTGCAGGCCCTCCAACATTCTCCATTTTCTTCAAGATTGTCTTGGCTACTTTAGGGCTTCCCTGGTGGCTCAGTGGTAAGGAAGCCGCCTGCCAATACAGGATGCAGCCCCTGATCTGGGAGGATCTCACATTGTGGGGAGCAGTGAAGCCCGTGCACCACACCGCTGCTGAGCCCGCACGCAGGAGCCCAGCAGCCACAGCCTCCAAAGCCCCTGTACCCTGGAGCTCAGGCTCTGCAGCAGGAGAGGCCACCCAGTGTGAAGGCTGCTCATGGTACCTAGGGACCCAGCCCTGCTCTCCGCCGCTAGAGAAGGGCCCAGGGAGCAGCAGAAGATCCAACACAGACTAAATGAATAATTCATTATTTAAAAGAAAGATCATCTTGGCGATTTTAGAGTCTTTTTGTTTCCATTTACATTTTATTATAAATTTGTCAATTTCTAAAAGAAATAGTCCTGTTGGGGATTTGATTTCAAGTGCACTGAATTTACAGACCTATTTGGGGGATGACTGACACCTTGAATATACCGAATCTTCTGAACCGTGACTAAGGCACTGCTTTCCCACTATTCAGGTCGTCTTTCCCTCCAAAGTGTTGTGAGTACTGTAGGCTGAATGTTTGCGTCCCGGGCTGGCAGTGGGGGCAGGGCAAACTCAGCTGACGTCTCCTAACCTCCCTCTCCTGCCTCCGGTCAGTCCATCTCAGGGCCGCAGAATGTTGTCCAGCCCTTCGTGTGGCCTGCTGGTGGCCCAGCCCTCCCAGGGAGGGTGGCCCTTACTGCCTCAGCCCAGGTGGAGACTCAGAGCCCCTCGTAAACCCTCTGCCGGGGGCTCACTTTCCAGGGCGGCCACTTACTCCATCTGTGGCTAGAACACAGATGGACGCGAGTGTGCACAGGACCTCCCATGATCCATAACTTCTGTTAACACCCTTCTCATTCCAAATAGTTATTGTTCTCTTGTTTTTCATTTTTTTTTAATAAAAAGGACATGTCTGGGCTTCCCTGGTGGTCCAGTGGGTAAGGACACCGCCTTGCAGTACAAGGGGCGCCGGTTTGATCCCTGTCCTGGGAAGATCTCACGTGCCGCGGAGCGGCCGGACCGATGTGTCCAACGACCGAGCTGGAGCTCTGGAGTGCATGCGCCCAGAGCCGGTACCCTGCAACGAGAGAGGCCACTGCGATGGGAGGCCCACACGGGCCAAAGAACAAAGATGGAAGAAAATAAATAGATGAAAAACCAATAGAAGTGGTCAAAAAAAAAAGGACATGTCTGCCAGAAGTTTGCATAGTTTTTAAAGACCAAACTCTAACTGGCTAACTTATATACATCTACTGCTTTTATAGATCAAAACTTGAAAAATACCAACAATTTTTTTTGGGAGTTCAAACTAACATCAATTTCACTTTTAAAAAGATACTCTTTTTTTTTTTTTTTTTTTTAAGGGTGGCTTTAAGTTCATAGCAAAACTGAGAGGAAGGGCTTCCCTGGTGGTCCAGTGGGTAAGGACACCGCCTTGCAGTGCAAGGGGCGCCGGTTCGATCCCTGGCCTGGGAAGATCCCACGTGCCATGGAGCGGCTGGACCCATGTGTCCAATTACCGAGCCGGAGCTCTGGAGCGCATGCACCCACAGCTGGTGCTCTGCGACAACAGAGGCCACCGTGATGGGAGGCCCACAGGAGCCAAAGAACAGAGACGGATGAAAATGGACAAATGAAAGACCAATAGAAGTGGCCCGCCCGTTCCCCTCCCTCCCCATCCCCCCAAAAATAAATAAATAAATAAAAACTGAGAGGAAGATGTAGAGATTCCCATCCACCCTGTCACCACCCCCACACCCCTGCCATCAACAACCTGCCCCAACGGTACACTTGTCACAACTGATGAACCTCGGTGATGCGTCATCACCCCAGGTGTTTACAGTGAGGCTCATCCTTGGTGTGCACCCCAGTGGGTGTCTGGGTAAGTGCACAGCGACGTGCACCCACCCCGTGGCATCGACACGGCCGTCTCGCCGCCCTGAAGCCCCTCCGTGCTCCGCTGTTCGTCCCTTCCTCCCCACAGACCGCCCGTCTTCTCTCTCCACAGTCTTGTCTTCCCAGATGTCATAGACTTGGAACCATTCAGTCTGTAGCCTTTTCAAGCTGGCCTCTTCCACTCAGTCACACGCATTTACACTTCCTCCATGTCTTTTCACGACTTGGTAGCTGATTTCTTTTGGGGGCTGAGCAGCACCTCATCGTCTGGACGCACCACCATTTATCAGTGCTTTCACCTGCTGAAGGACACCTTGGTTGTGTGCAGGTTTTATAAATAAAACTGTATAAACCTCCGTGTGCAGGGTTTTGTGTGGATGCAAGTTTTCAACTTCCTTTGGGTAATTTCCAAGGACTAGGATCTCCAAATCGCATGATGAGAGTGGGTTCAGCTCGTCGGAAGCCATCAAGCTGTGTTCCCGCGGGGCTGCGCTGCCTGGCGTTCCTGCTGCTCCGCCTCCTCTCCGGCAGACGGTGGTGTCGGTGCCACGGATTCTGACAGGTGTGGAGTGGGGTCTTGTGTTAATTTGCACTTTTCTGATGACATATGTGCTTTTCATGTGCTCACTGGCCACCTGTATATCTTCTTCAGTGAGGTGTCTGTTAAGGTCTTTGGCCCATTTTAAAAATAGTTTGTTTTAATATTGTTGAGTTGAAAATGATCTTTCAGTATTTGAGGTAACAATCCTTTATCAGATATGTGATTTGCAAATATGTCCTCCCAGTCTGTAGCTTGCCTTTGCATTCTCGACAGTGTCTCTCAAAGAGTAGAAATATTCCCAAAAAAGCAATCTGATTTAAAAGCGTGTAGAGGAGCCGGAAAGACATTTTTCCAGCGAAGATAAGCGGATGGTCAACAGTTACGTGGAAAGGTGCTCCCTATCTTTCACTTATCACCCGGGAAAGGAAAACCAAAGCCACAGTGAGGGATCGCCTCACACCTGTTAGAATGGCTGCCATAAAAAAGAAGGTAAGGACTGGTGAGGGTGCGCAGAGTGGGAGCATTTGTGCCCTGTTGGTGGGCGTGCAAATCAATGCAGTCGCTGTGGAGAACAGTACGGAGATTCCTCAAGAAAAAGTAAAAATAGGGGGCTTCCCTGGTCGCTCAGTGGTGCCGAGTTCGCCTGCCAATGCAGGAGACACGAACTCGATCCCTGATCCAGGAAGATCCTGCATGCTGCAGAGCAACTAATCCCATGAGCCACAACCAGCCTGCTCTCTAGAGCCTCGGAGCCTCAACTATGGAGCCCATGGGCCGCACCTCCTGAAGCCTGTGAGCCCTAGAACCCGAGTTCCACAGCAAGAGCAGTCACTGCAACGAGAAGCCTGTTCACCTCTACTAGAGAGGAGCCCATGGCAGCAGCAGAAAGCGGGAATAGCCAGAAATAAATAAATTAATAAATTTTTTTAAAAAAGTAAAAATAGAGCTACCATGTGACGCAGCAATTCCGCTTCTGGGTATTTATCTAAAGAACATGAGAACGCTGATTTGGAAAGATATGGGCTCCGCCGTGTTCGCCACAGCAGTGTTTGCAGTGGCAGAGACACGGTGGCTGGGAGCTGGCAGCGTTGGTGGCGCCCAGTGGAGGTGAGCGGCTGGAGCCTGGGAGGCCAGGCTGCAGTGGCAGTGAGGGCAGGCGGAGGTGGAGACATCCCTTGACATCCTGTCAAAGGCCACCCTTGGCAGAGCCTGCATCCTCCCAGAGCAAACCGGTGACCAGGGAGGCGGTTCTGACCTGCGGGGCCGCTGGGCCCTTCCCACTGGCCGTTCTCCTCTAGGTGCCTCTGCCACTGAGGGTTCAGCAGGACTGCTGCCCTCGGCCCAGCCCAGCTCAGACCCTTTCTTGCCCTGAACCCAGTCCACACCCATAGGCTCTGGGGTCTCACAGGGGCTGGATGGACCGGAATCCACTGAACCGGATGTGCTGCTGCCAGGCCTGGAGGGCCACACTTCTCCCTTGGGGGAAACGCGAGAGCCACTCTGAAGGGAATGCTCTCACTTGCCCGGGAGCCCTGTGAGACCTCCGGTGCGGAGGGCCCAGTCTTCACGGATTTGTCTCTGTTCTCTGAGCGTGTGCTTCTTACCAAGGCTCCCAGGTCCCCGCTGACGTGGTCTCGCGCGCAGTCATCGGCTGGTAGTTGGCCTGTGTCCTCCCCACATTCACATGTTGGGGCCCCAACACCAAAGGCCCCATAAAATGACCTGATTTGGAACTTTTTCTGTGAGCAAGCTAAGCTGAGGTCAGTGGGCTGGGCCCTCATCCGGCATGGCCGGTGTCCTGACAAAGGGGACATTTGGACAGAGACGCACATGTGTGCAGAGGAGAGGGGTGACATGTCCGCAGCCAAGGACCTAGGCTCTGGGGCCTGGAGCAGGCCCTCGCTCACAGCCCTCCTGGTACCTGGTGTGCCGGCTTCTGGCCCCGAGCTGCAACGAGAAGCCTGTTCACCTCTAGAGAGGAGCCCATGGCAGCAGAAAGCGGGAATAGCCAGAGATAAATAAATTAATAAATTTTTTTAAAAAAGTAAAAATAGAGCTACCATGTGACGCAGCAATTCCGCTTCTGGGTATTTATCTAAAGAACATGAGAACGCTGATTTGGAAAGATATGGGCTCCGCCGTGTTCGCCACAGCAGTGTTTGCAGTGGCAGAGACACGGTGGCTGGGAGCTGGCAGCGTTGGTGGCGCCCAGTGGAGGTGAGCGGCTGGAGCCTGGGAGGCCAGGCTGCAGTGGCAGTGAGGGCAGGCGGAGGTGGAGACATCCCTTGACATCCTGTCAAAGGCCACCCTTGGCAGAGCCTGCATCCTCCCAGAGCAAACCGGTGACCAGGGAGGCGGTTCTGACCTGCGGGGCCGCTGGGCCCTTCCCACTGGCCGTTCTCCTCTAGGTGCCTCTGCCACTGAGGGTTCAGCAGGACTGCTGCCCTCGGCCCAGCCCAGCTCAGACCCTTTCTTGCCCTGAACCCAGTCCACACCCATAGGCTCTGGGGTCTCACAGGGGCTGGATGGACCGGAATCCACTGAACCGGATGTGCTGCTGCCAGGCCTGGAGGGCCACACTTCTCCCTTGGGGGAAACGCGAGAGCCACTCTGAAGGGAATGCTCTCACTTGCCCGGGAGCCCTGTGAGACCTCCGGTGCGGAGGGCCCAGTCTTCACGGATTTGTCTCTGTTCTCTGAGCGTGTGCTTCTTACCAAGGCTCCCAGGTCCCCGCTGACGTGGTCTCGCGCGCAGTCATCGGCTGGTAGTTGGCCTGTGTCCTCCCCACATTCACATGTTGGGGCCCCAACACCAAAGGCCCCATAAAATGACCTGATTTGGAACTTTTTCTGTGAGCAAGCTAAGCTGAGGTCAGTGGGCTGGGCCCTCATCCGGCATGGCCGGTGTCCTGACAAAGGGGACATTTGGACAGAGACGCACATGTGTGCAGAGGAGAGGGGTGACATGTCCGCAGCCAAGGACCTAGGCTCTGGGGGCCTGGAGCAGGCCCTCGCTCACAGCCCTCCTGGTACCTGGTGTGCCGGCTTCTGGCCCCCGAGCTGCAGTTTTAGGCCAAGTTTGCGGTTCTCTGCTGGTAGAAAGCTGACCCGTCGTCTGCAGGGTGGGCTGGCCTGGTGCTCTGTGGGGGTGGCCTGTCTGGGGGGAGGGCAGCAGAGTGGGCCTTGCCCTGGGCAAGGCTCCCTCCTAGTGGCAGCCTGCCTGCATCCTTGTGAAAACGTTTGCTGGCTGCACAGGGTCACGTCCGCAGCAGACACACCCAGCGGTGAGAATGGTGGGAGCGCCCGCTGTTCACAGAGGTCTGAATTAAGTTCTCGACCGCCCTACGGGATCCGCCAGCTCCACCAGGGTGAGCTTGCAGGGGCGTCAGCGTAAGCAGCACTGGTCCGGGGGCAGCTCTTCCTTTCACGGCCACGTCCCCTGCTGCGGTGTGGGCTGGTTTGGGTGTGTGTGTGGCTGCTTCTGGAGCACACGCACCCTGGTGGGCCTAGGGGTCCCGTCCTGAGTCTCAGACTCCCTCCTCCCTATCCGTGCCACCTTGCTGCCCTCGAGACCCCCACCTGGGCCTCCATGAGGAGCTCCGAGCCAGTGTGATGACTCAGCACGCCGCAGATGCCAGGTTCCTCCTCGGCCTGTAGGTGACCCTGTACCCTTCCGGCCTGTCGGGCTGGCCCTGGCCCCGGGCAGATGAGGGACTGGGCAGGACAGGCTGACCAAGAGGCTGTTTCTGAGGTGGCCCCGCAGGGGAGACATTTGGCGCCGTGAGCACGGACCCTTCAACCTCTGGCTGCCAGGCCCCAGTACGGGAAGGTGAGGGTTGTGGCTGTGGGTGCCAGCCAGCCTTGTGGTCAGCACAGCTGTGAGGAGAGACTGAGGAGCACCCAGATTCCTCCTAGATGCTCTGAATGGCAGTGTGTTTTGATACACTGTGGCTGAAAAGTGGGTAAGTACTATGTGCTTGGTGCACACACACTGATTGTCTAGGTGAGTACTATGTGCTTGGTGCACACACACTGATTGTCTAGGTGAGTACTATGTGCTTGGTGCACACACACTGATTGTCTAGGTGAGTACTATGTGCTTGGTGCACACACACTGATTGTCTAGGTGAGTACTATGTGCTTGGTGCACACGCACTGATTATCTAGGTGAGTACTATGTGCTTGGTGCACACGCACTGATTGTCCAGGTGAGTACTATGTGCTTGGTGCACACATACTGATTGTCTAGGCTAGTACTATGTGCTTGGTGCACACGCACAGATTGTCTAGGTGCGTACTATGTGCTTGCTGCACACGCACTGATTACCTAGGCTAGACGCCTTCAGTCGTGCAGGTACTACAGGAAAAGCTGCTTAAGCTCACAGTAATGTATCTTCAAGAAGTCAAACTGGGGGTTTAATTGTTGTGCAGCGATTCCCTGTGATGCAACTAACAATAAAGACGATGAGCTTCCGCCAGAGCAGCCGACCGTTAGTGAACGAGGCTCCTTGCTCCAGAGGGTCTCCGTGGACGGGGCTGGTGAAGCCACAGGTTCTGCCAAACCTCCGTCTCCGCTGCTCTGCAGCTCTAAAGCCAGCTCCGTCCGTGAGGGCCTTCGCAGGCGCCCTGGAGAAGCCCAGCTGCCCAGCTGACCCCGGAGACTGGGCTGCCCGCTCCCGCTTCTACAGCCGACCTGCACAGGACTCTGGTCACTATGAAATTTTCCTTTGGTGAAAATGTGCGCTCTGGGCCTCTGGTTTCTCAGTACATTGTTCATCTGCTGCCACAGACCCAGGGATGTCTTCTGTCCCAGTTATCCACTGACCAGCACTTGCTGTGCTCGCCCAGTACCATGACCTTAGCCTAGACATCAGAAATGTGTGTCTTGACCTACAGAGGAAAATGCCTGGAACTGCAAGTTGGTAGTGTCTCCACCATTCTTCAATGTGTGAAGAACTGCAATGAAGCATCTTTCCAGACAAGCACCTTCAGCCTGCCCTAGGCACAGGGGTCACCTGGCTCCCAGCAGGGAGACCCCGGGGAAGCACTCCCGCCTCGTGGCAGAAGGATGAGGCAGGGCTGTTGAGCAAACCTGGCTTCCTCCTCCTTCAGCTGGCTCCACGCGCGCTGTCTGGAGGGCAGACTGAGGTCTGGATGAGCCAAGCCTTGCGGTTCTGAAAGAGCAGCGTCCACTTTCTTCGCTCAAAACAGATATCGGATTAAACAGTGAAATTCTTCTGTTTACCTCTCCGCCTTGTTTCCGTGATACAATAAGCAAGGATCCTCAACATTCCTGCAGCAGGAAGGTAACTGTCTACCCTCCAAATTAACAGCAGTGTCCTTCAGCCACAGGACATCCTGTGGTCTGTTTCCAGAAAACGTGGCCAGGCTTGTGCACAGACCATTGCGCGTGGCACAGGCCTCCTCGTGCTGCTGGCCAGACCATCCACAAAACAGGCTGCTTCTCCCTGGAGCTGTACACAACCCCCACCCTCGCCTCCTGGCGTGCCTGCGGCGGGGAGGCTCCCCTGGGAGACTGGGAGTCGGGCTGGGGGACGGGGCAGAGCAGGGTTCTCGGGAGCAGCAGAGGTGACAGCGGGGCCCTCTGCCCCCCCAGGGAAGGGGTTCCTGGAAGAAGTGGGGGAGCCCTGGGCTGTGGCTCCTGTTCCCCACACCCACTGACATGGGGGTGGGAGCTCCCGACCCAGTGGGACATCCAGGGCTAGTACGGAGGGACCCCACCTCCACCTTTTCTCCCCAAGAAGACGCTTGGCCACAGACACCAGCCTCGGGCCTGACCTTGACATCGGTCCACTCAGGACACCAGAAACTGAAGAAAGATGCTCTCTTTGCAGCACGAGTGTAGTACAGCCAGAATTTGGAAATCAACTGTATTTCTCATATTTGAGCAACAGGCATTGGGACCAAAAACTTTAAGTTGCCATCATGGTAGATGTGCTCAGAGTGTAAAGAGGAAAATGCCTGGAACTGCAAGTTGGTAGTGTCTCCACCATTCTTCAATGTGTGAAGAACTGCAATGAAGCATCTTTCCAGACAAGCACCTTCAGCCTGCCCTAGGCACAGGGGTCACCTGGCTCCCAGCAGGGAGACCCCGGGGAAGCACTCCCGCCTCGTGGCAGAAGGATGAGGCAGGGCTGTTGAGCAAACCTGGCTTCCTCCTCCTTCAGCTGGCTCCACGCTGTCTGGAGGGCAGACTGAGGTCTGGATGAGCCAAGCCTTGCGGTTCTGAAAGAGCAGCGTCCACTTTCTTCGCTCAAAACAGATATCGGATTAAACAGTGAAATTCTTCTGTTTACCTCTCCGCCTTGTTTCCGTGATACAATAAGCAAGGATCCTCAACATTCCTGCAGCAGGAAGGTAACTGTCTACCCTCCAAATTAACAGCAGTGTCCTTCAGCCACAGGACATCCTGTGGTCTGTTTCCAGAAAACGTGGCCAGGCTTGTGCACAGACCATTGCGCGTGGCACAGGCCTCCTCGTGCTGCTGGCCAGACCATCCACAAAACAGGCTGCTTCTCCCTGGAGCTGTACACAACCCCCACCCTCGCCTCCTGGCGTGCCTGCGGCGGGGAGGCTCCCCTGGGAGACTGG
Organism: Tragulus kanchil; assembly: GCA_022376925.1. Classification (NCBI taxonomy): domain Eukaryota; kingdom Metazoa; phylum Chordata; class Mammalia; order Artiodactyla; family Tragulidae; genus Tragulus; species Tragulus kanchil. Next base: position 188,489,624 of record JAIOJX010000025.1, read on the forward strand.
GAGTCGGGCTGGGGGACGGGGCAGAGCAGGGTTCTCGGGAGCAGCAGAGGTGACAGCGGGTCCCTCTGCCCCCCCAGGGAAGGGGTTCCTGGAAGAAGTGGGGGAGCCCTGGGCTGTGGCTCCTGTTCCCCACACCCACTGACATGGGGGTGGGAGCTCCCGACCCAGTGGGACATCCAGGGCTAGTACGGAGGGACCCCACCTCCACCTTTTCTCCCCAAGAAGACGCTTGGCCACAGACACCAGCCTCGGGCCTGACCTTGACATCGGTCCACTCAGGACACCAGAAACTGAAGAAAGATGCTCTCTTTGCAGCACGAGTGTAGTACAGCCAGAATTTGGAAATCAACTGTATTTCTCATATTTGAGCAACAGGCATTGGGACCAAAAACTTTAAGTTGCCATCATGGTAGATGTGCAGGACCTCAGTGCTCAGAGTGTAAACCGTGCTGAGACTAAACACAACCTGGGAGGGGGGGCTGCGGAACTGGGTGGGCTCCCTGTGGGCTCCCTGTGGGCTTTCGTATTCGCACCGTTAACATCATCTCACACTGCATCACACAACAGGAATTCACGGAGGAAGTCACCTTTAAACCCTCCCCACCCCTTGCGCCCTCCATCCCTCTTTTTTCTTCTGTTACACTATGAATCCGACAGAATCCTCTGATGTTACCTTTGCTCTAAGCTGTCAGAGGAAAAAATCTTCTTGATAGAGATAATCTCTCTCCATCTGTGTACAAAAGTTCTCTGACTGTATATTATCCATGTTTGGCTTTTTGGTCTTGTCCCTTCATACAACTCCAGCCTTCCAACTACAGAGTTCCTTTTGTTGAGGAGCTCCTTGCAGCATTTCTTGTGCTGCAGCTCAGTGGGGAATGAGCCCCTAGCCGAATGTCTATTCAGCTGAAATTTCCCATCTGCTGGATCATACTGTCCACTTTTTCTATTATCTTGTCTGACGCATTCATTATAGTTTCTTGGATATGACAACAAAAGAGGAAACAGGGGTTTCCCTGGTGGTCCAGTGGGTAGGGACACCACCTTGCAATGCAAGGGGCGCCGGTTCGATCCCTGGCCTGGGAAAATTCCACGTGCCGCGGAGCGGCTGGACTGATGTGTCCAACTACCAAGCTGGAGTTCTGGGGTGCATGCGCCCAGAGCCAGTGCTCTGTGGCGAGAGAGGCTGCTGTGATGGGAGGCCCACACAGGTCAAAGAACGGGGATGGAAATAAATGAAAGACCAATAGAAATGGCCAAAAAAAAAAAAAGAGGAAACAGACAAATGGTACCTCATGAAAAATTTTAAAACTTCTGCATCAAAAGAGACTATCAACAGAATAAAAAGGCAGCTCACAATGGGAGAGAATATTTGAAAATCATACACTTGATAAGAGATTCATATCCAGAATATACAGAGACCTCTTAAAACTCAACCACAGGGCCTCCCTGGTGGTCCAGTGGGTAAGGACACCGTCTTGCAGTGCAAGGGGCGCCCGTTCGATTCCTGGCCCGGAAGATCCAACAGAGCGGCCGGACTGATGTGTCCAATCACCGAGCCGGAGCTCTGGAGCGCATGCGCCCAGAGCCGGTGCTCTGCGACAACAGAGGCCACCGTGATGGGAGGCCCGCAGGAGCCAAAGAACGGGGATGGAAATAAATGAAAGACCAATAGAAATGGCCAAAAAAAAAAAAAGAGGAAACAGACAAATGGTACCTCATGAAAAATTTTAAAACTTCTGCATCAAAAGAGACTATCAACAGAATAAAAAGGCAGCTCACAATGGGAGAGAATATTTGAAAATCATACACTTGATAAGAGATTCATATCCAGAATATACAGAGACCTCTTAAAACTCAACCACAGGGCCTCCCTGGTGGTCCAGTGGGTAAGGACACCGTCTTGCAGTGCAAGGGGCGCCCGTTCGATTCCTGGCCCGGAAGATCCAACAGAGCGGCCGGACTGATGTGTCCAATCACCGAGCCGGAGCTCTGGAGCGCATGCGCCCAGAGCCGGTGCTCTGCGACAACAGAGGCCACCGTGATGGGAGGCCCAAACGGGCCAAAGAACGAAGATGGATGAAAATGGACAAATGAAAGACCAATAGAAATAGTCTGCCTGCTCCCCTCCCTCCCCACCCCACCCCCCAATAAATAAATAAATAAATCTTAAAAAATAAAAATAAAAACCTCAACCACAAAGAAAAACAAACCACCTGATTCAAAAGTGGACAAAACTTGAACAGACATTTCTTTGCAGGTGATATAAGAATGGCTCATACACCACTCGTCACCAGAGCAACGCACATCAAAACCACCACGGCACGCCTCCTCGTCCCTGCTAGGAAGCCTGCGACCCGGAGAACCGGAGAATAGCAGCCGTTGACAGGGCCGTGGGGCACTCGGAGCCCTGTGACTGCGGGCGGGCACGCAGGCGGTGCGGCTGCTGGAGGCCAGTCTGGGGGCGTCAGCGGGGCCTTCGGCACGGGGAGCACGCGCCGGTCTTAAACAGGAAGGCGGTTCTGATGCCTGCCACCACACGCGTGGGTCTTGAGGACACAGTGCGCAGGTACAGAGGACAGATCTGACAGGATCTCACCCTAAGAGGTCCCCGGAGAGCTCACAATCCTGGAGGCAGGAAGCGGGGCACAGGTGCGGGGTGGGGAGGGGGTCCGCGTCTCACGGGGAGAGTTTCAGTTTCACCAGATGGAGGCTTCCTGGGGACAGTGGAGGTCGCGGCGGCCCCACACTGTGACCGTGTCTAACACCACTCACCACCGGACCGTGCGCGTAACACGGCGAAGATGGTGACGCTTATGCAGCCTGCATTTTGCAGGAAGGAAGGGCGGGCCCTGGTGCGGAGGGCGACCCAGCCTCCTCTGCAGTTGAGCCGGGTCTCAGTTCTGTGAGGCGAACCAGGTTCGGTCGCCACCAGCTCTCAGCGTCTGGCCGTGAGGACAGGAGTCAGCAGTAGGACCCGGGGTCCGAGCTCCACTGAGCTGCTGCAGGCCTCAGCTGGACGCCTGACACCAGCTTCATCCATCTGTGAGACAAGACGCCGAGGGACCAGAGGTCAGACCTGGGCCCGGGACGCCCTCCGCTGGGAGCTGTCATTCCGGAGCCCTACCTCATCCAGCGTGTTCAGGAACATGTTCATTTGAATGATTTTCCAATTTTGTATTTAATATTTATTTATTTGGTTGCATCGGGTCCTAGTGGCAGCCTGTGGCACCTAGTTCCCTGACCAGGGATCGAGCCCAGGTTCCACTGTCATTGGGAGCGCAAAGTCTTAGCTACTCAACCATCAGGAAAGTCCCAATGATTTTTTAAATCATTTAAAACTAGATTTACTATCATCTGCAGTTGGGTGCTCCTTTTGCTTTTCAGGGGTAATTATCCATTCTAGGTTTTCCACCATCCACACGGTAACTCCTTGATTTTTCTCCTTTTTAAATTGCACTTATTTTAGGCTGTGCTGGGTCTTTGCTGCGGCTTGAGGGCAAGCGGGGTCTCCTGTACGTTTAGGTGCTCGGGCTCCCACCGTGGTGGATTTCCTGTTGCAGAGCACAGGCTCCAGGCGTGTGGGCTCAGCAGTTGCAGCTTAAAGGCCCTAGAGAGTGCAGGCTCCATAGCCGTAACACAAGGTCTCAGCTGCTCTGCGGCACATGAGATCTTCCGCGACCCAGGATTCAACTCGTGTTTCCTGCATCGACAGGCGGATGCTTAACCACTGAGCCACCAGGGAATCCCAGTAATTCCTTTCTCTCTGATGATATTTTCATGCTAAATTGCCAGTACACTCTGACAGGTTTGTTTATTTCATTCACTTTAACTTACGGGCAGAATTTTACTGAGAAAATCCCTTTAGAGCACTAATAGTAATTTTAAATTCCTTTATAGAAAATATGAGGCAAAGAAGGAAAGAGTTGAGATGACAAAATAAGTCTCCCAGGCCCTCTTCTCCCGTGGAGGTGTGAGTCTTCCATATGTGCGTGCATGGTTGGTCTCGGTGGAGTCTCACTCTTTGTGACCCCACGGACTGCAGCCGGCCAGGTTCCTCTGTCCCTGGCATTCTCCAGGGAAGAAACCTGGGGTAGGTTGCTATCCCTTCCTCCAGAGGATCTTCCTGACCCAGGAATTGAACCCAAGTCTCTTACATCTCCTGCATTTGGCAGGCAGATTCCTCACCACTAGCACCTCCTGGGAGCCTAAGCCCTTCTGTATTGATGGTTAATTCAGCATATCAGCCCCTTTCCTATCGGGAAAGCACCACCGTGCCCCATGTGGTCTGCATTCTTGCCTCTGAATGGAGGCACATCAGAGGTAGCCTGGTGCTTGGTACTCACCTCAGGTCACGTCTGCCCCTGCCCCCTGCTCCCTGGACCCTGCCCCAGACGCCTGCAGCCTCCAGTGCCCACCCCGGGGCTGTCCCGGTACCTGTTCCCCCACACACTGGAGGGGCAGCCAAGCGGCAGACGACAGAGGAGGCGGGCAGGGTGGCCACATAAGTGGACCTGGAAGGATAGAATGCAGACGCAAAGCTGCTGGACATCAGTGTGGCCTCTGCTGCCACGTGGCAGGACACATGGACACTGAGGTGCAGCCTTAAAGCAGTGAGAGTCGGGATGTCGACCAGGGCAAGAATTCCTGCAAGAAACCTAGGACTCAGGTTGGTCGTGGATTCTTAGATATGAGGCCAAAAGCACAAGCAGCAGAACTTAAAGATAGAAAAATTCATCAACATTTAAAACGTTTATGCTTCGAAGAACAGCATCAAGAAAGTGAGACGACAAGCTACAGGATGGGGAAATCCCTGCAAATTGTGCTAGTGTCTCAAGCAAAAGAACCCTTTCAACTCAGCGACAAAGACAGCACTATTAAAAGTGACATTCTGCAAAGAAGATACGTGAACAGCGACAAGCACAGGTAAGAACACTCGGTGTCGCTGGGCGGCTCAGACGTGCCATTCCACGCTGCACTGCGCAGCCTCCGGGCTCTTTTGTGTTAAAGGCACTTGAGAACCAGCAGGTGCAGGAAAGGCGCTGACTGCCTGTGTGCCTCCGTGTGAAACCAGAGGCAGGTCGTCAGGTAAGGACTCGGCGAACAGACCTTGTGAGCCACGCTGATCTTTTCCCGTCTTTCCCAGAATTGCCACTCTTTGTTCCATCTACTTTGTAACATCTAGTCTTCACCACCTCTCAGGGCATCCTTGTGCTCTGAGGACGCCCACACACGTCGAGAATTTCATTACGAATAAACGTGTCTGCTTTCCTCCTGCGGACGCGTCCTCCATCTGTCCAGAGGGGATAAAGGACAAGCCTGACCTCCCACCGTGTCCTGAGGATCAGAGTCCACAGCCCGAAAAGGACAAAAAAGTCCAAAACACAAAGTAGCAAGTGTTAGTGAGGGTGTGGACAAGCAGGAATCCTCCCACTTTGCAAGTGGGGATGAACACCCGGCCTGCTGTGGAAGCCAGGCGGCTCAGAAACGTACAGCAGACCAGCAAGGGCACTCCAGCAGAAACCCCAAAGAACCCAGAGCAGCTGTCCAAACACACACCTCCTGGAGAACCCGATCCGGGGTGGCCCCACCAGCTCAGGAGACGAGTGTCGGAGGGTGGCTGGAGCCGGGTCTCGGGGCGACCAGACCTTCCAGCCCCTGCTCGGCAAGCCGGGCCCTGGTGCACAGATCCACAGTTCAGCATCTTGTTGCCGAGATTGTCCACAGTTATAGCTAATAGTTCTGGAAGATGAATGGAAGCCACATGCCCACAGACCCTGTGCCCATGACAGAGACCCTGGGTGCGGGGCAAGGCCTCAAGCTGAGGGGCCACCACACTCCTTCCCCTCGTGGACGCCTGGCTGGGCTACGGCTCCCCGTGGTCTCCAGGCCCTTTCCATCCCAGGCACGGAGGCTGGGCTGAGTGGACAGGTCAGCTGCTGCCCCCACCCCCCATCTCTGCATCCTTCGGCCTGTGACTTCCTTGGGCCCCACGCCTGGGCCACTGAAGGCGGGACATCCAAGGCGTGTGCCCCAGTGATGGGCTGCAGCCTGTGGCCCAGAGGGGCAGAGTCCAGGAGCAGGGCAGCACCCCTGTGCCCTGGTTCACTGGACTTCTCCCCGCCCCCAGCCCCAGGCCAGCTCTTTCTCAGCTCTGCCTTGTGGACGTGGCATCTCCCTGGTCTCCCAGACACATCCGTCCCCACGGTCCCAGCTCTGCCGTCTTCTGTCCCCTACCAGCCTAGAGTAGCCAGCGTCCCGGCCTCTTTCCAGCCCGGCCTCGGCCCCTCCACCGCATGTGCTCGCTGGGGGTCTGCATTAGACAGGCGCCTGCCCCCGCCACGTCAAGGTCCAAACCCGAGTTCTGCCACAAACTAGCTGAGAGGCCTCGTCTAGAAACAGTCTTGGTCGGAATTTCTGGGCGCGGCCCCTCTGCTGGTTTCCTCCCATCCGAAGGGCGGCCGGCTGGGCCCTGGCTGTGTGGGGGTGGGTCTGCAGTTCAGACCCATTAGGGACCCCGCTGGCTAGAGGCAGTGAGGACACGGGAGAGGTGGAGCGGACCGCGAGCCAGTGCCACCACCACTGGGGACACTGTCTTCCAAGGAAGCTATTTATTCAAGACTCATATACACGGTGAAGGTCGTGCCAGCTCCGCCCCCCTTCCAGGCCCTCTCCTCGGGGAAGACAGGCCTTCGCACTGCGAGCCCGTCCTGGTGCACAAGCTTCTGGGAAGCCCCTAAGCTGCTGAAGAAGCCCTAGCCCCACCTGCGCCGCCGCCGCGCTCACAGTTCAGGAGCTTGTTGCCGAGATTGTCCACAGTTATAGCTAATAGTTCTGGAAGATGAATGGAAGCCACATGCCCACAGACCCTGTGCCCATGACAGAGACCCTGGGTGCGGGCAAGGCCTCAAGCTGAGGGGCCACCACACTCCTTCCCTCGTGGACGCCTGGCTGGGCTACGGCTCCCCGTGGTCTCCAGGCCCTTTCCATCCCAGGCACGGAGGCTGGGCTGAGTGGACAGGTCAGCTGCTGCCCCCACCCCCCATCTCTGCATCCTTCGGCCTGTGACTTCCTTGGGCCCCACGCCTGGGCCACTGAAGGCGGGACATCCAAGGCGTGTGCCCCAGTGATGGGCTGCAGCCTGTGGCCCAGAGGGGCAGAGTCCAGGAGCAGGGCAGCACCCCTGTGCCCTGGTTCACTGGACTTCTCCCCGCCCCCAGCCCCAGGCCAGCTCTTTCTCAGCTCTGCCTTGTGGACGTGGCATCTCCCTGGTCTCCCAGACACATCCGTCCCCACGGTCCCAGCTCTGCCGTCTTCTGTCCCCTACCAGCCTAGAGTAGCCAGCGTCCCGGCCTCTTTCCAGCCCGGCCTGGGCCCCCTCCACCGCATGTGCTCGCTGGGGGTCTGCATTAGACAGGCGCCTGCCCCCGCCACGTCAAGGTCCAAACCCGAGTTCTGCCACAAACTAGCTGAGAGGCCTCGTCTAGAAACAGTCTTGGTCGGAATTTCTGGGCGCGGCCCCTCTGCTGGTTTCCTCCCATCCGAAGGGCGGCCGGCTGGGCCCTGGCTGTGTGGGGGTGGGTCTGCAGTTCAGACCCATTAGGGACCCCGCTGGCTAGAGGCAGTGAGGACACGGGAGAGGTGGAGCGGACCGCGAGCCAGTGCCACCACCACTGGGGACACTGTCTTCCAAGGAAGCTATTTATTCAAGACTCATATACACGGTGAAGGTCGTGCCAGCTCCGCCCCCCTTCCAGGCCCTCTCCTCGGGGAAGACAGGCCTTCGCACTGCGAGCCCGTCCTGGTGCACAAGCTTCTGGGAAGCCCCTAAGCTGCTGAAGAAGCCCTCCAGCCCCTGCACCTGCGCCGCCCGCCGCCCCCGGCGCTCCGCCTGTTCGTGCAAGGCCTCCACCTCCCGCTCCAAGCGCAAGTGCCTGTCCTTGAGCAGGAGCAGCTCGGCCAAGGGCCCCTCTGTGCGTGGAGCCCGGGGCGCCCCCGGGACGTGCTCCCGGGCACCCCGCGCACCATCCGCTGCATCTGGGGACGCCCGTCCTTCCCGTGACAACTGAAACAGACTTTTCCATCTTCGGTTTTTTTCTTCAGACATTCTGAGCAATTCCTTCAGTTCAGACACTTCCTTGGATAGATTTTTATTAATTTCCCTCTTTCTGGACAAAGCTGTCTTCATAAATTGAAGCTTTCTGTCAAACTCCTCCAAAGCTTTATCCATGAGTTTCATTACAGTGGACATCTCTTCCAGCTTCTCCTGCTCTAAGGCAGGGCATCCCTTCCCCCGTGGACGAGACAACCCTGCAGGAGACAAGCAGCCCGCAGCGGACGCACCACCAGAGCAGCAGGCTGAGCCTGGTCCAAGGCCGGAGGTCTCCAGGCCAGAGGCCTGTCAGTGCCGCGGTGCGGTGACCCAGCAGGGGGACCGTGCCCTGCAGGGCTCCACGCAAGGCCACGAGCTGCTGGCATTTCCGAGTCCGTCTCCCGAGGACTCGACCACCCCGAGCGCCTGCCCAGACAGCCGCCAACCTGGCCCCCGCCGAGGACGGCAGCGGCCCGCCGGAGCGGGTGGCCTCGGATTTCTCCTGTCTGGGGGAGGACGCCCCACTTCTTTGGGTCCAGGTGGCTCTCCCTGACCCACTTCCTGCCCTCCTGCAGGCCACACCGAGTGACAGAACTGTTCTTGGGTGGGCGTCGCTGCAGGGGCCGGCCCTTCCTTTTCTCGGGGCTGGGGAGCCACCAGGGCCTTGGGGAGCCGGTCCGGGCCAAGGCTGCCTTGTGGTGGCCTTGGAAGGTTTCCGAGGCTGCTCTCTGCTGCTTCGGGTGTGGCTTCGGAGAGGGGAGCGCGGAGGTGGGGCGCGCCATGGCGGGGATGAGGTACTTCTCTTCTACCAGGTGGCAGCCTCTTCCAGTCAGCTCCCCTGGGCCTGGCAGCGGCGCCAAGGGCCAAAGGCAGGCAAGGACTCGCTCGGGGCTGGAGTTCCAGCGTGCCCGTGGGCGGGGTCCCGGAGCAGAGGGGGTGGGGCCAGTGGCTGCCCTCTGCTGTGTGCGGGGTCAGAGGTGGCAGGCCGAGGCGGAGGGTCTGCAGGGGTGTGGAGGTGCCGGCGGGCCCCCTTGCGGGTGGGAGGTCTCTCTTGGCTGAACGGGAAGCCCACTGCGGAAAGGGACGGACCGGAGAAGGCAGGCGGGCCAGCGCAGGGGGCTTCCGGAGGGCAGGCTGGGGGGCGTCTGCCCCTGAATGCACAGTCAGGGTCAGAGAGGCTGGAAGGAGGGGCTGCAGGCAGAGGAAGTCTCGGGGGGCTCCAACTGTGAGCTGGTGGCAGCTCTCTGCCGACAAGGGCATGCGCGGCAGAGAGTCCAGCGTCACTGTCCCCAGGGAGAGGGGGGCCTCTGGACCTGCCTCTGCTCCCCTAGGCGGCCCTGTCTGAGCCGGGGCTGGACAGCAGACAGCCTGTCAGTGCCGCGGTGCGGTGACCCAGCAGGGGGACCGTGCCCTGCAGGGCTCCACGCAAGGCCACGAGCTGCTGGCATTTCCGAGTCCGTCTCCCGAGGACTCGACCACCCCGAGCGCCTGCCCAGACAGCCGCCAACCTGGCCCCCGCCGAGGACGGCAGCGGCCCGCCGGAGCGGGTGGCCTCGGATTTCTCCTGTCTGGGGGAGGACGCCCCACTTCTTTGGGTCCAGGTGGCTCTCCCTGACCCACTTCCTGCCCTCCTGCAGGCCACACCGAGTGACAGAACTGTTCTTGGGTGGGCGTCGCTGCAGGGGCCGGCCCTTCCTTTTCTCGGGGCTGGGGAGCCACCAGGGCCTTGGGGAGCCGGTCCGGGCCAAGGCTGCCTTGTGGTGGCCTTGGAAGGTTTCCGAGGCTGCTCTCTGCTGCTTCGGGTGTGGCTTCGGCGAGGGAGGCGGAGGGGGGGCGCGCCATGGCGGGATGAGGTACTTCTCTTCTACCAGGTGGCAGCCTCTTCCAGTCGGCTCCCCTGGGCCTGGCAGCGCCAAGGGCCAAAGGCAGGCAAGGACTCGCTCGGGGCTGGAGTTCCAGCGTGCCCGTGGGCGGGGTCCCGGAGCAGAGGGGGTGGGGCCAGTGGCTGCCCTCTGCTGTGTGCGGGGTCAGAGGTGGCAGGCCGAGGCGGAGGGTCTGCAGGGGTGTGGAGGTGCCGGCGGGCCCCCTTGCGGGTGGGAGGTCTCTCTTGGCTGAACGGGAAGCCCACTGCGGAAAGGGACGGACCGGAGAAGGCAGGCGGGCCAGCGCAGGGGGCTTCCGGAGGGCAGGCTGGGGGGCGTCTGCCCCTGAATGCACAGTCAGGGTCAGAGAGGCTGGAAGGAGGGGCTGCAGGCAGAGGAAGTCTCGGGGGGCTCCAACTGTGAGCTGGTGGCAGCTCTCTGCCGACAAGGGCATGCGCAGCAGAGAGTCCAGCGTCACTGTCCCCAGGGAGAGGGGGGCCTCTGGACCTGCCTCTGCTCCCCTAGGCGGCCCTGTCTGAGCCGGGGCTGGACAGCAGACAGCCTGCAGGGCGGTGGGCGGGGCTGCACAGGGACACTCCCAGCTGGAGGTGAAGGCTGCCCCTCGTCCTGGGGGAGGCTAATGCAGAGAGCTTGGACTTTGGTTCCCTATGCTAGGGGGCATCTGAGGCACTCTTGGTGCTGGCGCGTGGCAGCCCGCTGCTCAGGGGGGCGTCCAAGGAGGGTACCTTGGATGGAAAACACGCAACGGTGTGGATGCCTCTGAGCGGACGGCTGTGGGACAGGGCTTGTGCTGTTACGGAAGGACACCAAAGTCCAGCCAGGTGAGGTGGAGGGCCCTCAGGCTCAGGGAGGGCAAGGGGAAGCCCGGTGCGCACTGGTGGTTGACCTCTGCCCAGCCTGGAGAGCTTGGCTTTAAGGTCCCCAGGTGGATGCCGACACAAGAACCTACGACCTCTGCCCTGGGGCTGCCCTCGGCTCTGCAGGGAGCCCCTTGAGAAGCTGCCGGGACGCGGGCAGGGGTCCCAGGAACTCTCCCTGTGAGTCGGCGGCTGTCCTTTGTGCAGCAGAGAGTCCAAGGTGCAGACCCCGGATCTGGGGTCCGGCGGTGGTCCGGGGTCGACAGGGGTCCGAGTTGGGGCTGGAGGCTGCCCTCTGCTCCGCACCGAGCTGGAGGCCAGGCGTGTTCTGGGGGCGACCCGCTGGCGCGTGCGGAGCCGGTGTGTGACGCCAGAGGTCTGGGCGGGGCAGTCTCCGGCTGGGTGGGGGTGGCGGCCCCCTGATCTCCCATCGCCGGACGGGAACCCGAAGGCGAGGGCTCCGGCCAGCTCAGTCGGAGGGAGCGCGTGCGGGGGGCGCCGGGTCCGGGTGTGCGACCTTGCAGGCCGGCAGAGAGGCGCGAAGGCGGATGCGCACGTGACCGTGGAGCGCCGGGTGCGGGCGAGGGGCCCAGGGCAGGACGCACGGCGAGGCGCGCCCTCAAGGGGCGCGGGGAAGGCGACGGAAGATGCGGCGAGCACAGCAGCAGCCGCGGGAGGAGCGCCGAGGCTCCGGGCCTTTATACGCGGCGTCACACCGCCTCCCTGTGACGTCACGCGGCGAGGCGGCCAATCGCCAGGCGGATGTCACCGCCCCGCGCCTCAGGCCAATGGCCGGGTCGCTCTCATTGTCTCCCCTGCAGTCCCGCCCTGATGCTGGTCCCCTATGCCCTGGAGGGCTGCACGGTGGTTCTGAGAGCCAGTAGGGGTTGGGTAGGGGTAGTGCGCTATCCCTGTCCCCGCCCCGGCGTTTCCATGGTGACACTATGCCTGCCGGCATCCTGACGCTCGAGGGTTCCCCTTGGTCTCTAGTCTTCTGCCATCTGATAGCCCTTGGAGGACAGGCCCTCAGAGAAAGGGAGATGGGGTGCAGCGTGGAGGGGCTGCAGGTGAGGTCGGGCAAGGAGAGCGGAGGGGAGACTCCAAGAAGAGGAAGGAGCCTCACACCAGAGGGCCTGGAACCACCGAGGGAGTGGGCTGCCCATCGGGTAAGGTGGGCGTATCCTCCCTGGATACTGTTAGGGAAATTGCAAGTCCGTGTGCCCGAGGCGTGGTGAGGCCCATCGATACTACACGTTTAGCGTTTGGAACAGAGAAAGGTTTATCATAGATTCGTACAAGATGGATGGCTCATGCCCTGAGAACCCCAGAGTTACTGGACACTTTCAGCGGGTCCCTTTAAACGTAAACGGTGAGGCTAATTGTTGCAGATTCTCAGCGTCAGATCCTTTGTTCTGGAGGTCCAGTCATAGTCAGGTAATGAAGTTCCTGTAAATCTCTACCAGGTGAATGTTATTCTCTGTCCGACAAGGGTGAAGTCCCAAGACACAGCTTTCACCCTCCCAGGTCCCAGTTCTGGTGAAGAGGCAGCAGATCTCAGCCGGCAGCTCCTTCCCGGCCAGGCTCCCAAACCTTGCCCACCTGTCATCGCTGAGGGAGGCAGGCATCCTGTCTCCTCAGGCCCCCCACGTGGAGAGACCAGGCCTCACAGACTGACCCAGACACGCGACCACAGCTAGTGGATCACCTCGCCTCGCGACTGACAGGCCTGCATGGCCTCTGTCTGAGTTTCAAGGACTCGCTCCCTCCGACGGCGAGGCCCCCTTATACGCGGCGTCACACCGCCTCCCTGTGACGTCACGCGGCGAGGCGGCCAATCGCCAGGCGGATGTCACCGCCCCGCGCCTCAGGCCAATGGCCGGGTCGCTCTCATTGTCTCCCCTGCAGTCCCGCCCTGATGCTGGTCCCCTATGCCCTGGAGGGCTGCACGGTGGTTCTGAGAGCCAGTAGGGGTTGGGTAGGGGTAGTGCGCTATCCCTGTCCCCGCCCCGGCGTTTCCATGGTGACACTATGCCTGCCGGCATCCTGACGCTCGAGGGTTCCCCTTGGTCTCTAGTCTTCTGCCATCTGATAGCCCTTGGAGGACAGGCCCTCAGAGAAAGGGAGATGGGGTGCAGCGTGGAGGGGCTGCAGGTGAGGTCGGGCAAGGAGAGCGGAGGGGAGACTCCAAGAAGAGGAAGGAGCCTCACACCAGAGGGCCTGGAACCACCGAGGGAGTGGGCTGCCCATCGGGTAAGGTGGGCGTATCCTCCCTGGATACTGTTAGGGAAATTGCAAGTCCGTGTGCCCGAGGCGTGGTGAGGCCCATCGATACTACACGTTTAGCGTTTGGAACAGAGAAAGGTTTATCATAGATTCGTACAAGATGGATGGCTCATGCCCTGAGAACCCCAGAGTTACTGGACACTTTCAGCGGGTCCCTTTAAACGTAAACGGTGAGGCTAATTGTTGCAGATTCTCAGCGTCAGATCCTTTGTTCTGGAGGTCCAGTCATAGTCAGGTAATGAAGTTCCTGTAAATCTCTACCAGGTGAATGTTATTCTCTGTCCGACAAGGGTGAAGTCCCAAGACACAGCTTTCACCCTCCCAGGTCCCAGTTCTGGTGAAGAGGCAGCAGATCTCAGCCGGCAGCTCCTTCCCGGCCAGGCTCCCAAACCTTGCCCACCTGTCATCGCTGAGGGAGGCAGGCATCCTGTCTCCTCAGGCCCCCCACGTGGAGAGACCAGGCCTCACAGACTGACCCAGACACGCGACCACAGCTAGTGGATCACCTCGCCTCGCGACTGACAGGCCTGCATGGCCTCTGTCTGAGTTTCCAAGGACTCGCTCCCCTCCTGCTAGGCACGCCTTGGCAAAAGGCTGATCGGGAGTAAGACAGTGTACTTCTTGGAAACAATCCCTTGTGGTGGTCAGATGGGTACCACTGACCCAGCGCTCCCAGTGCCCGCTTCCCCCATGGCTCCATCCAGCCACCAAAGGTTTTGTACCGCCCGAGCCTGGGGTATATAGCTCTTGTAACTGCCTCTCCCGGGTGCCGCTCTCCCTCTCGACACAGCCCCGCTGTCCTGAATAAACTTATTCCCAGCCGTCCTCCCCTTCCTCTTTACTGCCGCCTTGCTCCCCGCAGACCTTACAACGACCTGGGCCATGGCGACCAGAGGGCCTTCGTGAGGGCGCTGACGCCCTTGAGGACGTAGTCCCCAGACTGTTCCCTGGGCCCCACAGCTCACCCGTGGGCCCGAGGCTGGGTAAGCGCGAGCCCCTCCAGCGGAAGGCCTGACTCTGCCGCTCGCCTCACTCTCCCCCTGATGACCGCCACGCCGCTGGCCCGTGGCTGAGTCACCTTCCTAATGGTCCCTCGCTGACAGCTGCTTGTGGGCAGGGCCCACGGGGGCACTGAGCCATGGCCGAGCAGGACCTGCTGCCTGGAAGCAGGGTGCAGAGTGCTGAGGCAGGGCCGCGGCTGCCCGCGAAGGGCTGTGCCCATCCTGTGCTCTGTGACAGCGGTGCCCCAGCCTTCCTCCCGTGCCGGAGACACAAGCACAAGTCTTGTGCTGACGCGCCGAGGGCCACCGACACCCGAACCCCGGAGCCTGGAACAGGGAAAGGCTCCTGGCGGCACTATGCAAGGAGACAGGTGGCTCACTCCTTACAAACCCCAAACTCCCCAAGGCTCTCACCAAACGCTTTTTCTGGGAAAGGCGAGGGAGGGTGTGGTCAGTTGGTGCAAACTTCCTGGTGTCAAATCCTTTGTTCTTGAGGTCGGGTCACGGTCAGGTAACGACGTTTCTGTAAATATCTAGCAGACGAACGTCATTCCCTGTTCTGACGAGAAAGGACAAGGTCTCAAGGCTCAGCCTTCACCCTCTGAATGTGAGCACAACCTTCACCCTGGAGCTCGGCTGTGCGCCCTCTAAGCCCTTACGCAAGACAGCACACGACAGTCCAGTCACCCAGCAGAGCCGAGGCCCTCTGCTCATCCTCAAGACTCCCGGATCCCACTCTGAGCCACGTCCCGGGAGCTGCTCTTCAGAGGCAGGAGCACCTCACCCGGCAGAAGAAGGGGCTTGAAGAGAGGACGAGCACACGGTGACCGACGAAAGCTCCGACACGAGCTGTCCCATTTCACACAGTCCCGAGAACTGTCCCCCAGGAGCAGGAACAGACGCCGAAATCAGAGATTAACTATACTCAAAACAACCAAGACGATGCCGATCAGACCATGTCACTGGCCTCGAGATGACTGTCAGAGCCGACCGAGCCATGCTGCCCCCTCCCGCCGCCCATACAGCCCTGAAACTCCCCTCTAAAAACGTCCGCCCCTGGGCTCGCTTTGGCAGCACATACACTAAAATTGGAACCATACAGAGAAGATTAGCATGGCCCCTGCACAAGGATGACAGACAAAGTTGTGAAGCGTTCCATATAAAAAACCCCCAAAAACCGTCTGCCCCCTGAGCAGAGTGAGGAGTGGGTCCTGGGACACAATGCACCTTCTACCCGGTTGCTGGCATCTGGAACAAAGCTACCTTCCCTTTCCTACCAGCCCCTGTCTCTCAAGAACTGGCTGTTGAGCAGCGAGCAGCCGGACCTGGCTTGGCTAACACGAGGGCCAGGTCCTAGCTAAGAGGAGGGCGTCCCTGCTTGGCCGGTCCCTTGTCCAGGAGTGTTCGTCCACCCAGGCTGGGTCCTCCCGCCAGCGCCCAGGCCAGGCTGAGGAGGCAGTGCTCTGCCGGCGGCGCCCTCAGAGCCAGGCCCCCAGACCCTGCCCAGCTGTCACCACTGAAAAAGCCAGGCATCCAGGACCCAGTTGTTCCTCGGGCTCCGCAGGCTCTCCCAACAGCGGGGCCCGGGTCCCAGGCCGACTGCTGCTGCTGTCCTTAGGTCACGGCGAGGGGGTGGGCGAGAGGGTCACCTTCACAGCTTCAGGGCCTGCGCCTGGCCAGAGGATAGCCGTGGGGAGGGCGCCGGAGCCCCGCAGGACACAGTCCCAGCCTGTGACCCCTCCACCGCCCCCATCCACTGGCATGAGGCTAGGGAAGCAGGAGGGCCCGGAGGAGGAGGCTGGGATCATCTTCCTCCCTCAGTCTCTACCTGACGACCACCACTCCCCCGACCACAGGCCTGACAGGCCCCTTAATCACTGCCCTCGCAGTTTCCATAGTAATGGTTGCCTGGTGACTGTTGCCCGGTAACAGGAGCTGTACTGGCCGCTGCGCCCGTGCCGGCCGCTCCTCAGTCGTCCTTGCTCTGCCCCAGGCTCGTCGCCGCAGGCCCCGGCCCCGCTTCTGCCAGCGCCGCGCCCCTCCGGTCCGCACTTCCCACAGGACGGTCTGTTCTCTGTCTGGGCTTCTGGGGCCTGGACTGCTCGTCTCCCGTTGCTAACACTGTTGCTACATCCCCCGGCTGCTGTTTCAGTCACTCTGAATAGAATAAATATGGATAAATAAAAATGAGAGTTGTCCTGGTCTCCGGATGCGAAGGGCTCACAGAGAGTAAGCCCATCTCCAAGGAATTAGTCTCGACTGCAGGAAATCAGATGCGGTCCCCCACTTTGTCTTTGCTAGAACGGGCTGGGGTGAGGAGAGCGTGTGACCGAGTTCTGGCCACTTGGCTGCAGGTCAGTCGCTCAGTCCTGTGCAACTGCGACCCCACGGACGGCCGCACGCCAGGCCTTCCCGTCCTCCACCATCTCCTGGGGTTTGCTCACACTCACGTCCACTGAGTCCATGATGCCAGCCAGCATCTCTCTGTCACCCCTCCTCTCCTCCTGCCCTCAGGCTTTCCCAGCATCAGGGTCTTTTCCAATGAAAAGACGCTCTTCGCTCAGGCGGCCAAAGGCCTGGCGCTCCAGCGTCAGCATCCGTCCTTCCAGTGAATTTTCAGGGCTGATGTCCTTTAGGATGGACTGGCTTGATCTCCTTGCCGTCCAAGGGACTCTCAGGAGTCTTCAGCACGACAGTTCAAATGCCTCAATTCTTCAGTGCTCAACGTGTTTTTATTATCCAGCTCTCACATCTGTACATGACTACTAGGAAAACCATAGCTTTGACTCTACAGACCTTTGTTGGCAAAGTGCTGTCTCTGCTTTTTTAGTATTATTATTTATTTGTTTGGCTGCTCATGGTCTTCATTGCAGCACGCGAACTCTTCCTTGCAGTATGTGGCATCTAGGTCCCTGACCAAGGATTGAACCCAGGTCCCCCACATTGGGAGCATGACGCCTTAGCCACTGGGCCACCAGGGAAGTCCTCCCCGCTTTTTAAATCATTTTTTATTTGATTTTATATTATCATGATGTCTTTGCTTTTGAATACACTGTCTAGGTTGGTCTAGTTTTCCTTCCAAGGAGCAAGAATTTTTAAATTTCATGGCTGCAGTCACCGCCTTCAGTGATTTTAAAAGTGTTCTACCTTTGAGACTTAAACCCAGGGCCCAGACTTAATCAAACCTGCTTGGGACTCGAACCCAGCCACAACCCTGGTAATTAAAATCACCCACCCAATGTCTGGACCCACTGAGGCTCAGGTTCTTCGTGTCTCTTTGCAGAGAAGAATTCAGCCAGAGACAAAGTGATAGGTAAGAAATGGATTTCTTCAGATTCAGAGGAAGCGCCTCCACGGACAGAGCGTGGGCCATCACAGAGCAAATCCAGCGGCTCCGAAAAGAATGGCATTCTCAGTTTTTATGGGCTGGGTAATTCCATATGCTAATGAGTGGGAGGATTATTGCAGCTCTTTTAGGGAAGGGGTGGGACTGTCGTGGTGCCTCTGGGTGTGGCATTTAGCTTGCTGACTGAGGATCAAGGTCTGGTCTGCCATCTT
The DNA here is from genome assembly GCA_022376925.1 of Tragulus kanchil. Lineage (NCBI taxonomy): Eukaryota > Metazoa > Chordata > Mammalia > Artiodactyla > Tragulidae > Tragulus > Tragulus kanchil. The sequence goes on from JAIOJX010000025.1 coordinate 188,507,295, forward strand.
GGACCCATTCGATTCTAGTGGGTTTATGCTGTGTCCTTGAGCTCTCATTCTTTTCAGAAATTGTGCCCTGCCCCTTTCCCTCCGAACCCTTACAAACTCTGAGTCTGCCAGGTGTGCACCTGTCCTGCTGCAGGCGGGCGCAGTGTGGAGGGACCAGCGGGCAGCTCAGAATACCCACAGGCCTCCCTTGCAGAGAAATTAAAACAACGAGGAAGATGCACCGACTGAGAACCTTCTCCTCGGATGAAAGATTGAGGAGCTCCTCGTCTAGAGCTGGAAAAAAAAGAAGCTGTGCTCCGACGTGTGAGAGCGACCCCACAGAGCCCCGAGGTCGGGCGGGCGATCCGGGAGATGAAAGGGCCCGGGAACTCGCAGGCAGTCACGGCCGCAGCAGACTCAGTAACAGTAACAAGCAAATGATGGTTGCATACTTACTTTTTCAGAGTCTCAAGGTGAAATACCTACTGACAGGATTTTACACTCAGCATGGTTCTCTATTGTGGTGTAAAACATCAACCTCAAACAAACACATCCAGTGTCTTAGGCGTGAGCCCAGGCGCGGTCTGGTGTGAAGGCGGCACTGGGAGGGGTCTGTGGCCAGACTGGCCCTGGGCTCAGCTTCTCCTGCCGTGGGCTGAGGCCCCCGCTTCCTGGACTCCCTGGGGGCTTTGGTCTAAGGGCAGCTTGCCTTCCAGAGCACACGGGTCCACCAATTGCCAAAGAGTTTTCCAGCAGGTGAGGTCACGAGCGTTGGTCTGGAAGTGAGCCCTGTTCACCATGTTCTGTTGGTCACCAGGCCGCCCCTGGGGAGCGGTGGGGGTGGGGAGGCTCCCCGAGGAGCCGGGGCTCTGGGAGGCCCCTGCAGAGGCCACCTCGCTCAATGGTCAGAGTGTCACCGGGGGTGAGGGGCTCAAGCCAAAACATGTCTCGGCACCCGTGCTGATCAGGAACAGGGCCCTGCTGGGTGAGGGAGCGCTCCGGGAGGTGAGGAGGGCTGGGAGGGCGGCCGGTGAGCGGGAAGCAGGCGGGAGGGAGCTGTGCGAGGTGGCGAGGAAGGCAAAGTGGGTGCAGCCTTGAAGAAGGCAGACCCTCGGGCAGGATCCCACCTGAAGCTGGAAGGGCCTCGGGAAAGAAGCGGTTTTGACCCCACACCTCTCCCGAGGAGGGAGGGGCCTTGGCACTGTTGTATTCTTAAGTCAAACGTGTGATTAAAAGGTTAACAGTAACTACTGAAATAATCCAATGAGCTTCCAAGTCTGTAGTGGGGGCAGGGGAGGCAAAATGCTGATCAACCTAACACAGACTCAGGAAAAGAGAGATAGCCGCAAGGAGACACTGTGGAAGGCCCACTCGCCCTCTGTGGCAGCCCACGTGCTCTCTGTGGAGTGTGTTTCTCCCTGAATAAATCCACTTCTACAAAAAACAAAAGTGTGGTAAAGAGACGAAGAAGCTTGATCCAGTCAGCAAAAACAAGACAAGAGCTGACTGTGGCTCAGACCATGAGCTCCTTATTGCAAAATTCAGACTTGAATTGAAAGAAGTAAGGAAAACCACTAGGCCATTGAGGTATGACCTAAATCAAACCCCTTATGATGATACATGGAAGTGACAAATAAATCCAAGGAGTTAGATCTGATAGAGTGCCTGAAGAGCTATGGACAGAGGTTCCTAACACTGTACAGGAGGCGGTGACCAAAACCATCCCAAAGAAAAAGAAATGCAAGATGATTGTCTGAGAAGGCCATACAAATAGCTGAGAAAAAAGCAAAAAGCAAAGGAGAAAAGGAAAGATACACCCATCTGAATGCCGAGTTCCAGAGAATAGCAAGGAGAGATAATAAAGCCTTCTTAAGTGAGGAGTGCAAAGAAATAGAGGAAAACAATAGAATGGGAAAGAACAGAGATCTCTACAGGAAGATTAGAGATACCAAGGGAACATGTCATGCAAAGATGGGCATAATAAAGGACAGAATGGTATGGACCTACGGAAGCAGAAGAGACTGGGGGCGGCAGGAATACCAGAAGAACTATACCAAAAAGTCTTAATAACTGGGTAACCACAATGGTGTGATCACTCACCTAGAGACAGACATCCTGAAGTGTTGAGTCAAGTGGACCTTAGGATTATTAGGAACAAAACTGGTGGAGGTGATGGAATTCCAGCTGAGCCATTTCAAATCCTAAAAGTTGCTGCTGTTAAAGTGCTACACTCAACATGCCAGCAAATTTAGAAAACTCATCAGTGGCCACAGGACTAGAAACGGTCAATTTTCATTCCAACCCCAAAGAAGGACAATGCCAAAGGATATTCAAACTACCACACATCTGTGCTCATTTCACATGCTAGCCAGGTGGTGTTCCAAACCCTTCAAGCTAGGTTTCAACAGTACATGAACCAAGAGCTTCCAAATGTACCAGCTGGATTTAGAAAAGGCAGAGAGGGGCTTCCCTGGCGGTCCAGTGGGTAAGGACACCACCTTGCGGTACAAGGGGCACTGGTTCGATCCCCGGCCCAGGAAGATCCCATGTGCCGCAGAGTGGCTGGACCAGTGTGTCCAGTGACTGAGCCAGAGTTCTGGAGCGCTTGCGCCCGGAGCCGGTGCTCTGCAGCGAGAGAGGCCCACGCAGGCCAAAGAACAAAAGATGGATGAAAATAGGTTAAAAAAAAAAAAGGCAGAGAATCCAGAGATCAAATTGCCAATATCCGTTGGATCATAGAAGAAGCAAGAGAATTCCAGAAGAACATCTACTTCTGCTTCACTGGCTATGCTAAAGCCTGTGGCTGTGTGGATCACAACAGACTGTGGAACATACTTAAAGAGATGGGAATACCAGACCACCTTACCTGCCTCCTGAGTGTAGGAGACGGTTATAATTCAGCGGCCTTGCCTCCGCCCTTCCTGTATAGCAACAGCCTATTATGACACGACAAGTACCTTATCGCTAGCCTATCACTCGACGCCTTTAGGCCTGAACCTATAGTTGGTCGGTGGGACAGCCAAGCAAGATCAGAGCCAATCCTCTGCGGGCTTGCCTCCCCTTCCACCTGTGGATAGCATATAAACCTATACCAGGAAATAAAATTTCAGAGCTTGATCAGAATGCCTGTCTTGCTCTCGTTCTTTCGCGCCTCCTGTCCCTCCCCACCCTGCTCTTCTTCCTCCAGGCGTCTCGCAGAGGACCCCGCGGGCCGGGGCACCTGAGAAATCTGTATGCAGGTCAAGAAGCAACAGTTAGAACTGGACATGAAGAAATGGACTGGTTCCAGATCGGGGGAGGAATACAGCAAGGCTGTATAGTTACCCTGCTTATTTAACTTCTGTGCAAGAGGACATCAAGCAAAATGCTGGACTGGATGAAGCACAAGCTGGAATCAAGGTTGCTGGGAGCAACATCAATAGCCTCAGATATGCAGATGATACCACCCTAATAGCAGAAAGTGAAGAGGAACTAAAGAGCCTCTTGATAACCGTGAAAGAGGAGAGTGAAAAAGCTGGCTTAGGGCTTCCCTGGTGGTCCAGTGGGTGAGGACACCGCCTTGCAGTGCAAGGGACGCCGGTTTGATCCCTGACCTGGGAAGATCTTACGTGCCGTGGAGCGGCTGGACTGATGTGTCCAATTACCAAGCCAGAACTCTGGGGCGCATGTGAGATGGGAGGCCTACAAGAGCCAAAGAACAAAGACGGATGAAAATAGACAAACAAAAGACCAAAGGAAGTGGCCCACCAACCCCTCCCTCCCCAACCTGCCCCCCCAATATATAAATAAATAAATAAATGTTTTTTTAAAAATTAAAAAAAAAAAGCTGGCTTAAAACTCAATATTCAAGAAATTAAGATCATGGCATCGGGTCTCATCACTTCATGGCAAATAGATGAGAAAAAAATGGAAACAGTGACAGACTTTATTTTCTTGGGCTCCAAAATTGTAAGGGTTCGGAGGGAAAGGGGCAGGGCACAATTTCTGAAAAGAATGACAGCCCAAGGACACAGCATAAACCCATTAGAATCGAATGGGTCCAAGATGGCAGACCAGACCTTGATCCTCAGTCAGCAAGCTAAATGCCACACCCAGAGGCACCACGACAGTCCCACCCCTTCCCTAAAAGAGCTGCAATAATCCTCCCACTCATTAGCATATGGAATTACCCAGCCCATAAAAACTGAGAATGCCATTCTTTTCGGAGCCGCTGGATTTGCTCTGTGATGGCCCACACTCTGTCCGTGGAGGCGCTTCCTCTGAATCTGAAGAAATCCATTTCTTACCTATCACTTTGTCTCTGGCTGAATTCTTCTCTGCAAAGAGACACGAAGAACCTGAGCCTCAGTGGGTCCAGACATTGGGTGGGTGATTTTAATTACCAGGGTTGTGGCTGGGTTTGAGTCCCGGCCCTGTGAGTTCAAGTTCCAAACAGGTTTGATTAAGTCTGGGCCCTGGGTTTAGGGTAGAATTGAGGTAGAACACTTTCAGATGTGAGTCTAGCATCTCAGCTCCAGCGCGGCTTCCCTGGTGGCTCAGGGGTACAAAGATCTGCCTGCCGAGCAGGAAACGACAGTCCAACCCCTGGGTCAGGTGCATCCCCTGGAGGAGGAAAGGGCAGCCGACTCCCGGATTCTCGTCTGGAGAATCCCGCGGAGGAGCCTGCGGGGCTACAGTCCGTGGGGTCGCGCAGACTTGGCCAGGACTGCGTGACTCAGCCTGCAGCTCCAGGGGGCCCTCCGGCCCTGTGTCCGAGCCGCCCAGGCACGCGGACCTCCTGCTCCGTGCTCCTCCCAAGGGTATCCCCGCGAGGGCCCGTGTCTCAGGAGGACCGACCTGGGTGTTAGGACTGACACCTCGAGATTCTGAAACCAGCTCTCCTGGGCGCCACCCCTCCACGGGCCGTCTGCTTGGGTCTGGCTTCCTCGTGAGTCGGCGCCACGTCTTGTCTCTTCAGGGTCTCTTGGTAACGCCAGGGCGGCGAGGATCCTCTGCTCTGCTTGTGAGATCACCTTCTGGGCTTCCGCGTGTTCGCCAGCCCCCGTGTCGGCTTTCCAGGGCCGCCACATCAAAGCCCTGCAGGCCGGCTGGCTTTCAGGCGTTCAGCGGCTCAGCTCTGGAGGCCGAGGCAGCAGCGGGGTGGTGCCTTCCGAGGCCACGAGGAGGAGAGTCTGTCCCGGCTTCTCCACTCGCACTGGCGGACGCTGGAAACCTCTGGCTTCGCCGGTCTCTGCCCACGTCCTCACCGGGCCTCCTCCCTGGGTGTTCATCTGCAGTCCCTTTCAGCTTCTTATAAGGACACCAGCCGCTGAGTTAGGGCCCACCTTGCTGACGTCATCTCTCTCCAAACAGAGCCACACTTGGCAGCACTAGGGCTGAGAATCCCGCCTGAGCCCGAGGGTCGGGGCGCGGTTCCATCCCCATCGTCCGAAACTCAGCCAACGACTCACGCGTCCCGCGCTTTCACTGAACTCACCCACGTGACCTGTCTCAAAAGGAAGTGTGCACTGGTGGGACCCCTTCTCCCGAACATCCAAGGTCGCATCCCCACGCTTACCAGGAGAGCCTCCTCAGGGTGCGGAGCTGGACGGGTGACTCGTCATGGGTGCTCCCTCCTTCCCCATGCCTCGCACACCAGGGTGTGAGAAGCAGCTCACACGCCTTGCTTCGCGGAGCCCTGGTCAGCACGCCCGAGAGGCAACCTCTATCCCCTGCACGTCTGAGGAAACAGGACTGGCGGGGGAGAGTGCCCGCCCCGCGGCCGCAGCCCCTTCCACCCCCTGGAGCCCGCCACCGCCTGCGGTCACCCTGACGGGAGGAGTCACAGCCTCCTCATCTCACGGCTGAAATTCCCGGGCTCACAGAAGTCACACGAGCTGTGCTGCCCTTCTCAGGCAGGGTCACAGACATTGCAGGCGTCCGTCCGTTTCCGCTTCAGTGCCCCCGCGGCTGGCTGTGCGGGCCTGCCCTGCCTGGCCGGGTCTGGCTGGCAGCTCGGTGCCCGCCTCCAGCAGCTCCAGAGCCCCCGGCCCTGTCTCCGTGACCACGAGGTGATGCTGAAGCTGGATGAACCAGGAAACGTGAAGCCTGGGACAGAGTGACCGCCCTGCTCCTCGGGCAGCGGGAGCTGGGACGCGAGGTTCCTCCTGGCGAGTTTCAGTGTGTAACGACTCGGAACGGAGTGCTACCCCTACACATGGCTGGTGCAAGTATTTAAGCTGAACGCAAGGCCATGGACATGGGACACCCATGCCTATCACGAGGTCACACCTGGACCTTGCCATCACAGCTCTGGGTGCGTGTGGTGGGGAGCTCAGAGCTTTGGGGCTGGAGCCCCAGCGTGAGGAGAGGCGCTGGAGACAGAGGGATGGGGTCAGGGAGTGCACTGCCCTGGCCGCGGGCAGAGCAGAGGAAGACACGTGCAGTCCCTGGCCCTGGCTTGAGTGCAGAACAAAACCGCGGTGACAGGGAGCCTGGAGGGCCTGCGGCCGGGCTCTCCTATTGGGTTCCAAAGTCCACCTGGAGTGCGGGAGCCTCCACTCTCGGCCACGCTCTCCCCGTGGCTCAGCCAGTGGCTGTGGTTTCTCCCCCGCTGACCTGCCTGCCGCACTGGCTCCCGGAAGAGGCAGAGTGCCCACTGACCCCAGCATCCCAGCCCCAAGTCCTCCAGGCCCTGCAGCTTGCAGCCCTGGCTGGCCCCTCCCGCTGCTGCTGGCCTTCTCTGGAGGCCCTCGCGGAGTCCCTGGCCTGTGTGCCCCCCGTCCAGGAGCAGGAGTACAACCCCAGCCGCTGCCCTGTGAGCGCGGTCTTCTACCTCTTCCTGCAGTGCCTCGCTCCCTTTTCTGGACCACTTTCCCCAAATCTCTGTGGGGCTGCCCCTCGCCTGTGTTGGACTCCACACCTGTCCCCGCCTGCCAGGCCTCCGCGCTGCTGCTCCGGCTGCCTTCCGGCCCCCACGTCCCCACTGAGCCCGCTGTTAGCCCATCAGCCCTGGTGTAGCCCACTGGCACCAGACCCTCAGGCACACCGGCCTCGGTGGTGGTGAGAGTGGGGAGCAGCCAGTGAGCCCTGATGCCGGGGTGAGCAGCCAGAGTCGCCCCTGTCCAACCAGAAGCCAAACCTGCGGCTGCCTTTCAGCGCCTGCGGGAGAGACGCTTTCCTGGGAGGCGCCCGTGACGGGTCCTCAGGGGACCACTGAGCGCAGGGAAAGCAGACGTCCCGTGGCAGTGATGGATACGGGGAGTGTCACTGGTGTCCACACTGACCATGGTTTTATAAATAATGCAGGATTTAAACTCACGTGCAGAATAACTTGACAAAGGTTTTTCTTGCCAACAAAGAGAAATGTAAAACATGAACTTCCCGCATTTGAAAAATTCTTGCATTCCTTAAGAAGACTGGGCTGCAGGGGAAACACCTCCGTGACCTGGCAGGGAGGTCCGGTCGCCTCCCTCCCAGCAGCATATGCTGGCCTTTGTGAGCCAGTCTCCTGCGGTCGGCACAGTTAGGGAGGCAGAGCTGAGGCCCCAGGACTTCTTCTGGATACAAACGTGGACCCAGGAGACGAGTGAAGGCCGAGGGTTCCCCCACGCCTCCCCGTCCATGCCACTCCTCCTAGGAGGGGGCTTCAGCAAGCGGCCGCGGTGGAGCTGGCCGGGCAGTGTGGGTGCTCTGTCTTAGGTCCAGGCCCGCCCTGCACTGCGGGGAGGCAGGGGTGAGCTTCTCTGGGCCTCCTTGCCTGCCTGCCCGGCCTTGGCCTGCAGGCCAGTACTCTGCAGGTGATTCAGGGTCCTCAAGGCAATTCTTGCAGGTGGGGACCAGCGAGGGGCGTGGGGCTGTAAGAGGCAGGCGCTTGCGGCCTGGACGCCTTGGCCTGGTCCTGAGGATGGAGGGAGCACAGGAGGGACGGCACCTGGGGAGGGCTGATCCGTCCCCCACGCCTCCACCGAGCGCTTCCCACCTCAAACACTCCGGGCACTGACAGCGCGGCAGGAAGGAGGCCCAGACAGAAAGCTAAGGCCCCCAGCAGGCACGGGGCCTAGAGGAGAAAGCGGCCACGGGAAGGCGGGGGGCAGGGAGGCAACAGGAACAGCAGGGCAGAGGCCTGTGCCAGGTGGGAGGAGGGCACAAGGCTGGAGCCCGTGGGGGCAGGGAGAGGTGCCTGGCCAGGGAATGGAAGGGAGGCTGGGCAGATGCAGGAGCCCCAGCCCAGGGCTCTCTGCCTGGCTCAGCGCGTTGACAAACCCGCAAGGTTCTGCGTGGGGCACTGGGGGAATCTGATTTCTGTTCTAACTCTCCCTGTGTGGCTTGCTGGGATGGAGAAAGGCAGATGACCCTGCGCTGGGGGCTGGGAGGCAGCCAGACGCCCAGTTCGCTATCATCCTTTAACCCACCCACCCACACTTCCTGATCTGTGGATTTTGAGATGTATAGATGACAACTGATTTCAGGATGGTTGGTCATGTTTCACCAGCCACTGCTGTCACATTTAATGTGCTTTTTACCTATGAAGACAGTTACACTGCCTATCCTCACAGCCACCTGACAGCATTCCTACTCCTAGGAGACCCCTGCTCTGGGCATCACAGTCTCCCAGGGTCAGCTTCAGGCCCTCCCCCAAACCAGAGCACCTTGCCCTTGAGGCCTGGCGTCCTCCCAGCCTGGAGAGCCCTCATGATGCAAGGGTGCCAGGTCGCCTCTGGAACGAAGCAGTTTGCTCTCTCAGGCTGGGGTGGGGATCGGACCGACACTCAGGTCAGCCACGCACCCGGCCACTTTCCAGAGCCCACCTTCACCGCCCCACTCCCACAGAAGTCCCTGCCGCCCCGCAGGCTTGGGAAAGCCACTCCGCCCAAGCAGGTCTCCTCCTTGGTTCCCGGATCTCAAGCAAAAGGCCGGTTTTCCCTGAGAAACCCTCCGGGGACTTCGCCGCTGCCTCCCCCGACCTTATGGCCGCACGGAGCCCAAAGGACACTTAAACCACCGGTTCGCGGGAGGCCGCTCGCTCTGCGGCCGGTGCGGAGGTGCGGGATGGTTGCAACCTGAAGGGTGAGGGTAAGGGGCAGGTTCAGCCCAGCAGCCAAAGCCCAGTGGGCTCCAGCAGGTGGGGCCTGGCAGACTCGGGGCAGGTGCGTGTGCCTGTGTCGGGCAGGAGGAGGTCTGGCCGGGTGTGTGCGGGACAGGTGGGGCCTTAGGGGTTCTCAGCAAGGAGCCCAGTGTGTGCCTGGCAGGTGCGGCCGGCGGGGGCGGGGGAGCCTGGCGGCCCGGCGGGGCGGGCGGGGCGGGCGGGCGCGGCCTGCAGCCGCCCGCGTGGTCCTGCGCGACGCCCGCGCCTGGAAACAGGAGGCCGCCGCGCCGGAAGCCCCGCCCGCGCGCGCGCCCTGTCCCCGCCCGGTGGAGCGGCTGCTGGCGCGGCGCGGCGGCTCGGCACGGCGGCGCCCGGGCGCAGGCGAGCAGGCGGAGCAGCGGACGGCGCCCAGGCCGCCCCACGCGCCGGGCTCGCGGCGGAGCGCGCCGGACTCGTCGGGGCCCGCGGCCGCCCGCGCCTTTCAATGGGCAGCTCGCACTTGCTCAACAAGGGCCTGCCGCTCGGTAAGGCCGCGCGCGCGCATTTCCGGCCGCGGGGGCGGGGCGGGGCGGGGCGGGGCCGCGGGGGCGGGCGGGGCGGGCGCGGGCCCTGGCTTTGTGTGCGAGTGCGCGTGCGCGCCGGCGCCTGCGCGCCGGCTCCCGGGGGGGCGGGACCACGAGAGCGCCCTGCGCGTGCGCGGACTGCTGTGCGCGAGTGCGCGTGCGCAGCCGCCCCGCCCGCCCGCGCAGGTGACACAAAGGGGCGCGGGGATCTCTGGACCTTCGCAGCCGAGACCCCGCACCAGATGCGCAAGTCCTGCTGGCTTATCCGTTTTGCGGTCCAGGCCGACCGGGTTCCTGTCTCCGGGAACCCGCAGGGAGGCCGAGCCTGCGGGTGACTCCGCGTCCTTTGGGGTCAGGTCTCCGCGACCGAAGGACGTTCTGGGCCGCAGCCTCAGACCCGAATTGACCCCTCCGCGGGCCCTTCCCAGAGGCTCTGCACCCCATTGCGATCTTGACCCGTTGCTGAAATGTCAGAAGTAACGAGTTAGCTAAGGAGGGCGCCGTTCCGCCTGCTCGGCGGAGGTGGCCGCAGGGTACCCGCCGCTGGGTCCGTTTGCACCCGAGTAACTGTACAGATGTGACCCGCTTCTGTTTGTCCCCAGGCTCCTTGTGCCCTTCCTGTTTAAGTGTCAGGAGCAGGCACCCTCTATGTCCTGGGTGGCTCTGGGGGCCCCGATCCCGAGGCTGGGGGGCACAGACCGGGCCGGAGCCCCCGGGGTGGTGTTGATTTCCTGGCTGCTGCCCGATGCCCCGTCAGGCCGCTTCCGTGTCGTGCCCTCTGCCTTGCCCCCTTGAGCAGCCCCAGGGCGACAGGCTCCAGCCACCGGCTGGGGCCTCCTCGTGGTAGGAGCTGCGGGTTGGGTGGCTGGGGAGGGGCCCGTGAGGGGCCCCGCCCGAAGCTTCCGACCCCCATCCTGCCCGTGGAGCTTGCAGTGGGGCCCCGGCTCCGAGGCCTGTGGAGGGAGGAGCTGCCATGGCACCTGAGCTGCGGTTTGGGGCGGAGCTTCCGCCGGCTGGTGCCCGCCTGCGGAGGGGGGCTGTCGGCCCTGGGCTGGCTGGCAGCCGCTGAAGCCAGGAGGCTGGCCGGGGCAGCCTTCCTTCTGGTTTTGCTCTTCTCTGTGGTTGGTGAGGACAGGTGCCCTGTCAGGAAGTGGGATGGGATTGGTTTTCTTCGGGGTACTCCCTGAGGAGTCGTCACCCCTCCCACTTCTCTGGATGACTGGACAGCTGCAGATCCCGGGAGCTGCAGGTCGTGTCCCATGTGGGTTCCCACCCCCCTCTCTTCGGGATACACAAAGGGCGCGGGATCTCTGGACCTTCGCAGCCGAGACCCCGCACCAGATGCGCAAGTCCTGCTGGCTTATCCGTTTTGCGGTCCAGGCCGACCGGGTTCCTGTCTCCGGGAACCCGCAGGGAGGCCGAGCCTGCGGGTGACTCCGCGTCCTTTGGGGTCAGGTCTCCGCGACCGAAGGACGTTCTGGGCCGCAGCCTCAGACCCGAATTGACCCCTCCGCGGGCCCTTCCCAGAGGCTCTGCACCCCATTGCGATCTTGACCCGTTGCTGAAATGTCAGAAGTAACGAGTTAGCTAAGGAGGGCGCCGTTCCGCCTGCTCGGCGGAGGTGGCCGCAGGGTACCCGCCGCTGGGTCCGTTTGCACCCGAGTAACTGTACAGATGTGACCCGCTTCTGTTTGTCCCCAGGCTCCTTGTGCCCTTCCTGTTTAAGTGTCAGGAGCAGGCACCCTCTATGTCCTGGGTGGCTCTGGGGGCCCCGATCCCGAGGCTGGGGGGCACAGACCGGGCCGGAGCCCCCGGGGTGGTGTTGATTTCCTGGCTGCTGCCCGATGCCCCGTCAGGCCGCTTCCGTGTCGTGCCCTCTGCCTTGCCCCCTTGAGCAGCCCCAGGGCGACAGGCTCCAGCCACCGGCTGGGGCCTCCTCGTGGTAGGAGCTGCGGGTTGGGTGGCTGGGGAGGGGCCCGTGAGGGGCCCCGCCCGAAGCTTCCGACCCCCATCCTGCCCGTGGAGCTTGCAGTGGGGCCCCGGCTCCGAGGCCTGTGGAGGGAGGAGCTGCCATGGCACCTGAGCTGCGGTTTGGGGCGGAGCTTCCGCCGGCTGGTGCCCGCCTGCGGAGGGGGGCTGTCGGCCCTGGGCTGGCTGGCAGCCGCTGAAGCCAGGAGGCTGGCCGGGGCAGCCTTCCTTCTGGTTTTGCTCTTCTCTGTGGTTGGTGAGGACAGGTGCCCTGTCAGGAAGTGGGATGGGATTGGTTTTCTTCGGGGTACTCCCTGAGGAGTCGTCACCCCTCCCACTTCTCTGGATGACTGGACAGCTGCAGATGAGGGGCCCCGATCGTGAGCTGCAGGTCGTGTCCCATGTGGGTTCCCACCCTTTCCAGGACCCCGCCCAACTCTCCGTTTCAAGAGCATCCGTTTTGTTTGTATAATAGAGTATGCACTGGCAAAGAAATAGAAAAAATATATATACACAGGCAAAAGGAAAATGTTCTGTGTCCTTAGGCAGATGCTGGGGAGAAGGCCTGTCCCCTGCAGTATGTACCCTGGGGGCGCCCTGTGGGTGCCCGTGTCTCAGGGCAGCAGCCCCTGAGCTTCGGGAGGAGTGGCCGTGGCCGGCCGAGCACAGACCTGCCCCTCCGGGAACCGCGGCGGAACCCGCTCCCAGTGCCTGGTTCTGGGCGCTCGAGGTCTTCGCGTCATGGCTGGCAAGTGGGGCTGGAGCGTGAGCAGTGGGGTCCCGTGACTGGGGGGCGGGGGCGGGGGTCGGGGCGGTCCGAGGGCCGCCTCCCCTGGAAGGCTGGATGGCGCCCGGCCCCGTGTCACGGTGCGCCCCGTGGGGAACCCGCCCGGTCTGTGTTCTCTCCACGTGGATGGAGGTCTCCTTTCCGGGACTCCGAGTGTCGCAGAGGCGGTGGTAGGACACCTGCCCCCCGCTGGGCACGCGTGAAGACGGGAAAGAGGTGGCACGCGGGGGCGGGGCTCTGGGCTGTGTCTGCGCCCCTCTTCTCGGTGCTGCCACCGCCCGCGGAAGGCGTCCAGGGGATGATGTGAGGCCAAGGACGGCGGGCGGCCCCGCGGCGGCGGGCTTTCTGAAGCCTCGCCGTGCCCACGGGGCTCCCTGGGCGTGGTTGCGGGGCCCCCATCGTCTCCCCGGCCAGACCCTGCTCTGGGCCGTGTGGCCGGACCCTGCCCTGGCGGCCGGGCCGGGTGGGGCCGGGAGCGGCTGCTGGCTCGGGCTGCCCGAGGATTTGGAAGGTGGCTGCCAGGCGGGTGCTGGTGGCGGGCCAAAGGGCCTGTCCTGACCAGGGGCTGTCTTCCCAGGAGGGTGAGAAGGGCCGCTGGCGCTGCCGGGCTGGGTGCGCCGTGGCGGGCCAAGTTCTGCCGCGCACCCTCCCACTTCTCTGGATGACTGGACAGCTGCAGATGAGGGGCCCCGATCGTGAGCTGCAGGTCGTGTCCCATGTGGGTTCCCACCCTTTCCAGGACCCCGCCCAACTCTCCGTTTCAAGAGCATCCGTTTTGTTTGTATAATAGAGTATGCACTGGCAAAGAAATAGAAAAAATATATATACACAGGCAAAAGGAAAATGTTCTGTGTCCTTAGGCAGATGCTGGGGAGAAGGCCTGTCCCCTGCAGTATGTACCCTGGGGGCGCCCTGTGGGTGCCCGTGTCTCAGGGCAGCAGCCCCTGAGCTTCGGGAGGAGTGGCCGTGGCCGGCCGAGCACAGACCTGCCCCTCCGGGAACCGCGGCGGAACCCGCTCCCAGTGCCTGGTTCTGGGCGCTCGAGGTCTTCGCGTCATGGCTGGCAAGTGGGGCTGGAGCGTGAGCAGTGGGGTCCCGTGACTGGGGGGCGGGGGCGGGGGTCGGGGCGGTCCGAGGGCCGCCTCCCCTGGAAGGCTGGATGGCGCCCGGCCCCGTGTCACGGTGCGCCCCGTGGGGAACCCGCCCGGTCTGTGTTCTCTCCACGTGGATGGAGGTCTCCTTTCCGGGACTCCGAGTGTCGCAGAGGCGGTGGTAGGACACCTGCCCCCCGCTGGGCACGCGTGAAGACGGGAAAGAGGTGGCACGCGGGGGCGGGGCTCTGGGCTGTGTCTGCGCCCCTCTTCTCGGTGCTGCCACCGCCCGCGGAAGGCGTCCAGGGGATGATGTGAGGCCAAGGACGGCGGGCGGCCCCGCGGCGGCGGGCTTTCTGAAGCCTCGCCGTGCCCACGGGGCTCCCTGGGCGTGGTTGCGGGGCCCCCATCGTCTCCCCGGCCAGACCCTGCTCTGGGCCGTGTGGCCGGACCCTGCCCTGGCGGCCGGGCCGGGTGGGGCCGGGACGCGGCGGCTGCTGGCTCTCGGGCTGCCCGAGGATTTCGGAAGGTGGCTGCCAGGCGGGTGCTGGTGGCCGGGCCAAAGGGCCTGTCCTGACCAGGGGCTGTCTTCCCAGGAGGGTGAGAAGGCCCGCTTCCTGCCGCTGGGGCGCCTGCCGGGCCGGTTCTGCCGCAGCCACTGGGCCGGGGCGGCCGCTGGCTGGGCCTGGGAGGGACGGCCCGCCCCTGGCCGGGGGGCTTGGCGTCTGCGGGCCAGCGGGGCTGGAGAGGAGGCGGAGGCCAAGGCCACGGGGTGTGCCGGGCCTGGCGCTCTGGGCGGGTGCGGCCTGGGGCCGGCCCTCGGGGACGGGCTTCCCGCAGAGCGGCTGCCGGGTGCGGCGGGCTCGGCCTGGGGGCCCGTGACGCTGGGGAGCCGGCATGCCCGCCACAGCCCTCGCCCCGCCGGAGTCCTCTGGGGAGCCGGGCCAGCCGGGCTCCGGCGCGGTGCTGGGGCTGGGGAGGCGCGGCTGCCAGGCGGCGTGGAGCGGGCAGGGCTGCGTGAAGACGGCGGGGGCGGCTGGGTGCCGGCGCTGCTCGCAGCTCGCCTGGGGGGCTTGCCCTCGGCGTAGCTCTTCTCCCGTCTCATCCTCGTTCCTCCACTCCCTTGAGCTGCCGTGAAGCTCGGGGGGCCCTCTGCCTGTCCTAGGGTCTGGGTGGGGGCGTCTGCCTGCCGGGGCTTCATCGAGAGCCCCCGGGCCCGAGCGGGGTGACGGCTGGGGTCCGTGTGCTGCAGCCCCGCGGTCCAGCCGCAGCCTCTCCGGCGTCTGCCCGGGAGCCCGGGCTCTCAGCGGGAGCGTCCTCTCCGCTCCCCGGGCCACCGCGTCCCCTCCCCCCGCTGAGCCGCTGGCACAGGCGGGCACCCTGGGCGCTCCCCGCCCCCGCGTGGCGTCCGCCGCCCCAGGCCACGCTGCTCGTGGTGGTCTCCTGTGGTGGGGACAGGGTGGCGCCTGCGGCAGGATGCTCATCTGAAGCCCCTGCCCCCCCACGTGCTTGCCGGTGCCCCCAGAAGCCCGTCCTGGCAGAGCCGTGCTCTGGGCCCGGGCCCTGAGGGTCAGCTGGCGAGCACGTCCGTCCCCGAGCAAAGCCGGCGGGAGGAGGAGGGGCCCGGGAAGGTGGCCCAGGGAGGAGAGGACCGCCGGGAGCGTCGAGTACTGGAAGTGGGGTCCGGGCAGGGGACTGCTGCCCCGCGGGTGCGGCCCCTCGCCGCGTCGGCTGTGCCTTGTCTGGGAGCCGAGGAGCCTGGGCTTCCGCGAGGTGGCACGTCTGCTCCTCGGCTGCGGAGCCCTGCGCGTGTCCTGCCGGCTGCCGCCTGCTCCAGGGCGGCCTCTCCCCAGTCACGGAGGCCCCCCGGGCGGGGGCGTGCGCCTTGGGTCTGTCCCCAGAGTTTCTTTGTGAGGAGCCAGCCCTGTGCCCACCTCCCGATGGGGCTCAGTTCCTCGGGAGGGGGAGGGGCAGGTGGGCCTAGAGTCTTCCGGCCAAAACCCCATCCTGGCCCTGACCCCGCCCCCCATCCGACCCCAGCTGCGGCTGAGCCCTGCGCACCTGGTGGGGGAGGGAGGGGCACAGCCTCGCGGCTCCTGGGACAGGCGGCTGGGGGCGGGCAGGAGCCCCAGACTCCTCCAGTCCGGGTGGGGTCCGGGGGCTGGGCAGGACAGCACTGCGCCCACAGGGGGTGTGGGCCACGGCCTGGGGGTCACCTGTGGGGTCCACACCTGCTGGCCACGGGCTGTGCTCCCTCCAGCCCTGCTTTGCTTCCTCTTTAAATGGGGGGCTGTTCCCTCGAGGACAGAGGTGCCTGTGCGGGGTGTCCGGGGCAGAGGTGGCCGTGGAAGGTGGCTCTGAGGCTAACTGCCGGCCTGCCCTGGGCGTGATGGTGACCGCCCCTCCAGGCCTGGCGCCGCTGCCGTGGCCGGACCTCTCCTGTCGGCATCTTGAGCAGTGAGGTCACGTACTGGCTGCTGTCCGCTGATTTCTAGAAGCCAGGCAGACCTTGGAGCGCGCGCCTCGAGGCTTCTCCCAGCCACGGCCTTGCGTTACTTCCAGCACAGCTGGACAGCCGAATCCCGAGCCTTGGCCGCCGCTGTCTGGCCCACAAGGACCGCGTGGGGCAGAGACCCGTCTGGCTGCGGGTGGCACGCCGGGTGCTGGGGGACCGCGAGTGACCGTGGAGGCCCGGCAGCACGCCCCGTCCCGCTCCGCAGCGCCTCTGGTGCCGGTTTCTCTGGGGCTTGGGGAGGAGGCGGAGGGAAGCCTCGGGCTGGCGGGCTGGCTGAACTCCTCTGGAGTCCTGGTCACCCGCAGGGGCCGGGCTCCAGGGCAGAGGGCAGCCCTCAGGCTGGCCCGACGCGGCCACGTGGAGGCGACCGGTGCCGCCTCTGCAGCTGGGGGCCGTCTGTGGCATCCTGGGCTGCAGGGCAGGGTGCGGGCGGGTGGTCACGGCCGCTGGCGGCACCCACCTCCTGGCGGTGGTGTGGCTGCCGGGCATGAGGCTGGGCCCCCGGCAGCCCTGCTGAGCCCGCGAGACTCTGACCAAGGCCAGCGTCCCTGGCTTGCTGCGCCACTGTCCCCAAGCGCCTCCGGTGAGGCCTCGGGTGTCTGGAGGGAGAGGGCAGGGCCTGAGGACCGGCGGTCGGGGTCCCTGCGCTCCTGTGGGGTGTCGTCCCGTCCTGCGCCCCTGTTTGGGGGTGTGTGGATGCCCGTCGTCTCATGGCTCATTGAGGACCGTCTTTGTGGAACGCAGTTTAGGCAGAGGAGTGTGGCTGTCGGCCTCGGGGAAGCCTCTGTTTCTCGCGCTTTGTGGTTTCGGAGAGGAGCCGGGACACCTGCTGGCCACGGGCTGTGCTCCTCCAGCCCTGCTTTGCTTCCTCTTTAAATGGGGGGCTGTTCCCTCGAGGACAGAGGTGCCTGTGCGGGGTGTCCGGGGCAGAGGTGGCCGTGGAAGGTGGCTCTGAGGCTAACTGCCGGCCTGCCCTGGGCGTGATGGTGACCGCCCCTCCAGGCCTGGCGCCGCTGCCGTGGCCGGACCTCTCCTGTCGGCATCTTGAGCAGTGAGGTCACGTACTGGCTGCTGTCCGCTGATTTCTAGAAGCCAGGCAGACCTTGGAGCGCGCGCCTCGAGGCTTCTCCCAGCCACGGCCTTGCGTTACTTCCAGCACAGCTGGACAGCCGAATCCCGAGCCTTGGCCGCCGCTGTCTGGCCCACAAGGACCGCGTGGGGCAGAGACCCGTCTGGCTGCGGGTGGCACGCCGGGTGCTGGGGGACCGCGAGTGACCGTGGAGGCCCGGCAGCACGCCCCGTCCCGCTCCGCAGCGCCTCTGGTGCCGGTTTCTCTGGGGCTTGGGGAGGAGGCGGAGGGAAGCCTCGGGCTGGCGGGCTGGCTGAACTCCTCTGGAGTCCTGGTCACCCGCAGGGGCCGGGCTCCAGGGCAGAGGGCAGCCCTCAGGCTGGCCCGACGCGGCCACGTGGAGGCGACCGGTGCCGCCTCTGCAGCTGGGGGCCGTCTGTGGCATCCTGGGCTGCAGGGCAGGGTGCGGGCGGGTGGTCACGGCCGCTGGCGGCACCCACCTCCTGGCGGTGGTGTGGCTGCCGGGCATGAGGCTGGGCCCCCGGCAGCCCTGCTGAGCCCGCGAGACTCTGACCAAGGCCAGCGTCCCTGGCTTGCTGCGCCACTGTCCCCAAGCGCCTCCGGTGAGGCCTCGGGTGTCTGGAGGGAGAGGGCAGGGCCTGAGGACCGGCGGTCGGGGTCCCTGCGCTCCTGTGGGGTGTCGTCCCGTCCTGCGCCCCTGTTTGGGGGTGTGTGGATGCCCGTCGTCTCATGGCTCATTGAGGACCGTCTTTGTGGAACGCAGTTTAGGCAGAGGAGTGTGGCTGTCGGCCTCGGGGAAGCCTCTGTTTCTCGCGCTTTGTGGTTTCGGAGAGGAGCCGGCTGCTTTGTGTGCGGGGAGCCCAGCACGTGTCCCGGGGCTCAGGCTGCGTGGCCCGTGGGCCCTGAGGCCCTTCGCAGCAGGTGCCGTCCACCCTGTGGGGACGGGACTGGGGATGTAGGGGTTGGTGAGCAGGACCAGGTTCACGGAGGCCGCATGGGCGTCCGGGGGGCCCTTGCTACCTGGAGCTGGCGAGGAGGTCAGTTTGGGTGCTGGACACCTCTCCGACAGAGGGAGAGGCGTGGGAAGCGGGCTGCCCCTGCCCCCACGGCCTGGGGTCGCGGGCCGGGCCTGCTCGGCTGGCCGGGACTTCACGGGAGGGCCCAGCCAGTCTCGCCGTGGGCTGGATCGGGAAGGACTTGGGCGCACGCCACGTCTGGCTGTGGCCAGGCTGTCCTGGCCTTGGAAGGGCTGGCACAGAGGGACGTGGAGGCAGGGGTGCCTGTGGCGAGTGGGGTGGTCGGGCCTCAGGACACCACTCTGCCCACTGGGTCCCCCAAGTCTCCAGGGCTGGCCCGACGGAGCTCTTGTGACCAGGGCCGGGTGGGAGTGCGGGCCGCCCGCGCTCTGGGTACAGACCTGTCCCTGCCTCGGGTGTGGGCAGCGGCCCTGCGGCTCCTGGGCATCCTGACCGCCTCCTGCATATCAGGGCCGCCGGGCTGGGTGGCCCCACACGGAGACGGTTGGCCCGGCGCTGGGCGAGGGGGCTGGGCAGTCTGCTCGCCCCTCCCCCAGCCCCCAGTCCTGCTCAGCCACATCTCTGATGACGCGCGGCCTGCGTGCGGGTCCCGTCGTGTCCCGGCCGCTGTCCGGGGTCGTCCTGTCCCTGGAGCTGTTTGGGGAAGACCATTCCTGAGTCTAGCTGCCCGAGGGGCAGGTGTGCCCCTCCGCTGTCCGGGTCGGGGTCTGCGTCCTGGGGCCCCTCCCCGGCAGGCTCAGTGGAGGTCCAGCCCAGGAGGCGGTGGGCCCGTGAGGTGGGAGCTTCCAGCGCTGGCCCCAGGCCTGCTCCCTGCACTGTCCTCTGCCCGCTTCTCCCAGCGCACGCACAGGGTGGCCTCCGGCGGGGCGCCGGGCGCGTGGACGCAGCCTTGGGGGCGAACCCCTAGCGTCTGAGTCCCGGCCGTGGTCCTGCTCATCACTCCCACGACGCGGGGGGAGCCCGCCTCCACGGGCCTGGGGTTCGTGGGTCCCTGTGACCCTCAGTGGTGTTTAACGTGTCTCTTGTGTTTAATTTTTAGTCAGACTTTGACCCGGCGCAGGCTTCGGTGGTCGCCCTGGACGGGAGCCTAGGAGCTTTGGTTCGAGACAGTTAAAGGCGGGGCTGAGGATCCGGTGACAGGACGCGGTTCTGCCTGGGCATTCTGAAGACAGACGCTTTGGACAGTCGAATTCATGGTCGTGGAAGCCGAGCCCGTGTTAAGAGATGTTCACGGGAGGGCCCAGCCAGTCTCGCCGGCTGGATCGGGAAGGACTTGGGCGCACGCCACGTCTGGCTGTGGCCAGGCTGTCCTGGCCTTGGAAGGGCTGGCACAGAGGGACGTGGAGGCAGGGGTGCCTGTGGCGAGTGGGGTGGTCGGGCCTCAGGACACCACTCTGCCCACTGGGTCCCCCAAGTCTCCAGGGCTGGCCCGACGGAGCTCTTGTGACCAGGGCCGGGTGGGAGTGCGGGCCGCCCGCGCTCTGGGTACAGACCTGTCCCTGCCTCGGGTGTGGGCAGCGGCCCTGCGGCTCCTGGGCATCCTGACCGCCTCCTGCATATCAGGGCCGCCGGGCTGGGTGGCCCCACACGGAGACGGTTGGCCCGGCGCTGGGCGAGGGGGCTGGGCAGTCTGCTCGCCCCTCCCCCAGCCCCCAGTCCTGCTCAGCCACATCTCTGATGACGCGCGGCCTGCGTGCGGGTCCCGTCGTGTCCCGGCCGCTGTCCGGGGTCGTCCTGTCCCTGGAGCTGTTTGGGGAAGACCATTCCTGAGTCTAGCTGCCCGAGGGGCAGGTGTGCCCCTCCGCTGTCCGGGTCGGGGTCTGCGTCCTGGGGCCCCTCCCCGGCAGGCTCAGTGGAGGTCCAGCCCAGGAGGCGGTGGGCCCGTGAGGTGGGAGCTTCCAGCGCTGGCCCCAGGCCTGCTCCCTGCACTGTCCTCTGCCCGCTTCTCCCAGCGCACGCACAGGGTGGCCTCCGGCGGGGCGCCGGGCGCGTGGACGCAGCCTTGGGGGCGAACCCCTAGCGTCTGAGTCCCGGCCGTGGTCCTGCTCGTCACTCCCACGACGCGGGGGGAGCCCGCCTCCACGGGCCTGGGGTTCGTGGGTCCCTGTGACCCTCAGTGGTGTTTAACGTGTCTCTTGTGTTTAATTTTTAGTCAGACTTTGACCCGGCGCAGGCTTCGGTGGTCGCCCTGGACGGGAGCCTAGGAGCTTTGGTTCGAGACAGTTAAAGGCGGGGCTGAGGATCCGGTGACAGGACGCGGTTCTGCCTGGGCATTCTGAAGACAGACGCTTTGGACAGTCGAATTCATGGTCGTGGAAGCCGAGCCCGTGTTAAGAGATGTCAGGTTGGTCTGGGCTCGGTGCGCGCGGCCGCCCGGGGCCGCGTCCCTGCGGCCGTGGAGGAGGCGCCGCGCCCGGCTCCGCGTGCGGTGGGGTTAGCACAGGGGAGCCCCGGGGCCCCGCGGCTGCGGTTCCGGCCTCACGTTTGCTGCGGGCGCCGCGCCCGGCGAGGGTCTGGGCGGGCGCGGTCAGGCTGCGGCCGGCGCAGGCGCCTCCGGACCTCCCCGCGGGCCCTGGTGCTGGGCCCGCCCAGGCCTCGTGGCGGGGGTCCCGCGGGCCGCGCGTCCTCCGGGGCGGGCTCCTGTCTCGGGCTCCGCCGGGCGGTTCGGACGGGGCTCTGCAGAGGCCCGCGCGCCGGCGGCCGTGGCGCTCGTGGCATGGGCGCGTGGTGGGTGCTGCTGCCGCCGGGTGAGGTGTGCGTGGCTCCGGCGCCCACTGGAGTGAGTGGCGAGGCTCAGGAGAAGCCGCTGGTTCCCAGTGAAGCCGGCGAGGCCCGGCGGTCGTGCCGCTGCTGCGGCAGGCGGGCAGCGGGGCCTGCAGCTCTGCTGGTGACGCCGGGAGGGGCTGCCGTCTCGGGGGTTCCCGGCGAAGGCCTCCCGTCTCCACCCAGCCTCACGTGAGAGGAGAGAGTTTCCAATAACCCTTTCCCGTCTCGTCCCGGGGAGGCGGGGGCTCAGGCCGCTTCCTCCCTGCCCTTGCTGCTGCCCGCTCTTCGGGCCTGCGCTGCGGGTGCAGGTGGTGGGCGGGGCCTGTCGGGCTGTGGGATGGCGACGCGGCGGCCCTGGTTGGAGGAGAAGCGTTGGGCCTGTCCCCAAGCCTGTCAGGTTCCGCTCTGCGCGTCTGGACCCCCGGCAGGGATGCCTGGAGACCTGTGGCCCTGAGACCCTGACCCGTGGGGCTCTCCGCCGGCAGTGCCCCTCAGGCAGCAGTGAGCTGTAGCAAACACCAGTTTGTTTCTCCCCACTGGTTTTTAGCAAATACCCTGGTGGCTGGACACACAGAGGTGGGCGTTCCCGGGGTGGGCTGCGTGTGGCGGCAGCGGCGGGCGGGCTGAGGTTTCCCCGGGAAGCTGAGCGTCCAGCCTTGTCATTGCAGGCGTCCGACCTCCGATCATGAACGGGCCCATGCACCCCCGGCCCCTGGTGGCGCTGCTGGACGGCCGGGACTGCACGGTGGAGATGCCCATCCTGAAGGACGTGGCCACGGTGGCCTTCTGTGACGCGCAGTCCACACAGGAGATCCACGAGAAGGTACGCGGGCGGGGCGGGGGCCGAGGCACTGCAGCCTCCCCGGCGCTGAGGCGGCGCCACCTGGCCCGTCTGGAGGCGGGGGCGTCTCCACCGTGACCAGGTCTTTCCAGAAGGTGGGACGCCGCCGCGGCAGACGGTGCTGGCGGGGGTGGGCTGCGCCCCTGCCTGCCGATGACGCGGCTGTGCCAGCTGCCAGGACGCCCGAGCCCGCGCGGCGTGGCGGCCGCTATCAGGACTCGCGTCCTCGAGGCGCCCGGCTCCTCGGGACAGGACGTGCGCTACTCTGGTTTCTGTTCACAGTCAGAGCCGACCAGGCACTCGAGAGCCCCTTGGCCCTGAGTCGGCCGAGGACGCTGGACCAAGGTTTAGAACCCTGGCCCTCTGGAGCGCCGCTGGGCACGGGAGACGCCCCGATGCTGCCGGGCAGACCGGCCTGCTGTTCCGGAAGTGGTGGCTGAGAGGCTGGGATGGCCTCGGTGGCCTTTTGGGCCAGTGAGGACGGAGCCCGCCCTGCCAGAGCCTGGCTCTGGACGGGGCCCTAGAGAGAGGAGGAGCTGGAGCCAGACGCACCCTCGCGTGTCCACACCTGGCCTGGAACGTCCGCATCAAGCCCCGACCTTGGACGGGAGAGGCCTGAGCCCTGGGCTTGGCAGAAAGGCGAATGGCGCTCTTTCTGGGGAGAGACTGCCGGCCTGGGCCCCGAGTCGTTTCTGCAGATGGCCAGCTAGGCCAGTGCCCAGCATCTGCAGATACCTGGGCAGCAGGGGAGGGAAGAACTGAGCAGGGGTTTCCCCGGTGGCTCAGATGGTGAGACTCTGCCTCCGTCGGGAGACGGTGGAGGGCACGGGCCCCACTCCAGTGCGCTTGCCTGGAGGACCCTCCGTGCGGGACAGACGGTGGGAGGGCACGGGCTGAGGTTTCCCGGGAAGCTGAGCGTCCAGCCTTGTCATTGCAGGCGTCCGACCTCCGATCATGAACGGGCCCATGCACCCCCGGCCCCTGGTGGCGCTGCTGGACGGCCGGGACTGCACGGTGGAGATGCCCATCCTGAAGGACGTGGCCACGGTGGCCTTCTGTGACGCGCAGTCCACACAGGAGATCCACGAGAAGGTACGCGGGCGGGGCGGGGGCCGAGGCACTGCAGCCTCCCCGGCGCTGAGGCGGCGCCACCTGGCCCGTCTGGAGGCGGGGGCGTCTCCACCGTGACCAGGTCTTTCCAGAAGGTGGGACGCCGCCGCGGCAGACGGTGCTGGCGGGGGTGGGCTGCGCCCCTGCCTGCCGATGACGCGGCTGTGCCAGCTGCCAGGACGCCCGAGCCCGCGCGGCGTGGCGGCCGCTATCAGGACTCGCGTCCTCGAGGCGCCCGGCTCCTCGGGACAGGACGTGCGCTACTCTGGTTTCTGTTCACAGTCAGAGCCGACCAGGCACTCGAGAGCCCCTTGGCCCTGAGTCGGCCGAGGACGCTGGACCAAGGTTTAGAACCCTGGCCCTCTGGAGCGCCGCTGGGCACGGGAGACGCCCCGATGCTGCCGGGCAGACCGGCCTGCTGTTCCGGAAGTGGTGGCTGAGAGGCTGGGATGGCCTCGGTGGCCTTTTGGGCCAGTGAGGACGGAGCCCGCCCTGCCAGAGCCTGGCTCTGGACGGGGCCCTAGAGAGAGGAGGAGCTGGAGCCAGACGCACCCTCGCGTGTCCACACCTGGCCTGGAACGTCCGCATCAAGCCCCGACCTTGGACGGGAGAGGCCTGAGCCCTGGGCTTGGCAGAAAGGCGAATGGCGCTCTTTCTGGGGAGAGACTGCCGGCCTGGGCCCCGAGTCGTTTCTGCAGATGGCCAGCTAGGCCAGTGCCCAGCATCTGCAGATACCTGGGCAGCAGGGGAGGGAAGAACTGAGCAGGGGTTTCCCCGGTGGCTCAGATGGTGAGACTCTGCCCTCCGTGCGGGAGACGGGTGGAGGGCACGGGGCCCCACTCCAGTGCGCTTGCCTGGAGGACCCCGTGGACAGAGGGCACCGTGGGGTCACAGCGAGTTGGACACGACTGAGAGAATAAAAAAAGGATTGAAAACCAGTGGAGACAGGAGCACCAGAGGGACCCGCAGGGCCGGTGGGGTGGTCACTGCCACAACCACGATGGGAAGCCTGAGCCTGAGAATCCAGGAGCCAAGAGCAGAGCAGGCAGCAGGAAGATCTGGAGCCGGAACACAGCAGCGCTGAAAGTCTGAGAGTCCCTGGGGACGCGCCGGCCGCGTGGGCGTCAGTGGGCGGGAAGGGGGTCCAGACACAGGGTGGCGGCTCTGGGTGAGGGCCAGTGTGGGGCACCAGCTCGCCATGGAAACCTCGGGGACCACGGGTGGAGGATGAGCCAGCAGCAGAATTGACGAGGTGGGGCCTCCCTGGTGGTCCAGTGGGTACAGACTCGGCCTTGCAGCGCAAGGCCGCCGGTTCGCTCCCTGGCCTGAGAAGATCCCACGTGCCACGGAGCGGCTGGGCCGACGTGTCCAGCTACCGAACTGCAGCTCCGGAGCGCGTGTGCCCAGAGTCAGTGCTCTGCAGCGAGAGAGGCCACTGCAGTGGGAGGCCCACACAGGCAAAGAAGTAAACGAAAGACCAATAAAAGTGTGGCCCACAAATTCCGAAAAAAAAGAATTGGTGAGGTGAAGCCTGGTGAAGGTTCGGCGCTGACGGAAGGTGCCGGTGAGCGGGTGAGAAGAGTCTGGCTGTGGCCCTCTGCGGCTGCAGCGGTCCCGCCGGGACTCGGGCGGACGGCCCCCCAAAGCCGTGTGGGCTCGGCCCCCAGCAGCGGGTCTCTGCTGCTATTCCTGCCAGAGAAGCAGGCCCTGCAGTCACACGGACCTGCCCGCGAGTCCCCGGCGGCAGCTCCGTGCCTCGTGGCTGGAACCAGAGGGAACCTGACAGCTTTCAGCGGGGGCCTGGTGCCGAGGAGCCCCATGCACTAGGAGAAGGGAGGACGAGCCGCTGGCGCTGGCCGGGCAGGAGCAGCCGGCGTCAGGGTCGTGCGCGTCGTCACCCTGGCCAGTCTCCGTGACGGAGAGACGGCGCTCCTTTGCGCTGGAGGCAGTCCTGCCTGGCGCGAGGCCACCCACGGGCAGCTTCTTGTGGATCTTGCACTGTTTCAAACTAAAAAGACACTTTTAGAAAAACCGCTAGGAGAATGAAGAGGACATACAGGTAGAAATTTTAAAAAATCGCAGGCAGGGCTTCCTTGGGGATCTCGTGGTTAAGAGTCCGTCTGCCGGTGCCGGGCACACGGGGTCAGTCCCCGGTCGGGAAGGTGCCACCTGCCCTGAGGCGGCGCGGCCTGGGCGCCGCAGCGGCTGAGCCCGGGTGCTCCGGAGCCCGCGCTCTGCGGCGGGGGGAGCCGTGGGGAGGGGCCCGCAGGCGCCCGGACAGCAGCCTCTGCTGCTGCAGCCAGAGGAAGCCACCCCCGGTGATGAAGACCCAGTGCCACCAAAACGGAATGACTTAATTTTTAAAACAACTTAAAAAATTGTAGGCAACATGAACACGTGTTTGCCAATGAATTTGAAAACTAAGGCAGAGCATATTTTCTAAAATTGTAAGTGGCCAGAACTGCTTCAGCAAGTTAATAGCAAACCCCTATAAGCGATTCCATAGGCCTCTGGGGAGGAGCGGGGGGGGAGCCCCGTGCTCCACGGCGGTGCGGCCCGGCCCCGCCGCCGGCCGCCGGCACCCTCCCCGCCCGCCAGCCTCTGCCTCCTGGGAGCCACGGGAGCCACGGAGGCCGCGCCTGTCAGAAGCGGCACCGAAGTGTCCTGGGACCAGACCTTACGCTTCAGGAAGAAGAGACGTCGGGACCCTGTCGCTGGTGCTTCAGCCTGGAGGGCGGCCTGCCTGTGCGCTGAGCCGGGCGCGGCGAGAAAGGACTCCGGGAGACTAGAGGCTCTTAGAAACTAAATGTGAGAGCTGCTATTCCTGCCAGAGAAGCAGGCCCTGCAGTCACACGGACCTGCCCGCGAGTCCCCGGCGGCAGCTCCGTGCCTCGTGGCTGGAACCAGAGGGAACCTGACAGCTTTCAGCGGGGGCCTGGTGCCGAGGAGCCCCATGCACTAGGAGAAGGGAGGACGAGCCGCTGGCGCTGGCCGGGCAGGAGCAGCCGGCGTCAGGGTCGTGCGCGTCGTCACCCTGGCCAGTCTCCGTGACGGAGAGACGGCGCTCCTTTGCGCTGGAGGCAGTCCTGCCTGGCGCGAGGCCACCCACGGGCAGCTTCTTGTGGATCTTGCACTGTTTCAAACTAAAAAGACACTTTTAGAAAAACCGCTAGGAGAATGAAGAGGACATACAGGTAGAAATTTTAAAAAATCGCAGGCAGGGCTTCCTTGGGGATCTCGTGGTTAAGAGTCCGTCTGCCGGTGCCGGGCACACGGGGTCAGTCCCCGGTCGGGAAGGTGCCACCTGCCCTGAGGCGGCGCGGCCTGGGCGCCGCAGCGGCTGAGCCCGGGTGCTCCGGAGCCCGCGCTCTGCGGCGGGGGGAGCCGTGGGGAGGGGCCCGCAGGCGCCCGGACAGCAGCCTCTGCTGCTGCAGCCAGAGGAAGCCACCCCCGGTGATGAAGACCCAGTGCCACCAAAACGGAATGACTTAATTTTTAAAACAACTTAAAAAATTGTAGGCAACATGAACACGTGTTTGCCAATGAATTTGAAAACTAAGGCAGAGCATATTTTCTAAAATTGTAAGTGGCCAGAACTGCTTCAGCAAGTTAATAGCAAACCCCTATAAGCGATTCCATAGGCCTCTGGGGAGGAGCGGGGGGGGAGCCCCGTGCTCCACGGCGGTGCGGCCCGGCCCCGCCGCCGGCCGCCGGCACCCTCCCCGCCCGCCAGCCTCTGCCTCCTGGGAGCCACGGGAGCCACGGAGGCCGCGCCTGTCAGAAGCGGCACCGAAGTGTCCTGGGACCAGACCTTACGCTTCAGGAAGAAGAGACGTCGGGACCCTGTCGCTGGTGCTTCAGCCTGGAGGGCGGCCTGCCTGTGCGCTGAGCCGGGCGCGGCGAGAAAGGACTCCGGGAGACTAGAGGCTCTTAGAAACTAAATGTGAGAGCAAAAACCTAAGTTTGAATAGGAAGCTTGGAAGGCAGTCCCGGGAGGGTGGAGGCGGGAGGCTGTGCGCAGCCCTCGGGCCGCCCGCTTTCTGTCCAGACGAGCACCCCCTTCCCGCGCTGAGCCGGGTGGTGGCCGGTGCCTCTGTGTGCGGAGCGCCCGCCCTCCCTCTGCGGCCCCGTGGCTCCTTGGTGAGGAAGCCCCCTGCCGGTGCTGGAGGTGCTGGCTCGCTCCCTGGATTGGGAAGATCCCGGGAAGAGGACACGGCAGCCCACTCCAGCATTCTTGCCTGGGGAGTCCCGTGGACAGGGGAGCCCGGGGGGCAGGCCGCGGGCCTGCGGGGAGCTGGACACCACGGCACAGCGGCCGCCGAAGCTGTGAGGGCCAGCCACGTGGGGCGCCACGACAGAGGTCCGGGACCCCGACGGCTGTGGGGCGGACGGGGTCCCTAGACCACCTGGCTGCAGGCACTGGCCTGGATGGGACACACCAGCCTGTCTTCGTAGCTCGTTGGATGTTGGCACTTCCCTGAGTGTTGAAGAGAGACTGGCGTTTTCACCACAATGTGAGGAAAACTTCTAGAGCTGCATGGAGGCCCCCGCGTTCCTGCCAAAAGCCTCGGAGGAGGGTCTGGGGCCCCGGGAGGCCCCGCATTCAGGCGTCAGACTTCAGCAGTGCCAGGGTGGGGGGCAGGAATCAGCAGCGTCAGGCGGGCGCGCACAGCTCCTGGGAGCCGAGTCTCCCCTGGAATCACTCGCCCCGCCCCTCCCTGCACGTGGACCACAGGGAGGCGTGTCTTCCCCGGCTGCCCTGCAGCTCCTCGGGGAGTCCGTCGGCCAGACGCAGGATGTGCCCGGGGAAGGGCTCAAGGGCTCCACGGGTCCAGGAGGGGCCTGTTGGGGCAGGGTGAGACGTGAAGTAAAATCCAGGCAAGCGCAGAAACGAGTTGTAGCCCATGGGTGCCCCGCTTGGGGGACCTGAGGGACACTGGCCAGCACCCTCGTGCTCCCCTGCCACCCCCGGAGCAAGAGGAGCGTCTGAGGAGGGCGCGGCCCTGCGGCTCTCACACGGCGGGGCGGGGCCGTCTGCCCACGAGGCCGCCGCGCTGGGCAGGGGGCGAGGGCGGGCCGCGGCGGGCCGTCTGCTGGGTGTGTGCCCGCGGGACAGCAGCCACGGTGGACCCGGCCAGCAGGAGCGAGGCGGCCCCGCAGGAGGTGGGCGAGGGAGGGGCGTGGGCGGTGCGGAGCGGCCTCCAGCGGCAGGTGCCCCTCCCGCCCCGAGGGGGCCCGCGCCCGGGCAGCTGGGCCCGCAGGAAGCCGGCCGTGGTCTCCAGCCCAGCGTCCCCCTGCCTGGGCCGCGTGGCCTCCAGAGGCTCCTGGGCCTCTGCGGGCGTCAGCCCTGGGCTGGAGGTTTTGTGTGCGTGCGCCTTCGTGTCTGCGTGTCTGTCTGGTCTGTCTGCGCCTGCGTCTCTGCGTGCATGTGTGTACGAGTGTGTGTGCTTGTCCTTGAGAGCACGTGCGTGTCTGCGTGCACCTGTGCGTGTGTGTGAGAGACGCTGGGAGGGAAGCCTTGGGGCGAGGAGGTGCCCTGCACCCCAGCTGGGTCCGGGCCCACCTCAGGTGATGCCGGGTGCGTCCCCGGCAGGCCCTGCTGCTCCAGGCGTGGGACCCCGGAGGGGAGCCCATTAGCCCCTGCGGAGCTGAGGACATCCAGTCGGTGACGAGCTGGTCAAGCAGTGGGTCAGGGCTGACGGGAGTGGATCCTGGGAGGTCAACGCCGTGCCCAGGGGTATCACGGCCATGTTGCAGCCGGGCAGTGGGTCGTGGAGAAGCCGCAGGAGCGTGGGCCAGCGTCTGGACAGGGCGGTGCGGTGGCCCTGCGGGGGGCTCACCCTGAGGTGGTGCGGGTGGGGCTGCTGGGGAGGCGTCCAGGTTCGCCTCTGAGAACACGTCGCCCGGTCGGTCCCAGTGGTGCTCGGCAGCAAAGGGACCCGGGGGTGGAAGAAGGAATTTAGCCGTACCAGAAATGCAGATTACAGCCAGAATCCAGTGCCCACTGCATGTGCCACATGAAGCATTCCGAAGTCCGGGGCAGGGCGGCAGGACCGGAGCCTGGAGAGGTTTGCAGGGACCGCCGCTCCCCTCAGGGAGACCAGCGCGCACAGGTTTCTGGTGCAGCGGAGCCCACGCTGGGAGCCGCACGGCCTGCAGCTCCAGAGGCGGCCCGGCCCTCCCTGCTCGACGGCCCCGGGCGCTCAGGGCCGCGCCGCACTTGCACGTGTGGTCCGCCGGGATCCCTCCGCTGCACGCCTGCCCCCTCTGCGGGCCACTGCCAGCCAGACCAGCGACCGTGCCTGGGACCTCCCTCTCCCCATCCATCTGCCTAGAGCCCGAAGCCGTCCCTCCCACTCTGGTGGCAACAGGGTCGCCTCTCTGGTCTTAGCCCCGGGCTGTGCCTGTCCACAGTGGCTGCTGACAGACCCCAGTCTACACGCAGCCCAGCCCCAGCCCGGGGCTCCTTACAGCTCCTGTCCGCATAGCACAGGGCGGCCAGCGGGGCCTTCCTGGGGACCTCTGACTGAACCCTCTCTTCCCCCTGAACCCTCTCTTCCCCCTGCCCCCGCCCCGGCCGTGACCACGGCCCTGTCTTTCTGCCCACCCACCCTGCACGCTCCGCCTTAATCCCCTCTGCCTTGGATGCCCGGCCGCTACTGCTCTGTGGTCACTCTGGGCCTGACACGGTCCGGTCAGGTCCATGCCTGTGTCTGACGTCCTCCCAGGAAGCCAGGGCCGCTGTCAGGACTTGAGCGTGAGCCCCCCGGTCCATTCGTGCGCCTGCTCTGCAGCCCTCTGCCCCGGAGCTGAGCTACCTGGGTCTTGCGAGCAGGAACCAGAGCAGGGCTGGCAGCAGCCTGGTCCACCTGCAGGGCCAGGGGCCCAGACCCTCTGCCCTGCCGCCCGCCGCCTCTGCTTGGTCCTCCCCGTGGGGTCCCTGTGGCCATGTCTTCCAGGCCACCTCATCCGGCAGCAGGGGAAGGACCGGAGCCTGGAGAGGTTTGCAGGGACCGCCGCTCCCCTCAGGGAGACCAGCGCGCACAGGTTTCTGGTGCAGCGGAGCCCACGCTGGGAGCCGCACGGCCTGCAGCTCCAGAGGCGGCCCGGCCCTCCCTGCTCGACGGCCCCGGGCGCTCAGGGCCGCGCCGCACTTGCACGTGTGGTCCGCCGGGATCCCTCCGCTGCACGCCTGCCCCCTCTGCGGGCCACTGCCAGCCAGACCAGCGACCGTGCCTGGGACCTCCCTCTCCCCATCCATCTGCCTAGAGCCCGAAGCCGTCCCTCCCACTCTGGTGGCAACAGGGTCGCCTCTCTGGTCTTAGCCCCGGGCTGTGCCTGTCCACAGTGGCTGCTGACAGACCCCAGTCTACACGCAGCCCAGCCCCAGCCCGGGCTCCTTACAGCTCCTGTCCGCATAGCACAGGGCGGCCAGCGGGGCCTTCCTGGGGACCTCTGACTGAACCCTCTCTTCCCCCTGAACCCTCTCTTCCCCCTGCCCCCGCCCCGGCCGTGACCACGGCCCTGTCTTTCTGCCCACCCACCCTGCACGCTCCGCCTTAATCCCCTCTGCCTTGGATGCCCGGCCGCTACTGCTCTGTGGTCACTCTGGGCCTGACACGGTCCGGTCAGGTCCATGCCTGTGTCTGACGTCCTCCCAGGAAGCCAGGGCCGCTGTCAGGACTTGAGCGTGAGCCCCCCGGTCCATTCGTGCGCCTGCTCTGCAGCCCTCTGCCCCGGAGCTGAGCTACCTGGGTCTTGCGAGCAGGAACCAGAGCAGGGCTGGCAGCAGCCTGGTCCACCTGCAGGGCCAGGGGCCCAGACCCTCTGCCCTGCCGCCCGCCGCCTCTGCTTGGTCCTCCCCGTGGGGTCCCTGTGGCCATGTCTTCCAGGCCACCTCATCCGGCAGCAGGGGAAGGAGGCCCCGCCAGCCTCCAGGAGATGGCCAGGGCGGCCGTGTGTCCGGCTCTGTCGAGGCTCAGCGATTGCGGGAGAGACGAGCCTGGGGCGCTGGCTGCCTCAGGAGGCTGCGGCTCCTGCCCCGGTCGGCTCCCAGCACTCAGTCCAGCGAGGAGAGGGCGGCCGGCCGAGGGGTCGGCACAGCTTCCCAGCGGCCTCCGAGGCGGCGTGGGTTGTGACGTGTCGTTAGGGAGGAGTGGACCTGGTCCCCAACTATGGAAGGTCCTGGATGATGTGATGAGTTGGGACCAGGTGGGTCCAGCTTGTGTGTCTTCTGACCTTGGGCCCAGAAATGGACGCCTGTGGGTCCCTGGCTGTTGGGAGCACATCCTGGTGCAGACCCAATCCTGGCCCTGGCCGTGGCCCCCGCATCCTGTGCTGCCCCCACGCCCTCAGCCGGGCAGGTCGCACTCGGGAGCCTGGAGCTGGCAGCGCTCAGGCTCAGCCAGCCGGGGGCTCCGGCCACGCACACGCACGGGTGGAGGCCCTGCGGGCGCGCAGCCGGGGGCTGGCCTCGCCGGTGCCGAGGTCTGTGCGCCCCAGCTTCTGGGAGCCCTTGGCACCCACCTGCCCATGTGGGCCGCGCCCAGAGCAGCTTGGCCGAGACACGCCGACTCCACCCGGCAGGCGCCCTGGAGCCACACGCGTGGGGGGCGCCCCGGCCACGCTCCAGAGGGTGGTGGTGGGGCTGGCTCGCCCCTCGTGGAGCCTGCAGCCGGCGAGGCCAGTCTCAGCCGGGCACATGTGGAGCCTGTGCCGCCCTTTCCTCACCCTTGATGTCCCCAGCGTGGGGCGTGGGGGAGGCGGAGACCAGGGATCTCAGCTCCGGGGGCGTAGGGTGGTGCTCAGGGCCTGCGGCGGCCCCGGCCTCTCCTGGATGGGCTGACCTGGAGGCCGGGTGTCCCGAGCAGACGGCAAGGGTGGCCACCTCCCCTCCCCTCCCCTCCCGGTGTGAGCGTGGGGGGGCGCTCACTGCCCGGGGGATGCCTGGGGCTCACGGGCCGTTATCACTGCCAGGGGCCTGGGCGCTCACTCCCGAGCGGGGACCTGGTGCTCCGAGGGCGCTGCCCGCGGCGGCGGCTGCACTGGGAGCAAGGGGTGCCGCCGCCCCGGTGGCGGTTCTGGGGGTTTCGGGTCACCTGGGTCCTCGTGGGCAGTGCCCCTTGCTTCCCCCTGTTGTAGCATCTGCTGCCCCAGGAGCAGGCAGCGCCCGCCCCCCGTCAGGCAGGTGAGCGCCGCCCCTCTGGAGCCGGGGCGCGCGTCCCCGTCACGCTCGTCACTGCAGGTGCTCGCGTGGGGATCGGGCGGCTTCCCCCGCGGGGCCTGCCGGGCCCACACAGAGCAGGCTGCCCGGGGGCCCGTCCGCGTCGCGGTGGGCCGCAGCCCGGCCCGGCTCACCACGCTGCCCCCCTGCAGGTCCTGAATGAGGCCGTGGGGGCGCTGATGTACCACACCATCACGCTGACCAGGGAGGACCTGGAGAAGTTCAAGGCCCTCCGGATAATCGTGCGGATCGGCAGCGGGTTTGACAACATCGACATCAAGTCGGCCGGGGACCTCGGTAGGGCGCGCCGAGCCTCTGCACCGCC
Organism: Tragulus kanchil; assembly: GCA_022376925.1. Classification (NCBI taxonomy): domain Eukaryota; kingdom Metazoa; phylum Chordata; class Mammalia; order Artiodactyla; family Tragulidae; genus Tragulus; species Tragulus kanchil. Next base: position 188,539,657 of record JAIOJX010000025.1, read on the forward strand.
GCCTCGGCTCTGTCTCGTCCGCCGGCCGGCATCCGGGTGCTGCGGCCGGTAGCCCCGCGCCAGCTCCCCTTGGGCAGGCGCAGGGTGGCGGGCTGGGCCTCGTGGGCAGCGTGCCCGCCGCCTGTGCCGCCCCCTGGGGAGGAGAGGGGCCCCAGCCCCCAGGCGGCCCGTCCATCTGTGTCGGGGCTCTCGCCACTGTACCCGAGACGGGGCGGGAAAGGAGGCTGTCGCTTAGGACACACGGGAGTGCGTGCAGGCCGGTGTGGATGTGGGGGTGTGCCTGGCGTGCGGGCACACATCTGCACGCACACGCGTGTGGAGGTGCCTGCGCTCCGTGCACACGCCTACCTGCACACACGTGTGACTCACGCGTATGGAAACATTAGCCGTGTCTGCTGGGCCGTCTTCCGTCCGCTGGGCACCCAGGCTTGGCCTCCCTGTTCCTCTGTGTCGGCCGCAGCCCCGTGGGCGCTCAGCCGCCCCTGGCCACGGCGCCCGGTCACCGGCAGGCTGGGAGCTGCGGGGTGGAAGGCTCGCGGCGTCTGCCCGTGCCCGCTGAGCTCCACCCGCTGCCTCCTGTCCCAGAGCCGCGACCCGGAGCCCGCACGGCCTCGGGCGGAGTCTGCGTGCGCTCTGAGCCGGGCGTTCCCTTGGCCTCGTGGCCTGTCACAGAGCCGGCCCCCCTCTCACTGCCACGGGCTGGGCCCCGTCCCTCGCCCTGGGTCGGGCTGGGCTGGGCTGGGCTGGGCTGTGCGGTCCTCCCTGCCGGCGCTCCGCGGGGCCGCTCTGGGGGGCGGCAGCCTCGGTGTTGGTTGACGGGGCTCCAGCTCTCCTCCTGCCTGCTGCACACACCCCCACCCTCCCGTCTGGCCGCGTGCCGAGGGGCGGGGGTGCTGCCTGGGGAGGAAGGACCTGGCTGAGGCCCGTTCCTGGAAGGCCGGTGTCAGTCGTGCAGATGGGCATCCCCGGTCGGCCTCCTGCCTGTCCCCACGCGGCTCTCCCACGGGGCGAGGGCACGTAGCCCGCCTTCATCTCCTAGCGACCCAGGCCAGGAGGTGTTCTTGGGCCGGTCCAGGTGAAGCCCAGGGCGGTTCCGGTGACCACCCGCCGTGTCTCGCGTCCCCAGGCATCGCCGTCTGCAATGTGCCGGCCGCATCCGTGGAGGAGACCGCCGACTCCACCATGTGCCACATCCTCAACCTGTACCGGCGGACCACGTGGCTGCACCAGGCTCTGCGGGAAGGCACGCGGGTGCAGAGCGTTGAGCAGATCCGGGAGGTGGCATCCGGAGCCGCCAGGATCCGTGGGGAGACTTTGGGCATCATCGGATTAGGTGCGCTGGCGTCGCGCCCGCAGGCGGCGTGGGTGGAGGGGCGGGGCGGGCGGGGCTGCTGTCGGCTCCCTCCCGGCCTCGCTGGGAACAGCACTGGGGGCGGCTCTTTGCCCCTCGTTTGCCCCAGGAACCCAGGCGGGGCCACCCCCCAGACGTTAGGTGCCCACAGGGTCACGTGCTTGGTGACTGCACACTCGCGAGGGCGGGACGGCCGCCCTGAGTGGAGGGAGGCCGCTCCCTGCCCTTCGTGCTCGCTCGGGTGCCCTTTCGGCCCGCGTCCTGGGCCCGGGTGGCAAGCGGCGAGCGGAGACGTGCTGGGCAGGGGTGCTGGGGCGGGCAGGCCTCTGGGTGGGGGCGGCGGGGTGGGGGTGTGGGGGAGCTGCCCTTGCGCCCGGCTGCCCGGCGTGGGCAGGGTGTCGCTCCTGTGCCCCGTCAGCTGGTTCCCAGAGGTGCTCCACGGCACAGGCCGCGCTCTGTGCAGCTGCGGGCAGAGGCGGGGCAGCGGTGCGGCTGCGTTAACGCGGGTGAGGACCGCAGACGTCTGTGGGACGTGGGAGTGCCCACTCGGACGCAGCTCGCTCTCCTGATGCCAGGGCCGGTCACTGCCCCGTAGCCAGGGGGTGCCGTGGACCTAGCACGTAGGCCCCCGTGCCCGGCAGCCGTCAGGCTGGGGACGGCAGACCCGCCTGGTGTCGCGAAGGAGGGAGGGAGGCGCACGGGCAGCGAGGGCGCTGGACTTGCCTGGCCAGGCGGAGTGGAGGCCGCCTCGCCCTGGGCAGGGCTCTGCTGGCGGTCAGTCCTGGAGGCTGCGTCGTAGCCAGTTCCTGCTGGTCCCTGGAGGCCATGCGGCTGCTCCACCCGCTGCACGCCCGCCTCGGGACCCCCAGAGCCTGTGCTCTGGTTCCCCTCGGCCCGAAAGCGGGGCGGGGCGGTGCCCTGAAGCCTTCGTGGCCCACGTGGCCCGACGTGAAGCAGCGACCTTGGCGCCCGTGTCGCTCGCCCAGGCCACGGGCACCGCGGCGGGCTCCCCGTCAGGACGCTGTGTGCGGCTCGGGGCAGGAGGGCTGCGTGGCGGCGGCGGCTGCCCGACACTCAGATGCGGTGCAGCTTCCTGCCTTTTTTCATGAAAAGGAGAAGTCCGGATTTCTCTTGGTTCAAGGAACCGGGCACCGACGCCACAGGTGAGGTGGCGCACGGCGAGAGCTGAGCGCGGCGCCTGTGCCAGCGTCGCCCGCCCGCCGCTCCCGAGGCGCTGGCCCGTGGCCGGCCTGCGCCCCTCCGGGCACCGCTCTGCCTGGGCCTTGCGCGTGGGCCTCGCCGCCCCGAGCCCGGCCCCTCTCCCTAAAGCGCGCGCGCCGGGCCCGGGTGCCCCCCCCAAGCGGCGGCGGAGACGTGCTGGGCAGGGGTGCTGGGGCGGGCAGGCCTCTGGGTGGGGGCGGCGGGGTGGGGGTGTGGGGGAGCTGCCCTTGCGCCCGGCTGCCCGGCGTGGGCAGGGTGTCGCTCCTGTGCCCCGTCAGCTGGTTCCCAGAGGTGCTCCACGGCACAGGCCGCGCTCTGTGCAGCTGCGGGCAGAGGCGGGGCAGCGGTGCGGCTGCGTTAACGCGGGTGAGGACCGCAGACGTCTGTGGGACGTGGGAGTGCCCACTCGGACGCAGCTCGCTCTCCTGATGCCAGGGCCGGTCACTGCCCCGTAGCCAGGGGGTGCCGTGGACCTAGCACGTAGGCCCCCGTGCCCGGCAGCCGTCAGGCTGGGGACGGCAGACCCGCCTGGTGTCGCGAAGGAGGGAGGGAGGCGCACGGGCAGCGAGGGCGCTGGACTTGCCTGGCCAGGCGGAGTGGAGGCCGCCTCGCCCTGGGCAGGGCTCTGCTGGCGGTCAGTCCTGGAGGCTGCGTCGTAGCCAGTTCCTGCTGGTCCCTGGAGGCCATGCGGCTGCTCCACCCGCTGCACGCCCGCCTCGGGACCCCCAGAGCCTGTGCTCTGGTTCCCCTCGGCCCGAAAGCGGGGCGGGGCGGTGCCCTGAAGCCTTCGTGGCCCACGTGGCCCGACGTGAAGCAGCGACCTTGGCGCCCGTGTCGCTCGCCCAGGCCACGGGCACCGCGGCGGGCTCCCCGTCAGGACGCTGTGTGCGGCTCGGGGCAGGAGGGCTGCGTGGCGGCGGCGGCTGCCCGACACTCAGATGCGGTGCAGCTTCCTGCCTTTTTTCATGAAAAGGAGAAGTCCGGATTTCTCTTGGTTCAAGGAACCGGGCACCGACGCCACAGGTGAGGTGGCGCACGGCGAGAGCTGAGCGCGGCGCCTGTGCCAGCGTCGCCCGCCCGCCGCTCCCGAGGCGCTGGCCCGTGGCCGGCCTGCGCCCCTCCGGGCACCGCTCTGCCTGGGCCTTGCGCGTGGGCCTCGCCGGCCCCCGAGCCCCGGCCCCTCTCCCTAAAGCCGCGTCTGCGCGTGGCCCCCGCTCGGCCTCCAGGGCGGAGGCCCGGGCCCGGGGCGGCCGGGAGCCTGGCGGCGGCGGCGGGGGCCGCGGTGACGCCGCTCTCCCGCAGGGCGTGTGGGGCAGGCGGTGGCGCTGCGGGCCAAGGCCTTCGGCTTCAGCGTGCTCTTCTACGACCCCTACCTGGCGGACGGCACCGAGCGGGCGCTGGGGCTGCAGCGGGTCAGCACCCTGCAGGACCTGCTCTTCCACAGCGACTGCGTCAGCCTGCACTGCGGCCTCAACGAGCACAACCACCACCTCGTCAACGACTTCACCGTCAAGCAGGTCTCGGCCGGGGCCCTGGGGGCGACGCGAGCCTGTGTTCCTGCTTCTGAGTGTGTGGGGAGGCTGTTTACATGTGTGTCTGCACACGGGCGTGAGCACGCGTGAACACGTGTGCTTAGACGTACAGGAGCCCTGACCGCTGTCTGCCCCAGGCCCCCAGCTGTGGAGGCTGAGGCCGGACCCCTGTTCCCACGCACGGGGCTGGTCCCTGGGGGACAGGTGTGGTCAGGGGTGCCGGTCAGAGCTGTGCTGAGCCCGAGAACCAGGGGAGAGCTGGCCAGGAAAGAGCCGCCGTTGCTGACAGCCGGCCGCCTGAGCTCCACCTCGGGGTCCCAGGGCACCGCACACCTCGGAGCAGCGGGAGCCCCTTCCCAGAACCGGCCGGCGGGCGGGTCCTCAGGCCACACTGTGTCTTCCCAGATGAGACAAGGGGGATTTCTGGCGCGGGCTCCCGTCAGGGCGCTGTGTGCGGCTGGGGCAGGAGGGCTGCGGGCGGCGGCTGCCCGACACTCAGATGCGGTGCAGCTTCCTGCCTTTTTTCATGAAAAGGAGAAGTCCGGATTTCTCTTGGTTCAAGGAACCGGGCACCGACGCCACAGGTGAGGTGGCGCACGGCGAGAGCTGAGCGCGGCGCCTGTGCCAGCGTCGCCCGCCCGCCGCTCCCGAGGCGCTGGCCCGTGGCCGGCCTGCGCCCCTCCGGGCACCGCTCTGCCTGGGCCTTGCGCGTGGGCCTCGCCGGCCCCCGAGCCCCGGCCCCTCTCCCTAAAGCCGCGTCTGCGCGTGGCCCCCGCTCGGCCTCCAGGGCGGAGGCCCGGGCCCGGGGCGGCCGGGAGCCTGGCGGCGGCGGCGGGGGCCGCGGTGACGCCGCTCTCCCGCAGGGCGTGTGGGGCAGGCGGTGGCGCTGCGGGCCAAGGCCTTCGGCTTCAGCGTGCTCTTCTACGACCCCTACCTGGCGGACGGCACCGAGCGGGCGCTGGGGCTGCAGCGGGTCAGCACCCTGCAGGACCTGCTCTTCCACAGCGACTGCGTCAGCCTGCACTGCGGCCTCAACGAGCACAACCACCACCTCGTCAACGACTTCACCGTCAAGCAGGTCTCGGCCGGGGCCCTGGGGGCGACGCGAGCCTGTGTTCCTGCTTCTGAGTGTGTGGGGAGGCTGTTTACATGTGTGTCTGCACACGGGCGTGAGCACGCGTGAACACGTGTGCTTAGACGTACAGGAGCCCTGACCGCTGTCTGCCCCAGGCCCCCAGCTGTGGAGGCTGAGGCCGGACCCCTGTTCCCACGCACGGGGCTGGTCCCTGGGGGACAGGTGTGGTCAGGGGTGCCGGTCAGAGCTGTGCTGAGCCCGAGAACCAGGGGAGAGCTGGCCAGGAAAGAGCCGCCGTTGCTGACAGCCGGCCGCCTGAGCTCCACCTCGGGGTCCCAGGGCACCGCACACCTCGGAGCAGCGGGAGCCCCTTCCCAGAACCGGCCGGCGGGCGGGTCCTCAGGCCACACTGTGTCTTCCCAGATGAGACAAGGGGCATTTCTGGTGAACACGGCCCGGGGCGGCCTGGTGGACGAGAAGGCGCTGGCCCAGGCCCTGAAGGAGGGGCGGATCCGCGGCGCAGCCCTGGACGTGCACGAGTCGGAGCCCTTCAGGTGCCCCGGGGTCCCCACGATGGCGCCTGGCTGTGTCTGGGCTGCTGGCTGCCGTGCCTGGCGTGGGTGGGGCCCTGGCGCCCCCGCGCCGTCTCCAGGCCCCGGCCTCGGGCAGCCTGAGGGCACGGGGAGCAGGCCTTCGTCCAGGACTGGGCCGGATCTCAGAAAGAGGGGAGGCCAGCTCTGGGCCAGGACGGCCCCGTCCCCTGCACCTGGTGGGGCGGGGAGGCGCCCGAGCCGGGCATCCTGCTGCGGGCTCCAGGGCTCTTCAGCCCTGAAGGGTGCAGCCGTGTCTTGAGGGCCCAGGTCTGAGAGCTCGCTGTCCCCCTCCTGAGATGCCCCCTGCAGTCGGGAGCCTGTGGCAGGTCTGACGGGGGCGGGGTGTGGCCCTGGGCAGGGCCAGGGCCTCTGACCTCCCGCGTGCTGGACAGCTTCAGCCAGGGCCCCCTGAAGGACGCACCCAACCTGATCTGCACCCCGCACGCGGCCTGGTACAGCGAGCAGGCCTCCATCGAGATGCGCGAGGAGGCGGCGCGGGAGATCCGGAGGGCCATCACAGGTGGGCGCGGCGGCCCCGGCTCTGGCAGCGGGCGGGGGCGCGGGGCTGCCCAGGAGTCAGCGCCGCGGAGATGGCCCAGCGGGCCTGCCACCTGGCTCCGGCCGACCCCGAGCGGCGCTCCCGTGTCCCGTCTGGGACGTCCCTGCCGTCGCGCTGGGCGCCGGCGCGCGTCTCCCGCCTGTGGGGAGGCCGTCTGGGCGTGAGCTTCCCGGGCCGAGCAGACAGGGTTGGGGGCTCCAGTGAGCTGAGGTCGCCTGCTCGGGCCTGGGGGTCCTTGAGCTTTAGGGGGACACTGCCCAGTCAGGAAGGACCCGCTCCACCTGCGGGGGCAAGCCCGTGGGGTGGGGTCCACGTCGGAGTCCCCGCCCCGCCGGGCGGCCGCCTGACGCAGGCCCCGCCTGCCCGCCTCGCCCAGGCCGGATCCCCGACAGCCTGAAGAACTGCGTGAACAAGGACCACCTGGCGGCCGCCACCCACTGGGCCAGCGTCGATCCCGCGGTGGTGCACCCCGAGCTCAACGGAGCCGCCTACAGGTGCGCGGGGCTCGCGGCCGGACGGGGCTCACGACGCCCGCGGGCGCGGCGGGCGGGAGGCCGCTTTCAGGGCCCGGGGGACCCGGACCGCCTCTCGGGCTGTGGCCACGGGGAGGCCCGCCGCCTCACGCGTCCCCTTCCTCTCCCAGCAGGTACCCCCCAGGCGTGGTGGGTGTGGCCCCCAGCGGCATTCCGGCCGCGGTGGAAGGCATCGTCCCCAGCGCCATGTCCCTGTCTCACGGCCTGCCCCCCGTGTCCCACCCGCCCCATGCGCCCTCTCCCGGCCAGACCGTCAAGCCCGAGGCGGATAGAGACCACGCGAGTGACCCGTTGTAGCGGGGGCGGAGCCCCGCAGCCCAGGCGCCGGCCGGCCCGCGGACAGGCCGGTGCGGGGCGGCCCGGGGGAGGGGCGGCGCCGCTGCCCGCCTCGACCGCAGTTGTCCCGTCCCGAGGGCGGCCGCTGCCCCGTGTCCTTCGCGTCCTCGTTAAGCCACAGAAGTTAGTAGTTAACGCTATCATGAACGTCTCGTCCGTGTACGGTCTCCAGAACCCACAAGGCTGTGTTTGCTCAGCTGCCGGCGGGCGGGCCGCCCGGGCTTGCCCTCGTGTGCGGGAGCGCCCCGACCAGGCAGCTGGCAAGCTTCTCAGGACAATGAATCCTTCCCGTTTTCTTTTTACGCCACACAGTGCATTGTTTTTTCTACCTGCTTGTCTTATTTTTAGAATAATTTAGAAAAACAAAACAAAGGCTGTCTTTCCTAACTCTGGCATGAACCCCTGTTCCAAATGAAGACGGCACGGCGGGGCGGTGGGGAGGCGCGGGCTTCCGTCTGGAGCGGTGGGGCGCGGCGCCGGCCCGCGGTGCCGTCCTGCTGACGTGGTAGGCTAGCAATATTTTGGTTAAAATCATGTTTGTGACCGTAACCATTTGTATGAATTATTTTAAAGAAATAAAAGTCCCAGAAAGAGCCGGCACGCCCAGCGTCTGTTCCAGCGGCTTTGTCTCGCGGGGGCGCCGGTGGGGTCAGCCCTCTGCTCTGCCGGCGTCGGTGGCCTTGGCGCTGGACGGGCGGCCCCGGGGACGGTGTGCCTGGGAGCCCCAGCACCACCGCAGGGAGGGAGCCGTGGGCGCGGAGGCCCGAGTGGTGGCCCCGGCCACCCGCCCGCCCCGGCCACCCTTGGGAAGCCCTGGAACTGGGCCCTGGGGGCTGCGGGCACCGCTGGCTCCGGGCTTGTCGGGGCCCGGCGACGGGGCTGTCTCCTCCGCGAGCCTCCGCCCCTGGCCCCGGGGGAGGCAAGAGGTCAGCGTGGCCGGGAGGCGCGGCTGCCCTGCTTGCTCAGCAGCTCCTGCCGGACGGGCCCGAGGGCGGGTGTCCACTCCAGGCCTGCGTGTCTCCCGCCACCGGCCACAGTGAGTCTGGGCTGGGCCGCCGGCTCCGCCCCGAGCCTCCCGTCTCTGAGCCCCCTGGGTGCCGCCAGGGGAGCAGTCTGCAGACGGCTCGGGGGAAGCCTGGGGAAGGCCCTGCGGGGGCATGGGCTCCTGTGCCCAGGCTGCAGCGTGACCACAGGCCTGGTGCCCCAGCTTGTCCTCGGGAGCAGGCGTTGTTCCTCAAGCCGCGGAGCGTCGGCTGCTGTGACCCTGGCCAGGGCCTGGCCTAGTGCTCTCGGGGCCGCTGCGCCGAACCAGGGGGCTCGGGGTGCGAACAGCTGGCCCTCCGACCCCACTGAGGAGTGCCCTCAGCCCCTGTGGACCGCCTGCCTCCGACCCAGGGGTGTTCCCGCCGTGCCCGTGGGGAGGGGAGAGCCCTGGGGCCTGTGAGCCCTGTGCAGCGCTGCCCGTCGTCCCTGCCCCTCCCGCCTCTCCTGGTCGCCCCGGAATCGGAGACGCATCCAGGGCTTCTGTGGGAGCTTCATCGCAGTGGTCAGACGGGGCCGCCGTCCTGTCTGCCCGCCCACCTGCCCTGGGCCGGCCAGGGTGGGCCTCGCCCGGCATGGCTGGAGCTGGACGCCCAGCGTGTCCGTGGAGCTCGGTGGGCAGCTGCTGTGCGCGTGCCTGCCAGGTGGGGGGCCGGCGATCAGGGGCAGCGACAGCAGTTTCCCGGAGCCAGAGGTCCCCCGCCCCCCGCTGCTCCCCACCAGGTCCGCTCCCGCGGCCTCGGCCCCGGGGCAGCTGCTCTCGGCTGGGACGCTGCTCTCGGCTCTCCCCCGAGACTTCAGGGTGGCCCTTTGCCCCGTGACCTTGGTTCTGTGTCCAGGAAACCCTGCCGAGTTTTCTTGTCAAGGCAGTACCGACGGCTTCTGAGCTCTCTTCCCAGCCAGAGCTGAAACTTACTTTTTTTTTTTGAAACTTCGTATTTTAATTTGAACTTTTCTGTGCCAAAGGGTGGGCTTCAGGACCGGCCCTCGGCTTCTCTCTGCCCAGCGGCTGGTGTGTGAGCGCGGGCGTGAGTCAGTCAGAGGCGCAGGTGGCCTGAAACCTCCGTGTCAGCAGACCCGTTCCCCCACCAGACCCTCGACGCCCTCCTCGTGGGTTTCCACACTCCGTTTGCTGAAGCACGTCCTGCAGGAGGCCCCCGAGAATGGGCTCAGCGACGCCCTGTGTCGGACGTGCGCACTGACTGACGGTGAGGCGGGGGTCAAGCCCGACCTGCTGCCCCGGGGCTCCAAGACCCCTTCCCTGGCTGCCTTCACAGCTGGGCACGGCCACTCAGCAGGCGGGTGGGACAGAGTCAGCCCCAGGCCAGTCCCCGTTGGGTGAGACCGTCGGCCTGTGCCCACTGCCGACCAGCTTACGAGGGGGCCGGGTAGGGTGGCCCTGCCCCTCGGCCTGGCCCCACCTGCTCTGTCCAGCGGACGGTTCTGGGCCTGGAGGCCCTCTGCAGCACTCACGCCGGGACCTCTGGTATCCCCCGTCTGTAAGGAGAAAGCTCTCCAGCGTCCGTGCTGGTGGCCCTGCCCCTCCTGACCGGCGCCTGGTCCCAGGGGGACTGCTGGCTGCCAGCCCTGGGGCACCGCCCCGCTCCTGTGCCCCCCACGCCTGGCTCCCGCCCCCAGCTCGCGGGGAGGCAGGGGTGGCCACCCCTGCAGGTGGTCCCTGCAGCTTGTCACTGGCCACGTCAGGCGCCCGTTCCCCGGGCTCCGCGTGCCTAGGCTTGTGCTCGCCTCCCGGAGACCCCGCCCCGGGAGCCACGGGAGCCTCTCTGGGCCCGCCTGGTGCCCCAGAGCGGCTGGGAGACCCGAGAGCCCGAAGCGGGCTGGCCTCCGCAGGAAAGGGGGTGGCTTCCAGATGTTTGGAGGAAACAGCCGCTGGCCTGGCTGGTGCAGGGTGTGGACTGGGGGGGCAGTCAGGGTGATGCCCCGGCCTCGGGTGCCGGCTGGAAAGTGCTGGGGGCTGCAGGGAGGAGGCGGGGAGGTGGGGAGCCCCCTCGGACCTCGGGCCCACTGACCACGGCTACCCCTCAGCACCGCAGGCAGCCCCTCTGCACACCCAGTGCTGGGCACTGCCCGGGGACAGCGGCAGCCTTGCCACTGAGACGGGGGTCACAGCCACAGCTACGAGGTGGGCGCACAATGTGAGAGGTCGGCAGTTGGAAGGGAAGAGACAACCCTGCCGGCGTTTGCCGACAGGCATCCCACAGAAACCCGACTCGGCCCGTCAGCGCCAGGACGGGAGACGGCAGGGCAGTTGCGCGCCGGGAGCTCCGCCGGCAGCTCGCCGATGGCCTTGGCGAGTCCACGGAAAGACTCGCGAGCAGATGACTCCACCGCCTCCCCGACCCCGCACAGAGCAGGGTGGCCTGTGTCTTTCCGTCTCTTAAGCTCCAGCATGCGTGCGGCCCGGAAGGAAGGGCGTTGGACGAGCAGCCTAGGAATCCGCAGAGGCCACTGGCCTCCAGGGGGACCCTGACCGTCGTCGGGACGACCGCCAGTCCCCTTGGCGGGGGGTTGGAGTTAACACTGGAGTGCACCTTCCCCGCCAGGGACACAGGCTCCCTGCAGCCCGGGCAGAACGCCGGCGGTTCACTGTCAGAACTTCTTATCTCCAGATGTGTGTGGACCGTCAGGGGCTGCCAGCTAGGATGAGACAACTGGGAGGCACATTAAAAAGCAGACAGAGAGAGCAGGGTCAGACGGAGGAGAAGCTGGAGAGAGCTGGTGTGCGTGTGCACTCATGGGAGCTTGTGCGTGGACACGAGCCGTGGGGAGACACCAGCGCACGGAGTGGGACGGCCCCTTTCGTGGACAGCGGCTCTCGTGGACGGAGTCGGGCAGAGGAACCTCTTAAGTGACCGGTCTGCAAGAGGAGGCCGCAGCTGGCTCTGCGTGTCCCGTGGCGAGGCCAGGACAACTGAGGGCTAGGCACTCGCCTCTGACGGTCCTGTGACCTAGATAGCCAAGCGGAACCCAGCGCAGGAGTGGGAGTGGAGGTCAGACTGCCCGCCCAGCGGCAAGCCCGGTATCCGGCCTCCCCTCCATCAGGCTGCCCCCGCTGAGGTCCTTCCAGAAGCCTGGGCCCTCAGCCCACTGCCGCCAACCTGGGCCCGGAGCAGGGGCCGGGAGACAGTGGTCTGGGGTGGCCTGAGCAGGACACAGGACACAGAGGGCTGGCTCCTCCCTGCGTCCTCCGAGTCTCCACCCAGCCCCTCGCCCGTCTCCCGCTCTGGGCCCGGAAGAGGCACCGGGCATCTGCCGCAGGGCCGGCGCACTGCCCCCAGCTGCTCTGGGCCCGGGCCCAGCTGGATTCGCAGAAGTGATTTTCCAGCAAAAAACAACATCAGGGAGAAGCACGGAGATGAGGGCCAGCTGCAGGCTCTTCCGGGCTCTCTGCCCCGGCCGCCAGTGCTCCCCTGGTAAAGAGCACCATCTGGTCCTGTGGCCCTTTCCGACCCGCACAGAGCAGGGTGGCCTTTTTTTTAAGCTCCAGCATGCGTGCGGCCCGGAAGGAAGGGCGTTGGACGAGCAGCCTAGGAATCCGCAGAGGCCACTGGCCTCCAGGGGGACCCTGACCGTCGTCGGGACGACCGCCAGTCCCCTTGGCGGGGGGTTGGAGTTAACACTGGAGTGCACCTTCCCCGCCAGGGACACAGGCTCCCTGCAGCCCGGGCAGAACGCCGGCGGTTCACTGTCAGAACTTCTTATCTCCAGATGTGTGTGGACCGTCAGGGGCTGCCAGCTAGGATGAGACAACTGGGAGGCACATTAAAAAGCAGACAGAGAGAGCAGGGTCAGACGGAGGAGAAGCTGGAGAGAGCTGGTGTGCGTGTGCACTCATGGGAGCTTGTGCGTGGACACGAGCCGTGGGGAGACACCAGCGCACGGAGTGGGACGGCCCCTTTCGTGGACAGCGGCTCGTGGACGGAGTCGGGCAGAGGAACCTCTTAAGTGACCGGTCTGCAAGAGGAGGCCGCAGCTGGCTCTGCGTGTCCCGTGGCGAGGCCAGGACAACTGAGGGCTAGGCACTCGCCTCTGACGGTCCTGTGACCTAGATAGCCAAGCGGAACCCAGCGCAGGAGTGGGAGTGGAGGTCAGACTGCCCGCCCAGCGGCAAGCCCGGTATCCGGCCTCCCCTCCATCAGGCTGCCCCCGCTGAGGTCCTTCCAGAAGCCTGGGCCCTCAGCCCACTGCCGCCAACCTGGGCCCGGAGCAGGGGCCGGGAGACAGTGGTCTGGGGTGGCCTGAGCAGGACACAGGACACAGAGGGCTGGCTCCTCCCTGCGTCCTCCGAGTCTCCACCCAGCCCCTCGCCCGTCTCCCGCTCTGGGCCCGGAAGAGGCACCGGGCATCTGCCGCAGGGCCGGCGCACTGCCCCCAGCTGCTCTGGGCCCGGGCCCAGCTGGATTCGCAGAAGTGATTTTCCAGCAAAAAACAACATCAGGGAGAAGCACGGAGATGAGGGCCAGCTGCAGGCTCTTCCGGGCTCTCTGCCCCGGCCGCCAGTGCTCCCCTGGTAAAGAGCACCATCTGGTCCTCTGGGCCGGCAGCCGGCACCTGGAGAAGGACCTCGGGCCCCCAGGACCAGCCCCGCGCCCCCGGCACACGGTGTCCAGGCCCACCCAGGTCACAACACGCGGCCCTGGCCGGGACACGCCATCCGCGTCCGCATCCTGACCCTCTGTCCGCAGGCCCGAGGCACGCCACAGCCCAGGCCCCCGGCCGCCTCCAGCCCCTCGGGCGACAGCCAGAGGGACTGCGCTGTGGGAGTGAGGGGCGCTCGGAACCGTCTCCAAGGGGGCAGAGAGCCGGGGAGGGGCACGAGCCCCCCCAGCAGCGCGCCCCACGCTCTGGAGCACCTGCTCCCCAGGGCCCCCACGCGGCTGAGCGCTCTTCCCTCCGTCGAGCCCGAGAGGGGCTGCTGCGGGTGGTCCCGCGCCGTGGAGACGCGTCGCTGTGCGCTCCCCTCGTGCCTCCGGCCTTTCGCTGTCACAAACAGCGGCTCGGCTCGGGGTCTGGCCTTGGGTCACCGTCCTGGGGGACTCCCAGGAGCAGAATGGCTCCTGCCACGTCCGCGCCCGTGTCCCCTGGGGCCGTGTGCCCACACTGGCCGATCCGCGCCCCCGGGGGCGTGCAGACGCTGCGTCTCCACAGCCCCTCAGGCACGCCGGTTACCGCTTCGCCGCGCCGTTGCTGTCCGGCGAGGCACAGCACCGCTGTGTGCTGGCCCCCTGGTCCCGGTGAGCGTGCGCCGCCCACGGCTGCGTGGCCTGGGAGGCGTCTTTGTTCACTGTTTGGGAAGGTATGGTTGATTGATTGTGGCTGATCTTACTGATTTCTGAGGGCTGTTTATATAGTAAGAAATTAGACTTACCTACACCATGAGTTGCAAACAGCTCTCGTGCGGGTTTACACGTGTGCTGACCTTCCTCAGGAAGGCCAGCCCCGGGGAGGAGGGTCCTGGCGGCCCCTGCACGCGTCCTCTCCACCTGGGGGCCGGCCCCTCCCAGGCCCGGGGCCCAGACTCTGCTCACCTGCGCCAGGAGCTGGCCGATTCGCAGAAGTGATTTTCCAGCAAAAACAACATCAGGGAGAAGCACGGAGATGAGGGCCAGCTGCAGGCTCTTCCGGCTCTCTGCCCCGGCCGCCAGTGCTCCCCTGGTAAAGAGCACCATCTGGTCCTCTGGGCCGGCAGCCGGCACCTGGAGAAGGACCTCGGGCCCCCAGGACCAGCCCCGCGCCCCCGGCACACGGTGTCCAGGCCCACCCAGGTCACAACACGCGGCCCTGGCCGGGACACGCCATCCGCGTCCGCATCCTGACCCTCTGTCCGCAGGCCCGAGGCACGCCACAGCCCAGGCCCCCGGCCGCCTCCAGCCCCTCGGGCGACAGCCAGAGGGACTGCGCTGTGGGAGTGAGGGGCGCTCGGAACCGTCTCCAAGGGGGCAGAGAGCCGGGGAGGGGCACGAGCCCCCCCAGCAGCGCGCCCCACGCTCTGGAGCACCTGCTCCCCAGGGCCCCCACGCGGCTGAGCGCTCTTCCCTCCGTCGAGCCCGAGAGGGGCTGCTGCGGGTGGTCCCGCGCCGTGGAGACGCGTCGCTGTGCGCTCCCCTCGTGCCTCCGGCCTTTCGCTGTCACAAACAGCGGCTCGGCTCGGGGTCTGGCCTTGGGTCACCGTCCTGGGGGACTCCCAGGAGCAGAATGGCTCCTGCCACGTCCGCGCCCGTGTCCCCTGGGGCCGTGTGCCCACACTGGCCGATCCGCGCCCCCGGGGGCGTGCAGACGCTGCGTCTCCACAGCCCCTCAGGCACGCCGGTTACCGCTTCGCCGCGCCGTTGCTGTCCGGCGAGGCACAGCACCGCTGTGTGCTGGCCCCCTGGTCCCGGTGAGCGTGCGCCGCCCACGGCTGCGTGGCCTGGGAGGCGTCTTTGTTCACTGTTTGGGAAGGTATGGTTGATTGATTGTGGCTGATCTTACTGATTTCTGAGGGCTGTTTATATAGTAAGAAATTAGACTTACCTACACCATGAGTTGCAAACAGCTCTCGTGCGGGTTTACACGTGTGCTGACCTTCCTCAGGAAGGCCAGCCCCGGGGAGGAGGGTCCTGGCGGCCCCTGCACGCGTCCTCTCCACCTGGGGGCCGGCCCCTCCCAGGCCCGGGGCCCAGACTCTGCTCACCTGCGCCAGGAGCTGGCCGGGGTGGAGGCCAGGGGAGGCGATGGAGAGGCGGGCGGGCGCCCAGGAGGCTCCCACTCGGGAGGAGGGACTGCTCTCACTCTGGTGAAGACCAGGGGCCTCAGTCCAGGGCAGCTGATGTGTGACGGTCCTGCTGGTTCCAGAAGCGCAGGTCTCCCACAGAGAAAAACAGCCCCAAACACGCAGCCGGGCTGGAGCCGGCATCCGGTGCCCGGGGCCCGGAGTCTTCCGTCCTCGAGTGGGAGAAGGGGCAGAGCCGCTCTTTCCTGTCCTTGAGGGGAGATGCACTGTTCTTGGCCAACATCCACTTCCACAGGACACTGGCCGCCCCCGCCTGCCATCCGTGTGTCTCTCGGTGGTCCAGGGCAACCCCCCGTTCATACACGCAGCCCCGTCATTCTAGAGCAGCTCCCCACCCCCGCCGTGGCCCGCCTCCACGGAGCAGCCCTTCCCGGCTTGTCCCCCTCACCTGCCCAGCCCGCGGCTGACCCCGGCGCGCTCCATCCGGTGTGAGCCAGACCTGGAGCTAGCCGGCCCGCCCAGGCACAGTGAGGCGGCCGGGGGCTGGGGGAAGGGGGCAGAGGAAGCCCCTGTGATGGGGCCCAGGATGGACCCAGGGCACGAGGGGCCAGGTCTGTCCTGCTCGGGAGACGTGAGAGGCTTCCAAGAGCCAGCCCCGCCCGCACCCACCCCCGCCTCCTGCAGCCTCGGCACGGGTGGCCGCCCAGCGCGCCGTCCTCTGGGGGCCTTGTAACTGGGTGGGGGCGGCCCCGGGTCAGGGCCGGGGACCAGCCTTCTAATAAAAGCCGCGAATGTTTTAACAAATGGAAGATCCTGGAAGTTGCTGAGGAAAAAACCCCGTCCTTGGGACCACCAGGCTTGGCTGGGATGACCGCGAGGAGGACCATGGGAGGATCAGCTGTCGCAGGCTCCTGGACTCTCAGGGGACGAGGGAGCGGCTGGACGTGGTGGGGGTGTCGGGGTTAGGGAAAGGGGCAGGGCAGACTTTTTTGAAAGAATGACAGCCCAAGGACACAGCATGAACCCATGGGAATCGAATGGGTCCAGGATGGCAGACCAGACCTTGATCGTTGGTCAGCAGGCAAATCCGGCCTCCCAGGCAGCTGATGTGTGACGGGGTCCGCCCCTCCCGGGAGGAGGGACTGCTCTCACTCTGGTGAAGACCAGGGGCCTCAGTCCAGGGCAGCTGATGTGTGACGGTCCTGCTGGTTCCAGAAGCGCAGGTCTCCCACAGAGAAAAACAGCCCCAAACACGCAGCCGGGCTGGAGCCGGCATCCGGTGCCCGGGGCCCGGAGTCTTCCGTCCTCGAGTGGGAGAAGGGGCAGAGCCGCTCTTTCCTGTCCTTGAGGGGAGATGCACTGTTCTTGGCCAACATCCACTTCCACAGGACACTGGCCGCCCCCGCCTGCCATCCGTGTGTCTCTCGGTGGTCCAGGGCAACCCCCCGTTCATACACGCAGCCCCGTCATTCTAGAGCAGCTCCCCACCCCCGCCGTGGCCCGCCTCCACGGAGCAGCCCTTCCCGGCTTGTCCCCCTCACCTGCCCAGCCCGCGGCTGACCCCGGCGCGCTCCATCCGGTGTGAGCCAGACCTGGAGCTAGCCGGCCCGCCCAGGCACAGTGAGGCGGCCGGGGGCTGGGGGAAGGGGGCAGAGGAAGCCCCTGTGATGGGGCCCAGGATGGACCCAGGGCACGAGGGGCCAGGTCTGTCCTGCTCGGGAGACGTGAGAGGCTTCCAAGAGCCAGCCCCGCCCGCACCCACCCCCGCCTCCTGCAGCCTCGGCACGGGTGGCCGCCCAGCGCGCCGTCCTCTGGGGGCCTTGTAACTGGGTGGGGGCGGCCCCGGGTCAGGGCCGGGCACCAGCCTTCTAATAAAAGCCGCGAATGTTTTAACAAATGGAAGATCCTGGAAGTTGCTGAGGAAAAACCTCGTCCTTGGGACCACCAGGCTTGGCTGGGATGACCGCGGCGAGGAGGACCATGGGAGGATCAGCTGTCGCAGGCTCCCTGGACTCTCAGGGGACGAGGGGAGCGGGCTGGACGTGGTGGGGGTGTCGGGGTTAGGGAAAGGGGCAGGGCAGACTTTTTTGAAAGAATGACAGCCCAAGGACACAGCATGAACCCATGGGAATCGAATGGGTCCAGGATGGCAGACCAGACCTTGATCGTTGGTCAGCAGGCAAAATGCCACACCGAGGAGCCATGACAGTTCCCCCCTTCCCTAAAAGAGCTGCAATAATCCTCCCACTCGTTAGCATATGGAATTACCCAGCCCATTAAAGCTAAGTTTTCGGGGCCGCCGTGTTTTCGGGGCCGCTGGATTCCCTCTGCGGTGGCCCACGCTCAGTCTGTGGAGTGTGCTTTTCCTGGACTCTGAATAAATCCATTTCTTACCTACCACTTTGTCTCTCACTGAATTCTTTTCTGTGAAGAGGCATGAAGAACATGAGCTCCGTTAGGTCCTGAAACCAGGTATGGTGGGTTTTGCCTGGGTTTGAGTCCCAAACTGGGTTTTGGGTTTCAGTCCCAATCCGAGGTAGGACGCTTTCAGGGGTACTCCAATGGCCGGGCCTCGGCCCCAGACCGTGCTGTGGGCACTGGCTGTGGTCGCAGTGGAATTCCTAGGCTAGGCAGGCACAGCCCTTCAGTCCCCAGCCAGTGCGGGCATGGGGCCAGTCTACCTGCTCCCCACAGCCTGGGGCACCCCTCACCTTGCTGCCTCCAGGGTTCTGATGAGGGAGCTTGGGGCAACCAGGCCCATCAGGGCCACCTACCCCAGGCCAGCAACGTGGACCCCACAGACCCTCACGTCCCCACTGGGACCGGGGGAGGAGGGGCCGGATGGGCTCTGTGCTCCCACCCAACTGACCTTTGACCTTTGCTAGCACTGCCCCTCCTCACTTCCTTCCCACCCTCCTCCCCTTGCCTCCTACGCCCCGACAGCATCCCCCCCCCTCCCTTCCTTCTCACTCGCCTCCCCACCCCCGGCCCCGCCCGCCCGCCCCGCCCGCCCAGCAGCCCAGCAGCCCAGCCGCCTCCAGGGCCAGGCTTCCGTGGGTGTGGCCCCTGCGCTCCTGGTGGGGCTCCAGCCGTCCACCCAGGGGGCGCCCCCGCGCTTCAGTCCCACGACTGAGAGGCCCGGGGCGCGGCCTGCTCTCCCCAGAGATGGGCTGCTCAGTCTGGTGGCGGGGGAGGGGCTGCTTCTATCCCGGACTCAGTGAGTGCGGCTGGGCCCATCTCTGAGCCTGGCTCATCTAGGGGGACACTCCTCTTGCTCTGGGACCAGTGTCGGCCACAGGCAGCCCCCAGGGGGAGGCCAGCAGCCCCATGTCCTGGCTGAGCTAGTGGCCCTCCCCTGGGCAGAGCGGCTCTGCTGCAGCTCAGGGGCCCGTGTGTCCCCTCTGGTCCCCAGGCCGCAGCCTCGTCCCCCACTGGCTCTCTTCGGCGGGCCTCTGCCCCGGGGTGTGGTCCCTGCCCCTGGGGTGTGGTCACCCTTGGCAGTGGACAGACGGGACACACAGTGGCGGCGTGGGGTGGCCACCTATGTGCCGCCCAGCACCACCTCTAGCGGTGCCTCGTGGGCCCAGGTGGGCACAGGGGAGCTGGGAGCTGGGGCCTGGCCGCGGCGAGCGCGCTGGGGGGCTGCGGCCTGGCTCTCCTTGGGGAAAGCGGGTGGGCAAGGCCAGTCCACACCGCGCGGGGCCCTTCAGTTCCAGGTGCTGGACTGGACCGCTCTCAGCCACCCAAGAGGTGACCGAGCCTGGGAGCCGCCTGCCGGCCGGTACGACAGAACAGGGAGACCTCTCCCACGGTGGCCCCCAATCTGTGACCTCCCACAGGGGCGCCCCCCCTCCAAACCAGAGCCGTGGGCTGGGGTGCAGCTGTTCCCAGGCCTGGGGGCACCTCTCACTCCCTGCTCCTGAGCCCTGGCCTCCCCGGCTGCGGCACAAGGGAGGGGGGGATGGGGCGGGTCTTCACGTGCACCCCGCGCCCCAGGAGAGCTCGAGGTGGGGCCGGGTCACGTGGCAGCACCCTCCTCCTGGGGCCGAACTCTGCTGGCCGTCAAGCCCAAG
Organism: Tragulus kanchil; assembly: GCA_022376925.1. Classification (NCBI taxonomy): domain Eukaryota; kingdom Metazoa; phylum Chordata; class Mammalia; order Artiodactyla; family Tragulidae; genus Tragulus; species Tragulus kanchil. The sequence continues at coordinate 188,558,704 of JAIOJX010000025.1, forward strand.
CCCCTCTGTGAAGCGGCCCCCAGTGGGGGGGTGCCCTGTGGGACACGTCCGATGGATAACCTGGGGTGTTCATGGAAGAGGCGTCGGGTGAGCGGGGCGTCCAGCCGCTGCAGCCACCTCAGCCTCTCCGAGGCCTGGCCACGTGGGGTGCACCCAGCAGGTGCCGACAGGGCCCCTGGGGCGGTGGGTGCAGCCCGTGGCCCGGCTTCCCCGAAGGACACTCGGGCCAGTGCTGGCAGGGGGCTGCTTCTATCCCGGACTCAGTGAGTGCGGCTGGGCCCATCTCTGAGCCTGGCTCATCTAGGGGGACACTCCTCTTGCTCTGGGACCAGTGTCGGCCACAGGCAGCCCCCAGGGGGAGGCCAGCAGCCCCATGTCCTGGCTGAGCTAGTGGCCCTCCCCTGGGCAGAGCGGCTCTGCTGCAGCTCAGGGGCCCGTGTGTCCCCTCTGGTCCCCAGGCCGCAGCCTCGTCCCCCACTGGCTCTCTTCGGCGGGCCTCTGCCCCGGGGTGTGGTCCCTGCCCCTGGGGTGTGGTCACCCTTGGCAGTGGACAGACGGGACACACAGTGGCGGCGTGGGGTGGCCACCTATGTGCCGCCCAGCACCACCTCTAGCGGTGCCTCGTGGGCCCAGGTGGGCACAGGGGAGCTGGGAGCTGGGGCCTGGCCGCGGCGAGCGCGCTGGGGGTCTGCGGCCTGGCTCTCCTTGGGGAAAGCGGGTGGGCAAGGCCAGTCCACACCGCGCGGGGCCCTTCAGTTCCAGGTGCTGGACTGGACCGCTCTCAGCCACCCAAGAGGTGACCGAGCCTGGGAGCCGCCTGCCGGCCGGTACGACAGAACAGGGAGACCTCTCCCACGGTGGCCCCCAATCTGTGACCTCCCACAGGGGCGCCCCCCCTCCAAACCAGAGCCGTGGGCTGGGGTGCAGCTGTTCCCAGGCCTGGGGGCACCTCTCACTCCCTGCTCCTGAGCCCTGGCCTCCCCGGCTGCGGCACAAGGGAGGGGGGGATGGGGCGGGTCTTCACGTGCACCCCGCGCCCCAGGAGAGCTCGAGGTGGGGCCGGGTCACGTGGCAGCACCCTCCTCCTGGGGCCGAACTCTGCTGGCCGTCAAGCCCAAGCCCCTCTGTGAAGCGGCCCCCAGTGGGGGGGTGCCCTGTGGGACACGTCCGATGGATAACCTGGGGTGTTCATGGAAGAGGCGTCGGGTGAGCGGGGCGTCCAGCCGCTGCAGCCACCTCAGCCTCTCCGAGGCCTGGCCACGTGGGGTGCACCCAGCAGGTGCCGACAGGGCCCCTGGGGCGGTGGGTGCAGCCCGTGGCCCGGCTTCCCCGAAGGACACTCGGGCCCCTGTTTGTGACACGAGATCCCGACACCCATCGCGTGCCTCCACGTGCCAGGCACGCTCGGCAGTGGCTGCAGACGCCGCTCCCGGTTAGAAGCGCCGACGAGGAAAGTGCAGCCTTTATGAGAGCGATACGAATGGTAGACTGTCCCAGCTCAGACTTCCCGTCAGATCTCTGGAAAGAGCCGCAGAGGGTGGGCGGCAGCCGGCTGCCCAGGCAGGGGCCCCGGCTTCCCAGAGACACCTGAGCTCGTCTGAACGGGACGCGTCACCGAGAGCGCCGGAGAGCATCTCTGCGGCCACAGAACAGGGTCTGCCGGGAGCGGGCGAGAGGACCCCGGCGTCACCAGAGGGCAGCGCCCGCCCGTGCCCAGCCTGGCGAGCCGGAGGACCCGAGCCAGCGGGCCCAGGTGCCGGGAGGGGCTGGCTCCTCTCCTCCTGGCAGGCAGGCCGGCGGGTCTGAGCGTCTAACCCAACGGACTCCCTTGCACACACCCCGTGCCCCCTTCAGGCGGAGTGCGGGAGGTCATGTGACGATTTCTGGCCGAGGACAGAGGGGACGCTTGCCTCCCAGGGCCAGGCTGTTATGAACGGACGCGCCGGCCCCGTCTCCGGCATGTCGGCGGCACAACTGCATGTGTGACCGGCCCGATGGGCCCTGACGATTCACGCGCTCGGCCCACGAGCCTGCGGACGGCTGCCCAGTGACGCCGCTCACGGGGGAGAGCAGCGAGGCGGGCTTCACGTCCACTTGGACGGCAGCCGCTGGGGGCCCGGGTGGGCACTCCGGCATGTCCGACAGCTACTGCCCGGCCCAGAAGGCCTGTGCACACGCAGATGTCCACAGACGGGGACCCCGATGTTCCCACAGGTGTTCAGAGCCGCTGGGAGGCGGGAGCAGCCCGGTGCCGCCAACGGACAAAGCGACAGACAAAACGTGGCCCGTCCACACCGGGAACACCGCTCGGCCCCCAAGAGAGGCCGGTCCCGACACCCATCGCGTGCCTCCACGTGCCAGGCACGCTCGGCAGTGGCTGCAGACGCCGCTCCCGGTTAGAAGCGCCGACGAGGAAAGTGCAGCCTTTATGAGAGCGATACGAATGGTAGACTGTCCCAGCTCAGACTTCCCGTCAGATCTCTGGAAAGAGCCGCAGAGGGTGGGCGGCAGCCGGCTGCCCAGGCAGGGGCCCCGGCTTCCCAGAGACACCTGAGCTCGTCTGAACGGGACGCGTCACCGAGAGCGCCGGAGAGCATCTCTGCGGCCACAGAACAGGGTCTGCCGGGAGCGGGCGAGAGGACCCCGGCGTCACCAGAGGGCAGCGCCCGCCCGTGCCCAGCCTGGCGAGCCGGAGGACCCGAGCCAGCGGGCCCAGGTGCCGGGAGGGGCTGGCTCCTCTCCTCCTGGCAGGCAGGCCGGCGGGTCTGAGCGTCTAACCCAACGGACTCCCTTGCACACACCCCGTGCCCCCTTCAGGCGGAGTGCGGGAGGTCATGTGACGATTTCTGGCCGAGGACAGAGGGGACGCTTGCCTCCCAGGGCCAGGCTGTTATGAACGGACGCGCCGGCCCCGTCTCCGGCATGTCGGCGGCACAACTGCATGTGTGACCGGCCCGATGGGCCCTGACGATTCACGCGCTCGGCCCACGAGCCTGCGGACGGCTGCCCAGTGACGCCGCTCACGGGGGAGAGCAGCGAGGCGGGCTTCACGTCCACTTGGACGGCAGCCGCTGGGGGCCCGGGTGGGCACTCCGGCATGTCCGACAGCTACTGCCCGGCCCAGAAGGCCTGTGCACACGCAGATGTCCACAGACGGGGACCCCGATGTTCCCACAGGTGTTCAGAGCCGCTGGGAGGCGGGAGCAGCCCGGTGCCGCCAACGGACAAAGCGACAGACAAAACGTGGCCCGTCCACACCGGGAACACCGCTCGGCCCCCAAGAGAGGCCGGTCCCGACACCTGCGGGAACAGGGTCAGGACGCGTGAAAACCGGCCGTGGTGAGCAGGAGTGCGCCCCGCAGGGCACCGCTGCAGGCTGCACGCGCGTGGACGCCGCGCGGGCGACCCCGGAGGCAGGGCGGGGCGGGTGGGGCCTGGCTGGAGAGGACGGCGGCGCGGCGGGCCGGGCGCTCTCGGGGGCGCGACGGGAAGGTCCGGGGACTAGAGAAAGCGGCACAGCACTGCACAGCCACCAAATCCCGCGGAACGGTACGCTTTTAAGGGGTTGATACGTAATTTCCCTGAATTATACCTCAGTAAAGCTCTTGCCTTTGGAAAAGCCGAGCTGCTTGGTCCATCCGTCCCCGGGGGCCTACGGGGCCAACGGGGCCTGTGGGAGGGTGGGCCCCGCGCTGGGTCCTGAGTGTGGCCCTCCTTCCGGGAGGGAATGCAGAGGGAGGTGTCCTCTGAGGCTGTGTGGGCCCCGTCCTTCTGCCGGTCAGGTCAGAGCGCCCCTCTTCTCTTAGGGCCTCGGTCCTCATGTGCAGTTTTGTGACGCTGCCCACACTCCTCCTGGACTGTGGGGCAGAGGCCTGCGCCCAGGAGGACCCACAGCCTGTCCAGAGGGACGTCCAGGCAGGGAAGGCCAGCCCCACCCTGCAGGCCAGCAGGGAGCCACTGGGGTGGAGAGCAAGGCCCCCAGAGCGGCTCCAGGCCACTGAAGGGCACGGGGGAGGGGAGCGGCCCCTGACCCCGCCCCGTCTGTCCCCCCCGCAGGCCGCTGGAGCCGGGTGGGGGTGGGATGGGTGCCCGCAGCTGGCCTGCAGCTGTGGGGCTTCGGGCTTCCTGCCGCGGCGCAGCTGTCTGCCCGGGGCTCGGCGGGAGCCGCGTCCCCAACCGGCCAGCTCACGGCTCACACGTCCTCCGCAGGCTGGTGAGATGCAGAGGGGAGCTGGCCGCCCCGGTGCGCAACCATGAGCCTTCCAGAACCTTCTCCTCAGACCGGCATCCTTGCCTCTGTGCCTAGGGCTGGTCATGCTGAGGCCAGACCTCCTCACGGTGGCTGCAGCCCGTCACCCCGGGCGGGGCACTCTCCGGTCGCCCGGCCCCCGGCGCCCCCGTGGAGTCCCATCCCGGACACTGGTGGCCTGCTCCCGCCTCCTGCCCCGGCCGTGTGTGCGCGTGTGTGCGTGTGCCCAGTCGTGTTCGACTCGCAGAGACGCCCAGGGACGGCAGCCCGCCGGCTCCTCCGCCCGGGAACGCTGGAGTGGGTGGCCGTCTCCCTCTCCAAGGGTGGCATCTGTGACTTAACTGAGCACTGTTTTCTGAGCCAGCCTTCTAGGGGCTTTGCCACACGGTCCTGACTCTGGTTCTGGGCTCTGTTCTGGGCACTGCGACGTCCTCTCCTTGTCACTAGCACACAGACGGGGCTCCCACGGTCGTAGGCATGTTCTGAGTCACGTGAACACCGCCACTGAGACGAGCTGATGTCCGTCAAGCACTGGCCAGGCGCCGCCTGCTCCTTCGGGTCCCCACGCGTGGAGCAGATCCCCACCCCACCCTCCTCGATGGCCACGGAGTCCAGGGCGGAGGCTCCTTGTCACCCAGGGCCACTCAGCTGGACCCGGACTGCGCTCCTGCCCCTCGCCTCCTTCCCTCTGTGTGCTCCACAGTGCCCTCCACGGAGACCTCGGGCTCCACGGCTGGAAAAGCTGGGGTCCCGCCAGGCGTGTGTGCATCCGCTGCCGCTGGCCTCCCGCCCTCCGGGGGTCGGGAGTCTTCCCATCTGGTCGGGTCTCTTCGGCCAGCACTCAGCGGGCCTGGCTCTCCTGCTGCTCGCCACGCTTGGTGTCCCTCCGTGGCATCATGCCCCTGCCATGCACACGGCAAGGCTACGCCCAGGCCTCTGGTGGCCAAGAGAGGGCTGACAGAGCAGTGACCACGAGAACCCAGCAGATTGACATGGCCACCTCCGGGATGCAGCCTTGGAAGGGGCAGCACCGGCTTCCTCCTGCTCTCCCCTCCTGTAGGCTGGATCCTGCGGCCCAGGACACAGCCCGGAGGCCCGAGTGGACGTGTGGTGGAGGGCTGGTGCCCGGGCCTGGGGGCGGAGCGGCCACCAGACCCGAGGGCAGCGTGTGCCCGTGCCCGCTGCACCGCCTCTCCTCGGGGGCCGGTCAGCCAGTCGCGGCTGCAAACGGACTCGCTGCTGCGTCTGCTTCCAGGCGCTCGTTGCTCCAGAGGTTACTGGCTTGTGTGTATTTGTCTGGTATCATTCTGCTAGTCATCTTTATTTTTAAATCTAGGGGAAACAACTAGATTTATAATCATATCTTAAGCACTAAAAATTTCACCTATTTTTTCTAAGGTTTATGTAATGTGTTTTTCTTCTCTTACTGCATTTGCTAGAATTTCCAAGAAAATGTTGAATTACAACAGACAGAGGGGAGTACACTGCTTTCTCCTGCATTTTTTTTTCCTTTTGGCCCTTGATCCTTCATTTATTTATCTTTGTTCTTCGGCCCGTGTGGGCCTCCCATCGCAGCGGCTTCTCTCGTCGCAGAGCACCGGCTCCAGGCGCATGCGCTCCAGAGCCCCGGCTAGGTCGTTGGACACATCATTCCAGCCGCTCTGTCGCACATGGGATCTTCCCAGGCCAGGGGTCGCACCGGCGCCCCTTGCACTGCACGGTGGTGTCCTTACCCACTGGACCACCAGGGAAGCCCTCTCCTGAGTTTTCGAGACAGGTTTGTGTTTTCCATGTTGCATGATCTTGGCCTCTTGTGGGCAAAGTTGTTACCTTCTGTTTCTATTTTAACTACTGGTATTATTAATGATAATTGCTGAATTTTGTCATATTTCTTTTCAGCACCTACTGATTTGGTTTTGTGAATTTTCTGTGCGAATTTGTCCAGGAAGTTACCTCAGCGGGTGACTGAGCCGCCGCGGAGGCCGGGGTGGGCCTGCGGACTCTGCAGGCCTCTCTCTGCTACTCTTACATCTTTTCCCTCATCTCCATTTATAGGTGATATTTGTCTGTAGCTTTGTTTTTCTGCACTACATCAAGTTTTTGTATGACATTGTACTGGTTCCATGAGGTAAATTCATTTTCCGTCTTTTTATGTGTCTCGGAAAAGTTACAATAACAGTGGAATAATTTTTCGTGTAACTTAAGGTTGGCTCACACGTGAACATCTGTCCCTGGTGCTCACCCCACTCGTCCGCCTTCAGTCACCTTCCCAGGCGCTTGTGTTCACGGCTCATGTTTTCCCTCGTCTCAGTTATTTCGGTGACCTGCATTCATTAGAAAATTACCCGTCTGCTTCAGGTTTCTGACAGCTGCCCAGCCTGTGAGCCGCGGTGAGTGCCGTCCTTCCGCCTTCCCTGTCCACGGGTCTCCTTTCCCCTCCCTGATCACAGGTAGGTGTCTAACCGTCACTCACAGCGTCTGGACCGAGGCCATCGTCCCTCCCTCAGGCTTCGGGGCAGGGCTGGCTCTAGTTGCATTTGTTTTCTTTTATTTATTTGTTTTTTTTTTTAAGATTTATTTATTTATTTATTTTGGACGGGGGTCAGGTTGGGGAGGGAGGGGAGCGGGCGGGCCACTTCTATTGGTCTTTCATTTCTCTATCTTCATCCGTCTTTGTTCTTTGGCTCCTGCGGGCCTCCCATCGCGGTGGCGTCTGTTGTCGCAGAGCGCCGGCTCTGGGCGCATGCGCTCCAGAGCTCTGGCTCGGTGATTGGACACATCGGTCCAGCTGCTCCGCAGCACGTGGGATCCTCCCAGGCCAGGGATCGAACCGGCACCCCTTGCACTGCCAGGCGGTGTCCTTACCCACTGGACCACCAGGGGAAGCCCTTATTTTCTTTTAGAAGAAGCGCTTCATCATGACTCCTTTTTACTTAACTAATTTCTGCTTTTACCTTCATCCTCTTTCTGCTTTTAGAAAGGTATCTTATTCTCATTCTAATTCCCAAAGATGGGCAGGAAATCCCTCCCGCTATTCTTTCCTCGGAGAGTCGGAGCCCCCGTCAATAGCCCCCGTGGGCTCTGTTAGGACGCTGAGTTGCCGGAGAGCCCGTGTGCTCAGGTTTCGTTTCCTGCTCTAAGTTTACCTGGGAACGTCTGTCTTAGTTTCTGAGTGAACAAGAGCGGGGTATGTGTATGACACCTGCTAAAATTTATCTTACATTTTGTTGGACTGTGATAAGACTTCTCTTGAAGTCTTCTTCTTGACTCATCGAGGGGGCCTCCTTGAGTTACAACTTTTTCGTGTAACTTAAGGTTGGCTCACACGTGAACATCTGTCCGGCCCCTTCCCCAGTCACCTTCCCAGGCGCTTGTGTTCACGGCTCATGTTTTCCCTCGTCTCAGTTATTTCGGTGACCTGCATTCATTAGAAAATTACCCGTCTGCTTCAGGTTTCTGACAGCTGCCCAGCCTGTGAGCCGCGGTGAGTGCCGTCCTTCCGCCTTCCCTGTCCACGGGTCTCCTTTCCCCTCCCTGATCACAGGTAGGTGTCTAACCGTCACTCACAGCGTCTGGACCGAGGCCATCGTCCCTCCCTCAGGCTTCGGGGCAGGGCTGGCTCTAGTTGCATTTGTTTTCTTTTATTTATTTGTTTTTTTTTTTAAGATTTATTTATTTATTTATTTTGGACGGGGGTCAGGTTGGGGAGGGAGGGGAGCGGGCGGGCCACTTCTATTGGTCTTTCATTTCTCTATCTTCATCCGTCTTTGTTCTTTGGCTCCTGCGGGCCTCCCATCGCGGTGGCGTCTGTTGTCGCAGAGCGCCGGCTCTGGGCGCATGCGCTCCAGAGCTCTGGCTCGGTGATTGGACACATCGGTCCAGCCGCTCCGCGGCACGTGGGATCCTCCCAGGCCAGGGATCGAACCGGCACCCCTTGCACTGCCAGGCGGTGTCCTTACCCACTGGACCACCAGGGGAAGCCCTTATTTTCTTTTAGAAGAAGCGCTTCATCATGACTCCTTTTTACTTAACTAATTTCTGCTTTTACCTTCATCCTCTTTCTGCTTTTAGAAAGGTATCTTATTCTCATTCTAATTCCCAAAGATGGGCAGGAAATCCCTCCCGCTATTCTTTCCTCGGAGAGTCGGAGCCCCCGTCAATAGCCCCCGTGGGCTCTGTTAGGACGCTGAGTTGCCGGAGAGCCCGTGTGCTCAGGTTTCGTTTCCTGCTCTAAGTTTACCTGGGAACGTCTGTCTTAGTTTCTGAGTGAACAAGAGCGGGGTATGTGTATGACACCTGCTAAAATTTATCTTACATTTTGTTGGACTGTGATAAGACTTCTCTTGAAGTCTTCTTCTTCGGCTCATCGAGGGCTCCTTTGTGGGCGAGCTCACATCACGGCTTCCCAGGAGGCACCGTGCTCTCTCTGAGGAACGGGAAGGTCCGTTTCCGTGTGCACTGGCGCTGGTTTTCCGGTGCCGCCAGACCGGACTGTGAAGAGCGGCGGGGAGACCCCCGCGTCGGCCCCGTGGCCGCTGCTTCGCCTCCTGGCGGCTCTGGGCTCAGCCCCGCGTGTCTGGCACGTGCGCTCTGGGTTTCCTGGCGCGGGCTAGCTCGCCGGGCCAACGCTGGGCCGGGTGGCCGGTGCTCGTCAGCGTCCCCGCCGGACCGGCTTCTGGCCCTCGGCCCCTTCTGGACAGCCTCCTGGGCCTCTGTCCTGACCCGTGGGCGGAGCTGGGCTTTTTCTGGAATGCTCCTGGGACAGGGCACGTGGGTGCCACGCTCACGGCTTCTGGGCCAGCACGCGACGCCGGGCGGCGTCCTCCCGTCCCCGCAGCACCTGGACGGCGCTGCGCGGTCCTCGGCTTCCAGGGCTGCCAGCGAGCACCCCGGGCTGTCTTCGTATTTTCTCTCTTGCGGTAACATGTCCCTTCTGACAAAAGGTGCGAAAATCTCCCCGCCCGTGAGGGCCTGTGGGAGTGAGGAGGTCCCGGGCGAGCCCCGCAGCGGCCTCCGCGGGCCTCTGCAGGTGCCCGCCGGGCTGCGCCAGCGCCCCCACGCTCGCGGTCAGTGACCCCACTGGACCTCGTGTGTTGGCTCAGGGTGGTGGCCGACACGACGTAGGGGACACAGCCCCGTGGCCCCTTAGAGCCTTGAGACCCGGTGTTCAGACAGGGGCGGTGCGGCCCAGAGAGGCCCAGAGCCTTCCTGAGGGCAAGGGCTGGTGCGAAGGGCTGGGCTCCCCACAACCTCTCTAGCCGCAGAGCACGTGGCGGCTGCGGGCTCCTCTGCGGGCACGGCCCCTGCCCCTGGTGGGCACGGCCCTAGGGCAGCAGGGGCGGTGGCTGCTCCCCTGGGCGCGCCCCAGGCCAGGTCACGCTGGGGGCGGCTTCCCTGCCCCGGGGGGAGAGAGGAAGCGGGCCAGGGGCGAAGGGGCGGCGTCGGTGGGCGAGCAGCGGCCTCCAGCCTCCACGGGCCTCCTGCGGGAGTGGGTGCCAAGAACACCCTTAAACGGGTCCCTTCTTGTATTAGCCAGAGGACCCCAACCCAGAGCACACAGCCAGGGGGAGCTCGCTCCCCTCTGAGGGGAGCGGTGGGCAGCCCTCGCCAGGCCCCTGGGACTCAGGTGTGGCCCCCTCCCTGCACTGTCCCCCAGGTGGGCTGCCTCGGCGTCCTCGCCCCGGGTCACCCTCCCAGGCCCGCTGTGGTGGCGACATCCAGGACATCGGGGGCTTGGTGGCCCGCCCCTCCCCGCCAGGGGCAGGCCCCCCAGCACAGGGTTGAGCCAGGAGAAGGCAGACAGGGCAGGGCGCCCTGCGGAGGACCCAGAGGGGCCTGGCCAGAGACGCCACCTCCCCGCGGAGCCCGCCTCTCCCAGCAGGGCCCGCGCCCGGCTGGGGTCTCACCCCGGCAGCTCGGGGCCCAGGTGCTGGCTCTGGGCGCGTCCCCCGGGCCTGAACACAGGGGCCCACAAATCAGCCTGAGCCTGAGAGAGACGGCCGCCCCAGCCGCTCCCGCCCAGGTCTCGCCCAGCCAGCCTCGCGGCTGCACGGGCTCAGCCGAGACCCGAGCGCAGACGCCGCGTCCCACGCCTGGGCAAACCTGCAAAGCGCTCAGGACTCCGGGTCCTCTGGGCAGTGAGGGTCCCCCGGGGGTCCTGCATGGGGGGACCCAGAAGAAAGCTCCAGACGCCTGGGCAGGTCCACGGCTTGGCTACCAGCAGGAGCTGGTGTTCGCGTCCTGGTTCTGACCACTGTTCAGGGCAGAGGGTGGAGGGTACAGGCAACTGGACTATTTCTGGAACTTTTCTGGAAGCCTAAAGCTATTTCAGAAGCAGCCTCTTCTAAACAAGTGTCCCTGCGGTGGGCTGCGTGGATGACAGTCTGCGACCCACGTCCCCCTGGCCATACAGGTCTGCCTGCCTGGGGGTCACTCGGGTGCCCTTGGTTCACCAGCCGGTGAACGGTTGCCCAGCCCCTCATCGTTCAGCACAGCCCCACACCCCAGGCAAGCTCCGTGCCTCCTGACTTCGGCACGCCCAGGTCACGCTGGGCGGCTTCCCTGCCCGGGAGAGAGCCCCAAGGCGTGGCGGCGCGGCCTCCAGCCTCCACGGGCCTCCTGCGGGAGTGGGTGCCAAGAACACCCTTAAACGGGTCCCTTCTTGTATTAGCCAGAGGACCCCAACCCAGAGCACACAGCCAGGGGGAGCTCGCTCCCCTCTGAGGGGAGCGGTGGGCAGCCCTCGCCAGGCCCCTGGGACTCAGGTGTGGCCCCCTCCCTGCACTGTCCCCCAGGTGGGCTGCCTCGGCGTCCTCGCCCCGGGTCACCCTCCCAGGCCCGCTGTGGTGGCGACATCCAGGACATCGGGGGCTTGGTGGCCCGCCTCCCGCCAGGGCAGGCCCCCCAGCACAGGGTTGAGCCAGGAGAAGGCAGACAGGGCAGGGCGCCCTGCGGAGGACCCAGAGGGGCCTGGCCAGAGACGCCACCTCCCCGCGGAGCCCGCCTCTCCCAGCAGGGCCCGCGCCCGGCTGGGGTCTCACCCCGGCAGCTCGGGGCCCAGGTGCTGGCTCTGGGCGCGTCCCCCGGGCCTGAACACAGGGGCCCACAAATCAGCCTGAGCCTGAGAGACGGCCGCCCCAGCCGCTCCCGCCCAGGTCTCGCCCAGCCAGCCTCGCGGCTGCACGGGCTCAGCCGAGACCCGAGCGCAGACGCCGCGTCCCACGCCTGGGCAAACCTGCAAAGCGCTCAGGACTCCGGGTCCTCTGGGCAGTGAGGGTCCCCCGGGGGTCCTGCATGGGGGGACCCAGAAGAAAGCTCCAGACGCCTGGGCAGGTCCACGGCTTGGCTACCAGCAGGAGCTGGTGTTCGCGTCCTGGTTCTGACCACTGTTCAGGGCAGAGGGTGGAGGGTACAGGCAACTGGACTATTTCTGGAACTTTTCTGGAAGCCTAAAGCTATTTCAGAAGCAGCCTCTTCTAAACAAGTGTCCCTGCGGTGGGCTGCGTGGATGACAGTCTGCGACCCACGTCCCCCTGGCCATACAGGTCTGCCTGCCTGGGGGTCACTCGGGTGCCCTTGGTTCACCAGCCGGTGAACGGTTGCCCAGCCCCTCATCGTTCAGCACAGCCCCCCACACCCCCAGGCAAGCTCCGTGCCCCTCCCTGACTTCGGCAGCTGGGGGCTCCTAGGGGCTGGGAGGAGGGGCAGCTGAGCCTTTCTTAAATCACGAAGAACACGGCTCACTTCCGATGTTTGTAAGATGTCCTTCGGATCGTCCCGGAAGGGAGGGAGCGCATTCACAAAGTGCCCTTGGTCCTCTGAATGCACCCCCTCCGATGGCTCTGTGCTCCACGGTCTGCAGGGGCCACAGCGGGCACCACGCCTCCCAAGCCCGGAGGCTCCTTTCCCTGTGAGCGGAGCTGTTTAGAGGACTCCTGGTGGGCAGACCCCCTGCAGAGGTGCAGGGCAGGGCGGTAGAGGTCCCCAGGTGAGCAGACCCAGTCAGCAGCCCCCAGGGAGGAGTGGGCCCCGAGGCGGAGGGCAGTTCCTTTGCTGATGGGCCGGCTTGACCCCCAGCACAGCCAGACGCAACCTGACCTCTGGACGGCAGCAGGACGGCACCGCGGAGGGGGGTCAGCGCACTGAGTGGGGCCGCTGCTGTGAGGCCGGGGCCCAGCCGGGCTGTGCTGGTGATTTTCCTACCAGTGGCTCTGGCCTCCGGCCAGGTGAGCAGGCGCTGACCCACATTTCCACTGAGCCCGGTGGAAAGCAGGCCACCACGCGGCTGGAGCCGGGGCGTCCGGCCGCAAGCCTGTGGGTTCAGAGTTTCCAGGCTGGGAAGTGGGTCCCGATGGGGAGGGAGGCCTCGCCGGGCTGGGGGCGGCAGCGGGGTGCTGCCTGGGCAGAGCTGGTGCTCCTTCTGGTCTCCCCACCACCCGGCCACCCTCCCCACCGGGGCTGGTCTGGGAGCCTGCCCCGTGGGATTGGCTCCTGGGGTGCGGCCCACAAGTCCGCAAACAGTCCCTCAGCTGGGGCCTTTTGGTAGAACCTGTCACCCGTGCCAGACAGATCAGGACTGGACACCACACCGCAGACCCCAGATGGGGCCATTCACAATCTTGGGGGAGGGGGGCAGGAGGCCGGGGGTGGCTTGGGGAAGGGTCTTTGTTTTCTGGTAGTCCTGCCGCCGTGCTCAAAGCCACATGGGTCCCGCTGTCCCTGGCCCCGGATGCCTGAGGAGGCTGTGTGGACACCCCGACCCACTGTGCTCAGGACCACAGCGTGTGAGGCCGGCAAGGATGACGCAGCCTCGCTGAGCAGACCCAGGGCCAGGCTGGGCTGGCACGCGCTCTGGGAGGGGGGCCGGGTCCCTGAGCTGCAGGTGGCCCCTCCCCACTGGACAGACAGGGGGACATAGCTCAGGACGGCCACCCCAGCAGAGTGACAAGGAACGGGGGGCATGGGGCTGGTGGAGCATGGGGAGCAGGGCAGGCCTGGGCCTCCCAAGCACGTGTGTCCTCCAAAACAGCTGCAGGCCAGCCTGGGACTCAGGCTGCCATGCGGAGCGCCCGGGGATGTGTGAGGGGTGTGGACGCGCGTGTGCACCCTGGACCCTGGCGTGATGGGAGGGGAGCTCCCGGCAGCCCCGGACCCATCAGACCCGATGGCCTGTGACCCAGATTCTCTACCCAGGCTCCTCGGCCAGCCGGGCCGGCTCTGCTCCCGGTAAGAGTGCAGCCTGAGGGTTCGGACCTGGCTGTCGTGCCCGGTCTGCCCCTCCCCCGGGCTTCACTCTCCCAGTCGATGGGATCCGTGGGCGGCGTGGCCTCTGAGCGCCTGCTGGACAGGGTGGGGCTGCAGCACAGGGCGCAACGAGGCCACGAGTCCGGGCCGAGGCCACTGGGAGGCAGAGACGCCCGCCTTCAGCAGGACAGTCTGTGCCGACCTCCCCACCCCCAACCTCGCCTGCGAGTCCCGTGAAAGGCCAGAGGAGCGGCTAGGCGCGGATGGAGGTGCTCTCTGCCCCAGGACCCCTGTTTTGCCCGAGGGCATCCTCTCCTGGGAGCAGGCCCCTTCTGCTGGGAGCACTCCCTCTGCTGGCTCTCCCCAAGTCGCCCCCTACCCACCTTGTGTCCCTTGGGAACGGTGCTCCCTGAGCCCATCGGAGCTCAGTCTCAGGGTTCAGATACAGCCAACAGCTCCGCGGCCCTGTGGAGCACAAGAGGAAATAAAAGGGGAGGAAGAAATGTGAGAATTAAAGTGTAAATCCCCAGATCTCTAACCGCTCCCGGGGATCCACAGCCAGCCTGGCCACCAGGGAGTCACCGAGCCAGGGCTTGGATGGAGCGCCCTACCCTCATGGCCGCTGGGCCGGCCTGTGGGGTCGTGAGGGTGGGGTCGTCTTGGTGGGGCAGCATGGGGAGAAGTCGGAGGGGCTGAAGGACCTCGGGGGGTGGTCACATCCCACACTCTGCAGAGGCGGAGGTGACTGCCCAGAGGTCCCTCGGCCCAGCCGACCCCAGGCGCTAAGCAGCCACCGCCCTGTGAGAGCTCGGCAGCCTTGTTGCCGAGCGCCCAGGCCCGCAGGTGGGAGCTGCTGCCCCGGGCCCCTCCACCTCCACCTGCCTGGGTCCAAACCCCACCTGGGCTGTCTGAGGGGATCCCACATAAGGGGTGGCTGTCTCCTCTGGGCTGTGCACGTGGCAACGCCGTCCCGTCTCCACTCCAGCCAGCACTGCCCCGACCCCAGCCTTCCCTGTGGATCTCAGAGCCCTTCCGGGGGCCCAGCTCTGCTGGACAGGGCCCCAGAGGGAAGCGCAGGATGCAGCACACAGCCCAGGACGAGGCCCTCGGGGTCAGTGTCTGGGGAGAGACCCCGCTGGGTCCTTCCTGCGTGCAAGCCCTTCCGTGCCGTCTGTCTGCGCTCACCGCGAGAGCTGGAGGCGACAGGAAGGCACAGCCTTAGCCGCCCACGTGCCTCTGGGGGAGCTGGAAGGGGCTGAGGGACGCTCACATCCAGGGACCCCACACTGCACCCTTGGCGTGGGCTGGGCATGGAGGGGTGCGGAGTGAGGTCTCCGCCCCAGCCCTTGGGTGAACTGCCTACCAGCCTTTCCCTGGCTCTCTGACCATCCGCTCCGTGGCTGCTCTGAAAGCCCCGTCCTGCGTGCCGGGTGGCTAGGGGCACAGCCGCTGGCTATGTGGAGCTGCCCTTGGAGCCCATCTCTGATGGGTGGGCTGCACTGGGACTGGGGGCTGCAGAGGAACCCGGGGCACTGGAGCCCCGCTGCACACCAAGCTTTGGCCCCTGGGTGAGGTGGCCCAGGAGCTGGCCTGTCTGCGGAGCCCGAGACGCCTGAGCTGCAGCGAAGGCTCAAGGGCAGCCCAGATATCCCCTGATGTCCACCCGTCCTCCAGCCCCACACCTTCTAGAGCCACACCACTCTCCGTGAGAGGTGGGGTCTGCTGCTCTCCCCGTGCCTGGGAAGGGTGGCTGCATGACTCTTGAGGGCAGCTGCAGTCAGCCACGCAGCCTCCTGGCTCCCGCTCTCAGGACGCCTGCCCGGAACCGGGAGGCAAGCGCAGGCTGTTCAGAGGCCGGTGCAAGTCTCCAGGCCCCGTCGATGTCCCGGCCCACAAAACCTCTGCAGTGAGTGAAGGGACCTCTAGGTGACTCCAGCCATGGCCTTCCAGCCACCCAGGGACACCAATAGGAGCAGGACCGGTTGCCCACTGAGCCCTGTCCGTGTGCAGGTTTATGGGCGAAGCAGACAATGTGGTGATTTCCAGGCACCAAATCCCAAGTCGGGGGTCCTGCACCAGCCAGTGATCAGAGCAGACCCCACATGAAGCCCCGAGTGCTGCCTGCCAGCCGCTGTGGCTCCTTCTGGGCCCTCTGGGGCCGGAGTGGTCCCTGCAGCCTTGGGGCTCTGAGCGCTCCCTGGGCCCAAGAAGACTTCCTGCCAGGAATCCAAAGCCCCAGGCTGGGCGTCTTCCAAAACACCCTGCAGGCAAGTGTGTGGGCCATCAGGCCTCCCCCAGACGGGTGGCCCATGGGTCTGTTGGGTTCTTTCTCCTGGGAGCCCACGTGGCTCCCCATCCTCTGTCCCCAAGACGTTCAGATTCTCGGTTATTCCTGCTGGCGGGGCTGTGTGACCTGCAGACCCAGGGCTTCCTACACTGAAGGGGCACTTTCTTCCACTGTGTCTTGCAGACAAACTTCCCCGTGTCTTATTCTCTCTGGAAGTACCAGCAGTGTACGGTGAGCGCGTGGGCCTGTGTCCCTCCCTCCGTCTTCTCTCCTCTGCGTCTTGAAGACCAGGCCCCGCCCTCTGACGCGTCCAGCGCTGAGCACTGTGTCTGGCACATGGGAGTCCCCGACTGTTTGGACTGTCTTTTCTTCTTGAAGGTATCCTTTGAAGCACAAAAGCTTTTTATTTTGATGAAGTACAATTTAACTATTTTTCCTTTAGTTATTTTACGTCAGGTGTCAAATCTAAGAAATCACTGCCTAAATCCACGGTCACAAAATCTACACCTGAGACTCTTTATAGAGTTCTATAGCTTTAGCTTTTGTGTTCGCGTCTTTGATCTGTTTTGACCTAATCTTTGTACTGGATGTGAGGTGGAAGCAAGTTCTGTCTGCTGCATATGGACCTCCATTTGTCTGGGCACATCTGTGGATGTGTTATTCTTTCTTCTAGTCGTATTTTCGAACCCTTGTCAAACATCAGTGGTCCAAAATGTGAGAGTTCGTTTCTAAGCTATTAATCATGCTCCATTCGTTTCTATGTCTAGTCTTTTGGTATTTCCACACTGACTTGATTCCTGTAGCTTTGTAGTATTTTTTTTTGAAATTGGGAACGGTGAGTTCTCTCACTTACTGCCCCTTTTATAAGGTTATTTTGCTTATCTGGGGCCCTTGCAATTTCATATGAGTTTCAGGATCAGCCTTTCCATTTCCGGAGGGAACAAAAGTAGTTGGAATTTTGACAGGGGTTGTAGTGAATCTGTAGGTCACTTTGGGAGTCTCTTCATCTTAACAACACTGACTCTCCCAACCGATGAGCTCGTCTTTCCACTTATTTGCGTCCTTTTGAATTCCCAGCAGTGTTCTGTGGTCTTCACTGTACAACGTGTCCACTTCTTTGCTTAAAATTATTCCTAAGTATTTTATCTGTCTTTGATACTATTGTGAATGGAACTGTTTTCTTAATTTTACTTTCAGCTTGCTCACCGCTCGTGTACGGAAACACAGCTGACTCTCGTGTGTTACTGTTGCTCAGATGCTCAGTCATGTCAGACTCTGCAGCCCCAGGGACGGAGCGCAGCTGGCCTCCCTGTCCTCCACCGTCTCCCAGGGCTGGCTCTAACTCATGTCCATTGAGTCAGCGACGCCGTCCGACCATCCTGACCTCTGCTGTCCCCTTCTCCCCCTGCTTTCACTCTTCCCCAGCATCAGGGTCTTTTCTAACGAGTTGGCTTTTCGCATCAGCTGCCAAAGTATTGGAGCTTCAGCTTCAACGCATTTTTTAATTCCCAAAATGTCTTCTTATGAGTGACTTTGAATTTTTTATTTCTTTGGCTGTGCTGGGTCTTAGCTGTGGCACGTGTAATCTTCAGTCTTCATTGTGGGAGGCAGGATCTTCTGGTTGCAGCGTGTGGGATCTAGTTCCCTGCCCGGGGTTTGAACCTGGGTCCAGCATTGGGAGTGCAGAGTCTTAGCACCCCAGCCACCAGGGAAGTGGTTTTTGTGTTTCATTTGATTTTGGTTTTTTATTTTTAATTTTGTTTGGTTATTGGTTTTTAATTTCATTCCATTGTGGTAATAGAGCATATGTCGTAGGATGTCAATAACTTTTAAGTGTATATATCTTTATTTGGAAATGGGATTTCCATCCTTTTAAGGTTTGGGAGACGGTTTGCTGTGTGGGCTACTGCAGCTGGCTTCCCGTGCTGGAGAGCACTGCTGTGGGGTCGAGGTTCTCAGACACTGCCGGACCCGGGATGTCTGCAGCGCTGCTCACAGGCCCTGCTGGCTTTTTAAAAAATTATTTATTTATCCATTCTTGGCTGTTCCGGGTTTTCCCTGCGGCTGCAGGCTCCCCTCTGGTTGCAGGGAGTGGGGCTGCTCTCTAGTGGAGGCGAGCAGGCTTCTTGGTGCAAAGGCTCCTCTCGTGGCGCTCGGGCTCCAGGGCTCACGGGCGTCAGTCGTCGCGGCCTGTGGGCTCCATAGTTGTGGCTCCGAGGCTCTAGAGCCCAGGCTCCACAGTTGTGGCTTACGAGCTTCGTTGCTCCACAGCATGTGGGCTCTTCCTGGATCAGGGATCGAACTGTGTCTCCTGCACTGGCAGGCGAGCTCTTCACCACTGAGCCACCAGGGAAGCCCCGCTGTTGGCCTTTGATCCGCTGACTTGTTCTTTATCCATCCTTGAAAACAGGCTGTTGAGGCTGGAAGTCTCCAGTGACCGCTGTTGAATTGTCCGTGTCACCCTTCATTTGTCTGTGTGTGCTTCATGCAGTTCTGGACTCTACTGTGAGTGTGTATACGTTTACACCAGTTATATCTTCTTGATGGAGGTACCCGCTCTCCTTGTGAAACATCCTTCTCTGTCTCTAGCACCAATGCTGCCCTGGCGCCTGCTTTTCTCATTGGTGGAGTTGCTCCCCCTCTGTCGTATTTGCCACTTGGTTTACCTGGTTCCATCCTTTGCTTCCACCTGTTAGGGTCTTTGATGAGGCATTGGTCTTTTGCCGTTCAGTTGTTAAGTCGTGTCCCGCTCTCTGCGACCCCCTGGACTGTAGGGCGCTAGGATTCCTTGTCCTTCACTGTCTTCTGGAATTTGGTCAGACTCATGTCCTTTGAGCTGGTGATGTCATCCAACCACCTCATTATCTGTTGCCCATCTTCTCCTCCTGCCCTCAGTCTGTCCCAGCACCAGGGACTTTTTCAGTGAGTCGGCTCTTCGTATCAGAGCTTCAGTGTCAGCATCAGTCCTTCCAGTGAATGCTCAGGGCTGATTTTCTTTAGGATGGACTGGTTTGATCTCCTTGCTTTCTAAGGGACTCTCAAGAGTCTTTCTCCAGCACTACAGTTTGAAAACATCGATTCTTCAGCACTCAGCTTTATTTCTGGCCCAACTCTCACATCCGTACATGACTACTGGAAAAATCATAGCTTGGATTATACAGACGTTTGTCAGCAAAATGATGCCTCTGGTTTTTAATACACTGTCTAGGTTATGGAAAAGACTGTGAGACAAGTGAAATGAACCACGGACAACCACACTAAAAGCCGGTCTTCATCTAAAGAAAGTGATGTTGTTGTGTATATGGTTGGATTGGAAGGGAATCCTCTATTAGAAGCTCCTTCTAGAAAACCAAATAATTAATTCCAACAAGTTCTGCTCCCGATTAGACCAACAGAAAGCAGCATTCAATGAAAAGTATCTGGAATTAATCAACAGAAAATGCATAATCTTCCATCAGGATAATGCAAGACTGCATGTTTCTTTGATGAGCAGGCAAAGTTGTCACAGTTTGGCTGGGAAGTTCTGATTCCCCCGCCATATCCACCAGACACTGCACCTTGGGACGGCCGTTTATTTCTCCTTACAAAATTCTCTTAATGGAAAAATTTTCCATTCCCGGAGGAGTGTAAAAGGTACCTGGAACAGTTCTCTGGTTAAAATGATAAGATGTTTGGGGAAGATGGGTAAAATGGGGTGACAGTGCCCGCCTGCTTTTCTCATTGGTGGAGTTGCTCCCCCTCTGTCGTATTTGCCACTTGGTTTACCTGGTTCCATCCTTTGCTTCCACCTGTTAGGGTCTTTGATGAGGCATTGGTCTTTTGCCGTTCAGTTGTTAAGTCGTGTCCCGCTCTCTGCGACCCCCTGGACTGTAGGGCGCTAGGATTCCTTGTCCTTCACTGTCTTCTGGAATTTGGTCAGACTCATGTCCTTTGAGCTGGTGATGTCATCCAACCACCTCATTATCTGTTGCCCATCTTCTCCTCCTGCCCTCAGTCTGTCCCAGCACCAGGGACTTTTTCAGTGAGTCGGCTCTTCGTATCAGAGCTTCAGTGTCAGCATCAGTCCTTCCAGTGAATGCTCAGGGCTGATTTTCTTTAGGATGGACTGGTTTGATCTCCTTGCTTTCTAAGGGACTCTCAAGAGTCTTTCTCCAGCACTACAGTTTGAAAACATCGATTCTTCAGCACTCAGCTTTATTTCTGGCCCAACTCTCACATCCGTACATGACTACTGGAAAAAATCATAGCTTGGATTATACAGACGTTTGTCAGCAAAATGATGCCTCTGGTTTTTAATACACTGTCTAGGTTATGGAAAAGACTGTGAGACAAGTGAAATGAACCACGGACAACCACACTAAAAGCCGGTCTTCATCTAAAGAAAGTGATGTTGTTGTGTATATGGTTGGATTGGAAGGGAATCCTCTATTAGAAGCTCCTTCTAGAAAACCAAATAATTAATTCCAACAAGTTCTGCTCCCGATTAGACCAACAGAAAGCAGCATTCAATGAAAAGTATCTGGAATTAATCAACAGAAAATGCATAATCTTCCATCAGGATAATGCAAGACTGCATGTTTCTTTGATGAGCAGGCAAAAGTTGTCACAGTTTGGCTGGGAAGTTCTGATTCACCCGCCATATCCACCAGACACTGCACCTTGGGACGGCCGTTTATTTCTCCTTACAAAATTCTCTTAATGGAAAAATTTTCCATTCCCGGAGGAGTGTAAAAGGTACCTGGAACAGTTCTCTGGTTAAAATGATAAGATGTTTGGGGAAGATGGAACAACGAGGTTCCCTGGAAAATGGCAGCCGGCACTGGAACAAAAGCATCAGCACACGGTTCAGTGAAGCTCTCAGTGAAAATGAGAAACGGGGACTCCCTGGTGGTCCAGTGACTGAGAGTCTGCACTCCTAATGCAGAGGGCTGGGTTCAATCCCCGGTTGGGGAATTAGATCCCACATGCCTCATCTAAAGACCCCATCTGCCACAACTAAGACTCAGTGCACCCAAATAAGTAAATAAAAGTAAACTAACAAAAAAAATAGAATGAAAAATATGTCTTTTATTGTCACCTAAAACCGAAGGAACTTTTCGGCCAGCCCAATACACCTTGTCAAGCTGTTTCCTTGGGGGTTTCCCCGGGGGGTTTGCTGCTGTCGCCGGCTGTAGTTTGTTTAGTGACATTTCTGAATTAATTCTGTAAAATCAGTATTCTTTGCCATGTGGTCACTAAGCCTTGCTTCATCAGCTTAGTGCACAGTTAATGCCTGAGCAGAGAGCTTCTTAAATGCCTGCAACCAATGAGTCTCCAAGTCTTTGTTGTGGGACGCTGCAGATCTCCGTATTCCTCCCACTTTCCTTCTGGTTCGTCTCCGGTTCACCTCCAGATCATCTATCACCTCAGGTTGCTGCAAAGTTCATTCACGGCTGGCACCACTTTTAACAATCAGCCTGGGAAAGAGCTCTTCTCTCCGGGGCGGGCTCTGGATCAAGCCTGGTGCAGGCTGCCTTGCAAGCGGGGTCTTCCAGGAAACCACCAGCAGGTCAAACACCCCCGTGACCCCTGGAGGAAATCAGTCCTGAGCACTTGCGGGAACAACGGACGCTGCCTCTGAAGCTCCAGTGCTCTGGCCTCCTGACGCGAAGGGCCGATGCATCGCTGAAGACCCTGGTGCTGGGAAGACTGAGGGCAGGAGGAGAAGGGAGCGACAGAGGACGAGATGCTGCCGATTCAGGGGGTGTTGCTCGGAAAGTGCCGGCCCCACTCTCTTCTCTCCACTGGGGACCGCGGGTTATGGTTTTTACCACAAAACCAGGTTGTCAGCTTTCAAGGCTACAGCACGAAAGGGTAGGGGACGAGTCTGGGGCAAGTTAAACACCTCACAGCTTGGAGAGGACATGGAAAAACCGTGCACTGTTACCAGGAATGTGAATTGGTACAGCAGCTGTGGAAAACAGTGTGGCAGGTCCTCAAGACACTAAAAATAGAGCCGCCAACTACAGTTCAACAGAGAAAAAGGAAAAAGAGAACTTCATATGACTCAGCAATTCCACTGGTACCCCAAAGAATTTAAAGCAGGTCCTAAAGAGATAGCTGTACACCGATGTTCACAGCAGCGATGTTCACAATAGCCAACTGTGGAAGCAACCCCTGTCCACTGTCGGATGAATGAATGTGGTCTCCATTTAGTGGAATATTATTCAGCCATAGAAAGGAAGGAAATTCTGTGAAAGAAGCCAAACTCCAGTAGTACATTATGTGACTAGTTGTATCAAGTATAAAAAGAGACAAAAATAATGGATTCAGTTGGAAATTGGATGGTATTCACTTTGGGGATGGTAATGACTAGAAGGAGAAGGAAATGGCAACCACTCTATCTGGTATTCTTGCCTGGAAAACTCCACGGACAGAGAAGCCTGGAGAACTACAGTCCAAGGGGTCTCATATATATATATACATATACCTTCCCTGATGGCTCAGTGCTAAGGAATCTGCCTGCAGTGCAGGAGACATGGGTACCACCCCCGGGCTGGGAGGATCCTCTTGGAGAAGGGCTCGGCAGCCCGCTCCAGGATTCTTGTCTGGAGAATCCCACGGGAGGAGCCGGATGGGCTCCAGTCCACGGGGTCACATGGAGTCGGACGTGACTGAGGGACTCAGCAGCAGCAGTCGTTGGAAGGTTTTCTGTGTTCTTAAACGTCTGTGCCTTGAGCCAATTACTGACAACACGAATGCCTTCCATTTCTGAAAATCCACTGTGCTAGATGCAAGGGAAATGTAATTTTCTTTATGTACATTACACACTGCAGATGTTTAATTTTAAGGAAACACATACATTATAGGGACGTCAAAGAAAGAAGAAGGAGATTCTGACACCTGCTACAACGTGGATGAACCCGCGAGCATCATACTCAGTAAGTAAGCCAGAGACGAAAGGACAAGCCCTGGGTCGCGTCCCAGGAGACATCAGAGCGACAGAGACCAACAGCAGAACGGGTTTCCCGAGCGGGGGGAGACAGGGAGGGAGACAGGGAGGGGCTGCGGGGAAGGCTCAGGGTCTCAGATTCAGAGGACGGAAGGCTCTGGGGGACGGTGGTGACGGTCGCACCACCACGTGGATGTACCGAACGCCACCGCGCGGTCACTGAGAACTGGCTAAGGCGGTAGGAAGCAAAATCTCACAGCTGTTTTCACCAAGACTCAGATACTTTTCTCGATTGAAAAACAAAAACCAACTCTCCAAAGACTGTTGCGAGGCTTTGGTTAACTTCCCGAGTCTGAGTGGGTGGGTCCCGACCGTCCTGCCTGTCTTCTCGTTGCTCCTCTGGTGGAGAGCGTGTTCGGAGGCCCTCGCGCTGCGGCCCGTGCTGCGGTCCTGGCGTCTGAACAGGATGAAGGCACACGGCAAACTCCACACAGACAGGCCTGTGTCCGGGCCGGGCTGCTGCACGAGGAGAGAGAGTCCCTGCTCCCAGGCCGCGGAGCCAGCGCTCCCCGGGGCCTGCGGGCAGCGGACGCCTCCCCAGGGAAGGTGAGGCCCTCCCGCAAGCCTGGCTCGCTCGCAAAGGGGACGCCCACAGAGGCCGAGCCCGTGGCCAGGCCCCGCCGGACCTCCCTGCAGGAGTGGGGGGCCGGGTGCTCTCAGGGGCTCGGCTCACCCCGCTCCCATTCTAGTGCCTCCCGGACGCAGAGGCCGTGAAGCTACGCCCCGGATCCCGGGCTCCCTGACCCGATCCAGGCCCACCCACCAGAAGTGCCGAGGCGCCTGCCCCAGCATGGAGCGAGGGGGAAGGACGTCCCCGGGCAGGCGGACAGCCGAGCCAGCCTGGTGGTCTCTCCATGCCCAGAGCCCCACCTGAAAGAGCCGTTGTTTCCCCGACCCCTCGGGCCCCTTGGCCAGAAGGCAAATGGAAGACCTGGGTTCTGGGCCAGGACAGAGCCCAGCCTGGGGCGCAGACATGACACGGCACCCCGTGTTCCTGGCCCACCCTCAGCATCGCACACCCCTGAGAAACACACGCCCCCGCAAGGGCAGAACCGACCCTGTCCCAAGGCCACGGTCAACCACACTCGACTGCAGGATGCCTCTTAACACTGGGAGCCTCAGAGCGCGGGTGGTCAGCGGCTCATCCCTTCCTGAGCACCCTGTGAGCTGCAGGGGCGCTGGGCTGGGGTCTGGAGTCGGGGGTGCCCACTGTGGGACGGGAAGTGCAGACAGGCCTGGGGAGCGCGGCAGAGAGGTGGCTCTGCCACTGGGGCAGGGGAGGGGAGACGGCGGTCAGCCAGCCTGGGGTCTGCGGAGGCCTGGCTACAGCGCAGCCCCGAGCCTAGGTCCCCTGAAGCAACCTCAGGGACGACTGCCCACACGGACAGACTTGCAGGAGCAGACCCCGGCCTCAGGGTCGGCCAGAGAACCAAGCAGTTCCGGGGTAACAGAGCCCCACCTGCCAAGTGACCAGGCCCCCCGTCCCGCCCTGGTCATGGGAGCAGTGCTCCCGCCTGTGGACCGGGGTCACCCCTGGGCTGCTGGTGTTCAGACCAGAACCGAGAGGGGCCGGAAATGTGCCGCTGAACAGAGGATTGTGCTGCAGCTTGGGGGGTGGGGGAGTAGGGGGAGGAGACTAGGAGGGGCGTGGGAGGGTGGGGGAGGGGAAGGGTGGGGAAGGGCCCGGAGGGGGCTGTGGGTAGAGCAACCTATGGGGCTGCCAAGGGCTTCCCAAGCCCGGCCCCAGGGAAGTTCAGGGCGTCTGAGGGTCAGGATGTCTGCAGCCCACCCAGGGCCCACAGTACAAGCTGAGCACCTCCGAACAGGGCGAGAACGAGCCCTCCCCTCCATGCCCCGCTGTGCCCCAGGACCCCAGGGGGGCTCTTGGGGTCGCTCCGCCAAGGAAGAGCCTCTGAGCAGAGGCTCCAGACTTCAGTTCCCACTGGCCACGCATCAAGGTGGGGCCCCAGGGCTCAGAGCCTGTCCCTGTGGGCGGGGGGCTAGGAAAGAGCCTCCTGTGAAGTGGGGCAGGCCCCAAGGCCACCCGCCGGTGCTGGACAGAGGCCCAGGCTGCCCGGGTGCTTCCTTACTTCCTGCAGCGGACAGCCCTGCCCACCTGCCACTGCTCCAAAGGCAGGGAGTGGGCGCAGACCCCACCGCCGCGCCGCTCTCGCTCGTGAGCGCGTGGGGGCATCCGCGAGGGACGAGCTGCGTCCACGCACACCTGGCCTTTCTGCAAAGACGTCTGCCGGCACGACTTGCCCCTTCAGAGCCTCCTCGGGGCTGCCAGGACAGGCCTGGTCTCCCAGGAAGCCAGACAGAAGAGCGTCTGTACACCCAGCTGTTTCCTTTTGGAAAAAGTGAGTTGTTTTTCATAAAGCACTGCTATTTATGTTAACGAGAGTATGTTTATTTTTAAGTGAGTTACTAAGTCCTCCGAGCTTTTTCGCTACCAGCTCGGGCCCGGGGAGCAGACAGACAGCCCTTGGGGGGTCTCGGCGACTCTTCAGTGTGTAAGGGGTCCCCAGGCAGAGGTGGTCACGGGCCACTCCCCCGGGTGCTGCAGGGGCCAGATGACATGCAGCCCAAGGGCCGTGTTCACAGCGGCTCCCACGGTTGTGTCCTTCACTTGAAATACAGGTTAGATCATTTGTTTGTGTTTGCATTCTATTCTTGTTGATTCTGTTTATTTCTGTCTTTTTTTGGCATATGTGAAACATTAACACCGTTTCAAAAATCTGAATGTTTTCTTTTGAGCTTGAAAGCCCCTGGGAGGTTCCTAAGAGCAAGACGCCCCCACTGCCCTCTGGCTCAGCCCCCATGACAAGGGCCCCCTGGGAGTGCATCCTCACGGAAGGAAGTGGGGGCCCTGGGGTCACCTCCTGGCCCTGAGGATAGGGTGGTCGCGTGGTTCTCACCCCCTGGAGGGACGGTGTCCAGAGGCCTTGGCTGCAAGGTGGACAGCCGGCGGCTCTGGCAGCTCTGCACAGGAAGGAGGCTGCGGTGCTGGCTGTTCCAGAGCACCCCCCCCACAAGGCAGTCCCCTGGGCCGGGCTGACGTCAGGCCTGACCTGGCCCCCGAGTGCTGCCCCGCCCCCAGGACAGCGCACGCCAGTGGCCCTGCCGGCTCTGCTGCGGCTGCTGGCTTCAGCAGCCTCTCGGGGACACACCAGGGAAGGCCTGATGGGAACTGCGGGGGGGAGAGTGGGGGGCGGGAAGACAAAGGAAGGGGTGCGGCGCGGGGCCGGCGCCCAAGGGAGGAGTGACCTCAGTGCTGGAGCAGCATCTGCTCAGCGTCAGAGCCGGCGGGCGGCCAGGCCAGCTCCG